>OY728131.1:89808107-91058107 GCA_963277665.1 Viscum album
TATAACAGTATTGTCTCATTAGGTTAGTTTCAAAAGTTGTATTAATTATCAAATATATATAACTGAGAAATAATTACACTATTGAGAAATTAATTTAACAGTAAATCTCTTATAAATTCACTACTGGCTAACTGGTCAATTGAATTTTAAATTTGGGGAAATTTTCAAAAATACTTTTTAATAGAAATTTTTATAGGAACTCAATTCACCCCCTCTTGAGTTCCCTACTCTGAACAACACTAGTGTTTGCCAAATTTTTGGGGTCTAAATTTTAAAGGATGGATTTCATCACAAAAAGTGCATTTTCATGAAGTCCTTATGAAAATATGGAAAATGCCTGAGTTTTGTGGAGATGGGCATTGGGAATTGTATTTCGCAAAAGATTAAAGACTTTTGAAGGCATGCTATGCAATTACGATGGGCATTGTGAAACATATTTTTCTAGATTCAAAATTTAATAAATATTGTAAAGGCATGGATTTAACAAAGCTTGGAACTATTCTCATGAAGATAAGAAGCATCGCGAATAAAGACTGTGCTTCTTAATGATTACAAGAACAGAAGCATCATAAATAGAGAATGTGCTTCTACACGGTTACGAGAAGAGAAGCATTCCGACTGTGTGATGTTTTGATGGAAGGATTTTTTACTATGACGACCACTGAGATTGGTGAGTTTCATTAGAGCATCATGATGGGAGGAGCACCGTGAAGGTGTTTTTGAAAGATCTTAAAATCATGCTAGAGGTGATGGATCATCACAAACCGCTGAGTTTATAAATAAAAGGATACCCCTCTTCACTCATAAAGAACGTTTCAAGGAAAATTCTGAATATATTTGATTTACTGAACCAAGGGGAGCTCCATGAATTTGGGTTTCATTGCGATCATTAGAATCAACAAAATAATACTTTAGTCTTTACTGATGTTAAGGATTTTGATTAAAGGGTTCTTCATGATGATGGGGTATTACACATTGACTCAATGAGCTTCGTGAAGGAGTTTGTTTTGCAAAGGTAGGGGTGCTACACAAAGGAGTGAGCTTCACTAAGGAGCTTCACAAAATGCAGTATTGAACATTAGGTTTGAACTATGGTTCTTTTTCCAAAATTTAGAGGACGTAAAGCATCACGAAACATGGATTTTCTTGAAGGCCATATGAAAATATTGTAAATGCATGAATTTCATGAATATGATATTTATGAAGAGTGTTTCACAAATGATCAATGAATTATGATGGTGGTCTCCTCAAATACGACAAGCATTGAGAACATTAATGGTGAGTGGCATTACGAGTGGATAATTGTGGTGGCACAAAGGTTTGAGGGAAGGCTTTGTAATTATGACAAACATTGCAAATATAAAATTTCCGTGGAGCTTCATGAAAGGAGGAGTGTCGTGAAGATATTTTTGAGTGATCCAAAAAAATGTGTTAGAGGTGGTGTCTCATTACAAAAGGGTGAGCCTATAAATATAAGCAAACCCCCACATCATTTTCACAGAAGTTATCAGAGAAAAGCAGAAATATATCTGATTTCATGAAGGTAGAGGAGCTCTATATAGTACAATTTCTATAGGAGCTTGATCATCATGAAAATACCTCTAATGTACTGACTGATTCCAATGCTTTTATGTAATGGGTTATTCGCGATGATGATATATTCCATGTTAACTCAGTGATCTTCATGAAAGAAGTTGTTTCCATGAAGGCATGTTGCTTCGCAAAGGTTGGGAGCTTCATGGAGGGAGCTTCAAAAAGGAGCTTTGTGAAAGGCAATTTTGAATACCCAATTTAGGTGAACAGATCTTTTTACCTGAATCAAAATCAGATTAGGGTATCATACTATGTATCATTACTAATTCCAAGATGTTCCTACCAGCTTCTGGGTAGGAAAGGGAAGAGTTGTTTTGAAAGATAAAATTTGTGGAAGTAGATCAAGAAGTACCAAAACATTGTATTGCATCATATTGTGTTGGGAGAAGCACACGTACTTTTGGATTATTTTCAAATTACTACACAATATTAAGGTAACATCCTACTCATTGTATTCCACATTAAAGGATTGTTTTCTAGTGTATTGTGTGGTATTGGATGATTTCAAAACCACACCAAGGACTTGCTACTCTTGTTGAGTAGTGAACCTTATAAATTATTTTGGTCCTCTGTATGTGTGGTTGATTTGTGATTAGTATGGTAATTATTCTTTAACATGAGGAAAATGTTGTTTCATAATTAAGGTAAAAATAAAATAAAAATATATCATTGATTCACCCCCTCCTCCTCTCATTGATACTTGAATCCTAACTGGGAAATTTAATTTTTTATTTAAATTTTACATCAATTTTAGTAAAAAGGACATCTATCCTACTAAAAACCTATAAAATGCATTTAGATTGTTTTTGATACTTTAATGAAATGATCCATGATTCATTTGGGATGTGAAGGAATCATTCTTACCTTAATCCAAGGCATGGTGTGACTGGTATGACTCCAAGTGAATCTTTTTTATTTAAAATTTGCATCAATTTTAGTAAAAAGGACAGCTAACCTACCCAAAACCAATAAAACACATTCATATTGTTTTTATACTATATAAAAATGATCCTTGAGGCATTTTAGATATGTAGTAATTAGTCACACCTCAATCTGATGCATAGTGTGATCAGTATGACTCCAAGTGTGACTTTTTTATTCAAAATTGAAATAAGTTTTGGCAAAAGGAACAATTGACCTACTGAAAACTGAGTAAATTCAGTTGTATAGTGTTTATATTTATTTCAATGATCCATGAGTCATTTGGGATGTGTATGAATTAGCCGAACTTAAATCCAAGGCATGGTGTGACTGGTATGACTTCAATTGCATATTTTTTATTTAAAGTTGACATAAATTTTAGTAAAAAAGGAATGTTAACCTACTCAAAACTGATAAAATGTATTATTAATGTTTTTATACTTTAGGATAGTGATTCATATGTCATTCTTGATTTGTAGGAATCAACCTCACATCAATTCAACGCACGGTGTGATCAGTATGACTCCAAGTGTGTTTTTTATTCAAATTTGGTATTAATTTATCAAAAGGAAGATGTGTCATACTAAAAACCAATAAAACACATTCATATTGTCTTAGTAATTTAGTAAAATGATCCATGAGTCATTTGGGATGTGTTGAAATCATCCACACCTCAGTCCAACACACTGTGTGACCAATATGACTCCAAGTGTGTCTTTTTATTTAAAATTGAAATCATTTTTAGTAAAAAGGACAACTGAACTACTCGAAACTAATAAAATGCATTCGTATTGTTTTGATACATTAGGAAAATGATCCATAATTTATTTTATACATGTATTAATCAGCTAAATCTCAATACGATGCATGGTGTGACCGGTATGACTCAAAGTGTGTCTTTTTATTTTAAATTGACATCAATTTTAGTAAAAAAGACAACTGACCTAGTCGAAATCAAGATAAGACATTCAAATTGTTTTCATACTTTATAAAAATGATCCATAATCCACTTGTGTCATCTAGTAATCAACCACAACTCATTCTGAGGCATAGTGTGATTAGTATGACCCCAAGTGCATCTTTTTATTTTAAATTGACTTTAATTTTAGAAAAAGGAACAAGTGACGTATTTAAAACCAAAAAAATACATTTGGTTTCTTTTGATAATTTAGGGTAACATTACATGAGTCATTTTTGATGTTTAGGAATCACTTTCAACTTTATCTGACACACGGTGTGACAAATATGACTCAAAGTTCCCATCATAAGTTTAAAATTGACATTAATGTTCAAAACATGTGTCACTCACTAAAACCCATGAAAATACACCTTGATTGTCTTGATAATTTAGCACAAGAATTCAGAATACATTTGTAACATGTAAGAATTAGTCTCAGGTCAAACTGATAGTTGATGTGACCCGTATGACTCAAAGTGCGTGTTTCTAGTTTGAAATGACATTTTAGTAGAAAAAATAAGTGGCATACTGAAAACTGATAAAATGCATTTTGATTGTTTTGATACTTAAGGAAAATGATCCTCAAGTACTTTTTGATGTATAAGAATCAACCAAACCTCAATCCCACATACAGTGTGACCATCATAACATCAAATGTGTGATTATTTAAAATTGATATTAATTTTATTAAAAATAACAAGTGACATACTCCAAACCAATAAAACTCATTCAAATTGTTTTAATACTTTAGGAAAATAATCCATACAAAATTTGTGACATGTAAGAATCAACTAAACCTCAATACAATGCATGTTGTGATAGATATCTTATAATTTAAAGTTGACATTTTTTTAATATATTTGTTTATATTAATGTTTAATTTAGTTTTTTATAATATTACTAACATAAAATTTGTTTTCATATATAGGTTGATTATTTTTCTCATTTTGAGGTTATTTATTCGGAAATGGATACCATGGGTGGACCTTTTTTAGATGATATGACAGGTGCCAAAGAAAAATATTAATGTTTTAAATTGATTATGGATAGTGATTTCAAATATAATTATATAAAATACTGTTTGAAATGTATATAGTATTTCTTTTTTATTTGTGATATAAAATTTATTTCAAGTAAATTATATATTTTGTGTATAGGAGGTTTTAATGTGTTATTTTTGTGTATAGGAGGTTACTACAGTGTTATTATACAAACAAGGGCCTTTATCACCACTATTTCTAACACTGATAAAGATTGACCTTTATCACCGCTAGTTTAGCACTCATAAAGGGGATCCTCTTTAATAGTGATATGATTACCAATGCTTTTTTAGTGCTCTTAAAGGGCATATATCTAGTATTGGGAAACCAACATTGACTGAGAATGAGATGATTGTGAATAAACACAACATCTATGTATTGTAAATGATAATCAAAACTCTTACGCATCATATAAATGAAAGATATAATAAAGGAGATAAAAATTCAGTTTCAAGGATTTGTTTTATTTTTGTAATTACAATCATTCCAAAAATCAGAATATTTTTTGGGTGTGATACGTGCTATAAAGGTGGCTCTATAGTCTCCCTGTCGAATCTATAATCCCTTATTTTTCATTCTCATCAACCGGAAAAGATGAATGGGAAACATCTTCAACTCCCATGGAAGACCAAGATTTATGTCTCTCTCCTCTCTTTCTTGATGGATGCCACTCGTCACTCTAATGACACCATCAACTATATCCTCAGTAACTTTTTCAATGTCAAGGTGTCCCCTAATCCCCGCACTTTGAATGGAGTTAAGACGCCCGATGTCACCGTCAATGCCTCTTGAAACCTATGGTTCCACCACTTCATCCGAGACATTATATACAGTGGAGTCCCCATCATCATCTTCTTCTATGGTGGTTGCTTCACCTTCCTAGGGCTCTACTCAAAGGCCAACATTCTCGTGTGTCACTGCTTCTCCCTTGAGCTCTCAGCTGTGGTGGTTGTCGTCAATTAATGGTCATCACCGGAACATAGGTTCTAGTCCTAGTAAAATTACATATTTGATGTGTTGGGGATCCTTTATGGTGGGGGTGGGGGGTTACCTGAGGGCGCGGACATGGGGCAGTGCTTCCTGGCTGGGAACAACACGGGTGCGAACCTATGCCACTGGGTGGTGTTGCGGGCGGCGGGGCATATGCAGGTGGTCGGGGTGGTGGTCGTCCATCCCTACTTCGTATTGACTTGCATCTAATTAAAACATGTCACAAATGACCAATAAATCATTTTCCTTAAATATCACAACAATATGAATTCATTTTCTCAATTTTCACTATGTCACTGGTTGTTTTTACTTAAATTAATGTTCATTTTAAATAAAAAGAGACTCTTCGAGCGATACCGACCACACCATGCATCATATTAAGGTAAGTATTATTTATACACATCAAAAATGACCATTAAATCCTTTACATGATATATCAAAACAATAAGAATGTGTTTTCTCATTTTTCAGCATGCTAGTTGTGTTTTTTTACTAAAATGTCATTTCTAACTAGAAACATGCATTTTGAGTCATATTGGTTGCATCGTGCATCGGTTTGATGTGGTACTACTTTATACACATCAAAAATGACTTCTAAATCACTACCCTAAATTATCCTGACAATCCAGTCATGTTTTCTTGGTTTTCATTGAGGGACGTGTTTTGAACTAAAATGTCAATTTTAAACTGACATCGGACACTTTTAGTCATAATGGTCACACCGTTCATCATATTATTGTTAGGTTGGCTCCTACACATCATAAATGAGTCATGGATCATTTTCCTAAAGTATCAAGACAATATGGATTCATTTTATTGGTTTTCAGTATGTCATTTGTTGTTTTTTACATAAATTAATGAAATTTTTAAATATAAAGAGACATTTTGAATTATGCCAGACACACCATGCATCGTATTGAAGAGAGGATGATTCTTAGAATTTAAAAATGACTAATATATCATTGTTCTGAAATATCAAAACAATCTGAATATTTTTTATTGGTTTTTAGTTTGTCACTTGTTGTTTTTACTTAAATTAATCTCAATTTTAAATAAAAAAGAGACACTTCGTGTGATATTGGCCAAATTATGAATCGTATTGATGTGAAGCTAATCTATAAAGATCAAAATTTACTAATAGATCATTTTCCTAAAATATCAAAACAATCCAAATGCATTTTCTCAGTTTTCAGTAAGTCACATGTTGTTTTACTTAAATTAATGTCAATTTGAAATAAAAAGATGCACTTTGAGTCATACCGACCACACCGTGTGTCGTATAGAGGTGGATATAATTCCTAAATGTCAAAAATGACTAATATATAATTTTAATAAAATATTAAAACAATTTGAATTCTTTTTTACAATTTTTAGTATTTCACTTGTTGTTTTTAGTTAAATTAATGTCAATTTGAAATAAAAAGAGACACTTTTGGTTATACCAGCCACACCATGCATCGTATTGAGGTGATCCTAACTACTACATGTCCAAAATGACTAATATATCATTTTCCTAAAATATAAAAACAATACGAATGTGTTCGTTTGGTTTTCAGTATGCCCCTTGTTGTTTTTACTTAAATTAATGTCAATTTTAAATTAAAAGAGGTACTTTGACTTATACCATCTACATTGTGTGTTTTATTGAGGTGTGGATGATTATTACATTTCACAAATGAATAGTAGATCATTTTCCTAAAATATCAATATAATCTGAAAGCCTTTTCTCATTTTTCAGTATTCCTGTTGTGTTTTTTAATAAAATGTCATTTCTAACTAGAAACACACATTTTGAGTCATACTGGTCGCATTATGAGTCAATTTGATGTGAGAGTACTTCACACACATAAAAAATTACTTATGAATTAATTTCCTAAATTATCAAGACAATCAGAGTGTGTTTTCATGGTTTTCATTGAGTGACACGTTTTGATGTAAAATGTCAATTTTAAACTGATAACTGACACTTTTAGTCATATATGTCACATAGTGTGTCTAATTGAAGTGATATTGACTCCTAAATGTCAAAAATGACTCATGGATAATTTTTATAAAGTAATACAATATCCCAAATGTGTTTTCTCAGTTTTCAGTATGTTGCTTGTTGTTTTTACTTAAATTAATGTCGATTTTAAATAAAAAAGATACACTTTGAGTTATAACAGCCACACCATGCGTCGTATTGAGGTGAGGTTGATTCCTACACATCAAAAATAACTAATAGATAAATTTTCTAAAATATAAAAACAATTCTAAATGTGTTTACTTGGTTTTTAGTATGTCACTTGTTGTTTTTACTTAAATTAATGTCAATTTTAAATGAAAAGATATACTTTGAGTGATACCGACCACACTATTTGTTGTATTGAGGTGTGGCTGATTTTTAAACGTCACAAATGACTAATATATTTTTTTCTTAAAATATAAATTCCATACAAAAGTGTTTGATTGGTTTTCAGTATGTCACTTATTATTTTTACTTAAATTAATATCAATTTTAAATAAAAAGAGACACTTTGAGTAATACCAGTCACACTGTTGATTAGCTTTCTTTCCATTTACTTTTGTTGTTGAAATGGAAACAATGAATTCTCAACATTTATGACTTTCCTTCAAGTTCCCTCATCTCCCTTTGAAGGAAGGTGATAAATTCTGACAATATAGTGGTGATAAGGTTTTGAGGGAGAATAAGTATGTGGAAGAAATTGTCTACATGAGTAGTTAAAAATTTAATTTATATTTTTTTAATCTAATATATAACAGATAATATTATTAGAAAAAACATAGTATATTAAAAAAACTTTACCTTCTCATTGAATTTTGGGTTGTAGCCTTGAAGTCCTATTTCTCATGAGCATGAGCATCTTAAAAAAACACCCCAACTAAAACAAAGAAATCCACCTGTATAATAAAACAATTCTTATGTGAGTAATATTAAAAAAATAAAACTAAATAGAAATATAAAACAATCCAAAACTTATATGGAAGTCACATCTTCATCCTATTTGTGTATATTCTTCAACAAGGTATGATGCCCATTCATTTCTGAGCACATCTATATCATCTTGTGAATATGAAAATATTCGACAGTAATAGTAGTACTGAAAAAATATAAATATAAAAATGATTCATAAATATTTTAAATGAAATAGTAATTATCTTTAAAAATACCTCTTCAATGATGCTAGTTTGATCATGGAATATGATCACTCTCATAAATTTACAAACATAATAACCACAATATTTCCCATTAGTTTGTTTCAAAAACTTTAGAAACATTGAGGATAATAAGTAATTTGTTTTGATATGTGTTTTTATAGTGAAATATTATTATATATACCTTGATACTTATACATTAATAGAAATTTTCTTCATCCTTATGCTTAGCCCCTAGCCTCATTCCTTTTTTTAACGATAGTGATGCACCGCCCTATCATAATATAATCCTCATTAAAAGATAATATAAATTATATAACATGATGTTTAGCTATAAAATGTTGGTTTTAGTGTATTAAAAATTGAAAAATTCCAACATGTGTGGATGGTTTGTTGGATATCCATGCATTGAATCTAAGAAATAAATCTTTGGAGTATCCAAATTTACTGTAATGATCATCCAATGATGCCTAAAAACAAAAAAAAACAATATGTAATGAAAGAAATGGAAATATATTTGATATGATTAAATTGTAGATTTTTACCCCTGAATCATTAGTATTAAATAGATTAAGGCATCTGAAAGTTATCTTTGAAATGATTTGATCAGACCTTCCACTATTTCATCCTTTTTTTCATCTATTAAGTTTTTATATGTATAGGAGATGTGAGGACAAACGAGTTCAATTTTTTCTATGGGAAAATCCCTTCAATTGTTTTTCAAAAATACATCTTCCAAAAATATGAAATGTATTTAGACATAATTAACATATTATATCAACTTTTGGAAAATCAAATCATGAAAACATACCTCATGTATACATTTAAAACGATGTTACCCAAAAAATCATAGTCAGTGATTTCAAATACACTCTAAACACAAATGAAGTATTTATCTTTATCTCCAGATATATTTTATTCAAAATAAACTATGTGATTATGACCATATTTTAACTTTGTGTCCACATGACCCTTCAATGATAGTAAATGCGAATATAGAATGGGAGGGGTAATGGTGCTTTCAGTAGCACTTTTTAATAGGTTGGTTGATCCTTTCAATGGTTTTTAGATAATTTTTTATCTAATCCCCTTATATTTTTCATTCTGTTATAACATTCATCAGGTTAGACCTTTTTTCATTAATTGTTAAAGGTTTCGCTTGAAAAGTTTATTGGAAATGAATACCCCCTTATTGACATTACTTTTTACAAGATTTGATGGGAATGAAATGAATTTCTGAAAAATTTTTTGATCTTATTAATATCATCCTCATGAATTTGAATATATAGCTGATTCATGCTCAAATTTACCCAAGAGAAGAAGGTAGGACGGTCCTTGTAGTTTAGCTTGGGTTGTCGAATCCTCAGAGGCCTAAGAAGTAAACTATAGACACGTACATTCTATGGACTGTTTATGGCTATGAAGTGGCCAACATGGGTTGATTTTTGATGGGTTTAAAATAAATCTAAGATACTTAAGTGAATTCAATTTAAAAGAATGACTTGATCCTAGTTTATCGCTCAGGGTATATTGGACGTATTTCCTTTTCAATGATTTCAATTTCGTATATTTGAGATGGGTTCATTTAAGGAGATAAAACAACATCATAACTTACTGGTTTAATGCCTACACCCTTTAATACTAATCACCTATAAACTTTAAGGATAAAAGTTTTGAGCAATTCAAGGTAAAGGTTCGTATTAGCACTTGATGTGTGTGGCTTTAAATTCAACAAGGAAGACGGAGTTTAAAAATAATCAAATAAAAATCTCAATTAAAGAAGTGATTATACATTAATGAGGTGATAAATAACATCCAATCCAGCCCCTTTCCACTCCCTTGGATCAATTCATATGTGGTTTATCCCTCTATTGATTATATGGTTTCAATGGAAATGGAAAATAGACTCACGAGGGAAGAAAAGGAGAAGTAAAAAAACACAATAAAATAAAAATCACTCCATCATTGTGTGATAATATCACACGTTTTGGTATGAACAAGTTCACACCATGAACCAATGGTATAAAAGTGATAATGAGAAGAACAGAATAATAAGAGAAGAAGAACCTTTATTAAGAATCAAAGGTTAATTAAAACAACTTATGTCTGGAAGACAAATTTGAGACAACAAAACCGCAACATAACATTACAAGGAAAAAAAGCTAAACGATTATCAAACTACTCCACCAACACTACCTTAAATAGGAACTTTGGAAGCATTGGTTCGAGCCTCCAACAGTATAATTCATCCCACTTGATTATGGTAGGCCTAGGGTGGTGGAAAGATTTTGGAACTTGGACTTTTCCACATTTGACCCGAGGTGGCGGTCAGCTTTCATCCACCTAACAGATGCACTTGTAATACCTTCTAGATGGCCGAATCAGAGTGGGACATAGAATATGAAAATGGATCCCAGTATGTCTCCTAACATACTGTAAAATTGGGGCCCATTTGGAGTTGTATATTCAGAGATATGATTAGATTAGTGAGCTATTTGTCTGGGCCGCAGAATCTGGCCCATAAATTTATCTCTAAATTGGCCCGCCTAAATGACCATAATTGAGGCATAATTAGCACTATATGATGAATAATGATTAGTTCCCCTATATTTCTTCTATCCTCCCACCAAATTTGGGATTCATTGGATTCGTAATGTGGGTCCCAAAGTCTCATCAGTGGGCTGGTGTCCAATCTGACTTTTCCAGAATTGTTTCCTTTCATCACAAAATATCCCCATCATCTTCCATGAATTATCCATTGATCCCTGACTCAAACATGTTCATATTTAAGTGTAGATCAATTCCCCAAAATATCAAATTAGAATATTTATAATTAGATTCCTTAAAATCAGATGAATCATTGGGTACTTTAAATGATGTTCAAAAATGAACCACATAATAGTGCATTTTAAGAAGGTATTACAATCATAATGTGAAATGATGTTCAAAGTGTAAAATTAACTAAAATGGTGTTTATTGATATTAAATAACATGAATAATATATATATTATCAATGAATATTAGCCTCATTTAGTGGCTAATCACACCCCCCAACTTGAGTTTTCCTAATCCCGAGCAAAATATATCATATCAAAAATGAAATTCGAAATCCCTTTTCCAAAAACATTTTAATACACAATGATCACCAAAAACCTTTATACCAAACAATCATGAAACCCATCAAAATATTTTAATACATGATAGTTTCATAAGAAGATCCCAATCCAAAGCCCATTCCTTTGTTCAAATTCATTTCCATATTTCATTCAATATCAATTAAGTATGAGGATGTGTTGTGCATCACTATAGACATGGGGGTTCATCTTTATTCAAGGGGGAAATGGCGAAATCACTAGGTGGAATCACATTTCAATATTTAGATGGGTACTCAACTTTTTTTCGTTTTTTATTGTTTTTTTGTTTTTTTTTAAATTTTTCCATGGTAATTGAAATTGCACTCAAAAGAGTCAACCCCTGTAGTGAGACTTTGCGGATGACTCCTAGGCTCAAAGACCTTAGGGTACCAAGTGAATCCCACATACATGGGCATCATCTCGAGTTAACTCAGTCAAAAACAAATTCAAATTACCAAAAATAGAGATAAAATTACTGACTCTGGGCCATACAACTATGGAGTCACGATCCCCAAGTGCTGAAAGCCACACATTAGGTCATCTCATTGCTCTACACGCAAATTTATTATTATTTTTTTATTTTTTTATTTTTTATTTTTATTTTTTTAATGAATACTCATATTAAAACTAAAATGACCACCAATCATATGCTATTTTTTTGGGGACTCCATGAACTCAATCTAATACCGAACTATCCAAACGAAGTACATTGTGATATTTTTTTTATTTGGATGAAAATATAAACGATGAAATATCACATTAGATAGCCACAATTTCCAAAATATATGGTCATGAAATAATACAAGGATTAAAATAAGAATTAGGGCATGCTAAATTATTTGATATTCAGTTTAAAATTGTGCAATGTGTATTACCATGTTCAAAGTTAATGGAAATTTTCCTTCCATTTTCACAAAAAAAAATTCAAATAATTCATCATTTTTTTAACACAAAAGCATTTTTTTACTTTATCTCCACCCCCAACATAAAATAACATTGTCCCCAGTGTTTAAAGAAACGAAAATTTAGAAGGGGGTTGAGGTAGATAATGGAAGTTCAAAAAGGATGTTGAAATATGAGGGTCATGGAATGAAGTCACCTGGTGGTTGAAGATGAAATTCTGGCTGCTTCGTTTTAATCCTTTGATATCCATGTCGCTTTCAGAGTTCCCTAGTGGAAAAAGGAGAACAAACAAACAAAACAAAATAGTATATATATATATATATGTAAAATATAAGTATATATATAAAATAAAATGATGATACATTGTCTTATTTTTAATTTTCTGGGTAAGGTATTACTCAAGGATCACACCACGTGACACGGATGAATATAGTGCTCCTCTTTCGAACCCATCCATACTCATAATAGAAGAACATGTCAAAAGTCTATTTGTTTTCTTAATTTTTTTATTTTTTTTAAATATCAAAATTATTAATTAATCTTATTTGAAAAATAAATATGATTCAGAATGATTAGAAACATGAAAACCACGGGTTGCCTCCCGTGCAATGCATTTGTTTAACGTCGTTAGCCCGACATGGATCCTAAATCAATCAATTTTTTTCCGGTTCATAGTTTGGAACTATGAACACAACCTCTCTATCCTATTTATTTAATGATTCAATGAATGGTTTTAACCTATGACCATTGACCTTGAAAATGTGACCACTAGTGGGATCTTGAATCTCTACTGCCCCATGGGGGTACACATGATGCACTATGAAAGGACCTGACCATCTAGACCTTAACATTCCTGGGTTTAAATGATGTTTTGAACTATACAAGAGAACATGTTTTCCCAGTACAAAATGTTTGACCTTGATATTCTTAGATTGGTAGGCTTTAACTCTTGCTTTATTGATCCTTGGATTTTCATAAGCCTCCATCCTTAGTTCCTCCAATTAATTGAGTTCTAATTTCCATTTCGTTCCGGCCAATGAGATGTCCAAATCAATTTTCTTAATTGCCCAAAAGGCCTTATGCTCAATTTCAATAGGTAAATGTCATGTTTTTCCATAAACCAACCTATATGGTGACATTCCTAGGATGGTTTTGTATGCTATATGATATGAGCAAAGAGCATCCAAGAGTTTCTTTGACCAATCATTCCTAGAAGGATTGACTGTTTTCTCAAGAATTTGTTTGATTTCACGATTGGCTAACTCAGCTTGACCATTGGTTTGTGGATGGTAAGCAGAGGAAACTTTGTGAGAAATTAAATATTTTTCCATGAGTGATGAGAATGGACAATTGCAAAAATGAGTTCCATGATTGCTAATGATATCCCTCGGAATTCCAAATCTAGATAAGATGTTTTCCTTGAGAAATATAATCACAGTTTGATGATCATTGGATTTTTTAGGAATGGCCTCAACCCATTTGAGACATAATCAATATCTAAGAGAATGTAAATATATCCCCTAGAGTTTGGGAAGGGACCCATGAAATCTATTCCCCAACAGTTAGAGATTTCAACCAATAATATGTGAGGAAGTGGCATTTGATTCTATTTTGTGATGGACCATACTTGTTGACACCTAGGACAACTTTGACCAAATGTGTAGGAGTCCCTTGAAAGGGTGGGCCAGAAGAGACCACATTGAAGAATATTAGTAGATGTTTTCTTAGAGGAAAAGTGACATCCACATGCCTCACTATGACAGAATTTGATGATGGAATCTTGTTCAGATTCTGGAACACACCTCCTAATGACTAGGTCAGGGAAGAACTTATAGAGGTATGGATCATAAAACACATAGTGTCTAATATCAGAAATGAATTTCCTTCGATCATGAGTCCCTATGACTTTTGGAATTACTCATGTGACTAACAAAATTGGCTATGTCAGCATACCAAGGGCAGTCACTCACAGAGTATAGGTGTTTATCAGGAAATGAATCGGACACAGAAAAGTGATTTGAGTTGTCATTTAATTCTATCCTAGAGAGGTGATCAGCTACAACATTTTCCATGCCCTTTTTATCCTTGATTGTGAGGTCAAATTCTTGTAAGAGAAGGACCCACCTAATTAGTATAGCCTTAGCATCTTGTTTTTGGAAGAGTTATTTTAGTGCAAAATGGTCAGTGAACACAGTGATGGGGGATCCTAAGAGGTAGAACCTAAAATTCTTTAAGGAAAACACAATAGGGAGTAACTCCTTTTCAGTAGTGTTGTAGTTGATTTGGGCATCATTTAAGGATTTTCTTGCATAAGCAATGACATAAAGAGTTTTATCACAACGTTGTCCTAACACAACTCCTATAGAAAAGTCACTAGAATCACACATAAGTTCGAAAGGAAGGTTCCAATTCAAAGATTTCATAATTGGAGGATAGGTGAGAGAGGATTTGAGGGTTGAGAATGAACCCTCACAGCTTTCCATCTCAACAAATGGAGCATCCATTATTAAGAGAGCACAAATTGGATGGGATAATGAACTAAAGTCCGTGATGAATCTTCTATAGAGACCAGCATGTCCGAAGAAAGACCTCACTTCCTTGACAGTTTTGGGTGATGGAAGGTGACAAATGATGTCAACCTTGTAATTATCAACTTCAATCCCCCTACCTGAGACCAGGTGTCCTAGAACTAGTCCCTCTTTAACCATGAAATGGCATTTCTCCCAGTTTAGGACAAGATTTTTTTCTTCACATATTGACAAGACTCTCTCCACATTCTGTAGACATCCGTCAAATGTATCCCCAAACACAGAGAAGTCATCCATGAAGACATCTAGAAAATCCCCTACCATGTTTGAGAATATTCCCATCATGCACCGCTGGAAGGTTCTATGGGAATTTCATAAACCAAAGGGCATGCGTTTGAAGGAAAAGGTGCCGAATGGAAATGTGAATGTAGTCTTCCCTTGATCCTCTTGGGAGACCACTATTTGATTATACCCTGAGTACCCATCTATGAAACAGTAGAAGTCATGACCTACCACTCTCTCAAGGACATGGTCAATGAATGGTAAGGGGAAATAGTCCTTCTTGGTGAATGAGTTTAGCTTCCTATAGTCAATGCATACCCTCCATCCACTACTCACCCTTGTTGGATTAATCTCTCCATCCTCATTGGTTATCAATGTGTTTCTAGCATTTTTTGTAACCACTTGGATTGGGCTCACCCATTCACTCTCTGCTAGGGGATATATGATACCAGCTTTTAACAATTTCAGAATTTCTTTCCTTACAACCTCCATGAGATTAGTATTGAGTCACTGCTGAGGTTGACGACATGGCTTTGAATCAGATTCCATAACAATACTACGAGTGGCAATAAGTGGGATAATCACGGGAATATCAGACAGGGTCCAACCAATGGATTTCTTATGTTTCCTAAGGACATCTAGAAGCATCCTATCATGATTGGATTCAAGAGAAGAATAAATGACAATGGGATGTGTTTGATTGTCCCCTTGTAAAGCATACATGAGTGCAGTGGGAAGTTCCTTCAATTAAAGATCAGGTTGGTTCGGAATTTCAGCAGAATATTGGGACATTGGATCAAGTTCAATTTCTTTTTTTAGAGATTCTAATAGGATTGATTAACCACATATAGAGGTTTCAGCTACTATATTGTCTTGATCATATTTACGGAAGGAAGTTAGAGTGGTCTCCATGAAAGTGGTTTCTTGAAAGGTTTCACTGATTGTTGGACCTAAGACTTCATCATAAGTGCAATTTCGAAATTGTTCAAGCCAAGAAGATAAACTTCCTTCATATGATCAAATAAAATCAATCTCACCCTGACATAAACATTCATAAAATATTCCTTGATGTTCTATGGATTCATTATCAATGCTTCCTATCATGTTTACTTCATGAATGTCCTCGTTATCCCCTATTTGTGAGCTTGCATTATTGATGTTCAAGTCTAGACTCATGTTACCAAATGTGATGGCCATGTTCCCATTTTGGACTTGGATAACAGATTTTATTGTTGCAAGGAAAGGACGACCAAGGATGATTGGGGTTTTTTCCTTATTTCCTATGTTTGGATGGTTGTCAAGGACAATAAAGTCAGTAGAGCAGATGAAGTTTCCAACCATTACCAGAACGTCCTTTAAATCCCCTTTGTAACCCTAATGCTACGATCAACAATTTGAAGTGTGACAGATGTTGGATGGAGCTCTTCTAGGCCTAACTGGGAGTACACAACATAGGGAATGAGATTGACACTAGCACCTAGGTCACACAAGGCCTTGAAAATATTTCTCTCTCCTAGTTCAACATTTATGTAAGGGCAACCCGAGTCTTTTAACTTAGGAGGAATGGTCCCTAGAATGGTGGTAGTCACATTAGCAGCCCAAAGGAATTGGTTTTTATGTGAATATTTTCTTTTAAAAGTGCACAGGACCTTAAGGTACTTTGAGTAGGCAGGTATGGTTTGGATTTCATCGATAAGAGGAATGTTCAACTTGAATTGTGAGAATATTTCTCTTAATGTTTCACTTAATTTAGGCCTGGTTTTCCCCCTCATGAATTCGGGAAATGGTGCATGTTGTGGGGTTTTTTGTTGAAGAGTTGTTTCTTTGACAATGTTATCAGTTTCCTCAGTTTGATCTTGTGGTTCATTTAAATTTTCATCCAAGTTTAAATCTCTATGTGGGTTCTGAATTAGTTGTTTAGGTTTCTCAATTGATTTCCCACTTCTTAAAACAGTCTCAACCTTTAGTTGTTCATGAGTTGTTTGAGTACGAATTTTCTCTCCCCTTGAAGTTAAGGATGGCACCGCCTGAGTAGGCATGGGTGCCTTTCCAGTTTTGATGGTTTGAAGTTCTTGTTTAAAGGAAGAGACTTCCGAGTTCATCCTTTCCATTTGTTTGGATAGTTGTTCTATTAGGATTTGTGGAACAGTTTGGTTTGGTGCTTGAGAAAATTGGTTTATACCAGGGAGATATTTTGGAGGTGGGATGGTTTGTTGAAAATGGACAGGTGGCTGTTGGTATTTTATAGGTTGTGTTTGGAACTGGTTATGGGTTTCGTAGTTCTGATGAGGGTAAGGATTTTGTCCTTGTGGTTGGCTAGGTTGTTGGTTATCTTTCTAGCGGAAGCCTGGGTGGTCATTATACCTTGGGTTTAAGTTGTTTTGGTATTGAGGCTTTTTAAAGATTAATGAATTTACTCCCGCTGGGGGTACTCCTAAAATAACATCCTTGATGGATGGAATGGTTGGGCAGTTGTCTGTCTTATGATCATGTTTGTTACAAATTGTGCAAATAGGGTCAACAGTTTGGATTTCATGGATATTCCTAAGGTCTATCTCATCAACCTTCCTAGAAAGTGTTGCGAGTTTATCCATGAGGCTTTCCTCTTCTCTATGTGTATGAATTCTAGTAGATCTTTCTAGATTTTCAGAATAAGGTAAAGTTCCCCATGTTTTGTTTTGTTCAGAAAGGATTTCTAGATACTCGTAAGCATCATTTGGGTCTTTGTTTTTAAAGGTTCCATTACACATCATGTCGATGAAATGTTTGTTCCCCAGACCCAACCCTTCATAGAAAATTATCACTTGTTCAGGAATAGAAAAACCATGGTGTAGAACCATGTTTATAGTGTCTTTTAACCTCTCCCATGTTTCATAGAATGACTCTCCCTCTTTTTCAAAAATGTTTTGGATGCTATTTTTAAGTGCAATTGTTTTGTGGTGGGGAAAGTATTTTTTTTGTAGAATTCTATATTTACATGGTACCAAGAGTTGATGGATGATGGTCTCAAATTGTTTATCCAACTTTTTGCTCGATCTTTTAATGAAAAAAAAATAGCCTCATCTTAGCTGATTCTAGTTGATGTGGGGGAAACATGGTTTCTACAATGTCATTGAACTCCTTAATGTGAGCGTAGGGCATCTCAGACTCCATTCAATGGAATGTGGGAAGATGGTTTAGGACATAGGGTTTAAAGATGTAGTTGGCATATCCTAGGGAATTGTGTCTAATGAATGGGGGGGAATTGGTCCAGGAATGTGTGAGGTAGTCATTCATTGTTTTATCAATTGCATTCCCCATGTTTGGGGTTGCCTCATTTGGGTTTCCATTTTGGATCCCACCTGGGTTTATGAGTCGGTTTCATTGAAGAACTTCCATTGAAATGGGCTCAATTTTTGACTCAGGGGTGTTAGGACGATTAGGATCTAATGGAAATAGTTCCCTTGGTGTACTTGACTCCCCAACCCTAGGACTATCCACCCTAACTAGAAGGTTTGATTGATTGCGGGTGTAGGCGGACATGTGCCAAAAGAAAAAAATGAGAAGGGGACAAGATAAGAGAATATGGATGAGAAAAGAAGAAATGGGGGAGAATAGAATGGGTATTTATATGACTTACTTTGGTCCCGGAAAATGGTGCCAAAATTCGATTCACGCTCAAATTTAACATATAGAAGAAGGTAGGGCGGTTCTTGTAGTATAGCTTGGGTTGTCGAATCCTCATAGACCTAAGAAGTAACCTATAGACAAATACATTCTATGGACTGTTTTTGGCTATGAAGTGGCCAAATTGGGTTGCTTTTATATGGGTTTAAAGGAACTCTATGAGACTTAAGTGAATTCAATTTAAAAGAATGAGTTGATCCTAGGTTATCCTTCGGGGTGGATTGGACGTATTTCTTTTTCAATGATTTCAATTTCTTATATTTGATATGGGTTCATTTAAAGAGATAAAACAACATCATAACTTACTAGTTTAATTCCTACAACATTTAATACTAATCACCTATACACTTGAAGGTTCAATGTTTTGATCACTTCATGGTTAAGGTTCGTATTAGCACTTGAAGCGTGTGGCCTTAAATTCAACAAGGATGATGGAGTTTAAAAATCATCAAATAAAAATCTCAACTAAAGAAGTGACTATAAATTAATGAGGTGATAAATAACATCCAATCCAATCCCTTGATACTCCCTTAGATCAACCCATAAGTGGTTTATCCCTCAATTGATTCTATGGTTTCAATGGAAGTGGATAGTAGACTCATGAGGGAAGAAATGGAGAAGTTAAAAAACACAATAAAATAAAAATCACTCAACCTTTGTGTGATAGTCTCACAAGGTTTGGTATGAAAAAGTTCCCACCTTGAACCAAAGGTATCAAAGTGATAAGGAGATGAAAAGAATAATAAAAGAAGAAGAACTTTTATTAAGAAACAAGGATGAATTAAAACAACTTACATGTGGAAGACAAATTTGAGACAACAAAACCGCAGTATAACATTACAATGAATGAAATCTCAATGATTTTCATAATACTCCACCCCACTACCTTAAATAAGAATTTTCGAAGTTTTGGGTCCCCACTTGTTTATGGTAGGCATAGGGTGGTGGAAAGCTTGTGCAACTTGGACTTTTCCACCTTTGACCCGAGGTGGCATCCATCTTTCATCCACCTAACAGATGCGCATGTAAGGACTTATATATGGCCGAATAAGAGTGGTCCATAGAAGAAGAAAATGTATCCCACGATGTCTCCTAACCTCCGGTAAAATTTGGTCCCATTTGGAGTTGTATATTCGGAGATAAGATTATATTAGAGGGATATTTTTCTGGGCTGCAGAATCTGGCCTAGAATTTTACCTCTAAATTGGGCCGACTAAATAACCACAATAGAGGTTGAAATAGAACTGGGTCCTGAAAATTATTTGTTCCCCTATATTTCTTCTATAGTTCCACCAAATTAGGGATTCATTGGGTTCGTAATGTGGGTCCCACATTCTCATCAGTGGGCTGGTGTCCAATCTGACTTCTCCAGAATTGGTTCCATTAATCACAAAATATCTCCATCTTCTCCCATGAATTCTCCATTGATCCCTGAATCAAACATGTTCTTATTTTAGTGTATATCAATTCCCCAAACTATCAAATTAAAATATTTATAATTATACTCCTTAAAATCAAATTAATCATTGGGTACTTTAAATGATGTTCAAAAAATGTACCACATAATAGTGCATTTTAAGAAGGTATTACAATCATAATATGAAATGATGTTCAAAGTGTAAAATGAACTAAAATTGTGGTTATGAATAATAAGTCACATTAAAATTATATATATTAATAATGAATATTAGCCTCATTTAGTGTCTAATCAGTAGCTCTTCACTTGGATCATGGGTTATGTTGATCGACACTTGCACATGACCTGTTGGACATGGTTTGTTGTGTATCATGTCATTTTGAATATTGAACATTGTATCCCTTGACATAAGGTGATGGGTGGGTTTTACTAGATATAAATCACAGTCATTATCACCCTGTAGAAAATCACTATAGGAAATTTATTAGTGTCTATATAATTCACACTTCAAAGAATCATTTATTATAAGATTTATTACCTTGGATAACACATCCCTTTGAGTATAATGGCTAGCCTCATAGCTGGTGGGGGTGGGGAGGATCTCCACACAATGATTTTTCTTGAGTTTTTTCCTCTATTTTCTTATCCCTCGTTAATTTTTTCATCATATCTCTCTACCATTGGAATTATTCTTCAAGGGTAAATATTATTTCTCTCATTTATTTTATTAATTCATTTTGATCGTCCACTTTTTTTTCCTCAAAATATGTTCGAGGTGTCACCCCAAAACCTACAACTCTAATATGAAGATACTATTTTGTACACTTCAAGGCCATCAATAGTCTGTGTTCATATGGAATAGGTGTTACTAATTCCTATGACTATGTCAGATAGAAAATATATGGAAATAAGTGATCATTTTTATGTAATAGCTATTTAAATATATTTTTTATTATGTAATACTTACACAGGTTTCCCACACTATGTGTTTTCATCTATTAGTATCTCATATTTATTTACACGTGCCTCCTTCCATAGCACATGGCATGGGATGGATGTGACTTTATATTTTGAGTCATCAATCTGCATATAAATAGATGAACATTTTTATGAGGTTGTTTCATGTCACATAAAATTATTATGATAGATTTAAAATATGTACCATTTTTTCAAGTCATGTGTACACCATCCTTACTATACAGTAGGGGTACACTGGTTTTTTTTCCCGTTCCTTATTCCGAACACTTAGTTGATGTTTCATATATAATAAATTTTCAATCAAAGTGATGAATACTCGTATCATCAAACAACGTACTACTAGCCACAATGTACCTAAAAAGACACATTTGCACGATGTCTAGTAAATGAATCCCATTATTCTTGGGTTATCAGGCATGAATAGATAATCAATGGGTGAGGGTTTATATTCCCTTCAGCATATTTAAAATGATTTCATGTTATAATTGGGAGAAATCCTCTATGAATACTTCCAGTAAGCATTAATTCATACTTCTAATGGGATTCATCTACAAAAAAATGCACTCTTCAATAGATGATGAAGAGTTATTCAATGTTTCATTATTTTATTTTTTATTAAAATAAAGAAATGATATCATAATGTTACCATAATTTCTTCCCACATCAGTGTCTTCAGCCAGGGCACAACATCGTTCCACAAATCCACATCAATTGGAACCTGTTTTCGAGTGATGATTCCCATGTAACTATTGTACATGGCATGGTTGGGGTTAACATGTTGACCCCGCACATTCTATCCAACCTCAAATTCTATACCTTTGACTTTCACCTTAATGATTTTTTCTAACACCATCAAACTACGCTACTCCTGTTTTTTCTACAATGTTCATCCTTCGTCTCTTACAATTTACCCAGAATCAACATCTTCAATATGTTCCTCTAGAGTCGTAGCATCACCATGTGCAGATGGTCATTGTACCTCTACATTGGGAGAATTAATAGGTTGAGAAAACATTTGTTCCTTAGGAATGAGAGCACTACCATGTGCAGAAGGTCGTTCCTCTACACTGCGAGCAGTACCAGGTTGAGAGAACTATTGTTCCTCAGGATTGGGAGCACCAGCATGTGCGGAATTCATTATCTACAGAATTGGTTTGACATTTAATTTAGAGTACATGAATGCAGAATAAAAAGAATAATAACATGAGGTAACATAATGTATATTACAAAAAAATTTAACCTAATTATTGAACTCTCTTTTTCATTTTTAAAGGCTGAAGTGATTCTACCCCTTTATCGATAATAAATATCCCTTCATTGTTCTCTCCTATGATATACAAAAATCCATCTACATTGGGACTCTTTTGAAATGATTGAAACATCCAAATTAAAAGGTCATCCCCGATTGAATTTTCATCTCACCCTTTAGTAGTTTTTTTCGATAATAGAACAATTAACCATTTTGTTTTGTACGATCTGCAACATAAAATACTTGTACCGCCTATGATCCATTTATAAATGGTTCATCTTTGTATCTTTCCTGACTGAAATCAATTTTCACAAATTCCAAATCATCTATTTTATCAACACTTCTATTATCATCCCACTTTTATTTAAAATTCGGCACATGGAATGTTGTATAATACAACTTCCATATTTTTTTGATGATGCAAAATTATGACATATTCAAATAAATTGTATGTCTATCCTTAGTACTAGAAACATGCATCACTTCATCCATGAGTGTAACTCCAATATTTTGAATGGTACCATCTTCATCATGATCAATTATATAGAATGTATAACCATTAATTAGATAACCATTATAAGATAATACATACACACTTGGTCCTCCGGCTATCCATTGAATTCATTCTAAAAATGAATCCCAATTTTCAGCTAACTCTTTAAAAATATGGTCCTAAAACCATCCTATAATCTATTTGTTATGCGTATTTGATATCCATATGTCAACCTTTGATTGATTCAAATGCCTAACAATTTCATTATGGGTTTTGACATATGGGCCAACCTCCAAAGTATAATGAAAAATGTAAATTTTATTCTACTCTTGGTCAATAATATTGATTGTGACAACATCTATTCCAGAAATTCCTTCTCCAGAAAGCCGCCCAGTGTGCCGAGATTTCAGTAGGCAATTTTTTTCCACACCAGACATGTATTCAGTATAGAATTCAATGGCTTCCTCAATAATATATCACTCTAAAATACAACCCTCTAGACAACTTCAATTTTATAAATACCCTTAAAAATTCTTCATATATCGTTCAATGGGGTACATCCATCTATAGTGTATAGGACCACATAGTCGAATATCTCTCACCAAGTGAACTATCAAATAAACCATCATATTAAAGAATGTTGGCAGGAAAAACATTTCCAATTCACATAATATGAAGGAAATTTCTATTTCCATAGTCACCAATTTCACTAGGTCTATAAATTTTTTGCACATAGCTTTGAATAAGAAACAAATCTTGTTTAATGTATGGTAGAAATTCTTGGAAAAAATGAAATGTAAATCTATTCTCATTAGATCTTGCATCAAAACATGGCAGTCATGTGATTTTAGACACTTCAACATTAAATTGGTCATTGAAATAATGTTATTAATATTCAATGAATACCCATTTTTAAACTGTACATCATCTAGGAAGATGTAAAACTAATATCTCTCCTGCCTAGAAAGAGTGTAAGCATCTGGAGGAGGAAAAGTTCATTTTCACCATTACCTAGTGCCAACTCTTCTCGTATTTCCATGTCAACCATTTCCAACCTAGCCTTAATTCCATCCTTTTTAGGTTCATTTAGAAACATGTCGTTGACACTATCACATAAATTTTTTTCTACATTAATAACATCAAGAAAATGTTTGAATTACATATAATTTGAGTATGGTAATTCAAAAAAAACTTATATATTTTTTCAAATGATTTTTGTAAGGTTTTTTGAAAATGGTTTGCCAAAAGAAGTGTCTGCATATTTTAATCTCTCAAACAATTGATCACCTATTAATAAATACGGTGTTGAATGTTATTATGAACTTCTAACGAATGGTGTTTTCAAATATTGGTACTTATGTCATAGGGGTAGAAATATACGTTGTATTAGAAACATATTTTTCAATGAATGTTTCAACCTAATTGACTATGTAAATTATTCATAGATAGGAAACCGTAGAGTTCTATTAATTATATATACTGAAATTTTTTCATAAGTAGTAATATCATTTATCATCACATACAAGATGGAACTCAACTTGAAATATTCATTTCTATAATCATCATAAAACGTAACACCAAAATCCCACAATAATTTCAAATCATCAATCAATGGATCCAAATACAAATCAATATCATTACCCATTTGTTTTGGTCCTAATATAAGCATAGATAACATGATTTATTTTTGATTCAACCATAAATATGGTGGGAAGTTATAATTTACCAACATAACCAACCATGTACTGTGAATACTGCTTTGAAAACTAAAAGGATTCACTCCATCTATAGATAACACAAGACGATGATTTATCAGCTCGTTTCCAAATTTATGATACTCATGATCAATTCTCTTCCACCAAGGATAGTATTCTAGGAGATTTAATTTCCCATATTTATTTCTTATGTTTGTGTGCCACGTCAATTGACCTGCAATCAAATTACGACCATATAGGTGCCTAAAGCATGGAATGAATAAAAAGTACCATAAAAATTTCATATGACCAGATTCATATTAATTGTATCATGAATAACCACAATTTTTTCATTCTCAAAGTAATTTTTGGTCCTTTTGAAATAGTATACAGTTATTCGAGAAGGCGTCTATTCTTTCGAAGATCATACCTATCAAGTGTATCATTCATTTGGAATCATATGTTTAACTCAAGAGGTCATTATCTTTTGAGAGAATTTCATTAAAGAGATAAATTAATTAGATAAAACTGATGTCGCTCTATCTATTTCCTACTTTCAAATTATACTGCTTTAGTACATCTAACAATCATGTAAATTTAGTGAAACCACAATACAATGGAGTCTTTTCACAACCCTTTAATTTCTCAAACAATTTTTGTAACGCCTCGACCCCAGCTAACCAGAGTCGGTGCATTACTTCGTAACATTGGCATGATCACAAAAGATCAAGTCTCGAAAGACCGATTAGTTTAGTAGCCTTGGAAACACTAGATACATTCGTAAACGTTACATTACATCATAAAGTGAAAAACTACAATAACAATGTCTCCATAGTCCACACTCATATCCTCTTCTCAAAATCCCTGCAGGTCATTCATAAAATACTTCTTCACATCCTGGAAAATATTAAAACATTGAAAGGGGTGAGCTTAGATGCTCAGTAAGGATAACAATATTGCGGAAGCTTTCATAAATAAACATAAAAATTTAAGGCAATGTATAACTAAAACAAAAGCCTTTTAAACTTGAACATCAACATAATATGGCAAAAGTAAAATGAGATAATGCCATTCACTTCTTCACATAGATATTCTACTGGTCTAATAATCACATGAAATATCAATAACCACTTTCATAATAAGGGAATGTATAATGCCGGACATTCTGAAACATTTTGTCAAGGCCTCGGCCAAGACGTCTAAAATGATTAAGGCCTCGGCCAAAACCATAAATCAAATTGGGAAAGGGCCTCGGCCAATTCCACGTCTAGTTGTCTCATGAGACCTACCGATGCATCAAGGAGCTATAGCGGGCTCCACCCGTCACTTATTAAGTCCAATACATTCCTCATATGAATAGGTTTAAACATATCATAAACCATAACATAATCGTATCACATAAACATGCATAAAGGAAACATAACATTTCCACATTTCAATCACAAGATATCAATACAACACATTGATATAATAAAAATGCTTTCAAAACCATTTTCAATACCAACATAAAATAAAGTTAAAACTTTGTATTTATTTTTCATTAAAAAAATGATGGCTTGTAGAGGAAGCCGAAACTCAAATAATGGTCACGGCGGCGGAGAAGTCGTTGTCACCGCATAAGTACGAAAAGAAAAACATTCCCTTTTATCGTTTAGCAAAATGCTTCGTATAAAAAATATTTCTTTTGAATAAATGTAAAAGTCAAAGGGGTTTATACACCGTATAAAAGAAAGTTGTGTATAAAACCAAATATGCCTCAATGAAAGCAGATTGAGACGAAGTCCTTAAAAAGATCATTTTTAAAATAAAATATATCTATTATGTGTATTCACTATAGGTACACATAAAGAAAGTAAAAATACAAGAGAGTACATAATAATATCATGACATAATTTTAAAGTAGGAGATTAACCCAAAGAATGGAAGTTGTGTTAAGAAATTCCCTTACCTTGCGTCTTGTCCTGACTCGACCGTTCTTTAAACTCCTGAATAATAAACTAGAGTTAATTTATATTTACTTAAGAACCTTTTTCATGTTCATTATTCCATTTATATCACTTATTACCATGTTATGAACATTATTTAATTATTTAAGTTAATAACGGTCGTTTTGTCGATCTTTGGTACTTGAGTCAAAAATAAACTTCTTATAATTACAAGTTGTTCATGTGGTGAAATATCCATTATATCCAGAATTATATTCATGATTTAGATATCATATATATCATATATATACAGTATATACATTCATTCATAATGTCACATAACATTTAGAGGTAAGAAATGAAATGCACCGTTCATGGAGACGGTAAGCCGTACGTACGCATGAACGCTACTTTCATTTCTATTTCGTATTTAATGGAATGAAATCATAATGATATAAATTTATAATATAATTACAGTATAATATAGTGTATAATACCATTTAATCCATCCTTTATACATCCCACATATGGCATTAACGATTCAAATCACTTTGAGGGGGCGGTAGTCCGCACTTCCTAAAATGAAATTATCGTGTTTTACCCATAATGGAAATCATAAAGTATTCCATAAATGAGAAATACAGAAGCATAAGTAAAACATAAAAATATTTTATATCATATATAAATATAGTGACATCTTAATGGCCACCTTTGAAGGTGTTATATGAGTGTTGAACAATCATCGTTTCGTGAGGCAGAAATTCGCCTTCCACAGAAACCGTATGTTCTTTAACCATTAGATGTAGGTGTGTGTAATTGTAGCTCTAATCCTTCTTATTACAACATCCTAGTATATTGAGGATACTGGTGTTGTTACAAAAGAAATTAATAAAAAGATTTTAGGGGGTTGGAGTAGAACAATAAAACAAAACAACATTAGAGAATACATTACCTCAAAATCGGGTAACTCTTTTTGATTTGAGACAAAGGCTTCCTTGGGAAGAGTTATTCCCAAAGTAAGGCTTCTAGGAGTAAGAGGGGGAAGTTGGGAGAGTATTTGGGCAGAGTTTGGCTGAGCCAAATGGCTTGAAAGTGTAAATGAGGTGGGAGAGGTGGGGGCCTTTTATAAGTGGAGAGGAGGGGCTCTTTTGGAAAGATTGAAATGTTACATTATTATACAATGATTTTCGGATTCTAAAGGTCCCACACTTATATAATTCGTGGATAAGGTGATAAGGGTTATAAATCTACCCATCCAATAGTCTTTGGACAAGTTTAAGCCTTGGATTTTACATTATCTTTTCATTTTATTAAAATCGTTAAATAATGAGGTCATCGCTGCATCATAATGATGTTATAAATAATTTAATTTATTTAATGTCTAAAAATTATAAAACAAATACTATGATGTAGGAAATATTTCTAGCTTTATAATGAATATTTATAGTCAAAATTTGGACTTGTGTAACCCCACTTAAAAACTGTTTTAGTAAAACAACTCATGTTTGTGTCAATTTAATTTTAACATTAAATAAATATATATTAATGTCATTTTCCAACCAAAGTGGCTCCATGGGGTCCCCAAGTTGACCCATGGGTTGTCTTGGTCGGCCATGACTCATCCAATAGGAGTAGGACAAGTGTCAAGCTCATCTCATATTATTAAAACATTATTTTTACCTTAAACTACACTAATTACCTCTAATCGCGATTAAGAACTTAAAAGTTACTATTCACCAAAAAATTATTTTAATCTCATCGAACCAAATTTTGCTTCTTAATGACAACCATGTATGTAGGATTTTTGAAAATCAAATCACAGATGTGGTAATATTTCATTTTAACGAAAAATCAGTTTTTAACAACCACTTAGTGGTTTCACTATTCACCAAAAATTGAAGTTTTTCAGAATAAGGCCAAAATTTCACCCTAAGATATAATTGATATTCCGAATTCAAAAATGATGTCTATTTTACAAAATTACAAACCTATAAGTTTCATTAATTAATTTTATAATTAATTCCCGTTGTTACAACAAATAGCGTGTTTTTAAGAAACAATTTATATCAAAAGATTGGCAATTGTTTATGTCCAATTTCAATGTTAAATTAATTCTAATGACCACCATTGGATAAAATGGTAAAAATATATTCTAATTATACTTTAAAACCACTAAATAGTATAATTTATCAATATAAATTATTTTGATTAAAAAAGTTGTTTTTAAGTATTTTTCACTATTCATAAAAAATAGAAGTTCTCAGAAAAATACCAAAAATTCAACATAGGCTAATTTCGATATTCCGAATGCAAAAATGAAGTCCATTTTGATAAATAAAATTTATAAAATTTCAAAAATTAGGTATTACTATTCACAACGGCTAGTTTAATTCGTTGTGGTGTGTGTTAGAGCTCGAGGTTGCGTACAACACACGCTTTGCATTATTCGAAGTGAAACGTACCGTGGAAGCTTGGGGTGTTACAATTTTGGTCAATCAAGAAGTTCATATTCAAATGTACTAATCATTTCCTCAATACGGTCATTGTCATCATTCGCATCTGTAATCAAATCCTCGACCAGAATATTAAATTTTTATTCCAAAAAAGCTTTTGAGAAAAAAGTGTGAAACCAAAACAAAACCATATCAAAGGAGTTAACCACAGAAGGAAACCACAAAATAATTAAAAAATAGACTCCGAATGTTACATCCAACCAACCTATAAAGCCCCCGATTAAGAGATGATACCTCCAAATCTGGGACATTCTCTAGAAGATCCTAAAAATTGTCATCTAACTTGTCCTAGGCCCAGATTTATTCCTCTACATTGATCTTCCTTTCGTTAAAATCATGTGCCAAAATTAGATCTTGTTTGTTGGTCCAAATCCTTTGATCTTAATTCATGTTGAAACTAATTGATCTCTCATATATTCTGTTCAAAAATTAATTTGATGCATTGATATTGAAATACTTTTCTAAAATTTCTTCCTTCGAGTGTAGAACTAGCTCCAAACAATCCCCACTTGTTGATTCAACCTTACCGACCATTTTGTTTAAGGCTCCAACTGCAAGTAGTTTTATTCTATGGCCTTCAGGAGCCTTAATTTCCTCATTTATATCTATCTTTCCCAACATAATAGGTAGTTTCAAAACAACTTCTTAACTATATAGTTCCCTTCATAAAATATGAGTGTCATTTTTCTTGATATTACCTGATGATCTAGTAACAATTGTTTTTGTAATATTTGTGTATTCTTTTCAAGGTCTTGTCCCCCCCTTTTGTACTATAAATTTAACAAATTCAAGCATGCCTCGCTTTCCCTTCCTCGATACAGACCCAACCACCAAGTCCCCTTTGATGTCTGTCTCAAAATCCAACATCTGGTTGGGATCTTCTTCTTTGTCACTTAACTCGATATCCTCTGAAGATCTTAGTTTGACAGGATTATATTTCCATATTGGCATGTATGTTTTCCATCCTTTAGGGTCAACATTATCCTTCCCATATGCATTCAGGGTTGAGAACCAATTTTGGAGCTGAATAGACCTAGGAGGTTCATCAAGTTGTCAAGGTGACGCTATATTCATAATAGGAGAAACATGCACCTCTGTAATCACACTAGAAACTAAATGGGTCTGTGCCTAGAGGAACTTCCCTAGGACATGACTTGGGTTGTTGGCTGTAAATTTTTGATCTCCTAAATCGTTATTAGTATTCTTTTGTAAAGATTCAGTAACTTCGTGATCAAGGTCATTGCTTGTTTACACTGCCACGGGATGGGGAAATGAACTAATATTAATAGCCTCTGCATAAGAGCGTGGGTATAAGGTATCATCACAACCACCCATTGTTCTAACTGTCCTCAAAGTGGTCAAATAAGCTGATTTGGAAACACCCAGATCAAACCGTAGACAAATGAAGCTGTCAGTAATCTTCAAATTACCCTCTTGGGGACTTGCCTCTTTTTGGAATGAAGCACCCAGTGGTTGAACACCCTCCCCTATCTGAACCATCTCCTTATTGTTGTAAGTTACTATTGAACTCAGATTATGGATCTTTAAGACAAGGAACCCCTTATTGGAATCCCAGCTATGATGGTATGCTGGGGTGAGATGGCCTATACGCTTGTAGGAGAGACAAAAATCTATCCATGATTCATAGATAACCACTTTTTTGTACCTAAATTCCTCTCCAACTATAATCCACACCGAATCTAACTGTGGCGTGGAGACATCAACTTCAACACAAACATGATGACAAATAAGGTGGAAAACTGTGTTCGTTCTGCTATCGGAACACAGGTACCGACTAACTAGGTTCCCATGAAAATGCATGATAGATGTATTTTGAAAAGGTAAGGGGGTTGTCGAAAACGTACCCATATCACCGTTGATGGAGTATCCAACTTCATAGAAAGATAATATGACCACCAAAGAAGATATAAGTGCATTACAATAAATATATGTGATTACTTCGACCAAAAGCATAGGAAGTCCTCTGATGATGCAAAGCGAACCATGATATGGAAACGATCGAGTAGACCTACCATAGCATGGTCTTTCAAATCCCATGAGTTGAATATGAAAGGAACCTTTAAAATTAGGGGATCTCAAGATTTTAATGATAGTTATTATTGCGTTTCATTTCATATTCCTCATCTCCTTAGAATCTGACACCAAATTCCCTTGAAGATTATTTATAAAATCACAATTGAAATCCCATTAAAAAACCAACCATTTACAAAAATTCCTCTTTAAAATAACACACCCATTTTAAAATGAATATAGCATTAAATACGCTTTCATAACGTTCACATACCTTTATGAAAGTCATTCAGGTGAGTTGAAAAACACTTGTAATGAAATCTAAGTCAATTACAAGTCTTTAACTCATTTTAATTCTATTTAAAACCAAGAAAGGGTATGTTGAACACATATAATATTGTAAGAAACATTTCAAAATAATTAAATCATTTTAAAATAGCCACTTAGGCATTTTCATAAAGACATAAATCCCAAGAGAGGCACTTTATAAACTAGAAATTAAATAAGGTGGTTTTACATGATGAAATGAGTGATTTTAGAAAAATAATGGTTCATTAAAACAGATTATGGATTTTACTTGAATATTGGTATGAAATTTGGAAGATTCGTTTAATCGGGTTTTCTTATCGAGGGGAATTGAGAAGAAAATTTCTTCAAACATGTATTTCCCCATAAAAGAAGGATAAATTAATCTAGATACATAAGTGTGGAACATATTCACAGAATTTTGAAGAATTATATAAGGAAAATGAATAAAAACATTTGGGGTAAGGAAAGAACAATCACAACCCAAAGGTAATTTAGAGGTTCAGATAGATCCCTTACCTTATGTCCAAATGTGTTCTCACTTGAACTTAATATCCTGGATAATCAAATTAGATTCATTAATAATTTAATATATAACATATTCAAAATATAATTGATTTATTATAATTTTATTATGTTCATTTATGGCTATTTCTATGAGTTATAATGTTTAATTCCTTTTTTCTAGGATCATTCATTTTATGGTTTTATGGTCGGTTCCTTTGAGTATAATTATGGGAGTTCTTATCAAATATAATAAAAACTCCAAAAGTGGAATGAAATATTGTTAATTTACATATATAATATAAATGGTCCTATATATCATTTTTCTGATAAGAGGAAGATTCATTTGATAAAATTTCAATGATAAACATTTAGTTTATTTTGGTGGTTTTTTGATCACCACGAAATAGTTTTGTTTTATTATTTTATATTATGTATATATATTAGTTCCAAAACATGAAACAAGTTATAAACTATATTTTAAATTCTGGTTCAACCATTATAATGGTTTTATGACCAGACCTGTAGGTGGTAATGGAAAACAAAAAATCATAAATAAACATTTATGATTCACAAAAATACCAAAATATAATTTATCATTTTTGAACATGTATTTACTTATTCCATGATATAAATATATCATTTATTCATTTATAAGATACCTAAATTTTATTTATACATTAATATGTGAGTTTAATATTCTAACAACTATATTATTATTCATAATGGTCACATTAATATTCCAACAATCATATTACTATTCCAATAGTCAGATTTCTAATAATCATAAGGGTTTACTACTTCCTATAAATACCTATTATTACATTCATCAATAACTTCTATTTTCTCCCAAGGTTATATATAATTTCATCTTAAAAATGAATATTTTATCATTAACATTATGTTTTATTTCTACATTTTTTTCATGAGTGCGATCATTCTAGTGGATCGAGAAAATCCAAATTTTCCTATCCTTACTATATTATTTTCTATTTATTACCCCCACTATAATATTGGGTATTCTTATTGGTTTTTTTCTAACTAAAGTATCGTTTTTCATTTATGAGAATAATTTTGTTATTAGGATCTCTATATTATGTATGTTCTTTATACTACATGACATATTTATAAGAAGGAAAATTTCCTTGATAATATTCTAGGTCATTACACGCTAGTAGGAATTCCACATGTTTTGGTGTCATAGGATATTCCTTTCTGAGAACATGTGAAATGGTCCTTAGACGTTAATATTATCATTAATGTATGTTATTAATCACACACTAATATTTACTGACTAAAATATCCACACCATATATTGGCGAGAAGTAGGGTATGAAGGTTGCGTCATGATTGACATGTCATCAATGGATAAATCGAGGAAGGATTTGTCACTTACATGTTTATAGAAGTTGATATCTCGACCCTTTGACTAGAATAGAACCATAGCATTAAAATTCCATGGTCATGGTGTAACGACATGTTTATTTCAGATAGTCAATGAAAGACATATCAATCATGTAGGTTGGTGACACGGATGTGAAACCTTCATGATGAGATATTATGATAATGTGATTATATTACACAGTGAGAATTTATATGTGGTTTTCGACATTGCGATAATAAGTTCTTTCCCTTAGGTTCCTTGACCCTTTACTAGACAGTAATCTTGGACTTTACGCAAGCCCACTTAATGCTAATGAGAAAGAATCTTAGAGGGTCACACACTAAGTGTTTCCATTGATCTCGATTAAATTATATTTTAGTTTAATTAATGGAATAAATAATATTCTAAAGTCTCAGGAACAATTTTATTCAAGTAATATTGATCATATAAATTAATGAAATATTTATTCATTGATATGTGAACAAAAATATATTTATTTAATTTATTGAATATTTAATAAATATTTATTCACCAATATGTGAATAAAATATTTATTTATGAATAAAATTTTATTCGATTGTTCAATAAATGAATGAGGAGTTTGAACATACCAAGACCATGTCCGGTGACAAATATTAATTAATAAGCTGGTTAAATAATATTTTTTATTGAACAAGTTGGCACGCACCAAAAAATAATAATTATATAATTATTGTTATTATATGGAATGATGTTTATTAAAGGTAATAAATATTATTCAAGGAATGATATGCAATTAAATAGTATTTTAACAAAAATCCCAACTCTATAAATAGATGGCTATGTCTATTGTGTAGAGATTGCAAAAATTCATAATAAATAATTGTTTCACACAATGAATTATCTCTTGAATCCTAATTATATCTCCCTCTCAAGAAAAAGAAGCGGAATAGAGATTTATTCAAGACAGAAGAATGAGCGACCAAAAATGAACAATGCAAGACATTTGACTCGGTGCACTAGCACCCAATGATCATGCGGTGTTTCTCAGAGATCATAGGAGCACGTGTGGATCACTACTAGATGGATTCTATCCATCGATCCTCACAATGCAATAATGGTAACTCGAAATGTTTTTTTTGGATGATCAACATTCACCAACAATGAAATTTACTAAGCTCGAGTATTTATTTTGTAAAATATTATGAAAATTAATTATAAATTTGACGTGAAAAATCATTGCTCTTGGTTTCGGGAAAATATTAGTAAAATAAATTTTAATATGTCACCCACCACCACATGCTAACATTTTTCCCATAACCAAAACATTGATCGTCACTACCAGTATAACATATAGGTTTTAAGTAGGGCATAATGTTAATTCAACTTTTAAAAAACATTACGAAGGCTCTGAGAAATAAAATTCCAAGTAATAGTTATAACGGAAAACATTTTAAACATTATACTTGACACATTGTTTATCTGATGTTGTATAGAATTCTAGTAAAATTACCTCATAATTTTAATCCAACATTTATCATATCCATAAGTTCTCATGACTAGGATCGTTTAAAGGAAAGGTCAATCACAATCCATGGATGTAACTGTTATCGTTGTCAAACTGGTTTAGAGAATACTCCACCCTACATCACACCCGGGCTGCACCATATCTCTCATACAACTTGTCTAGATTGATTTCCTCCAGCCCTAGGTCTCCCTTGTGTAACACAAAGGCCCTTCTGGGGTTCTATTATAAAACCCATGGGTGATAGGAGGAATTTTCCATCAAATATTATATATGAGCCACCATCCTTGGTGGAATCTGTTGTGGGACTTGGGTTTGTACCCAACAGTATATACATGCATTATGATATGCCCTTAAAAAGGAATACAATATACCTTGTTTCACATATAACATACCATAGGATATATACATATCATATAAAATGGTATATACATATTTTATATATTGATACAATGAAAATATTGAATGCTTTTTTATTGGGTTTTGGGCATTTTTCCATTGACATTAAGGATAAATTCTTGTATGCAAGTGTAAATTGTACATAAATATTTGGATGTTTAATTGAATTTAATGTTTTTGATATTTTTTAAATAACCTTCCATAAACTAATGAGTTAATCATTATTTCAATTAAGTAGCCAACTATTGACCACTACCTCATGTTATTGGATAATATTAAATAAGAAAATACACATACCATATGTTTACCATTAATATAAAAACACTCATTTCATATGTTGGTCCCATTAGGACTCTCAAGAAGGGGGTGACTTGAGTTCCAATAGAAATTTATGTCTAAAACACTTATTTAAAAATCCACCAATTTAAAATAAAACAAACCGGTTAACCAAAGGTGCAATATATAAAAGATTTGAATGTTTGAAGGATTTCTCAAAGAGTGATTAGTTCTTTGCTAAAACAATATGAATTATTTCTTAACTTTGGAAATCAATCTACTAAGAAAAATTATAATATAAACATTGTATAAGATTAATTATGAGTAAAATGTAGTTTTCTGAAAATACAAATAGAGAATACTAAATTTGAAAGGAAGCGATAGATTTTAATACAAGAGGTTCAGCCTCAAGTAGATACTTAATCCTCTCCACTTGATGATAACCCTCCACCAAGATGTTTATATAAATAAACTTGGATCCGCACCATAGATTGGGGAAAACAACAATATACACAACTGTCCAGGTCAACTAGACATTTTCCACAGTTTTCATTGGAGTGGGAAAACAACCAGGTCACGCAGGGACCTCTTCCACTATTATATATGGGTAGTGTAATGAGTACTAGATGGTTAGTGAAGATATGTATGTATCATCCTATTTTTCATATGAGCCAGTGTGTGTTCATAAAACAGAGATACACACACTACTCAAAATGTTCGAAACAGTACACAATTAGAGCATAAATAAAGTGAATAGAGTTAGAAGGCTCTGTGTGATTTTCTATACAGTTTGTGACTACTGGAAGATATCATGAAATGCAGCTTGCGTTGACTTTCAAAAACGGACAACAAAACAGAGTGTCGTGAGATCTTATGTCTTTTTTTTCTAGTGAGGGTTTGATTTGAATGATGACTTCTTCTCCTCTCTTGGTATGTTGCTACAAAAAGTTCTTCAGTTAGAGTTATCAGCAATGCATATTAGTTTCTAAAGATAGGTCTTCGTAGTGTTACACTTTAACAATGATAAAACAATGCTTATAATAGCGATACCTTTAACAGTGCAAAAAAATCGAGGTTAAATGTACCCCTTTATCGGTGCTTTTTTTAGCGCTGATAAAAGTACCTCCTTTATCAACACTTTTTTTAGTGTTGTTAAAGGGGGCCCTTTATCAGTTATTTTTTAGCACCGGTAATAAAGGGGGTCTTTATCAACGCTTTTTTTACTAGAACTGATAAATGATATGTTTCAAAAAAAATCTTTAAAAATAATATATTGATATGTAAATATATAACTATATTTATATTGATATAAATATATAAATATATTTATATTGATATAAATATAATATATATCATTAAAATATGTTTTAGATAAGTATAAATAGATATTTACACTTAATATATATTGAAATTTAGTGAAAATGGATTTAAAATATTTTATAAAATATATTAATAATTAAAAATTTGATAATTATCATTGAGTAGTAATCATTTAATAATAATTTGAAGACACAAAAAATAAAAAAATTAATAAAATTTCTAAAATAAGTTGAAAATGATTTTCAAATTTCAAACGGCCATAACTTTTGATCTGTGTATGCATTTGAGCTCTACCACATATCAAATTGAAGCCTGCGACGAGCTCTACGTGCTGGCGACAAAGGGGAACCTTATGTTGCATTTTTTGAGACCAAAAAAGGCCTGGAAGACTTCCAAATCTGAATTTTTAGTCAGGATACACATAAAAAATTACTTTTATAAAATAACAATTAAAAATATTTACATTTAAAATATATTTATCAATATATAAGCCTTATCTAAATATAAAACTAGTATCAATTTTATTTTAAATAAAAAAATTATGAATATTTATATACCTATATAATGTGTGTGTTTGTGTTTATGTATTAACTAATTGATATATATTATATATATATTTTAAAAAAATGTATATACATATCAATATATAATATTTGTAAATATATATAAATATGTATAATTATACTTACAGATACACATATAATATATATGTGTGTGTGTGTGTGCGCGTGTGTGTCTGTTGTATATATGTTTTTATTTATTTATTTATTTATAAACGCACACAAAAAACATATTTTATAAATTCATTTAAAACTGATCTTATAATTATATATTAATATACGAATAAATATACAGATAAAAAATATAACTAAATTTATATAAAAAAATAGATATAAATATATATTAATATAAAATTAAATATATAAATATAACTATATATTTATATATGTATATATATTAATATATATATATATATATTAATATAACTATATATATATACATTTATATATATATATTAATATAAATATATATTACTATATCAATAAATATAACAAAAAATATATATATATAAATAAATAGATATATAAATAAATGGACATCAAAGCAACATGGAGGAGTGGTAAAGGGTCCAAGCGCATAGGGAAGAGGTCTCAAGTTTGAATCCAGATAGAGGCAAGGGCGCGCGGGGGTTGGTAAAGGGGGGTTTCAGCGCTGTGAAAGGGGGGTGCTAGCGCTATTAAAGGGATAGGTGGTGGGGTTGGGGCGTGCGGGGTGGGGCTATAGAAATTTTATTTAGTTTTATTTAGTTTTTTAATTTTTTTTAACTTTTATCAGCACTTTCAAAAAAGTGCTCATAAAAGAAGGGTTGGCTGGTAGGGCTGGGGTGTGTAGGGGTGGCAGGGCATGCAGGCGGGGTTGGGGGTAGGGTTGTGGAACGGATAATTTTTTTATTTCTTTTTTTAAACTTTTATCAGCGTTTTTAGCATTAATAAAAGGGGCCCCCTTTTATCATCACCTCTATTATCGTAGATTTTTTATCACTATAAATGCACTTTTTAGCACTTTTAAAGGGCATATTTGCAGTAGTGGACCAGTTCAATCACATTTCTGTTTGATCCGATATATTCATTATATACTGCAGCTAGATAGGAGCATGTTCTCTATCATTTTAAGGTACCTCGTACCTCGTATTGGTCTTTGACATCGATTTAAATGTTGTCCACAAAAGACAGAAGAAGTCATTAGTATAATTAATAGTACTATGTTTCACAAATATGGTCGTTAGAAGTAAATTGGAATTGTATTGAAAAAGAATTGACAGTGTCTCTGAACGGTGTATCAGGATCAGTTGGTCAGGTACGGTGTCTCAGACATAGTGCATTCTAGAATTTGGAATGGAGAGTCAAGTAACAGTGACTCTGGAATGGTAGGTCACTCTAACGGTAGGTCGAATTTATGGTAACTCGGCTATCGGTAGCTCATACCAAAAACTCGTACTTAGCAGACATTTTGATGTCATCGGTAAGTTTCTCTATCGATAGCTCCATGCGATATGGTCTCCTCAGAAAAAATTATGATTTGATATATCGATAGGTTGAACATCGGTGACTCAGTGCATCAGTAACTTGCGTGACGGTCTCTCATCCATTGTCAGAATTCAGAATTTGTGCTAATGGTGAGACAATTGATAGTGCAAAATGTTATTGGTAGGTCCATGTCAACGATAGCTCATAGTTAACTGATTTTCTACCAACAGTGAGATATCTAATGGTGAGCTCACCTTATGAGTGACTCAATCTTGAATGATGACAGTGAGTCCACCTTAACGGTGACTCATACATAGTCATATCTTTCCGACTTATCTTATGATGTAAAACGCTAATAGAATATACTAAGCCTATATTCTAACATAGTTAAAATTAGTAAACATAATAAAACATAATAAAGCCTGATTTGGGAGCATTAAAACCAGAGGAAGCCAATAACATAAATTTAGAAATGTTTTAAAAACGAAAAATCCAATATTTAAAATAGAATATCTTCACACACACTCAAATCATCAAGTGTTTAACAAATTAGTTAAATAATTAAAAAACATGTAGAAACTGAATAGAAAATATGAAAAATAATATATTTTTGGTGATGTAACAATTATAAAATTTATAGTTCTAGCCACTTTTGGCTTGTTGATGAGAGGTGGTATTTGTCGGACCCCATCACCTCTTCATCACTCTTTTTCTTTTTAATAAAGGGTTATTGACCACATCTTGTTAAAAAAACTATAAAATTTATATTGGAAAATAGATCATCTATTTTTCAAACATAGAAGAAACATTCTCTGTTATAGAAAAAATCAGTTCTGTACACTATACATATACTTGTATATAACCACATTATACAATCTTAAGGCCTTTCAATTAAATTTAGCCGGTTAAAAATAGCGGAAAACTATTTACATAATTTAACAATAATTTTATTTATAACAACATCACATCCCAGTTTTTTTTACAATTTATTATTTTAAATATATATGCATTCCTTTTCTCGAGGGAAAAAATATTTTCTAAAATTTTAAAAAACTGGTAAAAATAAATTTTCATTTAGTTTTTTTTAAATTGAGTTCTCTTTAGAAGTCAACAAGGAAACTTTCATTTTTTTTGTATTTAATAATTAGACAACTAAAAGGGGATGAATTGTTTAAATTAATTTATTAATCACTGGGTAACATTTAAGGAAAAGGCAAGGGCAAGGAGGAAAAATTGGGTATAGGGGCATTGTGTTTTTTATTTTTTAATTTAAGGGGGTTAGGGTTTTTTATTTTTGGTATATGGGTTTTCCAAGCGCCAAATCAATTAGTGATTTGACAGAATACCCACAATGCCAATTGAATTGGCACTGGGTGGTGTATTTTTTTCAAAATCCCCACGATACCCCCCATTCACCTTATATACATATATCTTATATATATTTATATAATTATAATTATAAATATAACAAATAGAACAAATATATTTAAAATAAATATGTTTATTATAAAAAATATAACAACTAAAATAAATATAAAAATTTATAATTATATTTATTATATAATTATAATAAATATATAATTACAATAATTATATAATTATAAATTTAATAAATATATAATTATAATAAATATATAATTATAATTTCAATAATTATATAATTATAAGTATAATAAATATATAATTATAATAAATATATAATTATAAATATAATAAATATATAATAACAATAAATATGTAATTATAATTATAATAAATATACAATTATAATAAATATATAATTATAATTACAATAATTATATAATTATAAATATAATAAATATATAATTATAATAAATATATAAATATAAATATAATTATTATATAATTTTTATAAATATACAATTATAATAAATATATATATTATAATTATATATTTATAATTATAATAAATATATAACTATAATTTATAATTATAATTATATAATTATTATTATAATTATATTATATAATTTTATGTTATATAATTATAGTTACAATACATATATAATTATTAAACATACAATTAAAATTGAATTATATATTACAATTACATATTTTTTATAATTATAAATATATAATTATTATAATTTTATATATATTATAATTGTATATATTTATAATAAATATTTAATTATTATATTTTATATTATATATTTATTATATGTATAATTATATATTTATTATAATAATATATTTATTATAATAATATATTTATTATAATAATATATTTATTATAATTGTATATTTATTATAATTATAAATATATAATTATTATAGTAATATATTTATTGTAATTGTATATTTATTATAATTATATTTTTATTATATTTTTATATTTATTAAATTTATTATTATATAATTATTGTAATTAAATATTTATTATAATTGAATTTTTTTATAATTATATACTAAAAATAATTATAAATTTATTATTATTTTTAGTTGTTATATTTATTATAATAAATATAATTATTATAAATATATTTGTTATATTTATTATAATTATACTTATAGTTATATAAATATATATAAGATATATGTATATAAGGTGGTTGGGGGTAGCATGACAATTTTGAAAAAAATAAACCACCCAACGCCAAATCAATTGGCGCCCTTGGTATTTTTTCAAAGTGCCAATTGGTTTGGTGCTTGGGAAACACATATACCGAAATGAAAAAAAATCCATACACCCATTAAATTTAAAAATAAAAATCAAAGCGCCCCTATACCCAATTTTTCCAGGTAGGGACCCCAACTTGGCCGTTTGTTATTAGTCAACAAGGAAACTTTCATTTATTTTTGGTATTTAATAAGTATAATCCTAAAAAGGGGATGAATTGTTTAAATTAATTAACTAATCATTAGGTAAAATTTAGGGGAAAGACAAGGGTTGGGACCCCAACTTGGCCGTGTGTTATTATTTTATATTATTAGATTTTTTTTAAAAATTTTGATGGGATGGATGATGAAATTTATTTTAATATCTCATTTAATGAGGCAATTTTTCAAAAAAATCGTATCATTAAAAAGTTTCAATATTTGGAATTATCAATTAATGTAGTTGATCCATTCTTTTTTATTTGACTGTTTTCCTAAATCTCATCCTTTTGCTTAGGTTCACGATCCCAACATTTATTTCCATGCCCATGCCCAAAATTTCCATTTATTGAGGGTTACCACTAAATAAAATGTCATATATATATAATTATATTTCATTCCTCCATTCATGCATTCCTCCATCATCTGCACTTAGCACCTCCCTCTTCTCGACCATCCCTTTCTTTCTTCCCTGTCGCTCGCCGTTGTTAGCTGCCACGGCAATGCCGGTTCGCCACCATTTCCCCACTCCCATGACAAGAATCGAATCTCACTGCCCTTCCTACCCCCTTCCCATCCCACCACAACGCATCAACACAACTCCCGCCGCCTCGGTCGCCTACTCTTCTTACATGGCGGTGGGCGGCGGCAGGTTGAGACAGCGGCCCACCGGCTCCCGAAAATCCTTCATCCGAGAGAAAGGTGCATTTTTCGGGTGTGGTGGTGGAAAGTCTTCCACCCTCGCTAGGTCTGTGGACAGCGTCGGGAAGTTAAAGGACAGTCCTACGACCCGAGAATTTGGAGTGTACGGGCTTGTTCGTGGGTTGAAGAAGGCGACACGTAATTTTTTTTCCGGCTCCCTGGATGCCAAAAAATACGACAAGGCCTCTACGAAGTCCAGAGATTCTACTTCCTCCCCGAGAGACAACGAAAACGTATGCGGAGGCGGTAGTGGGAAAAGGAGGGACTTGGATGGTATGATGAGAGGCATGCCCCTGTGCGCTCCCGTTGAAGAACAGAGTGGAACTACAGCACCCAAGAAGCCGCCTGCGGCTGAACGGGCACCACCCCTATGTGGATTCATTCAACTCGTCTTAATTAACCCCTTTTTTAAATCAACAGCTCGGTGGGAGGAAGGGATGGATGTGGATGAGGAAGAATGGGAGCGCCATTGTAGTTCATTTTCCTTTCCTACGCCGCCCCAACCAACACATTGGATTCAAACATCATGGTTTCCCTCACCATGACCACCATTTGTATGATGATGATTTGTCCTCTAATATCAATTTTCAGTATTATATACACTTTTGGTCTCGCATTTTATATTTTATACTGTGAAAATTTATGTGTTATTAATATCAGGAATCATTAAAAAAATTTGCAGCATTGTTTCTTTTTTCTTTCCTTTTTCCTTGGTTTAAACGTGTCTAATGAGGACTTTTATACACATACTAGGTATATAAAATACTATATATATACAATCATTATTTACAATACTATTTCTATTTCAAAAAAAATTAGTTTCATTTTGTTTTGTTTTCTTATATATATATAACAAAATCTAAAACATTTTAAAATATCACTTTTTTTTAGGAATTACCATCATTTAATTAATTCCAAAAAACATTTAAACCCCTCATTCAACACCCCCTTTTATAGGGGAATGCCCTTTTATAAGAGTCCTGGTCATAATTGTAATAATAATAATATATAATATATAATATATAATTATTTATTATAGGTTTAATGGATTACAAGAAATCAAACCACGCATGCATCAAGCCGATGTCATCCCGATGACCTGTCGCGCTGGCCCGCTAACTCAATATCTCACCATCAACCTGCATCGGCATGTCGACCGCACTGCCCCTGCTACCTTGCGATGACCCACCAACCACCAGGCATGCGCCCCCCGCTGCCTCGTAATCACCTGCTCCCTCGCGCCGTCCCTTCCTGGAGAAATGCACCGCCGTCGAGATCGTTGTTCGACCGCATCCAAACTCCATCCCCGACAATGGGTGAGGCTTTCGTTGTCACTGCTATCGGGGCGCCATCGCCATTCATCGTCACAAATTCTTGCCACTAAGCCTTCATCGTCACCTCCACCGGGATCCCACAACACGTTTACCTGATGCACCACTTGATACAGATGACCAATGCCAGAAGCTTCTTACAAGGCCGTCACAGGCCTCCATAAACGAACCCTTCAATGATCCGCTCCCTACACTGGGTTCGCCTGGCATGCTCTCTGTCCCCACCATCGATCGGCCCCCCCTGTAACCTAATGTTGATGCCATGCACCCACGAAAACGCTATTTTGTCACCATTCTAACCCCGATATTTCCCCAAGGTCACTACCGATGAAGCCCATGTCCAGAGATGTCATCACATCTCAAGTTCATCCCCACCCGTCCCTTCCTGCAGGGTCATCGTTCCTTATCTCACGATCCTCCAATGTTTAGGGTGGCATCGACAACTACCGCCTTCATGGCTTCGTCGCAAGCCGCAACCTTGCCAACCACCACCATCAAGGTGCTTTCACAAGTCACTGCCTTTGAGGCACCATGGCGCAACATCTCCATCAAGGATCGTCTTCAACCTCAGTCGTTCCCACAAGAGCCTCCCTCCTCCCAACTGCATACCATGAATCAACGTGATGAGGCCTGCCGCCAGATTTTTCCCAACGACCAAAAATCCTATCTTAAAACCCTTTGTTGTGGTAGTGAGATATATTTAGAAGGGAGAGAGGCATTAAAAATATATATAATTATTATAATTATTATTTATTATTTGTTGAATGGATTAAAAAACCGAAACCAACTCATGGTACATCAACCCTATTTTTGTATTCAACCCTAGCTTTGGTGTTTTGTTGTTATATGAAGGAACCCTACGTATGAAAATTCAACAACGGAGTTTTAAATCCATGATATTATCCGTGATTTATGAAACTGTCTTGATAGAAGTAAAGATATGTTCAAAGATATTTTATGGCCGATTCAAATGCTCATTATGATTTCTTTAAAGGCTCATATTCAATGGAGTAAATCCTCACTATTCTTATGGGAAGTTACAACTCTATTGAATATTTTTGAAGTAAAATATTCATGATTTATTGTGAGATATTTCTGGAGTTATTTATAACCTGGAGTTGCTTGACCGACATGATAAATATCAAGGCACTCTTCATCAGAAAATATGTGGGAAAATATTTATAGAAGTAGTGAATATACAAAATAGGTGATATGTATACAAAACTGTGTGTAGTTGCTTTCAAAGGTACATTTTGGAGATATACATGTTTAGATCTATCATTTTTCCACTACTTCTATTGTTGTCACCTCTACTGCACATTGTAGTTACATATTTATTTGGAAGAACAACAAATCATTTGTTAGAGATACAATTTAGATACACACATGTTTAAAACATCTGTCTGGTGTTTTTTATATCACTGGTTGAAGAAAGCCTACACGACTATGAAGATCTATTTTTTGTTGTGCTATATTGAGGATATGAATACATCTAGCAGTTTTTACTGCAACTATGATGTTTGATTTGTATCCTCAAACAAAAGCAATCTCTATTGATTTGGGGGATTTTCAATTGCTCGGAGTCATCCATGGTTAAGTGTCAGCTTCGTTCACGAAGCTGTGAATTTATGGTTCCCTGTAAAAGAACCAGAAGACTATTTAAAGCCTTGTTGTAAAGGTGTCAACTATCTGACCTTAGTTATGGATTAAAGGTCTTAGGATAATAGAACTAATTGAAAATCACAAAACTCATTGAGTTAAGTGTTGGTGGAGTTGACTAAGGGATCATTGTGCCCTGAACCATTATATATCACTGTTTTCATTTACTTTATTTATTTTTGATGCTCCCTCATCTTTGGGAGAAAAGGAAATTTTCACTACTAAAAAAGAGGGGAATTATGAATTTTTTAAAGTTTCTGACATACACAATTCACACCCCTCTTTTACTGCATTTAACTTCTTCCAATAATAAGATTATTTGGTATTTCCCCTTATAAGCTTGCGACTAAAACCTACTACCTTATAAGCATCTAACTACACCACTGACCCTCTTGGTGATAATGATCCTGAACAACTTCACTAGTTAGAGAAATATTGATAGAAACATTGCACACAACCCATATGTCCATAAGACATGCCAATATTCAGTGTTTTCAAGCAAGAAATTTTAGTATGCCTTGTCTTACCATAATGGTAGAAAGTCAAAAGGTCTTTTTTAGTAACTGCATAGGTTATATGATGAGTTTGATTCTAGGGGCTGTTGGGCGCCTTCCTGGTTGGTGCGCCACGTAATCCCTCCTCAATTGGAGCACCAAGCAGTTTCTCTATTAATGAGCTGTTTTTAATGCGGATCAAGACCGCGTGAATTAATTCACGCGGAGACGCGTTTTTGACATGGAAACACATCGTCACGCGGATTGTTTTGCTATAAAAGGAGGTAGCGACAAGACTTTTATAGGACATCCACAATATCAAGAGCAGAGCCAATTTGGTGATTGCCTTTCATCGACGATCATCTTTCTCTGCATTGGAGAGTATTACTTTTGAGATCCCTTCCTTTTTGGGGAGTTTCTACCGTGTACTTATTCATTTTAGTGGATTCCTCTTTCTGGACTAGGTCCCGTGGTTTTTCCCTTTCGGGTTTTCCACGTAAAAATTTCCGGTGTCAAATTTATTTTTCTGCACATTTAATTTTGTCGCTGCACATCCGCTTCTATTTGGGGGGAAAGATTCAATTTCCGCTGCGCGTTCGCTTTTTCTTTTGTTTGCGCGTTCGTCGCTTTCCCGTCTTTCCCAACATCTGGTATCAGAGGGATTGGTTGAATTCCTCAGTTGCAGAACACGGTGGCAGACATCTGGTGGAACATTTTTTTTAATGACTCAAAGGACGTTATCAGAAGACAGCGGCGGTACCAGAGGTGTTTCTGGGATATCGAAAGTCTGATTGACTAGCAAGAGTCATGATGCGTGTTCCGTTGTTGATGATAGTCAGAGTTTGTTTTTTGGATTTCATTTTGCAGGGGAGGCTGATATCTTTTTATCAGAAGTGCAAAAGTGTTGGCAGTGATCCCCACTTGAGTCGGAGGGGGAGTTTGTTGGGCGCCTTCCTGGTTGGTGCGCCACGTAATCCCTCCTCAATTGGAGCACCAAGCAGTTTCTCTATTAATGAGCTGTTTTTAATGCGGATCAAGACCGCGTGAATTAATTCACGCGGAGACGCGTTTTTGACATGGAAACACATCGTCACGCGGATTGTTTTGCTATAAAAGGAGGTAGCGACAAGACTTTTATAGGACATCCACAATATCAAGAGCAGAGCCAATTTGGTGATTGCCTTTCATCGACGATCATCTTTCTCTGCATTGGAGAGTATTACTTTTGAGATCCCTTCCTTTTTGGGGAGTTTCTACCGTGTACTTATTCATTTTAGTGGATTCCTCTTTCTGGACTAGGTCCCGTGGTTTTTCCCTTTCGGGTTTTCCACGTAAAAATTTCCGGTGTCAAATTTATTTTTCTGCACATTTAATTTTGTCGCTGCACATCCGCTTCTATTTGGGGGGAAAGATTCAATTTCCGCTGCGCGTTCGCTTTTTCTTTTGTTTGCGCGTTCGTCGCTTTCCCGTCTTTCCCAACAGGGGCCACTATAACATCCAATTTGAACCTCATTCAGCTTCATCTTTCTTCCGCAAGGGCTACTATAAATACAACTAGACATGGGATGAATCCCAAACGATCCCAAATTGCCCGCCTGATCAATTTATACCATAATTTTCCTATTAGGAACCTTGGAATATATGGAACGTTTTAGAATGAAAACATAATAACATATATCTAGCTAAAAGATCATATGAAACTTTTGAGCCTTTAGTTTATTATTCGATACCAACTTAGGCGATAAAAGGGAAATCTAAGAAGAATATTTGGAATACTCTATTACTTTCTCGTCACCTTATTAAAGGGTAAAAAACTCTATAGACTTATCTAAACCAATTGTTTCTGGGTATAACTACTAAGTAAATATAGTTTTAAATCCATTCCATTCTAAACCCTCTTGCTGCTTTTCTAGAAACAAAGAATCCCATCACCTTCGACTTGGGCCTTTATACTTAAAGACAACATACTCTACCTTAACAGAATCTGAATTCTATATGAAGCCAACAATCCTTTCAATCTTCCCTAGATAGCCCTCTACTTCCTAAGGGTCATTCATCCGCAAGAATAATGGAATTTTATAGAATAGAAACTCTTGGGATCGATTTTTATCTCCATCCCTCTCTGGATTCACATTTATAGGTTGAGAAAGAACTATTTCGACATGTTTCTCGATAGCATGGACCACATGTATTCACTACAAGAAAACAGTGTTTTAGCGTCGGTTTTTTCATAGAGGTTTTCAAAACCTTCGTGAAAAAAACGCTGCTAATGTTTTTAAAAAAAATATATTTTTTAAATTTTTTAAAGATATCGTCTAAAAAATCATTTTTTAACGGCGGGTTTTTAATAAAACTGCCACAAAATAGCGGCTGTTTTTTCAAAATCACTCCAAAAGTTAAAAAAAAATATTTATTTATTATTTATTATTATTATTATTATTTACAATAAAATATAGTTAATTATTTATAATTTTATATATTTATAATCTCTCAATTAATTAATATTTATAATTATAATTTAATAATATTTTTAAACTGAAAACAAATCTGAAGTAAGTAGAAGAACAGACTTCGACATCAAATGACCATAACTTCTGATCCGAGAGTCCATTTCAGCTCCACAACCAGTCAAATTGATGTTTATCAAATGAGAAAAAACCAAGCACAACTACAAAAAAGGCCTATATTACCGCTCAAAACAGGCTTTAACAGCGCTAAAAAAGCGATGTAAAGCTCAGCGGTGATTTAGGGGGGTCCCTTTTATCAGTGCTCTGAAAAGCACTGATAGATTCCACTTTTATCAGCGCTAAAAAGCGCTGATAAAAGACCACTTTATCAGCGCTTTTTTTAGCACGGATAAATGGGGCCTTTATGAGCGCTTTTTTAAAAGTTCTGATAAAAGTCAAAAAAATTATATAAAAAATTAAATAATGTGCGTGGAGAGATCTTATCATCGCTTGACCAGCCCTTTATCGGCGCTAGGAGGTCTCTCGCGCGCTGCACTTCCACCGCATCCTCAAACGCACGCACCACCTCTGCCTCCACCCGAACTCGAACCCGCAACCTCCCCCTTTCACAGCTGCACCTTTACCACTATGCTATTTCATTTTTTTCTCTATTTAATGACATATCTATTTATATATATATAGTTATATTTATTCGTATATTGATATAGAGTAATATGAATATAAATATATTTATTCATATATTAGTATATATATATTCATTCGTATATTAATATATATATATATATAGTTATAGTTTTTTATCCAATTATTTATTTGTATATTAATATATACATATAAGATTAGTTTTAAATACAGTTATGAAATATGTTTTTTATGTGTGTTTATAAATAAATAAATACAAACATACATACATATCTACAACGCACACACACACACACACAGACACAGACACACACACAGACACAGACATATACGAATAAATACAAATATATGTGTCTTTGAAAAGCCATTGAATGTTAAAACGGCCATAACATATAATCAAGAAGTCTGTTTCAACTCCACAACCAGCCAAATCGACAAAAATGAAACAATATTTGATATGATATGTTGTAAAGGCTTAACGGACATCCGGATCAGAAGTTATACCTGTTTGAATGTTAACAAATCGGGGTAACCTGACTAAAAACTCAGTTTTGGAGGCCTTATGGGCCTATTTTGGCCTATCAAAAACCTTGACCGGGGAGTCCATGGTCACAGCGACGTAGAGCTCATCGCATGCTTTGATTTGATATGTGGTAGAGCTCAAACGAACACCCGGATCAAATTTTATGGCTGTTTGAAGTTTGAGTTACATTTTCAACTTATTTTAGATCTTTTATTAATTGTTTTGATTTTTTGTGTCTTCAAATTGTTATTAAATGATTTTTAATTGATTATAATTAGTAAATTATTAATTAATATTATTTTTTTAAAAATATTTTAATGCCATTTTAACTAAATTTCTTATATATTAAATGTAATAGTCTATTTATATGTATATAAATCATATTTAAAAAATGTATAATATATTTATATATGAATAAATATACTTATATAACAATAATTTATTTTTCATGATTTTTTTTGAAATATAATTTTTTTCAGCGCTGATAAATACCCCCTTTATCAGCACTACAAAAATAAGCGCTGATAAAGGGGTAGCGTTGCCCTTGCCCATTTTTGTAGTAGTGAAGTGAGATTTAAATAATGTGACAATCAATGGAAAAAAAATATTCAAAATTCAAAAGTCGAAAATTGAACTCGAACTTCAAACGACCATAACATTTAATCTGGGTGTCCATTTGGGATCTACAAAATATGAAATCGAAGCCTACGATGATCTCTATGCCACTTTGGTCAGGTACCAACTCTATCAGTATTCTACCTCTTTTAATTCCACTAGAAAGGCCCAAAAGGCCTCCAAAATATATGTTTTAGTTCTAGACACAAATTTTTTAAAAGTCAAATGATTATAACTATCGATCCAGGTGTCCGTTTGGCTTGTACCACAAATCATATCGAAGCTCATTTCATGATATTTGATTTGACTAGTTGTGTCACTGAAAAAGGAGTCTAGGATCATATTTTATGGTCATTTTAGTGTTTTTAGGGATTTCAGAGGTTCTTCACTTTTTAGGATTTATTTATTTATATAATATTTATTTATATATTAATTAACTAATAAAAATTTATTATTTATTTATTATTTAGTCATCTATTATGTATTATTTATTTATTTTTTTATTTAATATTTAATATTTATTTATTTATTATTTAGTTATTATGTACACCTTATTTATTAATTTATTTTTAATTTATTAATTAATCAATTAATAGTAGTTTATTATTTATTTTTTTATTTATTATTTTTTTATTTATCTGTTATTCATTAATTATTAATTAATTATTAATTATTAATTATTAATAATTATTTATTATTTATTAGTGATTATTAGTTATTTAATAATTAATTAATTATTTATTTATTTATTTATGTATTTATTTATTATTCCTTATTTATTATTTATTATTATTTATTTATTCTATATTCTATATTCCATATTCTTTGTTAGTTTATTGTTAATTTACTAAATATTAATTTATTATTAATTTATTATTCAATTATTTATTTATTTATTTATTATTTATTTATTGATTATTTATTGATTATTTATTAATTAATTATTAATTATTTATTAAATATTAAATATTCTTTATTGTATATTAAATACTAAATATTAATTATTAATTATTAATTATTAATTTTGAAGTATTAATTTTATAATGATCAATTATCAATTATTAGTTATTATTAATTATTAATTATTTATTTATTATTTATTTATATATCTATTTATTTATGTATTTATTTTTTTATTTATTTTTTATTAATGATTAATTATTAGTTATTTATTATTTATTATTTATTCTTAATTATTTATTATTTATTCATTTATTTTTAATTTACTAAATATTAAATTATTATTTATTTATTCAATATTAATTATATATTAGTTATTTATTAATTATTTATAAATTTTTAAATATTAAATATTAATTATTAAATATTAATTCTTAATGATCAATTATTCATTATTAGTTATTATTAATTATTAATTATTAATTATTAATTATTTACTATTACTATTTATTTTTATTATTTATTATTTATTGTTTATTATCTATTTATTTATCTATTATTTAATAATTTATTATTTATTTGTTATTTATTTATCATATATTAAATTATTTATTATTTAATTTATTATTTATACATTACTTATATATTATATTTTATATTTTATATATTATATATTATATATTATATATTATCTATTATGTATTATATATTATATATTATATATTATGTATTATGTATTATGTATTATATATTATGTATGATATATTATGTCTTATATATTATATGTTATATATTATATGTTATATATTATATATAATATATTATATGTTATATATTATATATAATGTATTATATGTTATATATTATATATTATATATTATATATTATATATTATATATTATACCCGAACGGCTCAGCCATGGGTTCTAAAACCCAAACCCATAGCTCCAAAATTTATTGAAAAATAGTATAATAGCAATAGAGTTGCAGGAAATGTGTACATGTGATACACCACACCAAGAAAAACTGATTATAACAAAACATGCACATTAAAACCACAATATTACCTTTTCCTGGACCGGCCCCGACTCCGAGATCCTCCCCGATTGGTCGGGTGACGTCCACTTCTCTATTGCGTCATCTTTGAAAAATTTAATTCCTCATCTATCATTAGATCCTCTATAGTGGGCACGCCAGTTACTTCATTAGGAACTTCTTCATGTGCATCTTTGAAGTCATGCACAACCTCATTAGAGATTAAGGTATCATCCTGGGCAACATCTCCATGAAGAACTTCTTCACGTGCCACATTAGAGTCAGGAAAAACCTTCATAGGGGGTGATGAATCATCCTGGGCAGCTTCTTCATTAGATGATGTTGTTTGTGCATCTTTGGATCCATGCACAACCACACTAGAGGGTGATATAGTAGCCTGGACAGGTTGGCCCGGCTCCTTTGGTGACATTGAAGAAAAACTCTTTCGATTACTGTATCTTGCACTCTTAAGTCCTTCAAGAATAATCACATCAAACTCCGGAGAGTTAATCGACTCTAACATGGAAAAGAAATTAACAGTTGGCTTATCCTATCCTGGAAAAACATCCTTGATGACAGCAACCTCTGAAGAGCACCCCCCTGATCCTCAGCCATTGAGGGAGACCGTACAATGTCTTGGATTACTCCATGACTGGCAGAAACATCATTACAGGTACCATCAGCTTCCAAATAATCACGGTAGGATCCTTTCATAGTAGGAATATCACCCTGCTAGCCAGTGGCACTAAAGTCGAGCATACCTGCCCCTCCTTGATCCACCTTCTGATAACCCACCTCCTCAAACATGGAAGATCCATCCATTGACCCAGCCCGCATCTGCTGAGCATCAACCTGTGGATTTACCATAGCTCCAATAGGAACATTGTCCACTATTGATGGCGCTGATTCTAATCCGACATCCACTTTGGCTGCAAGAACCTCATTGTCAATGGGCAGCGTGAAAAGAGGCCCTCGGTTTCTTCGGTGTCACCAACTAAAATCCATCAGCATCAAAAACCTTCATCTTAGTCTTCCTGCATGAAAAATCTAGTGAAACATGATCCATCTCATGATTGAATTCATCATGGATAGAAGCCTCATCCTCAAATTGATTCTCTCCCTCCTCATCATCCAAATCATCCCAAGGTCTCTTCTTCAAACCCCCAAAGAAACCAATGGCAGTCTGCTGTAAAGATCCACCACTAAATAGCAGAGTAGCACCACCAACTAGGTGCTGAGACAAGTCCTGCAAAAGAAATTTTGATAATCTAGTTGGATCCTTTGACATGCCTTGCTTGAAAAACTCAACAAAGGAGGAGGGTCCAACAGGATGGCCCTTCCTCCTGAAAACTTGCTTACAACCATTAGGATCATCACTAGATTGATTCGTCCTAGACTGATCAGAGGCATATCATGAGGATTTAGAAAGAGAGCATTTAATATTCCTATGACATTTATCAAGAGAATTTCTAATGCATAAACATGACTTACAGAAACTCGATAACCACTCATACTGAATAGACAATTCTAACAAATATCACCCGTAACAAGAAAGACTGTATCAATCATAACATGAGCTAAATAATCCTCTACTAGCACGCGAGAAAAGTGACCATACCTAGGTCACTCTTTTTCTTTATCATCCTTGATCGGAGAACCGATAGTAGAAGAAACCTCCCACAAGACTGAACGGTTCTAGAAAAACCATTTAAGACCCCTAATTCAAACCCATGTTTTCGTGGAGGAGTTCCTAATTGCCAAAGTATTTTCTAATAGATCCCACTATTGATCCATGATGTGTCCATGTTTCAATGGAACCGGTCCAAAACTCCAGGCCACATTCTGAAGTTCCTTTGAGGAGAATACAATATGAATATTACCTCTCACAACTGAGATTAGGTGCCAATCACTGAAACACCAACTCTGAGATAGTCGGTCCTTCACCTCATCCACCTTCAAAGTGGTATCGCTCTGAGTACCATAAATCCTGGTAAGGATTGATAACCTCCAATCTTCAAGACGAGTCCTTAAAATATGCAGACTCGCTTCCACAAATGAAATAGATCCAATCTTGGTATTCCACTTATGTATGGAAGTAGATTCAAGAAGTGATTCGGAGAAAAACCTGTTCCAAGAAGCATAACCCTTGGATTTCCTCTTAGGGTTCTGCGCATCTGCCTTCGCCACATCCACAGGATCCGAGATAACACCACCACCCGAAACCACCACCTTCGACGAAGGAACAAAAAAGTCCTTATATATTATTAATTATTGATTATTGATTAATAAATATTTAGTGTGTATCTATTTGTTATATATTACTTGTTTTTACAATTAATATATATATGAATATGTATATTAAAGTCGATTTATTTACCACATAAAGAGCCTACTGGAGTGGTAAGGTCTTTGGAAAATAAGCAAGAGGTAAGGGGTTTAAATCTCACCGAACACAGAATTTCTATATATAGCATGGACATGTGCACAAACATGGACTTATGCATGGAGATGAGCATGTCTATGGTAATAATAAATAAATAAATAAATAAATTACGAAAATATAAAAAAATTTAAAAAATTAAAAAACTAAAAATTATTTAGCAAAGGTTTAAACCGTCAACAAAAAACCACGGCTAATTATTTCTCAACACACAATTTAGTGTTGGTTTCCCAAAACAGTCACAGAATGATTTAGCGGAGGTTTAAACTGTCACTAAATACAAATTTTGGCATAGTGATTATGGCCTCAACTGGATCCCAATCAACCAGATGATTTTCTCACAAAATGTTATCTATGTCACCCTTGTAAGGATTCATTAAAAGTCTTCTAGGAGGAATGATACTAAAAAACACTAAAGAAAGTGGATAAATCATCAAGTGGGGAAACATCCTCAATAATAGCCAGGATAAAGTGAAAAAAATCATGAATGCACTCCTAAATATCCCATTGAAAATTAAGGCTATCCACAATGAGAGATGTCTAGACAGTTAATTATAAACTACCCCTTATATTTTACTATCCTAACCCCTATCTACCAAGACATCCCAAATCACATCAACTAAAAACTGCCTTTGATACTAATTTTTCGCAGTCCAACCTAGGTCATCCCTAAATAGGACACCCAAGCCGACCTATTTCAAGTCCCAAAGGTTATTTCCAATCCCCATGGTTTGAAATTTATTTTTGGGCACTGAAGAATTACCTTTGGGAATGGTTTCACCCACAATGAAAAACAGATTGGGATCCTATGAGATAAAGGAAATAAATAATTTCCCAACACATAACATAAATAAATGAAACTCTAAACAAGTATGCAACATAAAATGAAGAATCTAAAAATAAATAAATAAAAATTAAAAGTTTCATTGAGGAAATATAAGTACTAGTCTAGGGATAAGTCAAATAAGAAAAATTTTATGTCAGAGGCTTAGTTCACTCATAAGTAACTAAACCTAAGGGCCACATGGAACTAGGCGTGCCACTCCACAATCTAGAGACTATAGAGTAGAAATGATGGTATAAAGGGAGTATAGTGGTGAGACTGTTCCCTTTGTATCATTACTAAGTACATCATAGGAATAAAAAATGAAATGAACATTTGAAGTCAATAATAACAGGTAACCCAAAAAGTTTCAAACTAGCCAACCAGGAATGAACATGAGATTCCATAAATATAATGCAGTCAAGTATATAGAAGGTAATACATATAATAAGTCTTGATAGATAAAATAATAAATAAATAAAAGGCCTAAATATTGTATTTAGTCTAAGTAAACACTCGACCCACAACTCCCATGCCATGTCCTATCCCAAAAAAAATAGCGGCAATGAAGTATTATCCAAGTCCTAACCTACAACCATGTGATCTTCTCTGGTACCAAATGGTGGTCTGAATGGGGTTTGAGTAAAACTCAGTAGGCCACCACCAATGATGTATAATGCATTCTAGTCCATGAGTATAAAACATAACAGTGTATAGTGTATCTATAATAGTGAAGTAGTAAAGTGGAGGTAAACTAGGGAATAACACATACTTCAGCATAGGTCAGACTGTATCTAGTCTTAGGAATAGTAATGTAATCATGGGAACTGTGGATATAATCATATGCATCCTAGAGAAATTATCTAGATGAAACCATTGAAATGCGTCTAGGAATTCCCACATATGGAAACTAGGAAAATCCATTGAGTAAATACAATGTATTCCACTTCTATAATTGTGGCTCTATTTAAGACCAAGGAACAAGTTCAAGGAAATCTTGGGATAACATAATTTGGATCCAAGGAGGTGTTGGAGTTTGTGGACTAGAACCAACTACTTTGTACTTTATTAATTAATAAATACCTTTTCATATCTTGATTGTTCTTCTACGTGCATGTGATAATGTCCTAAAGACAAATGTTGCATTAAAGGGTCATAGTGGATCCCGGCTATGATGAGAAACTAGAAGTGCCATAACACTTTTCATGAATATATGTTCTATGTACGAATGATTTTATTTGAGGGAAACAAATAATACAGGCCCTTAGGGGTGAGGACTCATAAAACTTTGAGGTACCTTCTCATGGTGTGCGCCCTTGGTAATATCCAGGAGGATATTATGAGAACGAGACCCGCCAGTAGAAAATCCACATTTCATATTGTCATTGGATGTTACTATCTACAAACGTGTTTATTCATCCTTATACTTTAAGATTATTATTAATGGGTGTTAAAACTCACACACTTAGATGTATTAACAAAAACTATGACGACACACTGTTCACAGTGAGGTAAGATACATTGGGTGTGTCACGAGTGATACTTCATTAATAGATAATATGAGAAAGGATTTTCCCCTTTTGTTCTATAATGGAAGTAGATATCTAAGGCCCTTTGATGTAATTGATATAGCCTAAATAAATCCATTGCCATGGTAAGGTATGGGCGATTTCAATTTCGGGAGGTCATAGAATGAATAATCGAGCACATGAGTTGATGTCACTATCATGAAACCTGCTTGATTAGAGATATCGAGACAAAGGGACTAAATTACATGGTAAGCATTCAAATGAGATGAAATGTCAATGAGGCATCATCTTCTTTCTCTTGGGTGCCTTGACCTGTTGCTAGACATAAATCTTGGACATTAGGCAAGCCCTCCTAATGTAAATGAGAAAGAGGCCTAGAGGGTAATACACAAAGTGTATCCATGTATCTCCATTAAATATTAATTTGACAAGTTAAATAAATATTATTCCTGACTGTGGTTTAATAATTATTTAAGGATTCTGGATCGCATTTATTTTGACACTAGTTATTCTAGAGAATATATTGTGGGCGAAATAATATATATTTATTAGCGAGTAATGCAATTACATTTATTTGAGAAATATATAGCCATTACTCAAGGTCTAATAAATGTGGGGGAGGAAATAAAGAAAAATGAAAACAAGAAAAACACATCATGTATATTGAATATACACACCGTGTAGTTTTCATGGAAAATGAGTACACACCATGTATTAATGATTACATGCCGTGTAGTTTTTCCAGTCAGGATTTTGAGCAAATAATATCATTTAACTAAATGATATTTTTTATAATCAGCATGGGTGCATGTCATGGAATTAATCATCCGACATGGGGGTTTTCAATAAGATATAATTAAATAAATAAAATGCGTAACATGTTTATTTATTGTCATAACTCTATAACCTCAAACTCGATTATAAATATCCTCATAACCCCAACACTTTTCCAGAGAGAATCGTTGTGCACAACAATTCTGAATAATCCTATCAAGGCCAAAAGAACACCTTCCTCGAAGAACGCTCTCAAGACCATGAGAGATCCACCACCACCGGATCAAGGCGATCGAAGGCGGACATCGCAAGAGAAGGTTCTTACGCGCTAGCACTCAGAGATCTCTTCAGTGACATCTAGAGACATGTGGAGCACGTGTGGATCACTACTAGAGGAATCCTACACTTGGATTCTACGACAAAATGATAGATCACATCGTATTATGACCAGAGACATCAACGAAGAAAGAATTCCATCAATGTAATTATTGTCAATTAATTAAATTAATTATAACAAACATATAATAATCCTATCAATGGTTCCAGAAACCCTTCTCTTTCATTTTTGTTCTTTGTAATATTCCAAAGATACTGCATTTTATTATCGTGATGGTTCTCGGATTGAACATTGTTTAATGCTAAAATTAAAGTTGGGTACACCCACCAACGCACTTCAACTACACCCAGACCCTCAAAGTGGTATAAGAGGGGTTATATTGTTGATTAAAATTATTTCATTTTTTCGTTGGTGATTTAATCATTTAATAATTTAGTTGTTTCAATACAAGTTAATCATTCTTTAAAGTCTGAATCATGATATCTGATCCCCCCCTCTCGTTTCTCGTTCACCTTCTAGAAACGAATTTTTCAGTTAATTTTGATTGAAATAAAATAGAGGATCTCATCTGAAGGTGCCAAACGCTCCTAGTTGTACAACACCATAATACATGACGTGTATTCATAGGTACACGTCTTGTAGTCTAGGGTCAATGCATTGGACTGGTTCACAAAATCAGGCCATGTATTGGATCCCATCTATGTCATTTATGACACCGTGTGTTGACGAGGAACAGGTGGCACACGGTTTCTGGATTACACGCCGTGTGGTCCACTGAACATGGCGTATAGTATAACAACCCATACTTTACATACATTGTTATTAATTAAAAATTGAAGCACACTTATTACAACATATAACAAAACCATGAAAGGACCGTATTGGTATAGTGTCTTTAGAAACTGGGAAACATAAACAACTAGTTTATAAAGCATCTACAATGTCTCCCATTTATTTCATCATATCTATAGTCCCTTTTTGGCATATCTTACTTAATACCCTTCTTCCTGACCTAGGGAAAGAAAACCTACAAAAGGGTGAGCTCAAATGCTCAGTAAGGGTAAACAAAATAAATATCAATCACATTATATTCATAAGAACATAACATTTTGGGAATCTTAACCTTCAAAAGAGAGCATAATTTCATAAATGGGATAAATCATAGTAGTGAAATGAAATCCCAATAATCATAAATTAAAACATGAAACTTTGTGTCATACACACATAATCATATAGAATCATTTCTTATTAGTCAAGACTCATTGCCTAGACTATCTTAGTGGACAAAGTCCATTTCTGAACCGAGTTCACTCCTCATTTCAGTCCTGTTTTACTGAAACGGTTTAACATGCCATTCTAGCCATGTCTATCTCACGAGATATAAAATCTTTACCCAATGCATTGGAGAGAGATATAGGTCCCACCCATCTCATAACGATACAATTATTATGTGTACCACAAAATCATAAATCATACATCATTGCATAACCCATGTAATAAAAATGGGATTCTTAAACAACATGACATCATAAAACAATTCATATAAGATAAAGGAATTCATAAAAATAATTCCATCAAAACATAATCAAATCAATGTAATAATAGGTATAAAAACAGAACCCTTTATTATCTTATATGGAATATAATTTGGTAAAACACTTGAACTCCATTCTTGAGGAAAATATCCTTTCTACATCAAAAAACTTTTCCTTTCTTAACATGTATTACAATTTTAAACTAAAAGAAGTTGATTAAAAATAAACTTGAAAACTTGTAAAGGAAGATTCTTGGAAATAATTTTTTAAAAATCCATTCATGCCGTATATGTTAAAAAAAACATTCTTCTCATACTTTTGTCGGAAAAGTCAAAAGTACCTCGTACGAAAAACGACAAAAGATTCCTTTCATATCCTTTACTAAAAACTCACCGAAGGGTAAAATTGGATTTAAAAAATTTTAGGTGGATGGAAACAATATTACATAATGAGGGAACATGGATGTGGATGTTAAAATACACCCTAGTAAATATTAAAGTATAAACATCTCAGATAAAAATGAGATTGTGATATTTTCCCTTACCTTAGGTCCGATTTGCTTCGTAAGTGTACGAACCTCATGTATAATGATTTAAATAATGTTATTGACTTATTCCAGAATCATACTTATTTTTATGATATCATATATGGTAATATTCTTAGCTTCTTATTAGTAATATTTCATTACTACTTGTTATTCGGGTGTTTATTACTTTTTGTTTTATGCGCGTTTTGTCGAATAAATTCATATTATTCTTTTTAGGTTATAGATACTTCATTTCCATAATGGTATTAGTATAATGTATATCATATTAATTCATTCAATTAATTTATATTATGCAATTAAGATCATGTATAATGAGTCGCATCACATCGTGGAGACGATATTCTGTACGTACGCACGAGCGATGATATCGTTCCCATGATCAGGGAATTGTAATGGAGTGTATGTATACTATTTCAGAATCAATATCACTTCACAATTATCATATATAGTTATTATTTACACCATTATACCCATCCAAGTAAGGAGGTGGTGGAAAATAGATTACACCACGGCGTGGAGACGGTATTCCGTACGTACGCACGCGTGGTGATTTAATTTTCCGTAGGATGGATAGATGGTGAAATAGGGTTGTTTCATACATATAGTAACATATCAGTATATGAGTGATAATTATGTTATTACTTCATAATGAAACAACTAAAGAAGAATAAGTGGATGAAGAAATAAAGATGAAAGAATCGGTAACAGGCATTAACTCTTCTTTGAAGCGCCTCTTTGAGACCTCCTCTTAGGGCACTAAAATTGGTCTTTGAAGAATACCACGACCTATAGGATGTTTCTAGGGATGTGGAGAGGAGATATTGGCAAGGGTTGTCCAAGATTGAAGGCTCAAAGTGGTGTGAGGAAGAGAGGGAGGAGGTGCCCTTTTATAAGGGAGAAGAGGGGCACCTTGGAACAACTAAAAATATTATTTTATTATAAAGTCAAATTCGGTTTTTAATAGCTCCAAATTGATATATTTTGAAGATACGTTGCGGATGGGTCGAAATCCTCTCATACAATTGAATTTAGACAAGTTTAGGTATCAATTGTAACCTTATCATTTATATTTAACTTTAAGTTAGATAATTTAACTTTTACCGTGTCTTCTTGTTTTCTTACACTATAAGGTTAATAAACTTACTATATCAAACCAAAATAACCCCAAGTTGTTGATTAATAATATATATAACCTTATCTAAGTAATTTGGCCTAGCCTTATTTTTTAGGAATAAAATAACAAATAATAATATAGTATTTGTTTTAAAAACTATTTTATCTCAATTTTGACACTATTTGGTAATTGATTTTTCTGAAAATCATAACAGAATGATTAGTTCGAAAAAATTTAATTAAATCAATACTAACATGTCATATTAACATATACAATTATTTTAATTCATAAAAAGTCTCAAATTACATTTATTGGGGTATTTATAACATCAATTATGTCAATATTTCTTTAATAAGATAATTACTACATCATCATGGTATCATAAATAAATTAAATTATTTAAAGTCTAAAAATTACAAATAAAATACAGTTATATAGGAAATATTTTTATCTTTATAATGAATATTTATAGTCGAATTTATCTTATGTATAACCCTATATTAAAAATTCATTAGTTATTAAACTTTGATTTAAACTATTTTAACCCTTCATTAAATAAATTCATAATAAATGTCCTAATCTAATCCATGTTGGCGTAAATGGTCATATTTTATTCATAAGGTTGTTTTTGGTCGAATTACACTTATCTAATAGAATTAGGACATGTTTTAGGGTAATAATAATATCATTTTTATCCTTAATTACCCTATTTACTTTTAACCGTGGTAAAAAAAAGTAAAAAGTTACTATTTACCAAAAATTATTTTCATCTCATTGAAACACATTTTAGTCCTTGATATTAACCGTGTCTCTCATATTTTCGAAATTCTACTCACAGAAGTGGTAAAATTATGTTTTATGAAAAATTCAGTTTTTTAACTACCACTTAGTGGTTTCACTATTCTTCAAAAAAATGAAAGTTTCCAGAAAAATACCAAAAATTAGGCCTAAGATATATTTGATATTGTGAATTCAAAAATGATGACTATTTTACCAAATTCAAAACACATCAGTTGCATTAATTAATTTAAAAATTAATTCCCGTCGTCAAAACAAATAGTGTGTTTTTAAAAGATAATAACTATCAAAAGATTGACAATTATTTATGTCTGGTTTAAATGTGAAATTACATCCAATGAACTACATTGTATTAAATTGTAAAAGTATATTCAAAATATACTTTAAGACCACTCAAATTAATAATTTATCACTATTAATTATTTTGATTTAAAAAGTTGTTTTTAATTAAAATTTAGTAATTTTCACTATTCATCAGAATATGAAAGTTATCCGAAAAGTACCAAAATTTCACCCTTAGCTAAATTCGATATTCCGAATCCAAAAATGAAGTCCATTTTGAATAATAAAATTTACAAAATTTCAAAAAGTGGTTATTACTATTCATAACAGCTGGTTTTAATAATATTTTAATAGCATATCGTTGTTTAGTGAAACTCGGTATTTCGTACGACGCAAGCTATTGAGGAAGGCCACGGTTGCGTGTAAATCAAGCCAAGCTAGTGTAGTGTGTAGTGAAAGATTACTTTGATGATTTATATAACATAAAAAAATATTTCTCTTAAATGTCTCGGGTGTTACATTCTACCCCCCTTAAAATTAATTTTGCCCTCAAAATTAGTCACTTTGTAACAAAAAGATGAGGACACCTCTTCCTAATTATATCCTCAAGCTCCCATGTAGCTTCTTATAATTGGTGTTTCCTCCATAAAAATTTCACCAAGCGAGTGGTCTTGTTTCGTAGGACTTTTTCGCTACGATCCAGAATCTCTATCGGTTGTTCTTCATAAGAAAGATCTTGCTCCAGCGGTACAACTTCTGAGCTGAGTACATGTGAAGGATCAGGTATGTGCTTTATCAGGAGAGATACGTGGAACATATCATGATCTTGAGAGAGATTCCGTGGAAGCACCAATCGGTAAGCTACCTTTCCAACACGATCCAATATTTCAAAAGGACAGATATATCTAGGGCTCAACTTCCCCTTCTTTCCAAATCTCATGACCCTCTTCCAGGGAGATATTCCTAAGAACACTTTATCACCCACTTCAAACTCTAGGTTTTTTCTTCGGTTCACGACATAACTTTTTTTTCAACTCTGAGCTACTCTTATGTGTTGTTGAATAGTTTGGACCTTTTCTGCCATCTCATCAACAAGATCAGGTCCTAATAGCTTTCATTCCCCAACTTCATCCCAGCAAGTTGGAGTCCTGCATTTCTTTCCAAAGAGAGATTCATAAGGATAAATCTGAATACTGGAGTGAAAACTATTATTATAAGAAAATTCCACCAAAGTTAGGTGTTGATCCCAACCACCTTTGAAATCCATAGAGTAAGCTCTCAACATATCTTCTAGAGTTTGAATTGTTCTCTTAGACTGACCGTCTGTTTGAGGATGATAAACAGTGCTGAAACTCAACTCTGTATCCAGAGTATGCTAAAGACGTCGCTAAAACTTCGAGGTAAATCTCGGATCCCAATCAGATATAATAGAAAGTGGTACTCCATGCAATCTTACCACTTTTTTTACATATATCCTTGCAAGCTGATCCAGAGAGAAATCCTCTCTAATAGCAATGAAGTGTGCAGACTTTGTAAGACGATCAACTATGACCCAGATAACATTATTGCCTTTGAATGTTTTAGTAAGTCCTGTGAAAAAGTCCATATTGATGTTTTCCCATTTCCATTCGGGTATGGGTAATGGTTGTAACATCCCCTTAGACATCTGTCTCTCAGCATTAACTTGCTAACAAACCAAGCATCGAGAGACATATTCAGCAATATCTCTTTTCATGCCATCCCACCAGAAGTACTCGTTCAGGTCCCTATACATCTTCGTGCTTCCAAGATGAATAAATAATGAAGAACTATGAGCCTCATCCAGCAGCTCCTTCTTTAATTCTGGGATGGGAGGAACACAAACCCGATTCCTGAACTTTATTATCCCATCATAATCAAGGTTGAACTCAGGAATATTTCTCACCTTCGTTTGTAACTCTACATCATCTTTCTGTGCCTCTTTAATCTTAACATGTATAGATGGTTGAGCATTCATTTGAGAAAGATATGATTTCTCCCCTTCCATTAAAATTCCAAGATCCATCCCTCTTAAATCCATAAATATTGGATCTTTTGTGATCCTTGTCATGGATAAGCTAGCACGGTCTTGTCGACTTAATGCATCTGCCACCTTGTTTGCTTTCCCAGGGTGGTAATGAATTGAGCAGTCGTAATCCTTAATCAGTTCCAACCATCTTCTTTAGCGCATAATCAGCTCATTTTGTGTGAAAATATACTTTAAACTTTTATGATCAGTATAAATGTCACACCTTTCTCCATAAAGATAATGCCTCCAAATCATTAATGCAAAGATTACCGCATCTAACTCCAAATCATGAGTTGGGTAATATTGCTCATGGATTATCAATTGTCATGAGGCATAAGCTATCAGCATATTATTTTGCATAAGAACACACCCCAATCCCTTCTTGGATGCATCACTGTATATCACAATCTTTTCTCCACTACAAGGCAGTGTGAGCACAGGTGCACTGGATAACCTTCTTTTCAACTCCTTGAAATTATCTTCACATTCCTCCGTCCAAACAATAATAACTCCTTTCCGTGTCAACCTGGTGAGTGGATTAGATAATCGTGAAAAATATTTCACAAAACGTCGATAATATCCAGCCAAACCAAGAAAACTTCGGATCTTAGTTAATGTTGTTGGTCTCGACCATCTTTCGATAACCTCTATTTTTGCTGGATCCACAGATATCCCCTCTTTTGAGATTATGTGACCCAAAAATGCAACTTTTTGAAGCCAAAATTCACACTTGGTAAATTTGGCATAAAGCAACTCCTTTCTCAGGGTCTTCAATATAATTCTCAAGTGATCTTCATGTTCTTCCTTGATCTTTGAATAGACAAGAATATCGTATATAAAGACTACCACAAATTGATCAAGATGGTTTCTATAGACTCTATTCATTAGATACATGAAGATAGAAGGGCATTAGTAAGACCAAATGGCATCACTATAAATTCATAGTGTCCATACCTTGTACGGAAAATCGTCTTTGTTATATCCTCCCTTTTGACCCTTAATTGATGATACCCAGAACAAAGATCAATCTTGGAGAAGTATTGTGCTCCTCGTAGTTGGGCAAACAAGTCATCAATGCACGGGAGAGGATATTTTTTCTTGATAGTGATCTTGTTAAGTTATCGATAATCAATGCAGAGTCTCATTGATCCATCTTTCTTCTTAACAAATAGAATAGGTGCTCCCTAAGGTGACGCACTAGGGCGTATTAATCCCATGTCAAGATTCTCTTGGAGTTTCTTCTTCAATTCCTGCAACTCAATTGGGGCCATTCTATAAGGTGTCTTTGAAATAGGAAAAGCACCTGGTATGAGTTATATTGAAAACTCAACTTCACGATTTGGTGGGAGACCCAACAATTCCTCTGGAAAGACATCATCAAACTCCCGTACAACGGGCATATTCTTAATCGTGAGTTTCTCACCAACCATTTGAGATAAATAACCTTCATTTAGTGGATTCAAGACCTATAAGATGGAAGAAATTTCCACTGGAAGGTTATGTTCATCCTTGCATCGATAGATGACCATAGATTGATCTGGAATATGAAATGTGACTTCCCTTATTTGGAAATTGATATGAGCTCCATATAAAGAAATCCAATCCATGCCAAGAATCACATCAAATTCCACTATAGGAAGGATCACAAGATTTGTAGGAAGAACTTTCCAACAAACTTCAATCGGGGAAGAATTATAAACTTTTGATGAGACTGTTGTTCCATTAGGGGTTGTCACAGATAACTCAACATCTAAGGGTTGAGGTAATACGTTGATACCCTTAGAAAAATCTTCAAAAATAAAAGAGTGGGTGGATCCAGAATCAAATAAAACATTTTCTACTTTAGAGTGGATGGTAAGTGTACCTTTCACCACATCGTTATCGTACTCCACATCGCTGATAGAAGTTGCATGTGACTTTCCTTTGTCTTTAGCGTTATGATTTTGTTGATTTCTATCATCATCAACAACCCATGGATTAGGGAATTTATTGGCATAATTCCTCGTCTCCTTTCACTTGAAACATTAAAGTGTAGTAGGTTCATTCTATGTGTCCCTTCATTTGTTTGCATCATTAGACATCTTCTTCCCATCATTGCGGCATTCAAATGCCTGATGACCTTCCTTTCCACATTTGAAACATTTACTTGTCCCTTTAAGACAACTCCCTCCATGTTTCCTTCCACACTTTGAGCATAAGGGAAAGCTCATCTTATTTTCAGTGTGCACTTTAGATTTTCCTTTGAATTACATTTTCCTCTTCTTATCAAACCCATATGACTGATGGGTTACTCCAATATCTATCTCAATGTTGAGAGCACATCGAACAATTTCTTCGTAGCTATTGAAGTCCCTTATGGATAAGGCCCTTCGAAGACTTGGTTTTAAGACACTAAAGAATCGATCGATCTTACTCTTAGGTTGGATAATAATACCAGAAGCGTACCTTGCAAGTCTTGTAAAATTTTCTTCATAGGTACCAACAGATTCATCATCATTTTGCTTCAGTTCAAGAAACTCTTTCTCCATCTTTGTTCGGAGAATACGAGGGAAGTACTTATTGAAAAATAATTTCTTGAACTCGTCTCATTCCATGGACTCAATTTCATCCCTTTGCCTCATATTCTTAATAATATTCCACCATTGATCAACATCTCCTTCCAAAAGATACACTGCTTGGATGACTTTATCATGTTCAGAACATTGAAGAACTGGAAATATCTTTTCAGTAGTACTAATCCATTGTTCAGCAACTAATGGATCAGTAGACCTGCTGAAAGAAGGTGGATGCCGCCTCATGATGGATTCAACAGAATGTTGCTACTTCCTTTGCACTTTTGGAATTCCTGCATGATTCATAGCTTGAGAAAGTTGTGTGAGCATGGATACAATATTTTTCATTCCATCTCCCATAACATTTGGTTGCTCAGGGGGACAATCATTGCATTGCCCGTCACATTCCTCATTAACACGGTTCCTTCGGGTTACAGCCATTGACTAAAACCAAGAAGAATAGTGTGAGAAACACTGATTATAATAGGAAAACCACATATTAAAGAATAAAATTTCACACTTAAGGTCTTATCCTAGATTATTCATGGCCATTTCTAAAACACTAAGATTGTGTTCTATGCATAGACTTATCATTAGGGTTCTTACTAAGTCTTTCACATCCTAGTTTCCAAAGGTTGACTATACCTTTCACATGATACCAACTATAACAACCCATACTTTACATACATTGTTATTACTTCAAAATTGAAGCACAATTATTACAAAATATAACAAAACCATGAAAGGACCGTATAGGTATAGTGTCTTTAGAAACTAGGAAACATAAACAACTGGTTCATAAAGCATCTACATGGTCTCCCATTTATTTCATCATATCTATAGTCCCTTTTTGGGATATCTTACTTAATACCCTACTTCCTGACCTGGGGAAATAAAACATACAAAAGGGTGAGATGAAATGCTCAGTAAGGGTAAACAAAATAAATATCAATCGCATCATATTCATAAGAACATAACATTTTGGGAATCTTAACCAGCAAAAGAGAGCATAATTTCATAACATGGGATAAATCATAGTAGTGAAATGAAATCCCAATAATCATAACATAAAACATGAAACTTTTTGGAATACACACATAATCATAGAGAATCATTTCTTATTAGTCAAGACTCACTACCAAGACTATCTTAGTGGACAAAGTCCATTTCTGAACCGAGTTCACTCCTTGTTTCAGTCCGGTTTTACTGAACTAGTTTAACCTGCCGTTCCAGCCATGTCTATCTAACGAGATATAAAATCTTTACCCAATGCATTGGAGTGATATATAGGTCCTACCCATCTCATAATGATACCATTTTTATGTGTGCCACAAAATCATAAATCATACATCATTGCATAACCCATGTAATAAAAATGGGATTCTTAAACAACAAGACATCATAAAACAATTCATATAAGATAAAGGAATTCATAAAAATAATTCCATCACAACATAATCAAATCAATGTAATAATAGGTATAGAAACATAACCCTTTATTATCTTAGATGGAAAATAATTTTGATAAAACACTTGAACTCCATTCTTGAAGAAAATATCTTTTCTACTTCAAAAACATTTTCCTTTCTTAACATGTCATACAATTTTACACTAAAAGAAGTTGATTAAAAATAAACTTGAAAACATGTAAAGTAAGATTCTTGGAAATAATTTTTTAAAAATACATTCATGCCGTATAAGTTAAAAAAACATTCTTCTCGTACTTTTGTCGGAAAAGTCAAAAGTACATCGTACAAAAAACGACAAAAGATTCCTTTCATATCCTTTACTAAAAACTCACCGAAGGGTAAAATTGGATTTAAACAATTGTAGGTGGATGGAAACAATATTACATATTGAGGGAACTGGGATGTGGATGATAAAATACACCCTAGTAAATACCAAAGTATAAACAATCTCGGATAAAAATGACATTGTGATATTTTCCCTTACCTTAGGTCCAATTTGGTTCGTAAGTGTCCGAACCTCCTGTATAATGATTTAAATAATGTTATTGACTTATTCCAGAATCATACTTATTTTTATGATATCATATATGGTCATATTATTAGATTCTTATTAGTAATATTTCATTACTACTTGTTATTCGGGTGTTTATTACTCTTTGTTCTTATGCGCGTTTTGTCGAATAAATTGTTATTCTTCTTTTTAGGTTATAGATACTTCATTTAAAGAATGGTATTACTTTAATTTATATCATATTCATTCACTCAATTCATTTATATTATGAAATGAAGATCATTTATAATGAGTCACATCACATCGTGGAGACGGTATTCCGTACGTACGCACGAGTGATGATATCGTTCCATTGATTGTGGAATTGTAATTGAGTGTATGTATACTATTTCAGAATCAATATCACTTTACAATAATCATATATAGTTATTATTTACACCATTATACCCATCCAAGTAAGGTGGTGGTGGAAAATAGATTACACCACGGCGTGGAGACGATATTCTCTACTTACGCACGCGTGGTGATTTCATTTTCCGTAGGATGGATAGCTGGTTAAATAGGGTTGTTTCATACCTATAATATTATATCAGTATATGAGTGATACTGATGTTATTTATTCATAATGAAACAACTAAAGAAGAAGAAGTGGAAGAATAAATAAAGATGAAAGAATCGGTAATGGGCATTACCTCTTCTTTGAAGTGCCCCTTTGAGACCTCCTCTTAGGGCACTAAAATTGGTCTCTGAAGAAGACCGGGACCTCTAGGATGTTTCTAGGGATGTTTAGAGGAGATATTGTCAGGGTTTGGCCGAGCTTGAAGGCTCAATGTGGTGTGAGGAAGAGATGGAGGAGGTTCCCTTTTATAAGGGAGGAGAGGGGCACCTTTGGAATAACAAAAAATATTATTTTATTATAAAGTCAAATTCGGATCATAATAGATTAAAATTGATATATTTCGAAGCTAAGGCGGGGATGGGTATAAATAATCTCATACAATAGAAGTTAGACAAGTTTAGGTATCAATTGCAACCTTATCATTTAGATTTAACTTTAAGTTAGATAATTTAACTTTTACCGTGTCTTCTTGTTTTCTTACACTATAAGGTTGATAAACTTACTATATAATGCCAAACTAACCCCAAGATGTTTATTATTAATATATATAACCTCATATAAGTCATTTGGCTGAACCTTAGATTTTTAGGAATAAAATAACAATTAATAATATAGTAATTTTTTTAAAAACTATTTTATGTCAATTTTGACACTATTTGGTAATTGATTTTTCTGAAAATCATAACAGAATGATTAGTTCGAACAAATTTAATTAAATCAATAATAACATGTCATAGTAACATATAAAATTATTTTAATTCATAAAAAGACTCAAATTACATTTATTTGGGTATTTATAACATCAATTATGTCAATATTTCTTTAATAAGATAATTACTACATCATCATTGTGTCATAAATAAATTAAATTATTTAAAGTCTAAAAATTTCAAATAAAATACCATTATGTAAGAAATCCATTTAGATTTATAATGAATATTTATAGTCTAATTTATCTTATGTATAACCCTATATTAAAAATTCTTTAGTTATTAAAGATTGATTTTCACTATTTTAACCCTTCTTTAAATAAATTGATAATAAATGTCCTAATCTAATCCATGTGGGCCTAAATGGTTATATTTTATTCATAAGGTTATTTTTGGTCTAATTACACTTATCCAATAGAATTAGGACACGTGTTAGGGTAATAATAATATCATTTTTACTGTTAATTACCCAATTTACTTTTAACCGTGGTAAAAAAAGTAAAAAGTTACTATTAACCAAAAATTATTTTCATCTCATTTAAAAACATTTTAGACCTTGATATTAACCATGTCTCTCGGATTTTCGAACTTCTACTCACAGAAGCGGTAAAATTAAGTTTTATGAAAAATTCGGTTTTTTTAACTACCACTTAGTGGTTTCACTATTCATCAAAAAAATGAAAGTTTCCAGAAAAATACCAAAAATTAGGCCTAAGCTATATTTGATATTATGAATTCTAAAATGATGTATATTTTACCAAATTCAAAACATATCAGTTTTGTTAATTAATTTAAAAATTAATTCCCGTCGTCAAATCAAATAACGTGTTTTTAAAAGATAAAAACTATCAAAAGATTGACACTTGTTTATGTCTGGTTTAAATCTGAAATTATATCCAATGAATTTTTTTTTATTAAATTGTAAAAATATATTCTAAATATACTTTAAAACCACTCAAATTAATAATTTATCACTATTAATTATTTCGATTAAAAAAGTTGTTTTTAATTAAAATTTACTAATTTTCACTATTCATCAGAATATGAAAGTTATCCGAAAAGTACCAAAATTTCACCCTAAGATAATTTCGATATTCCGAATCCAAAAATGAAGTCAATTTTGAAAAATAAAATTTACAAAATTTCAAAACGTGGTTATTACTATTCATAACGGCTAGTTTTAATAATATTTTAATAGCATATCGTTGTTTAGTGAAACTCAATATTGCATACGACGCAAGCTATTGAGGAAGGCCGCGGTTGCATGTAAAGCTAGACAAGCTAGTGTTGTGTGTAGTGAAATATTCCTTAGATGATTTACATAACATAAAAACAAAATATTTCTCATAAAAGTCTCGGGTGTTAAATATAGTCCCTTTGGGTTAGGGTTGGACCATGTACCCCATACACGGCTTGCTTGGATGGAAACCGTGTAACATAGATACTACACAACGTGTGTCCAAAAGAACATGTCGTGTACTCTGAAAATTTCCAATGTACATCTATACGCCATATCCCCAGGCGTGTACTTCAGATGGACAATGAACAAAAGTACATGTCGTGTAGTCGAAACTACACGTCCTGTACACAGCCAAATTATGTAGATTTATTAAAATTTATTATTATATTATAAAAACCCTTGAGATGTGTACCATAGTGCAAGCATAAAGCCGAGGCACAACACATGATAAGTTTTTTATATATGTGTTTAATTTAATATCTGCGTAAATGGGAATTTATCGGGTTGGATCCAAGTTAAAAGTTACATACAAAGATAATTTCAAATGAATTTATTTGTTTAATATTATGATGGTTGATAATATCAAGGAAATTAAGAAAAGGGTTTAAGATAAAATGATTAATTAACTGATGATAATTAATTTATTTGAGCGTTATTTATCTTAAACATGAATGATTAAATAATTGAATGCTAGTTTTATTTATGTGTAAATATCATTGCATGTATGGATGATCATGAGCTAGACCAAGACCTTTGTATATGAATGGTTTCTTTTAATTTATTTATTTAAATTAAATTTTTTGGCCCTCGAGCCTTCTCCTCATTAATATGTAGGTCCTATGCACCCAAGGATTCTTATGTAAAACCCACTTTTACCCCTCACTTGCATGTGAGATAAATTAAAATGTAATGGATGGAGGTCCCAAGCTAGTGGAGGCAGCTCAAGTCATGAGACAAGGTGAAAGCAATCCAAGGAGATACAATGTTGGATAGGTGGAAATCTGTAAACACTAACCCAAAAGGTTCAAGGTGTTTCTCCCCTAGATCATGGGTTGGTTTGTCAACTGCTAGATAAACTAACCAATATAACAAGATCATGATCATACCATTTATTTTATTTTTTTTAGTTTCATTGTTTATTTTTCGTGGGCGTGTTGTCAAAATCACACAATTAATGAATTAAACAAGCATGCAATATGGAACTAAAATAGAACCAACTTATGCATAAATATTATCTTAGACATGGTTAATCACTTAAGTAGATCCGACGTAATATGAACGAGCATGTAATCAATGATAATAAAGTTTCAATTTACGTATAAGGATAACAAATCCCTCAAATAAATATTAAGTCGGTATAGCATTCCATAATCATGGTTAGAATCAAACCATAGTTCAAAGTTCTTGACCAACCCTAGTTAGGATGCTTTCAATTATCGGGGAATTATAATTCAATGTTTTGGGGTGACTTGACTTGGTTCACATCAAGGGTTGATTCCACAACAGGACTTGGTGTGACCAAGAGGCAACGGTTGATGAAATCCAAAATAAAATGATTTCAGGATTGGGGAGTCCACTCAGTGGATCAAGGAACAACGAGTTAATGAAGTTGGCATTTGGAATTCCTACCTAAAACCCTTAAAGTTTCTTGAACAACACTATTTGTGGTAATTTGAAGGGAAATATGGTTCCTTGCCACTATAATATTCAGGCAACAGAATATTCTGAAGTCAATAGTGAGGGTTATTGGATTTCGATTAAATAGTGGGAGACTAAAAAGTATTAATTTATTTATTTTTCTCAGTTTTATAATAAATTAGTAAACCATTGTGCATCTTAATTTGTAGAAATGGAAAGAAAAATTCTTTCAAACATATCATTGCGAGCTATACTCGAGAAGGAAAACCTTCTCACCGGCACCAATTTCCAAGAGTTCCAGAGGCATTTACGCATCATCTTTCACCACGAGAGGAAATTGTATGTGCTGGAAGAGCCTATTCTAGTTGGTCCTACGATAGAGGAAAGTGATGAGGAACTATATCTCTACATGAAACATATGGATGATGCCACATATGTCCAATGTTTCATGCTATCGTCCATGTCTAATGAGCTCTTGAAGCAACATGAAATCATGGACGTGTATAGCCTGATTACTCACCATTAGGATCTCTACCAAGAGAATCCGAGACAAGATAGATATGAGATCTCCAAATATTTGTTTACAACTAATAGTGGAGAGTATGCACCAGCTAGGCCTCATGTTTTCAAGCTTATTGGCTACATTGAATGCCTGTACATCTTAGGAATTAGGTTCCCGGATTAGTTGTGTACAAATCTCAGCCTATCATCACTGCCAAAGACCTTCACTAGATTTATTGTCAACTGAAACATGAGAAACAATTAGAAGAGTCTACCGGAACTTTAGACCTTAATTCACCAAGTAGATAAGGACATTGGGTGTGACAAAACCGTAGTCCTTATGGTGAATAAGAAAAGGAAGGACAAGGCAAAGGGGCCAAGGACTTATAAACAGTCTGAATCCCCCGATCACCATCCCTCCACGAAGGGGAAGATCCATAGGTAGGGCATGGAATGGGAGGTGGTATGTTATGCATGTGGCAAGAAAGGCTACTAGAAGAGGAACTTCACCCAGAAGCGTGGGGATGATAAATGTGCGTTCGTTATCAAGTGTAATATTTTAATTTCTACAAATTGGGTATTTGATACAGCTTTTAGGTCTCACATCTGTATTCAAATGTAGGAAGCAAGTATATTTAGAAAGATTTCCAGAGTAGAGGTGGATCTTCGAGCTGCCAATGGTGCAAGGCTAGCTGCGTTGGCTATTGGCGATTACCACCTCTCATTGCCGACTGGGAAGATTTTGGTTTTACATTACTATTATTATGTGCATAGTGTTACCAAGAACATAATTTCTGTATCTTGTTTGGATATGGATAGATTTATTTTAATGTTTGGAAATTAGGGTTTCCTCTTTTATAAGAACAACATGTTTTATGGTATGTCACATTTAAATAATGGTTTGTATTTATTAAATTACAAAAACCAAGTGTAGGAAATCGATAAAGAAACAAACACACATGAATCATACATCACCCAGTTGCGGCATCCCTATCTTAGTCATGTAATTGAGAAGCGCTTGACAATGCTCACCAGAGATGGTTATTTAGACTATAATGAGCTATGACCACTTGATAGATTTCATGCTTGTTTACAAGTTAAAATGATCAAGCCTCCCTTCGGTGGACAAGGTGAAAGGGCCACATAGCTTCTAGGATTGGTGCACATGGATGTGTGTGGACCATTTCCAGTAGAAGCTAGAGGTGGATTTTATTACTTCATTACTTTTACTGATGATTTTTGTAGATATGGATATGTCTACTTAATGAGATATAACTCAGAATCCTTAGAGAAATTTAATGAATTCAAGAATAAAGTAGAGAATCAGCTTGGTAAGAAGATAAAGAAACTTTGATCAGATCTAGGTAGAGAATATCTGATCCAAGAGTTAGTCGATCTTCTACGGGAGTCTGGGATTCTATCTCAGATCACTCCTCCTTATACACGATAGTGGAATAGTGTTAGTGAAAGGAGGAACCGCACCTTGTTGGACAAGGGGAGGTCAATGATGAGTCATGCAGATCTTTAATTATCCTTTTGGGGATATTCATTACAAACTGCAATATACACATTAAACTGATTACCAAATAAGGAGGAAAATGGAATTACATCCGAGTTATGGAATGTAAATAAACCCATTTTGTCGCACACATGTGTATGGGGATGCGCGATGTTTGTTAAGGCCTTATCAGGAAACAAAATAGCACCCCAGGGCACGAGGTGTATCTTTATAGTATATCCCAAGGAAACAAAAGGATATTACCTATATAACCCTTCAGACAAGAAAGTGATTATCGCCAGACATGCCGTATTTCTTGAGAGGGAGAACATCCTCAAAAGGGATAGTGAGAGCAATATTGACTTCGATGAAGTTGATGCTCAAGATACACAAGAGTGGGTACAGGAACAAGATCCATAGGTCCTCGTAGATGAGGTTCTAGAAACACAAGTACTGCGTAGGAGTTCAAGAGAGGTAAGGGAACCAGAGAGATTTGGTTTCCTAGTCACCGAGGATGGTGAATAATTATTGTTGTACAATGATGAACCTCTATCCTACATGGAAGCAGTAGAAAGTTCGGAAGCTGCAAGATGGCTAGAACCTATGAATTCTGAGATGGATTCCATGTATCATAACCAAGTCTAGGTTCTGGTCGATGATCTAGTTGATGTAAATCCGGTTTGATGAAAATGGTTATTCAAGAGAAAACTGAACATGGACGGTCAATTTTGCACCTATAAAGCACAAATAGTGGCTAAATGATTTAGACAGTGTCAAGGAATTGACTATGATGAAACCTTCTCTCTAGTTTCAATGTTTAAATCCAAAAGAATCATTCTTTCCTTAGTATCTTACCATGACTACGAGATTTGGAAAATGGATGTCAAAACTGCATTCCTTAATGGGAACCATTAGGAAGATGTCTATATGACACAACCAGAAGGGTTTGTGACACCAGGTGAAGCCATATGGGTTTTCAAGTTTCATAAATCCATTTATGGATTAAATTAAGCATCCAGGTTATGGAAAAGTTTATTTGATGAAGCCATAAAAGAATTCGGATTCATTATGAAAGAATATGAGCCATGTGTTTATAAGAAGTTTAATGGGAATTCGATCGTTATCCTAGTAGTATATGTTGACGACATATTTCTTATTAGAAATGATTTACCAGTCTTACAGTCAGTTACGGACTGGTTGAACAAGTGTTTCTTCATGAAGGACTTGGGAGAAGTAGCCTACATTATAGGGATCAATATCATTAGTGATAGATCCAAGAGGCTACTTGGACTAAGTCAGGGTGCATACATTTACCAGATACTAAAGAGATTTAGTATGGAATAATCAAAGAGGGGATTGGTTCCAGTGTCACATGGCCAACATATATCTATGAAAATGTGTCCTCAGACAGAACATGAGAAAGATAGAATGAGTAATATCTCATACGTTTCGGCTATAGGATCCATCATGTATACCATGTTATGTACCAGGCTTGATGTTTCCTATGCATTGATCAATGTAGGCAGATATCAAGCAGATCCAGGAGAACAACATTGGAATGATTTTTAGACTATCCTTAAGTATTTAAGAAGAACTAATGATATGTTCCTAGTGTATAGAGGAGATGAAGATCTTGGCATTAGAGGGTATGCTGATGATGGTTCTCAAACTGATCAGAACGATCTGATGTCATAATCTGGATAAGTATTCTATCTCAATGGAGGAGTTGTGAGCTATAATAGTTCAAATCATCTAGTCGTCGCCGATTCTATAGTGGATTCTGAATATATAGCGGCTTCTGATGCATCCAAGGAAGTCGTCTAGATTCGAAACTCTGTCCAGGATCCTGATGTGGTGCCTAACAGTAATGATCCTAAAACATTGTATTGTGATAATACTACAGCGGTGGCTCTTGCAAAAGAACCAAGGTCACATCAATGAACAGAGCACATACTCCAGAAGTATGAAATCTTTAGGTATTTATATCAAAGGGGTGATATTTCAGTGACCAGAGTGTCCACGGAAGAGAACGTGGTAGACCCCATGACTAAAGGCCTATCTTATCAGAATCATGAATATCATGTGAGAGCTAGCGGGTTAAAGGTTGTTAGCAGTTGGGTCTAGTCCAAGTGGGACTCTATTAGAGTTGGGGGGCTAGAACCAACTAATTTGTACATTATTAATTAATAAATAATTTATCAAATCTTGATTTTCCTTCTGCGTGACAATGCATGTGATAATGTCCTAAGGACAACTGTTGCATTAAAGGGCCATAGTGAATCCCTACTATGATGAGATCCCAGAAGTGCCATAACACTTTTCTTGAATATATATTCTAGGGACAAATGATTTTATTTGAGGGACACAAATAATTCATGCCATTAGGAGTGAGGAATCATAAAACATTGAGGCACCTTCTCCTGGTGTGCGCCCTTGGTAATATCCAGTAGGATATTATTAGAATGGGACCCTCCAGTAGGAAATCCACATTTCATAGCATCATTGGATGTTCCAATCTGTAGACTTGTGTATTGGTCTGTAGACATTAATATTATTATTAATGGGTTTTACAACTCACGCACTTAGATGTATTGATGAAAACTGTGAAGAAACACTATTCACAATGAGGTTGGATACATTGGGTGCATCACGAGTGATACTGCATTAATAGATAATGTGAGGACGGATTTGGCCCTTATGTTCCATAATGAAAGTATATATACTAGGACCTTTGATGGATTTGATATAGTCTAAAGAAATCCATGGCCATGGTAAGGTATGGGCGAGTTCTATTCTGGGAAGTCAAAGAAAGAATAATCGAGCACATGGGTTGATGGCCCTAGCATGCAACCCGCTTGATTAGAGATATTAAGACAAAGGGATTAAATTTAATGGTAAGCATTCATACGAGGTGACACATCAATGCAGCGTCAAATTATTTCTCTTGGGTGCCTTGACCCATTTCTAGATAGTAATCTTAGACTTTAGGCAAGCCCACCTAATGCCAAAGAGAAAGTGGCCTAGAGGGTCACACACTAAGTGTAACCATGTATCTCAGTTAAATATTAATTTATCAAGTTAAATAAATATAATTCCCAGCTATGGATTAATAATTTTTTAAGTATTCCTGATCACATTTATATCGACGTTATTTATTATAGAGAATATATTGTGGGAGAAATAATATATATTTATTAGTGAGTAATGCAGTTACATTTATTTAATAAATAAATAGTCATTACTCAATGTCTAATAAATGTGGTGGAGGAAATAAAGAAAAATAAAAACAATATAAACACGCCGTGTACATTGAATGTACATGCCATATAGTTTTTAGGGAAAAAAATTACACATCGTGTATTAATGATTACACGCTGTGTAGTTTTTCCTTTTGGGATTTTGAGGTAATAATATCGTTTTATTAAATGATATTTATTATAATCAGCATGGGCGCACGTCAAGGAATTAATCCTTCAACATGGGGTTTTTCAATAAGAGTTAATGAAATAAATATAACACGTAACACCTTTATTTATTGTCATTACTCTATAACCTCCAACCCGATTATAAATATACTCACAAACCCAACACTTTTCTAGAGAGAATATTGTGCACAACAATTCTGGAGAATTCTTTCAAGGCTGAAAGAACTCCTTCCTTAAAGAACACTCTCAAGACCGAGTGAGATCCACCACCACCGGATCAAGGCAATCGAAGGCGGACACCGCAAGAGAAGGTTCTTCCACTGTAGCAACCAGAGATCCCTTCAAAGACATCTAGGGATACGTGAAGCACATGTGGATCACCGCTAGATGAATCCTACATTTGGTTTCTTCGACACAATGACAGATCACATCAGATTGTGACAGGAGACATCAATGATGAAAGAATGCCATCAAGGTAATTCTTGTCAATTAATTAAAAAAATTATAACCAACATATGATGATTCTCTCAATGGTTCCGGAATCCCTCTCTTCCTTTTTCATTCTTCATTATATTCCAAAGACCCGGCGTTTTATTATCGTGATAGATATCAGATTGAACGTTGTTTAACGCTAAAATTAATGTTGGGTACACCCACCAACTCGCTTCTGTTGTGCCCGAAACCTTCAAGAGGTAATTTAATTTGTCATATTTCCAAGTAAATGAATATAAGTCTTTACAGATCATCCATATCATTTTAATGTTATCATAAGTATCGAGTGAATCATCAGTACCACTACTAGAAAACTGGCCTTTAACTGTGCTTAAAAACACTAATAACACGAGCCACAGTAAAAGCCTAGGACTTCAATTAGTGCTAAAAAAGTGCTGATAAAGGGTCCATTTATTAGTGAAGCTAAAGGAGTCCTTTATTAGCACTTTTATAAGTATGATAAATGTTTTCTTTATCAACTCTTGGACACTAAAAAAACAATAGATTAATAGTGATTTTTTAGAGGGGGTTATGCACAACCCCCTCTAAGTTTTTTAGAATTATTTTTTTATAATTTTGTTGGATTGTAGAGGAAGTTATGTAAAAACCACCGTGAATTTAATAATTAGTGGTGCTATATGTTTGGTTGTATTTTAGAGGCACAATATATATATATATATATATATATATATATTCATCCGGATATTAGGGGGTTTTGATCCCCCTATAATGTATGACATTAGAGGAAATTTTAAATTCCCTATAATATAAGAAATTAGAGGGGGGTTTAAACCCCCTCTAATCTATGTCATTGGAGGGGGGTTGTGAACCCCCTAAAATTTAATAAATTAGAGGGGATTGTGAACCCCCTATAATTTAATAAATTAGAGGGGGTTTTGAACCCCTTCTAATTCAAGAAATTATAGGGGGGTTTGAACCCCCTCTAATCTATGACATTTGAGGGGGTTGTGAACCCCCTCTAATTTAATAAATTATAGGGGGTTGTGAACCCCCTCTAATCAATTAAATTAGAGGGGCTTTTCAATCCCCTCTGATTTAAGAAATTATAGGGGGTTCATGAACCACCGTTAATCCATTTGATTAGAGGGGTTTTTAACATGCCTTAATTTTTATTTATTTTTTAAAACAAATCTCATATAAATTATAATTTTATAATATATATGTGTGTGTGAGAGCATGTGTGTGTATATATATATTACATAAGCACATTATATAAATGTATTTAAATGCATTACATGCACACACACATAAAGACATTATATAAATACATTAAAAAATCTTTTACATATATAAATATGGGTATACATAATATAAATATATTTACAAATAAATTTATTTAAATATATAAAATTTATATATGGTTTAATAAATAAAATACATTTATATTATGATTTATATTATACATATATTAAATAAAATGCATTTTTATTGAATATTTATGTATAAATACATTTATAATATATTCTGTATACAGATATATATAATATAGATGAAATTAAATATAAATATAAGTATATATTTATATATATTATTATGTTTTAAATATTTTTTTATATATAAATTTATATATATTATATAATTTTTTATATATATTTTAGTATACCATATTAATTATAAATTAATTTAGTATATATATATATATAAATATCATTTAATTATATTTTATATTTCCAATTACATGAATGCATTTATTTTTGAGTATGCATATGTTTGTCTACATTATATAATATAAATGTATGTAATTACATACTTAAATATATAATATACATTTATTTAACATAATATATATATAATATAAATCATAAAAAATATAGATTTATAGTATTTATAAAACCAACATATAATTGTTATAGTTTAAAAAATATATGTAATAATAATAATAAATAATAATATTATTACACACACATATATAAGTATATAAAATAAATAAATAAATATATTATAATTATATTATATCTATAAATATGATATAAATACATAAATATACACACATGTAAATATAATTGTTTATATATATTATATATAAATATTATACACAAATATATTATATATACGAAAACATATTATATTATGTATATTTATATACACAAATATAATTATATAGATATAATATTTTTGTATATAAGTATATATAACTTAAAAATATTTACATAAATATAAAATATTGTCCATATTATAGAAATCCCAAAATAGGATGGTTGGTTAAGATATCTGCAAATGAGGGGCCGATACAGGGTTTGAGTCCCCCCTACTTCGGTTTCTTCAACCTTTCCCAGTCATTGGTGGCACGCACATGGGGTTGGGTGTCTGGGGGCGCGTGTTAGGGGAATCAAGGGGGCTTGTCTGGGTGTCCGAGGGGGCATCAAGGGGTGTGTCATGGACGGTGTGTCTAGGTGTCCAGGGGGTGTGAGGGGAATCAGGGGTAAGTCTTGGGCATTAGGGGCGCATGTCCTGGGTGTCTGAGGGTGTGTGAGGGGCATAAGGGGGTGTGTCTTGGGCATTATGGGTTGTTTCTGGGTGTCTAGGGGGTGGGTGGGGGTGTGAGGGTCATGTCATTTGGGGATCATGGGGTGTCCAATAAAAAAAGATAATAATATATTAGGGAAAATTATATAACCGCTTCTAAAATTTAATTTAGGGACTCAATTAGAGGCGGTTCTGACTGCCCCCAATTGAATCGCTAAATTAGGGGCGGATAGAACCACCAATAATTGACATGTTTCAGGTGAACTTTAGGTGATATTATTGGTGTTAAAACCCCCTCTAATCTAACCTCTACTAAACACATAACCATTTTACCAGTGCTTATACAAAACTGCCTCTAATCGGAGTAGGCAAACACTTTAGCGGTGATTTTGGGTAACCACCGCTAAAGTGTTTAGAAGGGTTTATAACCCCTTCGAATTCCCCAATTTTCGTGTAGTGTGAAAAGTAATAATAAAGGTCCATACTATAATGTGATGTAACAGAACACTCCAACACCACTACAGTGTGCTGTTATAGTACACCACGACACCAGAAACACACTAGAAACAAAACAAATATCAACAAAACAAGTCCCAATACAGAATTTAAATGAAATGAAATTTACTTCACAAATACATGAATAATAACACTATATTATAGATATTTGAAACATTAATTTATACAATTACCTAAATATAAATTATAACATGTATTCAAAAACATCAATGTTCCTTTATTGTAGTTTGTTCTTCGGAGGGATTGGTTACATCATCATGTGCAGAAGACATTTTCTTCATGAGAAGTCAAACATTTAATTTATATTATGTTAATGTAGTACAGAAAATATACTATTACGAGGAAAAACATGATATATTAAAAAAACATTTACCTTCTCATTAAAATCTCTTTATTTTTTAAAGGTTTTAAGGATTTGGTTCCTCTTTTGAGAATCCAAATCCCCTCTTTGTGGTCCCCTCTAATATACAAGACATTTTCTAAATTGGGACCAACATGAACTGATTGTGATGTCCCAATGAAAGGGTCATCGTTGGTTGAATTTTGATCTGACTCAAAATTTGTTTTAGTCGCCAGCAGGACAATCGACCAATTCTTATTTGTTGGATCGGATAAATAAAATACTTGCACTACTTATGATTCCATTATGATTGAATCGTCTTTTTCCCCTTATACATTGAAATTAATCACTATAAATCCCATTTCATCAACTTTCACTCCATTGGTATTGTCAATCAATTTACAATAGAAAATTGGAATTTGAAATATTATATAATCCAACTTGTATATCTGTTCGATAATACCATGATATGACATATTTGCATAAATTGCATTTATATCCTTGGTACCAGATATGTGCATCACTTTAGCTACAAGCCTTACACCACTTTTTTTTATCATACTAAATTCATCATGTTCTTTTGTATATAACGTACAACCATTGATTACAAACCCAATGTAAGGTATAACATATTCATTCATTCTTCTGGTTAGCCATTGATGTTGTTCGGAAATTGAATTCAGATTTTCAGATAACTCCTTATTAATTTGATCATTGAACCCTCCTATAAATTGAAGATTATGTGTATCTGATATCTATCTTTTAGCACTTGGTGGAATCAAATATCTAAAAATTTCATTATGGGATTCAATGTATGCATCAACATCTTTACTATTATGTAATATGTAAAGATGTTCTAGCTCCCACTCTGTCAAGGTAATTATAACAACAACTCTTCTGGAAATACTTTCGCCCATAAGGAGTTCTATGTGACAAGACTTTGGGAGATCGATGCTTTCAACATCTGATAGGTAATCGGTACATAATTTAATAGCTTCTCCAACAATATATCATTCTTCAATACAACCTTCTGGCCATCTTCGATTCTTTTCATACCCTTTAAAAATCTTCATATATCATTCAATAAGGTACATCTATCTGTAATGGACATGGCCACATTGTTGAACCTCTCTGAACAAGTGAACCATCTGGTGGACCATTATATAAAAGAATGGTGGTGGGAAGAACATTTATAATTCATATAATTTGATTGAAATATCCTTATTCATGATTGAAAACCTTGCTGGGTCTAAAAATTTAATACATATGGCTTTGAAAAAGAAGCAGAGTCTGGTTAATTTATGTTGTACATTTTGAGGTAGAATGCAATGAAATGAAATACACATTAAATCTTGCATCAAAACATGATAGTAGTGTGATTTTAGTCCTTGTAACTTCAAATTATTCATTGAAATTTCATTCATGATATTTGATGAATAGCCCTATGGGACTTTTACACTCGCAAGGAAAAGGAAAAAATTTAAAATTTTTCTATATGGATATAGTGTAAGCTACTGGAGGAAGAAAAGTCCCCCATTTACCCCTCATCAGTGCCAACTCTTACCTTATCCCCATTTTAATAAAGTCCAACCTAGCCTTGATGGAATCTTTCATTTTTTCAAGAACATTTAGCAATGTGACAATAACACTATAAAATATAATTTTTTGTACATGAATGACATCATGAAAATGTTTTAAATATAAAAATTTCCAATATAGTAATTCAAGGAAAATTGATCTCTTCTTCCATCCTGATTTTTTAAAGTTTTCCGAAAATGGATTAGCAAAAATAGTGTCAATCTTTTTTACTTTTTTTTAGTTGATCACCCATTTCAAGAGATGGTGTTATACGTTGTTCGATATTCCCATCAAATTTTGTCATCCAGGATCATTATTTATGTCACTGAGGAAAAAATTTTGATGTCTTAAAAACACATTCTTTGAGCAATGTTTCAACCGAACTGAGCGTGTGTGTTTTTCACAAATGGGACACCACAACCTGCCTTTAATGCTATAGATTGATAAATTTATATAAGTGGGGAAGTCATTTATCATTCCATACAAATTATTCCTCAATTTTAATTTCCTCACTTTTATGATCAAAATACCATATAACACCTATATGCCACATTAATTTCAAATCATAGATCAATAGAGCCAAATAGAAATCAATATCATTACCGGGTTCCTTTAGTCCAGATATAAACAGAGACAACATAATGTATTTGTGCTTAATGCATAACTATGGAAGAATTTTATAATTTACCAACATGAAAGGTCATGTACTATGAGTACTACTCTGTACACTAAAAGGATTTATTCCATCTGTAGATTACACAAGATGAATGTTTCTCAGCTCATCTCTAAATTCAGGAAACTCGTAATCAATTTTATTCCACCGGGGATAATTTTTTGAATGTCGTAGCTTCACATCATTAATTATTCCCTATGTATACCATGTTAACTGTCTTACAGTTTTCTAAAATCCATATAGTCTTCTAAATCATGGAATGATAGTAAAGTACCATACAAATTTTGAAGGACTTGATTCATTTTTCTTGTATCGATCTGCACCACACTTATGGAATTCCATGAGTGATTCATGGTCCCTGATAAACAATATGAAATCATTTGGACCAGAATGAGTTTTTTAGAGATCATTCCCATTGAAAATAACATTCGTTTAGAATCATATGTTCGACATGGTAGTTTATTTTCTTTTGGTAGCATATCTTTCATAAGACCAAGTAGTTCTGTAAAGCTGGTGTCACTCCATCAGTTTCCAAATTTCACATTATATAACTTCAATACAGGTGACAATGTTGTGTATTTAGTACAACTGGTATACAATGGTTTCTTGAAATAGGTATTTAACTCCTCAAAAACTTTGGACAATCATGAAGGTCGTCTTCAATTTCCTTTGTCATTTCTTCCATGCGATCTCCATCATCTTTTACAATGGTATTCATATCAAATGATTCCTAAACTGTAGTATTATCCCAATCACTGTCCACATTCATTTTTTCCTTTTGTTTAGTCCAAAATTTATAGAGTTGATCTACTCCATGAAAAATCAAATGTTCTTTCAAATATTCTAGACTAAATTATCTTGAATAACAACAACGCAAACATAGATATATGATTTAAGAAGGGTCGTCGCATGGTCTCTTGAAAACATGATGGACTCTTTATCTCCATCTTCATATTCATTTGTCAAATGATTACCGTGCATATATTTTTAATTCATATCCATCATATTGGGTTCATAAATAAGGATTTGGATGTTATCAGTAAAATTAAAAATAGGGGATATGTTTTAAATACACTCAAGATGACCCGTATGAAAAGTAAGGACAACGAGATGAGATATATAGGAAGGTAAAAATACTTGTGATTTTATTTTGGATTATAGAGGTTTTTATCTACTTTTACCTTAATGACATAGTATATATTCACAATTTTGAATTTAATGGATGATTTATAAAATAACGTTACCAATTATACTAATGAAGTTATGGATGTTATTCAAATAATCATTTCCATGTTAATTGTGTCTCTAGAGGATGTATCAGGTGATATTTAACCAGAATAAGAGCATAGAACCAACATAAACTTGATGAAAAGTATATTACTTTGGGAAATAGATTTCATGGGATGGTTATAGAAGATCACTAGGCTGAAAGAGGTTTCAAGAAGAGGTACAAAAGATGAAAATTGTATCAAAAGATGAAAATTCTTGTTAAGACATACTAGGAAGTTATAATTGATGATTGCAAGTACTGATTTTTTTTGAGAAAGATTGAGAATGAGTTTGTTTCCCAACTCACACCCCCTAAAATTTTTAAATAATAATACTAATAGGATGCATGGGGTGAAATGTTCTTTCACTATCAATGATTTTAAAGAAAAAACATGTGAAGATCAAAAGTGCAGGAAGCGTCAAAATAGGAGAACAAGCCATCATGCTTCAAAACAATGTTGATGAAAATATTCATCCTTACCTTCATGTATATGTACACAGAAGATAAAAAACGGGTGTACACATAAAAAGTTCCCTTTATCTGTCCTCCACTGTGATCAACAAACAAGGAGTATCATTTGATACAGGTATCATTGGAACAATGCCAACGAATAAAAAAACTAGTGGACCACATGATATGGAAATAAATATTAAACCCTCCATCTTATTTGTTGAAAGGAACACACTAATTTCAAGTAGAGAATAAGATGTCTTGCTATATCAAAAAATTTTATGTGCATGAGTGCAACAAGAGAGATCATAACAACGAAAATTAGTGTCCTATTTTTCATCAAGATCTAATTGATGAGTTTGTATAAGCAACCAATTATACATTTGTAGGAAATATAGACAACGAACCACAAATCATTCCCAAAATAATGGATCACAAACAAATTGTAAACATAGGATCATAAAAAAAATATCATAAACAAATCATATAAGACGAAAAAAGTGAAACAAAAAATACACAAAGAAAATCTGAAGGCCTACCTCGCTATGTTGAAGAAAATCAGAGGCCCTCTAAGAATGCCAGACAAGATGTTCGGAGGAAGTCGAGTGGTGTGATTCGACCTTCGATTCATCAAGGAGGAGAAATGAAAATGGGTGACTTCCCTGGAGAGATTCTATATCACGATGGGTTCGCAAATGGTTAGGGTTTTTTAAATAGAACGAGACACTTTTATCAGCACTTACAAATAAGAACTGAAAAAATAGCCCTTTTATCAGCACTTAGAACATAAGCACTGATAAAAGGACTATTTATCAAGGATTTTTTAACATTAATAAAGACTGATCTTTATCTGTGCTAAAAACTTACTGATAAAACCAAAATTAATCAGCACTAAAATTAGATCATTGATAAATTTTCATATTATTAGCACTTTGTTTAGCGCTGATAAATCCTCATCTTTATCAGTGCGAAAAAAGAGCTTATAAAGATTTTTTATCAATTCTTATTACTAAAGCACTATTAAAAGACTTATAATTATAAATATAAATAAAAAATAGTAAAAATTTATAAATACTTAATAAATATATATAAATATAAAAATAGTAAATTTATTACTTTTTAAATATATTTATTATAATTTTATAATCATTTATTTGTAATTATATAAATATTTGTTTAAAAAACTACCAATAACATTATATATATATATATATTTATACATATATATTTAATAAATATATATAAATATAAATATAGTAAATATATTCATTATATAAGGAAATTTATTATAAATTTAATAAAAATTTAAATTTAAATAATCAATTATTTATAATTATATAAATAATTTTAAAAAAATATCTATTTATTTATAATTATAAATACATAGTTTTATAAATATAGTTACTGTACATTTATAAGTAGTTTAATTTATAAATATTTTTTTACAAATATTTTTTAACGTTATTAATGAATATTTAATTTTAAGTGCATGTATAAATGTTAGAAATGAGGGAAATTGAATAAATTTAGAATATAGGTACACTTTAACAATATTGAGATAATGAATAAGGTCTGTGTGTGTGTGCATATTGTATATACAAATACATTAATTAGATATATATGAAATCAATATAACACACATTTTATCTATACTAAATTGAAAAATCAAACGACATTCAATTATATGTCAAGTACTATGAAATTAATCAATATTATTAATTTATATTAATTTTTAATTATATACCATTATTAAATAAATATATGACTATTTAACGTAAATTACATAAATATTTTGTAATATATAAATCATATTTATATAAATTAATATATATCTATAATATATACAATTTAATAACATTAATTATCATAATTATCTAGTTAATAAAATGTTTAATATTTAATAATGTATTATCAATCAATTAATTTTTATAAATAATTTAATTAATAAAATTTTTAATGAACACATTTTTTTATTTATTTATTTATTTAATTATTTCATTTTATCAGTTTTAAAAATGCCATGATGAAATAAATATTTATCAGTGCTAAACAGAAAGCACTAAATAAGTGTACCCTTTATGAGAATTAAAACTTAAGCGCTGATAAATGATAACCTTTATCAGCGCTAAAATAATAGCACTGATAAAAGGATAAATTTTTCAACACTTTCGTTAGTCCTGATAAATATGCCATTTATCAGTGTTTTTTAGAGCATTGATAAATAATAGCACTGTTAAAGGCCAGTTTTGTAGTAGTGTTCCATGTCATTTCATTCACTAAAGTAAGATATTTAACGGGTCCAAAAATAATGTATTTCTTGGAATTTACATCAATGAATATTGGGGCGTCTATCAAGTCCACACTTTGAATTTGAAACAGGAATCCAAGTCTTTCTTGTGGCAGGACTCACTATTACCATAACTAGTCTCATTATTTTGAGAAACTCGGGGATATTATTAATGATAAACTATTAATCAAGTAGTTCATTTTATCAAGGGCTTTAATAAAAATTATAACAAAACACCTATGTTCCATATACACACTTCACAATTTATCTTATAAAAAGGGATATCACAATTCACTTACACCCCTACTCTAATCCATTATAATCAAGGTGTTCATAAAAAAAGGTCATAAGTGCAAAGGAATTACATAAGGGGAAACCAAGGCTTCACGGTATAAATTGTAGCTGAAAGTGATGTAATCATATAAAGGTCATTATTGAGAATAAACCATGACAAATGAACGGTTTACCAAGGTTGTTCGTATGGTATCACATCAGTTAAAAATTTAAATTGTATATTTATTTTTAGATATATAACAAAAGAAAAGTAATTGGGATTTAGCACATACTCAAGACACCCAAAGTACTTGATATGGGTTTAAACAAGTCAAGACATCTATGTGGTCCTTATAAGAGTTCCACCATACAAGTGTCATACCCATCACACCTTAAGGGATGGTTGAATCCAAATATAAAATTTGGTTTATTCATAATTATCAAACCAAAAAAACCCTAAGGGGTGTTTTGGTTACACCTAAGGTATGGTTCTTAAGGAAGACAATCAAACACAATCTAAGAGGTGGTTTTTTTACTAGGGAAAGAGTACATTGGGGATTAAATATGCATCAATCCAAACACACTTTATGATGTGTTTTGGTCCCATAAAAAGAAATTTCATCATGGGTGCTAAGAAGAAATCACCCTAAGGGGTGTTCTGAGTTTAGGTTATCAACCAATGATTCTTTAAAGGGATATTATACTACATATAGGTTGATAATTTTTCAATATATTGAATTAATTATAAATTAATGAGGCAACACTCAAAATTCATAGTGTGTGGCACAATAATACATTTTATAAATGGAAATAATTTTAGGGAAAATAATGTAGACCACCTACGTCATGCTAAGGAATCTTAACTCAATTGATATCAGCTTTTGATTTGAGAAGAAATGAGTGGAAACAAGAAACTAGAAAAACATCCCTGAAATAGTGAATAAACCACAAAAACAATGAGTGGAAGATAAATAGTGAAATAAACTATGAAATTAAGCTAGAGGACAGATATAAAAATTGTAGGCTCTGGATAACAAGTTAAGGCATGACATTAGACCTAGGAATGAAGTAAAACTACCTAGGAGGAGATGAAGAGAGAGGGGCGTGGGGGAGAGGCTGTTTGAGAAATGGGGGATCAAAATGGGATGAATCCCATTTAATGTAGGAGGGGGTAAATAGTCATTTTTTCCTTTTAAATGAAGCACATAGTTAAAAAAATAGTGTGCCAACCATTCAGACTCACTATCCAAAGAACCCCCATCTTGATCGATTGTAGTACATAGTTAGAAAAATCATGTGTCAATTGTGCATGCTCACTATCCAAGCACCCCCATGTCACATGGTTGAGGCACAGGGTTTATAAAATCATGTTCCAACCACGTACATGGATTTTTAATTTATTGTAGAACATTCACAGTTAAATATGCCACCTTACATGGTTTATGTAAGTCATGTGCCTATATAAAATAGGCCACACCATTTTAGGGATTGGTTAGAGTTAATTGTGCGGTAACAGTGCACCCCATGATGTTTCTCCCAAAAATTGGGTTTTTGAAGATCAAAGCTCCTATGACTTAACCAAGCACCCGAGGCACCACTCAAGGCCCAAACCTCATAAAAACACCACTTTAAGGCATTGAAACTCTTTGAAATCTATTTCAGAGCTCATTTTGTGAGTTGGCGCATCCGACAAATGGAAAACTCAAATTCATTTAGAATTTAAAACATTTTTGAAACATGGGATCTTACAACCTACCCACATTAGCACTTATCAACCCTGAGAATACCCAGTGGACATCCAAAAACACCATAAAAGATGCACCAGTTTTCAAGTCCTATTCAATTGACACTGTTCTATTTTTGATTGGCCAACGTGCTTCACAATGCAACAACAATCTTAGAGCACAAGATTTCTCAAAATTGAGCTGATGCTCATGATCCTCATTAAACACTGAGATGAAGCCTTATAATTCTCACTACTAAAAAAAGTCCTTCAACAGTGCTAGAATATGCCTTTATCAGTGCTAAAAAAGTGCTGGTAATTTGAGTGTGGTTAAAAACCCCAAACGTTTATCAAACCTAAAAAAGCGATGTTAAAGGCCCCATTTAACAATGCATTTTTTAGTACTGTTAAAGGGCCCATTTAACGGCTCTTTTTTAGTGTTATTAAAAGCATCACTATTAAAGTGTGTAAAAAAGTTTCAAATGTCTAGACCATCTGACCCTTTTATCAGCACTTTCACAACCCCTTCAACAGCGCTCCACCCCACCTTTATTAGCACTTTTCACCCCCCCCCTTTATCATGACTTTCTGAATTTCTCACCTCATGTGTGCTTACCTGGATTTGAACCCTACACCTCTCCTTTGAAGATGGAACACCTTTACCACTAATCCATGCTATTTTTCTTTCTATTTAATGATATATTTGTTTATATATATATATATGTACATATATTTATATGATTATTTTTAAATACATTCATACAATATGTGTGTGTGTGATATATATACATATATTTATTTAAAAATAACTTAAAAATTAAAAATTAAAATGAAAAATTAAAAAATTAATAAAATAAATAAACAAATAAATAATGATTAATTAATTAATTAATAATAAATAAATAAATAAATAAACATAAAACGTTAAGAAACCATGAAAACCCAAAAACACTGAAATAACCATAAAATATGATCCGAGAATCCTTTTTTCACACCACAACTAGTCAAATCGAATATCATGAAATGAGATTTCATATGGTATGTGGTATAGACGGAATGGACTCCTGGATCGGAACTTACAATTGTTTGAATTTTAAGAAATTGGGTTCGATGAATAAACACTATTTCAAAGGCCTTCTGGGCCTTTCTAGGGAATGAAAACGGGGTAAAATACTCAAAGAGCTGGTAACAAACCTAAGAAGCATAAAGATCATCACATTCGTTGATTTGATATGTGGTATAGCCCAAGCGAACACCCGGATCAAAAGTTATTGTTTTTGATGTTTGAGTTAATTTTTTAACTTATTTTAGATCTTTAATTAATTTTTTGAATTTTTTTATCTCTAAATTAATATTAAATGACTATTACTCAGTAATAATAAAAAATTATTAATTAAAATTATATTTTTTTAATTATATTTTAATCCATTTTCATTAAATAACTTATATATTAATTGTAAATTCCTATTTACCTTATCTAAAATGTATTTTAAAAATACATATTATATTTATATCAATATAAATATATTTATATAATGATATATTATTTTTAATGAAATATAATTTTTTTGAAGAATACTTTTATCAGTGCTTGTAAAAATGTGCTGATAAAGGGGGGTCTTTAATAGCATTTTCAGCTAGCTTTGTTAAAGCCATAACGCTGGATAAACCCAGTTTTGTAGTAGTGTCTCATCTTACCTCAGACACCTATGTTGTTGTCCCATTGGGTTAACCATCCCTGGTGATCTCCACCTTAGGAAAAAGTTAATAAGGCCAATTCTGAACCTTGGCACCCTTAGCCTTCAAAATTTACCATCAAAAGATGTTCTCTGAGGTTTATTAACCCACTCAGTATAGTTTCCCAACATATCATACCTCAACATGCATGAGAGCACTATAAATCGAGTACCCACTCTCGTTTCCAAAACCCATGTTAGAACATACTTAACTCTTCATCCATTCATAGCATGAGCATGTTGTACTTTTCCTCAAAATTCCATTGATCAAAACCTAAAATGCTTCTGTCATATCCAAAAATATGTTCCCAATATGGTTTCCATCTTTCTACATCTAGTTACACGTGAGAATGAAAGTTGAACAACATCTAGCCAACTTTTATTGAAAACACGTAGCTACCCCCAATGATGCATCATCACTAATCGATCACGATGCCCTTACCCCTATAGGCATCTCATGATCATTTAAGAACACTTATTGAGGTTCGTACCCATCCCAAATGACACTCTGTGTTCTTAACACGACATACACTAAGCAGTTTTGGATCACAAAAAGCACTTGTGTACTTGAACATCAGTCGAACCTCATCAGGTCACCCTATTAAAAGGTTTCCAGCTGAAAATTTGATGCCTTAGATAAGGGATTGATCACACATCCTTAAATCCCAAGGGCACCCATGACCATTCAGGCATACCCACCTAAGTCCAACCTGACTCTCAGTGTGCATTAATGGTTGTGTGCTCAACCCACCATTTCACCATCATACTGCCTTGCAATCATTGATGCTCCACCAAATCATCCCACTCCCAGATCACTTACTCACCCCGATACTAAATCTAGTGTCCATACTCAATCTGAACTCATACCCGAGTCTTAAAATTATCACTATATATGATACTAGAGAGATTGAAATTACTAGATCACATACTTCAAAAATTCATTCTATCCAATCCTGACTGGTTTTATATGGCCATGTTCCCTCTATCATAGAGGAAATGCTTCCCTTAGATGGCGTGAAACTCCCCAACTTAGGAATATCGTAGTCATCATGTTACAAAAAATGGAAACCTGATTTCCATATCACATGCTCTATCCACAACTGAACACGGTTTTTGGATATGGCCGACACGATTATACCAAGCACCAACATGATCTTCATCCATTTATAAGAAAAACTATAATTGGTTTGTTCTTAGATTCATGTGTGATGCTCCTCCGGATTCATGCTCACACACACCCGTAACATCAATCATAAAACCTAAAATAACTCTGACTGGTGGTGTTATAGAACCTAATATATTTTACAATATCATCCCATGCACTGGGACAAATCATCCCTCTATTAACATCTATTGGCTATGACGCTCACAAAAATCTCTTTACACACTATTCACTCTACTCTAGAGATGACCCATTAACTTATCATTATCACACTCACAACTATTTTTCCAATAAATCATGAAATAACACAATTTAAGGTATTATGTTATCACATCACTCAAACCTCTTTGAGACATGAATGATTACCACTGAACTGCATCTATATCATTGTGCCATTCCTTAACTCAATGGAACCATGCGTAACAACACATACTTCCTCGATATTACAAAAGTGCAACAAGAACACCAATTCTCTTTTAATTCACCGGCCCAAGGGCACTATGCATTTTTGGCATGTGATAGCCTACATTAATGATCAACTCGGAGTCATGTTATCCCACACGACCATTAACCTGGCTGACAATGATCTGAGTTGTACGTCAGGAAAAGAAGAAACACCACATGATCAACCAAGTGGTCGACCATACCCTAGGATTGTCTGTCCCATTAAAATCTGACACCAAAATGCTCATGTCCTTAACAATTTTCAACATACTAACCAACCACCCACATAACCAAGGGCGTCGTTTCACCACTAAGAGTCCTACATTATCCAAAAAAACACATGAACGAAACTTCTTATGCCTGAAAACTCATTAAAATCATTTAATAATGAATTTTACCTCTGAGGGCACTACCACAACCGGATTATCCCATCAATTAACACAAGTAATCAATAATAAAAAAGGTTCATGTTTAAAAGGTCAGTAAGCACACCCGCCCAACCTCTATGTCCAACGTAATAGAAGAAGTCAACATCGGCCTAAGGGAAACTTCCACATTCACATCCAAGGCCACATTTAAGGAAACTCTCCAACCAACCCTCCCACATGGGTCTTCGCAACCAATATAATTTAATTTTTTTATCTAGGCCATTCACATATTACAAAACATTAATAAGGCTCTGAGAAATGAAATTTCAAGTACTAGTTCTAGAGGAAAACGTTTTACACATTATACATGACACTTTATTTAGCTGATGTTGTATATAATTATAGGAAATTTATCTCATAATCTTCATTAAACTTTTATCATATCCATATGTTCGCACAATTGGGTTCAGTTAAAGGAAATGCCAATCACAAGCTGTAGAGGAAAACTCTCTTTATGTTGTAACAGACATTTTAATTAACTCGAGCCTTATTTTAACAGGGTTTAAAAACACATGAAAGGTATTTTATCAAATTAAGGGTTTCAGTTAAGTAATATGCCACAATAAATTTATATGAAGAGTCATATGGGTGGTTGTTGACACTTTAAATAACCATCCAATTTAACAAAAACATACCCTCGAGGGTTTATGTACTGAGGAATGTAAAGAGTAGAGTCAACCTAGAAGGGTCAAGTCATAGCAACCTTAGTTTTGTAAAACAGGTATCAATTCCCAATTTAGGGAAACAACGCTTCATAAATTACAATTGGCATCTCATTTAAGTGAAATCCATTAATGGTTAATTTATTAAAGATCTTAACACATCGTCAGTGGGTTTATCACATATGCATAATATGCCAAGACCAATCTACGAGGTCTAAGTTTAGCATATAAGGATTTTGTTATATAGTTTGTCATTCCCATGTTATAATGATACTGGCCTTTATAAGTTGAAATTGACACATCATTTTACTAACATCCATCATTGACCATTGGACTTATTGAGAAATAAAACTACCAATTACTTTAACCTTTATGGAATTTATTATATAGATATATATTGCTAAGATCGACCTACAAGGTTTGAATCAAGCATATAAGGATTCAGTTGTGTGGGTATCCATTCCTAATTTATGGAGTCAACGGTCTATAAATTACAATTGGCATCCCATTTAACTGACATCCATAAGCAATGAATTGATTTTTTTAGAAATAGATCCAATTTCCTTGAAATTTAAAGATTATACTAAAGTTAATTAATCAACTAATTTAAAACTATTTCATTTCTTCAAATAATTTTAGGATTGTTAAAAAGAATTTCACAATCAAGTGATACAGGAAAACATTATTTAGAACGATTTAGACACATTATTTTAATAACTATATACCATAACTATATCAAGGAAAGCTATCAAGTAGAGGATACAAGTATACAAGGAAGGTGATCACACAAGCGTAGTATATAGATAAGAATGCTAATGACATGTGAATCCTATGTGTCAAAAATTATGCACGCACAAACCTCCTCTCTTACCATACCAAACCAAGTGATAAATCACATAAGCCAATAACTAGTGGAAATATGAACAGTCACTTAAGGTGAAATAACAATCAACTACAATAATGAACAACATGAAAGACAGTCTCATCCCCAGAAACGTGATCATTTCCCCATATGTGGGTTGGTCATTCCAAGACATAAGTTATTTTCTAAGTTTCAACACATTTCTAGTCTCTTGTTTACAAGTCCAAAATAGTAAAACAAAGTAAAATAATCCTCTGCTGACACTTTGTGACATCCTGGGACCAGTTCGAACCTAAGTAATTAAACTTGAGGATCACATGTCCTCGACTGCACTTCTTTGTATGTCAAATGTTGTCATCTAGTAGTGAGGGTTATAGGTGGTGTGGTGGGGAGACTATACCTTCTCGATCAGTACTAAATATAATGAATGAATAAATAATTGAAATGAATAGTGGAAGATAATAATATCTGGTAACCCAACAAGTTCCAAACAAACTAATCAGGTTTAATCATAGATTGGTAAAATTTAGCCCATGGGTATTTTTAAATTTTTTATTTAGTTAAAGGGGTGTTGGTCAAATTTAAATAGGGAAATAGGGTTCATGAGCGCAAATCGGAATGACGCTTTGTGCTTCTCTTCCAAAACACCACTTTAAGTGGCGTTTTGGGCATGCCCCATCCAAACCCCCTCCCTACTTTCCTATTATATATATATATATTTATATATTAAAAAATAAAAATAAAAATAAAAATAATATATTTATATTTATATTTATAATTAAAATATTTATAATTAAATTTATAAATATATATTTTGAGTTTATTATATGTTTAAACATATTTTCAACTTATTCATAAATAAATATAATTATATAACTATGTAAATATATATTTATAAATATACATTAATAATTATATAATTAGAAATATATTAATAATTTATATACAAATAAAATTTAAAAGAATATATAAATTATTTTAATAATTATATAATTGTAAATATTTATTTATAGAAATAGATTTATAATTTTATGACTGTAACTATATTTATAATTATATAATTATAAATACATTCAATATATATATATATATAAATATATTTATAATTATAATTAATTATATGAATATTTTTTAAATTTATTTATAAATATATATTTATAACTATAATACATTTATTATAAATATACATTAATAAATTAATATTTTTAAAATGTATTGTATTTATAAATATATTTAATAAATGAATATTTATAATAATTGTATTACATTTACAAATATAATAATAAATGTATTACAATACATTTAATAAATACACATTTATTATAAATATAAATTTATTAAATACATTTATTATAATAAATTTTTTAAATACACTTATTAAATACATTTATTTAATAAATTCATTATATTAATAAATATATTTAATAAATATACAATTATTTTAAATACAATACATTTAATAAATGTATTTCATAAATATAATACATTTAATAAATATACTTTTATTATAAGTACAATACATTTGAATTAATGTATATAATAAATAAACATTTATTATAAATACAATATAATACATTTAATAAATATACATTTATTATAAATACAATACATAAAATAAATATACATTTATTATAATACATTTATTATAATATGTGTATTGAATAAATATAGTACATTTAGTAAATATGAATTTATTACAAATACAATACATTTAAATAAATGTATTTAAAAAATATAATATACATTTATTCTAAATAGAATACATTTATTAAATATAATGTATAAATTTAATAAATATACATTTATTTAATAATTATAATACATTTAATAATGTATACATTTATTAATTATACATTTATTTGATAATTTATACATTTATTACATACATTTAATATATATAATGTATTTAATAAATATACATTTATTTAATAAATATAAAACATTTAATAAATATACATTTATTATAAATACAATACTTTAAATAAATGTATTTAATAAATATAATACATTTAATAAATGTATTATATATTTAATAAATGTATTTAATAAATATAATAAATGTATTATATTTAATAAATGTATTTAAAAAAATACACTTAATAAAATTATTATGTATTTAATAAATACGTTTAAATGTATTTAATAAATATAATACATTTAATAAATTTATTATTTATTTAATAAATGTATTATATATTTAATTAATGTATTTAATAAATATAATAAATGTATTATATATTTAATAAATGTATTTAATAAATATAATAAATGTATTATAATATATGTTTTTAATAGATGTATTATATATTTATTAAATGTATTATAATAAATGTATTTAATATGTTTATTTAATAAATATAATTAATGTATTATATATTTAATAAATATAATAAATGTATTATATATTTAATAAATATAATAAATGTTTTATATATTTTATAAATGTATTTAATAAATATAATAAATGTATTGTATATTATACATTTATTAAATGTATTATAATAAATTCATTTAATAAATTTATATTTATAATAAATGTATATTTAATAAGTGTATTTAATAAATGTATTATATTTATAAATGTATTTAATAAATGTATATTAATAAATTTTTAAATATAATACATTTATTAATATACAGTTATTAATATACATTTATTAAATATATTTATAAATATAATACATTTATTAAATAAATGTATTTAATAAGTGTATTTAATGAATGTATTGTAATAAATGTATTTATTTAATTTATATTTACAATAAATTTATATTTATTAAATCTATTATAATAAATTTATTATTATATTTATAGATGTTATACAATTATTACGAATGTACGTTTATTAAATTTATTTATAAATACAATACATTTTATAAATATACATTTATTAATGTATATTTATAATAAATGTATTCTAGTTATAAATATTTATTTACAAATAAATTTAAAATATATTCATATAATTATATTTATTTATAATTATAATTATAAATATATTTAGTTATATAAATATAAATATATATATATATATATATAAATAATGAATATATTTATTATTATATAATTATAAATATAGATATGGTCATATAATTATAAATCTCTTTCTATAAATAAATATTTATAATTATATAATTATTAAAATATTTTATATATTCTTCTAAATTTTATTTGTATATAAATTAAAAATATATTTGTAATTATATAATTATAAATTAATATTTATAAATATATATTGACAGAGTTATAAAATTATATTTATTTATAAATAAGTTTGGAATATTTTTAAACATGATAAATTCAAAATATATATTTATAAATTTAATTACAAATATTTTAATTCTAAATATAAATATAAATATATTATATTTATTATTATTTGTTAAAATATAAATATATATAGAATAGTAAAGTGGGGTGGCAGGTGTGGATAGGGCATGCCCAAAACGCCACTTGTAGTGGCGTTTTGGAAGAAAAGCACCAAGCACCGGTCCAATTGGTGCTCATGAACACTATTTCGCTAATTTAAATTGACCTACACCCATTTAACTAAAAAAAAGACCTGTGGGTTAATTTTTCCAATAAAATGACATAAACACAAGGTAGACAAATATACAACAGACAATACATACACCAAGACTTGATAGATAAAAGAATAAATAAATAAAAGACTTGACTTCAGTAAGTAGCTTGAGTACATGCCCCACACACTGTTTTCATACTAAGTCATAGCCTAAAATAAGTACCACCAATGAAGAATCACCCAAATGATACATGCAGCCATGTGACCTGTCCGAGAACTAAATCAGGGTCTGAACAGGTTTTAAGTAAATTTCAATAGGTCACCATGTATAATGCATTAGACACGGCGAGTATGAAACATAACACGGTACAAGGAATCAATAAAGTGGAGGTGAACATGGAATACCAACTAATTTGAAAAACTGGAGTGTCTCTCATCATAAGAATAGTATTATAATCACCGGACCCATGATGGACCGTGTGATGCGATCTGCGCTATAAAGGTGGCTCCATAGTCTCCCCATCGGATCTGCAATCCTGTCCTTTTCCTTCTCGTCGATCGGAAAAGATGAATGGGAAATGACATCGGCTCCCATGGAGGACCAAGATTTCCCTCTTCTTCCTCTCCTTCATGAACACCACCCATCGCTCTGATGGCACCATCAACCACCACCTCACCAAATTCATTGACGTCAAAGAACCCCCTAATCCACGAACCGTGAACGACGTCTGGATGTACGACGTTACCGTTGATGGCTCTCGCAACCTCTGGTTCTTCATCTTCATCCGGGACACCACCGATGGCGGAGTCCCCATCATTCTCTTCTTCCACGATGGTGACTTCACCTTCCTGGGCCCCGAATCAAAGGTGTACGACGCCTTGTGATGCCGCTTCGCCCGCGAGCTCCCGGCTGTGGTGGTTTCCATCAATTATCGTCTGTCACCAGAGCACAAGTTCCCGTCACAGTACGAAGATGGGTTCGACCTGCTGAGGTTCCTCGACGAAGGAGGTGGAGGGCTGCCGGCGGGCGCAAACATGGGGCGGTGCTTCCTGGCCGGGGACAGCGCGGGCATGAACCTGTGCCACCATGTGGCGCTGCGGGCAGTGGGGCCGGTGTGGGTGGTGGGGGTGGAAACCATCCAGCCCGTTTTCAGTGGGGTGGAGCGGACGAGGGAAGAGGTGGAGCTGCGGGGTGCACCGGTATTGTCGATCGAGGCAACTGACTGGGTGTGACGGGCGTTGCGGCCAGCGGGGTGCGACAGGGACCATATGGTGGTGAACGTGAGCGGCCTCAATTGGGCTGACATCAGGGCGGTGGCGTACCCAGCGATGCTGGTTGTGGTGGTGGGGTGGGATCCGCTACACGAGTTGCAGCGGCGGTACTACGAGTGGCTGAGCCGTTGGGGGAAGGTGGCGGAGCTGGGGGAGTACTCGAATGTGATCCACGCATTCTATGTGTTCCCTGAATTGCCCGAGTCATTTCTCTTGCTGACAAAAGTCTGGAATTTCATTCGTCGTCAACAAATGCCGCAATCCTGTCAGTACCCACACTGAATCACCTTCTTCCTCCCACTGGCACTTCTATGCGCCAAAAATGCACATAGAATATATTCCTTGGATCATGGAGGCTTAATGACTCTTGTTTCTTGTGATCATGCTCCTTCGATAAATTTTCATCCAAATTTATTTTGTAGCTATATATATAATTAATATACTAATTATAGTTTTATAATTATTTAAATATATCTATATTTACTTACAATAATAATTATAACTATTATGTATTTATTTATAATTATTTGTATATAAATATATATAATTAAAATATTTATTATAATTTTATAATTATTCAAATATATATTTATTTATTTAGAATTATAATTATAACTATTTGTATTTATTTTTAAATATATTTATTTAATTATATATATTTATAACATTATAAGTATAATAAATATATTTATAATTATTTTATAATTATTTACATATATATATATATATATGTATTATATAATTATAAATAAATATATTTATTGTACTTTTATAATAATTAGTTATAATTATAATTATAAATAAATATATACTTAAAAAGTACTTTTATATAATTAAAATATTATAATTATAAATATAATAAATATATCTATTATCCATTATAAATACTATAGAACATGCCTACATATACACGTGGCACCTCCACGTTATTTCTCACCTACGTGCCTGCTTCCTCTTCATCTCCTCTCTCCCTCGTCGCTATACCCTCTCCCTGATTCCTCCCCCCACCCCGACTCTCCTCTCATCCCCATCCCTCTCACCTCCTTCCCCCATGTCCCGTCCTCCTTCACGCCCCCTTCTTCGCCTCATCGTCGCCACCTTCGCCTCGATGCCTCGCTACCACGCATCCCCACCCCAGCTATGATGGAGAAATTTTCTAGCTTCCTTGATATGTGGCTGGTGCACCTACCCCACTTGACTCTTGTCTGCTTCAACGCAGGCTACTGCACATGCAGAATATGAAATCCACCATTTTTGAAATCCAATAGTTGGTGGGGGAATGGTGGGTGTTGTTTCAATCTTGACACCTCTCACCATGGCTATTTTAGGAGTCCAAAGGGAGCTTGCAGCATCATCAAATATGAGCTAAGAGAGATCTTCCAACCAAGATAGCCTTGAGAGCTCCATGTGAGAGAGATGTAGAAAGAAGTTTTTGTAAGCTTTGTTCTTTGTGAAATAAATTCATTTTATTCCATTTTATTTCCATATTATCTCTCTTCGTGGTCAGCAAACCACAATAAGTTGTATCAGAGGAGGTTCTGGTGAAACGACGATGAGTAGTGGAAAATTTTCAGTGATCGGAAAATTCAAGCAACCCAGAATCATGTTTTGAAGGCATATTCTAAAATCCTATGTTGAGACGATTGAAATGGAGAAAAAGGCATCGAAATAGAGTTAAAACGAGATTCCTAGGCCCGGTCAATGTTTGCTCAAAATTGAGGTGCTACAGTGCCCCCTTGCCGGAGAAGAAGGTACTGTTCTGGCACCAGCGAATTTTCTGGCGAGTTTCCGGCAGCTGCTCCGGCGTGCCGCATCATCACCACTTCTTCACCATGCCATTAGATGATCTCTTCCATTGATACTGTTTTGATCATATCTTGATGAACCGGTATCCGATTTCGAAGATCCAGGAGTCGACTCCACCATTTTTGAATGTTTTAGACGCAACGATGAGATCCATTTTTCCAGATTCTACACCAATTTTAACTGAATTAAAATCCAATAGAGGGATCATCCATGGGAGGTATGATCATGTTGAATTATTCGAACTACTCCATTTGGAAGTATCGAATGGAAGATCTCCTCAATGATAAGGATCTTTTTGACCCCATTGAGAATGAGGGAGTCAACCCTAATGCCACCAAAGAAGCGGTGTGGAAATTTTTGAACAAGAAGATGATCGGTCAAATCCGTCAATGGATCAGTCAAAAATATTACCACCATGTTGCTGAAGAGACTAGTGAATACGAATTTTGGACAATGTTGGAAAATAAGTACCCATCCAAGACCACTCTAAACAAGATCCTCTTATTGAAGTGGTTGATGAATCTTTGACTACTGAGTTAAATCCTTATAGATGAACACACTAGTGAGTTCCAAATCCCGGTGAACCACTTGGTGGCTTTCAATAAGATTGTAAATGATGAAGATCAGGAAAACAACTTACTCAACACACATCCCGGTAGATGGGATACACTTTTTGTCTCCCTGAGAAACTCGATGCCCAAAATAAAACATACCATGGTGATGGTAAAAGATGCACTGTTCAATGAGGAAGCCCCAAAGAAGGATGCAAGTTACAACCAGATGCATTCACTCATTCTGGAGAAGTGAGGGAGACAACAAGGAAGAGGTCATGGGGATGGAATCAGAGGTCGAAGCAAGAATAGAGGAAGGCCCACAGATGGTAGGAGGAAAATAAACAAATTATACCATTGTGGCATGGAGGGACACATGAAGAAGAATTTCTGAAATTTTCTACAAGTAAAGGGTCAAATTAGCAACCGACAAAGAAGACATGGAGATTCACATGTGACCGTCACCGGAGGAGTTGTGATTTTCTCCATATATGAAGAAGAGACATGCTTTAATACATTAGTCCAAGACACATAATAGGTGGTCGATACTGATGCATCGTACCAGGTGACTCCGCATCATGAGTATTTCTTGACTTATAAAACTAGTGACTTTGGTGCAGTCGAGATGGGGAATACCAGTTTGATGGAGATTTTTGGCATGGGTGATATCCAAGTCAAGACGAACATTGGATACACAATCACCCTAAAGGATGATCGGCATATTCCAAGCCTTCAGCTCAACTTGTTATTAGGTATATCCTTTGATGAACAAGGTTATGACAACATCTTCAGTAATGCAGTACAGAAGATGAAAAAATGATCCATCATTATTTCTCGAGGACACATATGTTGTATTTTGTACAAAACTCATGTGAAGATATGTTCTGACAGCCTCAACATGGTAGAAAAATAAATGTCATCCAAAATGGGTCATAGAAGGCTCAACCACATGATTTAAAAAGGGTTATCTACCCTAACGAATAAGATGTACATCAGTATTGACCAGGATGAATCACTTGATCCTTTTAAATACTACTTTAATGGGAAGAAGCATAGAGCTTCATTCAATACTTCTTCATCACAGAGATTAGAGTTGCTAGATCAGGTGCACTCCGATGTATGCGGAGCCATAGAGGTGGATTCACTTAGAGGTAGCAAATATTTTTCTTTATATTAGAGATGATGCATCTAAAAGGGTGTGGGTGTTATTCTTGAAGACGAAGGACCAAGTATTGGACTAATACAAGAAATTACATGCCATGGTGGAGCGTGAAATTGGAAGGGATCTGAAGTGTCTTCATTCAGACAACAGAGGGGAGTACACATCCAGGGAATTTGATGCCTATTGCAAGATTCTGGGCATCAAAAATGAGTGGACGGTCCGACACACCCCACAACATAACAGAGTTATAGAAAGGATCAGCATAACCATTATGAAGAAGGTCAGAATCATGATGAGTTTGGCTAATCTCCCTTAGCCATTTTGGGGAGAAGCTGTTTAGGTTTCTTGATACCTCATCAACTGATCACCATCAGTCCCACTGAATTTTGAGTTTACACAGAAGATATGATTTTCTAAACATCCCTCTTACTCTCATTTACGAGTATTTGGATTTTTGGAGTTTTCACATGTATCAAAGGTGCTCAGGCATAATCTAGACGAGAGATATACTCCATGTATCTTCATCGGCCATAGAGATGAGGAGTTTGGATACAAGATTTGGGACCTAAAGGAGAATAAGGTGATCAGAAGCAAAGATGTCATATTCCATGAGAACCTGATGATCAAGGACATTAAAAATACTAGAATGTCTCGAAGGGAATGTGTCGAGGACTCAACTCAGGATCCAACACCCATACCAACAACACCTATCATTAAAGAAGAGGATGTGAAATAAGACTCATCGGCAGTTGCCCAGGAGGCAGTGGAGGTGGATATTGAGCAGGGGGAGACTCAATCCTCTCCAAAAGAAGTTGCAGAACCATCACAGGAACTATGTGATGTCATGCCTACCAAATCTAACATTTCACATGTTCAAAGATCTTCACAAGGAAATATTCCATCAACAAAATATTTAGAGTCAAATTACCTGTTGTGGACTGATGAGGGGGAGCTATAATGGTACCATGATGTAAATTTTCATCCCAAAAAACTCAAGTGGCTACATGTAATAGAGGATGAGATGGAGTCATTGACGATGAACCAAACATACGATTTGGTCGAATTAGCCAAAGGTAAGAAGGAACTAATGAAAAAATGATTCTTCACGCTTAAAAAGGATAAAAACAAAAAGGAGGTCAAGCACAAAGATCATTTAGTTGTCAAGGGTTTCCTTCAAAATAAAGGAGTTTACTTTGATGAGATCTTTTCACCCAATGTGAAGATGGCTTCAATCCATGTCATTTTCAGATTGGTGGATAGATTAGACTTGGATCATGAACAGATGGAAGTGAAAAAAACTTTTCTTCACGGTGACCTCTCTGAAGATATCTATACAACACATCTTGAAGTTGTTGAAGTTTTTGGACAAGAAAACCTCATCTGCAAATTGAATAAGAGATTTTACGGATAGAAGTAGGCTCCTAGGCAGTGGTACAAGAAGTTTGACTCATTCATGGTGAATCATGGATACAAGAAAACATAGGTGGATTATTGTGTCTACATCTAGAGATTTCAGGATGTGAATTTTTTTGCTCTTATACTTTATGTTTATGACATGTTGATCATTGGGAAGGATTTAGCGAAGATTGGCCTTTTGAAGGAGTTATCCAAGTCTTTTGATATGAAGGACTTGGGAGAAGCAAAAAATTTTTTGGGAATGCATAAAATTTGTGACAGAAAGAGGAAGTTGTTATGGCTATCTCAGGAGAAGTATCTTTAATGTGTTCTAAAACATTTCAACATGGAAAAATACAAACCAGTGAGCATTCCTCTTCCCGGCCATTTGAAGTTGAGCAAGATTTAATTCCAATTGTCCACGTATAAAATCAAGGTGATGGAGATGATAACATAATACTTAGTAGTTGGAAGCTTGATATATGCTATGGTGAGTACAAGACCTGATATTTCCCATGTAGAAATCATGATCCAGTTTTTCTGCAATCTCTGAAAGCAGCACTGGGATGCAGTTAAGTGGAGTCTAAGCTATCTTAAAGGTACATCAATGTTATGTTTTTTTATGGGGGGGATGAAACTTTCTTGGAGGTCTATACAGATGTAGATATGGCCGGAGAATCCTGATAGAATGAAGTCTACATCAGGATACATCTGTACGTTTGCAGGAGGAGCTGTATCATGGAAGTCAAGATTGCAAAAATGCATCGCTTTATCCACGATGGAAGCAAAGTAAATTTCTGATTCAGAGACTGAAAAAGAGATGTTGTGGCTAAATAATTCTCTCTAAGAGATCAGATTCATCCAAACGGAGTACATGGTTCATTGCGATAGTAAAAGTGCATTGGACTTGAGAAAGAACTCCATGTACCATTACTAGACGAAGCACATCGATATTTGTTATCATTGGATACGTGATGTGATGGATCAACAACTAATAAGTCTTGTGAAGTTCCACACAAAGTATAACCTAACATATATGTTGAAAAAGGTGGTTGAATGGGAGAATCTATACCTTTGTAGATTTTAAAGACCTGAACCTTCCTGGTCCATCACTTTGTCAAATTATAGTGTTTGGGGTGTCTTGGACACCATCAATGAGTCATGAGGGAGTTAGTGGTAGGGCATCCCTATGGTGTCACCTATTGGTCTCACCGATCAGTGTCTCACCGAGTTGTTTCACCAATCGGGGTTTCGGGGTCCATTCCCCAGTTTTCCCGTAACACAACTTTTAAGTATTCTTACCCTTTTAGAGTGGTTTAAGGTCGTTTAAGGCCCATAAACGATGATTTAAACCACCAAGAGTCGAGCGACCCTTGAATTACCAAAATGTGTGGCATGTCACACCCTTTTTCCATGTTTTCAAAATCCCCCATGTTTTTCTCCGATACACATCTTCTCTGTTTAAAGTTGATTTATCAACTCATAGTTGTACACTAGTCTATCATGATGTCACCAAGGGAATTAATTAAATATCAATTAATTAAAACATGTTCAACCACCCATCTGCATGTTCAAACCATGATCCTCTTTTAATGAATTTTGATATTGCACATCCCATAACTCTAGGATCGATCCTTTTATCATGCTAAGATCTTATTCCTCATTAAAGTTTGTATCCTCTTTTTGTGATTGAGGTCCCTCTTCTAGAGACGAGTCGTTCCAATGTGAGAGACCTCCTATTTTGTTCTTCTTGGAGTTTCCTTCAAGTCGTTTCAACCTTATTTCTTGGTGCATGGAGAAAACATTAGTCGTTGATCATCCAAGTAGGTGACTCTCCTTCGTCTCTCTTTACTTAACATCATGCGGGGTGGGTATGATGATGTTCCCCTATGATATAGATGAAACCTGGTTTAATGAAGATAATAAACAAAATTTTAAAAGATAAATGGGTGGGAATGATGATGTTGTTGTTGTGATTTACCATCATCCTAATGTTTTGAATTGTATGTGCTTATGTCAACTAAAAATCGTGGCCGCTGGTGGTCATTTCATGTGCACTAATGAAGCTCTAATTTTTTGGAAAATATTGACATTGAATGACTATAAACTGGAAAATAGTTAATCATATAATCATGGATGATTAAGTGGATTCCCAATGAATAAGAATCCTTGTGTGATCACCCTAGATAACCGAATAGAAATAAGGAACATAATGAATGGTGTGGTTAATTGATAAATTCCTTGCTATGTTCTGGTGATATGTGTGGTGGAACTATTTGACATCGTGTGAGGTGACATGGATGAAATGGAATGTATGGTTGAGAAGTTGTTAGTTTGTGAATCTGAGGCCATGTGAAGAAGGAAGTGAATATTCTGGACCATGTATGTTGGGGCGTCGTTTAGTTCCAATACTTTTAGGGATGTCATAGATCCATTTTGTTGTTGTTACATTACAGGAGAACCGGGTGTCAATGCTTGAATGTCTGCTGAGCCGTTTTTCCTTCAGTTGTTTCTTTGGCTTGGGGTTATGCCTGTAGTTTCCTAGTAGTGGAAGATTATTTCAATGGAAATCAATTTAACATGATAATGATAATGGGTAAAATGGGGAACTGTTTTCCAAGAATGGGTTGTGTTCTGGTTGTGGATGTTGTGTATTCATGCATGTAGGGATAGAAGCAAGAGTGGTTGTGTATGTTATGGTTGTCTATTTTTGGACCCTTAGGTTGAGATGAGTGATTTTTACCTATATGTATACATTTTAGTTCTTGTGTTTCTCATTCTCACCCCTACCATGTATAGAACTTTGTTCCGAACACCCCCGTTTCATTGGGGAGGGTGTTTTTCCCAATATTCTTATGAGTGGCTGGTTATTAGCTCCTTTATGCTCCCTCTCCTAGGTATCCCAAGACTCTTTGGGTAGGCTGTGATGACCTAAGGTTCACTATGGCCCAATACTCTTCAAGCCGGGTGTTTTATGGGAGTTGCACAAGGTGTGTGCAGGAAGGTTCATTTCCCATGTCTTTTCAGGATAAGGCCCAGGTGTCTTCGGGTGTGGTAGTGGTTGCTCTGGCCTAGGCATCTTTGGGCATGGTAGTAGTTGTTCTGGACCAGCTGTCTTTAGGTATGGCGGTGGTTGTTGTGGCTTAGGTGTCTGTGTGCATGGATATGTGTGGTTGTGGTGGCCCAGGTGTCTGCAGGTAGGATGTGTGGTTGTGAAGGCCCATAAGGTTTTTGTTGGGGTGGTAGTGGGACTAAAGTAGAACTTTTGGGGGAGGTTTGATGTTTAGGATGTCCTAAATAACCAATGGGAAAGTGGTGTGGGGTACCCAAATATCAATGTGCTATTACTATTACTTTACCTGACTTGCATTATTTGGAGAGTGTGCCTTGGTGGGGTTTGGTGGATAGTTAACTTTTTAGGTGTGTTGGTTACCTCTACATTCTCACGAGGCATTGGAATTCCTCCACACTTGTGAAAGAGAGATTTTGGTTTCCCTACTAAGTATACCTGTATACTCACCTTACATATATAAAACAACTTTTAGGTTTCCAGGAGGACTTTGAGGACCGTGCCATACCTTAATAGCTTGGGCATCCTGATAGTCTTCATTGCGCCTTTTCTTTCTTTTGGTACTTTCCTTGGAAGTTTTCTTGCATTTTTTAGCACTTTCTTTTGAACATGCATATAGAAAAAGGGTTTTTGGATTTCCTTTTACATTCTGTATTTGGAGTTTTTTGGGATTTACCATCTTATCTCCTAATCTTGTTCTAGAAAAAGGGAAATTCCTTCCATATTATTTGATATTATATACCTTGGTGCTAGTCACCACTTTGGGTACTATTGAAGGTTGGACTCAGGGGTCATTATCTCTCCTTCAACATGAAGAACGAAGGGTTTGGCAGCCTGTTGTCTCTTCCCTCATCTTGGGGAAGACAGGTCATGAAAGAATGGTATCAGAGGATGATGTTTGAGAGATATGATGGATTTTGGGGTTAGGAATAGTGAATATTTCTTGGATGGTAGGGAAATAGTGTTAAGAAATCATGGTTTGTGAAATAGGCCATGGAAGACCAACTCGAACATCGGATTTTAGGCCCCCCCTGTGATTCGATGCAAGGACTCTGGACCTACCGAACGACCAAGTGAGGCTACACTGATTGTATTGTAGAGACCCTAGTAAAGGTACATTCATCATAATGAATTATGTTCTTTGGTGTTTTGGGTGTTTTTTGAATTTAAAATAAAAAAATTAAGCAAAATTTAAATGAAATCTTCCACACTACTCGGGCTAAAGAATTCCTTGTTTACCTTGCAGCTATGGAACCCTGACGATGTCCATGAGTAGTGCAGGTGATCAAGGCCCAGTAGGATAATATGGATGATCAATAGAGGGCTGTTTGATAGGAGTAGGACTATTACTGGTAGAAAAAAGTTTGTTAATTTCAACAATAGACCCTTAGGAAGTACGAGAGTAGCGTTTTAGACAATGAGGAAGATATCTAGCTCGAGGAGATGGTGAAAGGTTTCAGCATAATATAGGATCTAGAAGAGTACTAGGTTCCTCTAGCCTTGAGCTAGATGCAAGGGGCGACACGTTAGTGGTGGATGTTCTATCTCAGGGAGAAGAAGAAATTTGAGGTTTTGTGGACTGACTTTGAGAAGAAGTTCTTGGTGGAATTCCTTTCTTCCACGATGAAGGCCAAAAAGAGGAAGGAGATTATCTCCCTTTAGCAGGGGAGTATGACGATAAGGGACATGGGGATCAAGTTCAATGATCTCATTTATTTTTCTCCAAACCTCTTCCAAGATGAGGAATCGCAGGCGAGGGGCTTGGAGGAGGCGCTCCGACCTTCCCTTCAGTATGACTTTATTACCTTCACCCTACCGATGTTTTTGGATGTTCATAAGATAGATGAAGTGGTGGATAGGATGCACACACAAAGAGGTGTTCCATGATAGTGGATCCATTTGAGCTCATCAAAGCGGAAGGCCATTGGTAGCAGACCTCCAACATCAGGGCCTTCCAGGTTTCGGCCGGCGGGGAGTAGGCCTCAGCAGTTCCAGTTTCAATATCCCGGTCCTTTCCCACTCCTTAAGTGCCAAGGAACGAGGTTATTTATCTGTGGTATACATGGGAATATTTGGAATCAGTTCCTAGACCAAGTTCAGTATAGTGGGGGTGGAAAAGATCACTGCCCACCTTAGTACTATTACTTTCCAGCCAGACCTTTTTAGCAGCACCACCAGGGACAGTGAGCTCCCATTCCTCTGAGAGCAGACGTTGTAGGAGGAGGCCTACCTTAGAGAACATTTCAGGATCCTCAACCATGTCATGGCCGTGTAGGCGGCCGAAGGATGATAGGTAGATGAGATGGGTGTGGTCAGTTGCACACCGCAGAGGCAACAGTTCCAATAGGGCCGAAGGTCGTTCGAGGTACGATCAGTTTGTTTAGCACTCTTTCTCGTGCCTTGTTTGATTCAGGAGCTTCACACTCCTTTTTCACCCTGTCTAGACCATTCCTTAAGTATAGAATTAGAGAGACTCTCTATTCCCCTGGTGATGAGTATGCTAGTTGGAGGTCAGACCGGGATGTTTGATGTTTGTAGAGGATGTAGATTGATGTTGGGGACACATCCGTCTAGTGGGGATCTCGTTCTGCTGCGAATGCAGCCATACGATGTCATCCTGGACATCGAATGGCTATTTTCCATACATGGCGTTATCGAATGGTTCCGGATAAGGGTTATGTTCTCAGATATGAGCTACCAACGTGTAGCTTTTGTTAGCAAGTGGGGTTACCAGGAGGGCCGCCAGTGTGTGGAACCCCTTCTTTCCTTGTTATCTGAGCTACAAGTGGAATTAGTAGATTCAGAGATATTGGAAGTTCAATGATTTTCAGTGAGTTCCTAGATGTCTTCCCTAAAGAGGGTGTGATTCTACCCACTAGACATGATGTTGAGATCGAGATATAATTATAACCCGGTGCCCATCCAATTTTGTGGCTCCTTATCGGATAACTCTTTTTGAGTTGTGAGAGTTGTAGATTAAAGTTAAAGACACGATAAAGAAGGGTTTTATCTGACCAAGTTCATCTCCATAGGGTTCTCTTTTCCTCTTCATAAAGATAATAAATGGTGGTCTCAGGATATGTATAGACTACCAAAGACTGAATCAGGTGATCGTCAAGAACCGTTACCCCCTCCCAAAGATTGAAAAACTTTTTGACCAGTTAAAGGGGTCATTTTGGTTTCCAAGATCGACCTACGGTCTGGATATCACCAGTAGAGGGTGAAAGAGGGTGCTACCTTGGAGGAGGATCATGCAAAGCATATAGGGATGGTTTTGGAGGTCCTCCGACACCACCAGATCTATGGTAAGTTGTCCACGTGCATGTTTTGGAAATGAGAGGTGAAATTCCCTGGACATGTGGTGTCCTAGTAGATAATTTTAAAGGACCTCTCAAAGGATTAAGTGGTTATTTCTAGGGCAGGACCCAAAAATGTGGTAGAGATTCGTAGTTTCCTAGGACTGGAAGGTTACTACTGGAGGTTCATGTCCAACTTCTCTTGAGTTACGCCACCTTTGATGGCCTTGAACAGGAAGAAAAAAGATTTCTTATAGAGTGAGAAGTTACAGGAAACTTTAAGTTATCTAAAATGAAATAGGTTAGTGCCCCAGTGCTGAGGTTTCCAAAGGAAGGGGTAACGATTGAAGTGTTCTGTGATGCTTCCAGTATGTCCTTGGGGTGTGTGGTGATGCAGTAGCGGGAAGTGATCACTTATGTGTCCAAGAAGTTACATACTCACAAACGTAACTATGACACCCATGACTTAGAACATGTAGTAGTCGTGTTTTCACTGAAGTTGTGGTGTCATTACCTTATCGAGGAATGCTTCATGGTCATCACATACCACAAGAGTCGGGGGTATGTCTTCTCCTAGCGAGACCTGAACTTTCAGCAGTGGATGTGGATAGAGTTTCTCCAGGATTATGACTTCGAGATCTCCTGAAAACTAGGATGGGGGAACATGGTGGCTGATGGTTTGAGTAGGAAGTCACATAAGGATGTGGTTTGAGAGTCAGTATATGCTTGGACATAAATAGGGGGTCAGCTGCTTTACTTATGAAAATGAAAGTGGAAGACAATAGAGGTTGTATATTTCAGATGATAGTGAAATCTTCCTTGGTACAGTAGGTGGAGGAGTCTTAGTGGGTAAATTTGGAGGCTTAAGTGATGTGTGATCATGTTATCCAGGGTGATGCTCTAAATGGATGGTCAGAGGATGGTCAGAATCAGATGATTTTCTATGGGAAGTTGTTTGTCTCAGAGATGATGTATGAGGGACTTCTCTGCGAGTTCTATAGCTTAGATTTGGCAGTACATATAGAAATATCAAAGATGTAGTAGGGATTGGGAGGTTAGTTTTGGTGTCCCATAGTGAAGCGTGTAGTGGAGGAGTTTGTGGAAAAGTGCCTTGTGTGTCAGCAGGTGAAGGGTGAGCACTGTGTTCCCAGTTGTCTGCTACAACCCTTAGACATTCTTGAGTGGAAGTGGGATAACGTCTCGATGGATTTCATCACATGAATAACTAGATCTGAGGGGAGATGTGATTCTATCTAGGTAATGGTGGACTGTTTGATGAGATCAGATCACTTCTTAGTGATAAAGGAGTCGAGCACAATGGATTCCTTGGCACAAAAGTACGTGGGTGAAGTTGTGAGGATACATGGAGTCTCAGAACCATCATTTCATATTAAGATGCATGCTTTACTTTATATTTTTTCATGGGATTACAACATGATTTTGGCACCTAACTATTCCTTATCACTTCTTTCCACCCTCAAACGGATGGGTAGATAGAGAGGACCATCCATATGTTAGTGGATATGTAGCAAACATGTGTTCTGGACTTTGGAGGATCATGGGTATGACCCTTGCCTCTAGTATAGTTTTACTAAGAAAATATATATCACTCTACCATTAGAATGGAAAAGTTTGAGGTCTTCTACGAGAGACCGTGTCATTCAACCATGTGCTAGATAGAGGTTGGGGAGATAGGTGTTCTTGGACTAAAGGTAGTGCAGATCATGACAGAGAAGGTTCAACTTGTGCGTGAGAGGATGAAGGCAGCTCCGGTTCGGCAGAAGTCATATATCGATCATAGGAGGAGACCCTTAGAGTTCAAGGCTGGATACCACATGTTCTTAAAGGTCTCCCCTTAGTGTGGACAATGGAGGTCTGGTATGGGGAGTAAGATTTCTACTAGGTTAATTTGAACCTTCGATGTGTTAAGATGAGTCAGTGAGGTGGTGTATCCGCCGGTGTTCCCACCACCGTGGGAGAGGATCCACAACATATTCCATGTATCCTAGATCTGTCGGTATCTATATGACGACTCCCACATTCTTGACTGGGGAGAGTTAGATATCAAGGATGATGCGATGTTCGTGGAATGAATGGAAAGGATTGGGGATTGTAAGAAGAAGGTGCTCCATAAATGGACCATTTCGTTGCTTCGGGTGTTGTAGACGCATGATGGCCTCGAGGAGAGTACCTAGGAATGGGAGGCACCGATGCGTGCCCAGTACCCAAATCTGTTGTGAGTTTTGATCTTGTGTTTTCATTTTATTTTGCTTTGATGTAATGCTTGACCTTATTTGCAATAAGATGGGTTGTGTCCCTTGTTCTCTTAATGTGTGTGAAAAATTCCTAACTATGGGAAGGAGGGAACTTGATCCCTAATCAAGAAGCATTAAGGTGGATGTGATAAAACCCATGTGGGTGAGTCAGTTCCTCCCAAACCGGATAGTATCTTGACATGGAAAAGGGGACTCCTTAATCCATAAATTTGGACAGTGTGGAATTTATATGTTTGTGTGGTTACTTGGTGGAGAGGAGAGGTAGTGTTTCTACAGTTGTTCAAGAGATATATGTGAGAGAGATGTTCCTGGTGGTTTGTCCTTAAGAGTTATCTTATGAGGTGGTTGTTTAGTCCCCTCTCTCTTTTCATCAGGTTTAATCGTAGATTCTCTAGGGCAAGAATAGTTTGATAGGTATCTGATGTAATGACTTCGACCTTCCTGGTTCATTACATTGTTAAATTCTAGTGTTTGGGATGTCCTGGACACCATCGGTGAGTTAGGATGTCATCGGTGTTTGTGGTAGGGTGTCACCGTGGTGTCACCTATCGATGTCTCGTCGATTGGTTTCACCAATTGGGGTGTCGGGGTCCATTCCCCAGTTTTCCTATAATGCCTCTTTTAAGTCTTATTACCCTTTTAGAGTTGTTTAAGTCTGTTTTTAATACCCATAAAAAATGTTTTAAACCACCAAGAGTCAGGTGGACCTTGAGTTACCAAAACATGTGTCCTACCACAACCTTTTTCTGTGTTTTCCAAATCTCTTGTGTTTTCCCTGATACATGTTTTCTCCATTTAAAGTTGATTTATCAACTCAGAGCCATGCACCGGTCTATATTTCTATTTCCGAGTTAATTAATTGAATATTAATTAATTACGACATGTGAAACCACCTAGTCTCATGGTTAAACCATGATCCGCTTTTAATGCACATCGAGATTGCACATCCTGTAACTCTAGGATCGGGCCTTTTATCACACTGAGATCTTATTCCTTAGTATTTTTAGTTTCGTCTTAGTACACTTGGGGTGTCTCTTCCAGAGATGAGTTGAACCTACATGAGATCTATCTTGTTCAGTTCTTCTTGGAGTTTCCTACAAGTCATGTCACCCTCAGTTCTTGGCGCAAGGAGAAAACTTCAGTCCTTGATCATCCATGTAGTTGTTTTTCCTTTGTCTATCTTTACTGTACATTATGCGGCGTGGGTATGATGATGTTCCCTTAAATAGATGAAACCATCTTTAATGAAGATAATAAACAGACTTTTAAAGGATGAAGGGGTGGGAATGATGATGTAGTAGGTGTGATTTACCTTCATCCTTATGTTTTGAATTGTATGGGCTTATGTCCACTAAAAATCGTGGTCGTTGGTGGTCCTTTCATGAACACTAATGAAGCTCCATTTTACTGGAAAATCTTGTGATTGAATGACTGTAACCTGGAAACTGGTTAATCATGTAAACTTGGATGATTAAGTGGATTCTTATTGAATAAGAATCCTTGCATGATTACCCCAACTAAACAAATTGAATGAAGGAACATAATGAATGTTGTGGTTAAATCTAAAAACTTCTTTTCTCTGTTCTAGTGATATTTGTGGTGGCTATGTTTGATGCAGTGTGGGGTGACGTGGATGGGAATGGAATCTCTGGTAGAGAAGTTGTAGGTTTGTGAATCTGAGGCTGTGTGGAGTGGGAGGTGAATGTTATGAACCCTATATGTTGGGGCTTGGTTTGGTTCAAGTACTTTGAAGGATCTCATGGATCCCTTTTAATGTTGTTACTTTACAAGAGAACCGGGTGTGAATGCTTAAACATCTACTTGTACTTTTTTCCTTCAGTTGTTTCTTTGGCTTGAGGTTATCCCTATATTTTCCTGGTAGTGGAGAATTATTTTAATGGAATTCACTTGAACATGATAAGGAGAACGAGTACAATGGGTAGCTATTTTCTAGGAATGTGTTGTGTTTTGGTTGTGGTTGTTGTGTATTCATGCATGTAGGGATAACAACAAGAGTGGTTGTGTATGGGCTGGTTGTCTGTTTCAAGACCCTTAGTTTGGGATGAGTGCTTGTTTACCTATATGCATACAGTTTAGTTCTTGTGTTTCTTATCCACACCCAACCAATGTTGATAACTTTGAGCTGAACACCCCCATTTCATGGGGGAGTGTGTTTCTTCCAACATTATTATGAGTGGATTCTTATTAACTCATTTATGCTCCCTCTCCTATATAGCCCAAGACTCTTTGAACAGGCTGTGACAACCTAAGGTTTACTATGGCCCAAGACTCTTCGGTCGGGGTGTGTTGTGGTAGTTGGCCCAGGTGTGTGTGGGTAGTTTTATTTCCCAAGTGTCTTTAGGATGAAAACAAGGTGTCTTTGGGCATGGTAGTGGTTTTTCTAGCCCAAGTTTCTTCGGGCGTGGCAGTGGATGTTTTGGCCCAGGTGGCTTTGGGTATGGCGATGGTTGTTGTGGACTAAGTGTCAAGAGGCATGGATATGTGTGGTTATGGTGGACCAAGTGTCTGCAGGTAGGATTCATGGTTGTGATGGCTTATAAGGTTGTTGTTGGGGTGGAAGTGGGACTACAATGGAACTTGGGGGGTAGGTTTGATGAATAGGATGTCCAAAATAACTAGTGGGAGTGTGGTGTGGGGTACCCAAATATCGATGTGATATTACTATTACTTTACATGACTTTCATTATTTGGGGAGTGTGCCTTGGTGGGGTTGGGTTGATATTTTCCTTATTAGGTGTTTTGGTTACGTCTACTTTCTCTTGGGGCATTAGAATGCCTCCCTACTTGTGCACGAGAGATTTTTGGTTTCCCTACTAAGTATAAATGTATACTCACCCTACGTATATAAACCTTCTTTCATGTTTCCAGGAGGGCTTTGAGGACTATGCTGGAACTTACTAGATTGTGCATCAAGATAGTCTTTGTTGTTGCTTTTCTTTCTTTTGGTACTTTACTTTGGAGTTTTCTTGTATTTTGTATCACTTTCTTTTGAACATGCATATAGCAAAAGGGGGTTTTCATTACTTTTACATTCTGTATTTGAATTCGTTTGGGATTTACCATCTTATCTCCCGATCTTTTCCTACAAAAAGGGAAATTTCTTCCATATGACGTGAGATTATATACCCTTGGTTCTAGTAGCCACTCCGGGGCCTATTGAAGGTGGGACTCGGGGGTCATTATCTCTCCTTCAACATTAATAAAGAAGGGTCTAGAAGTTTTCTGCCCCTTCCCTCATCTTGGGGAAGGCAGGCCATGACACAAATGTTTCAGCAGATTGCAACTGGAGGGGGAGAATTTATCGATAAATTTTCTAGCTGCCTTGGTAGGTGGCTGGTTTACTTACCCCACCTGACCCTTGGATGCTTCAAGATTGGCGACTACACATGCAGAATATGCAGACCACCATTTTTTAAGTCTAATGGTTTGTGGGGGAATGGTGGGAGTTGTTTCAAAATGGAAACCTCCCTCCATGGCTATTTAAGGAGGGCTAAGGGAGCTTCTATCATAATAAAATCTGAGCCAAGGGAGCTCTTCCATCCAAATGATCCTTGAGAGTTCCATGTGAGAGAGAAGTAGAGAGAATTTTTAGTAATCATTTCTCTTTGCAAAATAAATACCATTTTATTCCATTTTTATTTCTATATTATCTCTCTTCATGGTCAGATCACCATAACACACTATGCATCCCCCCATCCGATATGCATCCTCGGCTCACCAACTTGCCATCGCCGCCTCCACCTCTGCCATGTTACCTTGCCATCTCATCGCCACGCATCCCCGCCTCCTCCACGAATCCCTACCTCACTACCTCACCACCTCACTTCCTCACCACCTCTGCCTCCTCCATGATGAGAGGTATTAATTCATGTATATGTGTAAGCGAAAAAATCTCACTCCATGATGAGAGGTATCAATTTATCTCCATACGAAGCTATCTGACCTCAACTTCATAACCTATTTTCAAATCCAAATTCCATTACTTCATCACGAAGGTGTCGTTGAAAATGATGAAAGAGATGGTGTCTATCCCTTTCAATTCTATCTCTCACCCTTCTCGACGAAGCCGGGGATGTGATTCTAAGAACATGTGGGGTTAAAGGCACAACGACAAAAAAGAGGTCTTCCTTATTTCCCTTGGTAAGGTCTGACATGGGATTCATTCCCTTGTGTCTCTAGGTTTGATCATAGTATTTTGGACATAGAGATCATGGCAGAGATGAAAAGTGTAGTGTCATGTGTATTCCATGACAAGTTCCTGATTCATGGTACATAGTGGACAAAATATGAGTTGGTGCGGTGATGTTGGTTGTTTTGTAGATTCAAGCGATTTTGTGACTTTGCATATCTCGATTCAAGTTTTTGATTTGTTTCTTTCGTTTTCAGTTTGATTTTAGATCTATAATATCTTTTCTCAATAATTATATTTTGAATAATAATATAATAAGCTCAAAGACTCGATCTCGTGCTATGGATGTAGGTTGACAGACAGAACCATGAAAACTGTTGTCTTCCCATGTTCTTTAATTTCTGGTAGTTTCAAATATGAATCAAGATTGTTGTTTTTTGAATGAAAAATTCTATAATTTTATCTGTAATTTTAGATTATTCCTATTATAGTCATTACTGAAATAAAATTTTGTATTGAACTTTATATTTTGTTATAGAGAATCTGAGTAGTTGGTTTTAAATTTATATTAAATTAATTGTGTTTGGATTTTGAAATGAATATATTTTTTTGGACAAAAATATTGTAATAGTGATAGGTTATGTTGTCAAGTGGGATAATATAATTTAATTTCATGACTTTATGGACAACCCCAACACATCGTGGATAGCAACATTCTATACTGGGAAGCCCTAATTTTACCTTATATGGAACTCTTCACAGAGGACATGGATCCTAATGTGGCCCGTTCTCCACCTCCATGAAAGGGGAACCTTTTTGTGGCTTCTTAGGCTAAGAGGTTGGAAGAACCGACTTATATTCCATTGATTTTTGTTTCTGTAAAGGTTGGTAGGGTTAATTATTGGTAGTGAGTCACTTGTATCAAGCATAGATTTTCTCTCTTCACTCTGTGACGTTTCCATTTTCCTCACATCATGATCTGATTTTTTCTTGTGGTTTGTTTTGATTATCTATTATTTTCATCACTATGATTTACAATGTTTTTTATGGATGCATGATTTTATCCATCAACATGTCCATGTTTATCTCTACATTTAGGGTTCCTTTGATTTTTGATATCCCCTTCCCAGTGTCCCCTGGAAGTGATTCCCTCTACGACTGATACAAGTGAGTCACTACCAACTCAACCATCTTAATTTTTAATTTGTTCCTATTCAAATTGAAGAATGTTTTACATGAATAGGCCGATTATAGGTTTATAGAATGATGGTGTTTTTATTTCATAGAACGTTTTCCATGAATTTTCCAATTCCATATTCTAGGTACTAGTACCCTTTATGTTTTTAAATATGATCCATTGTATTTATTTATTTAAGTGCCTCTAATTAAATTTTATGATCTATCATCACTATTGTACATTGGTTTACATTAAATATTTGTTTTCTTTTTACACTATGCTTGATCAAATACAAGGTTTTCTACTGTCACTATGTTATTGGTAAAAAATTATTCTTATTTCTTATTCATGTTGGTATGTTCATGTTTCCCTACTATAGAAGGTATAAATCTATTATTAAATGTCAAATTCAACTAAGAATATAAATTTAGGTTGATAAAATTATATTTTGTCACATTCATATAATATTTTATCAGTGATGTATGTATTTTCATTATTTATCAAAAATGTTATTATGACATTATAACTTCATTTAATGATTGAAACCTAGGATATGGGTTTTCAATTTATAGTGGATTAATATGAAATTTTATTTTTATTACTTTAGGGTAGACATGTAATTAAAAATCATGATCTGTGAAAATTGATTTTCTTTCTATAGAAAAAATCAGTTTCTAAATTTCTTCCATTCAAAATGTTGAAGAGAGCCCAACAAAAAACACAGATAAGAATTAAATTAGACAGAATAGAATTGAAATTAAAGGCATAAACACATTCAGCTAAATAAAATATGAATGTGTTTCATTGAACCCTTTATAGTTAATCTATATTAACTGAACCTGGTAAAATGATATTTTAATCACCGACCCAGCTAGTGAGGTTGCATGCTTGTACATAAGCTCCTCATTCACCGAATCCTTTGTCTCAAAAAACACCAGTTCCTGTTTCGTCCCATTCATCTCAAAAATCTTGCAGTTAACAACGACACCATTCTTCTACCTAGTGATCTACAATATCCTCCTCCATCATGTCCCCTGGGAGCATCGACATGTGGATCATTTTTTCGGGGAGCAGAAGTAGCAGTAATTCTTCGCCGCATTACAATTGAACTGATTCATGTTTAAATTCAAGTATTCACATTTCTCTGTGTCGACTTTAATGTGTGGTACATTGAAATTTTCACCTCCAACCACTTCCCAAACAAGAGGGTTCCCTTAAAAAAGTTTAATTCCAACTCAGGTTGAAATTCATCACTCATCTTTTCCACTTACTTTTCTCTCCCAAATATCTTTGATTTACATAATATATTATAGATGTCCATTAGGTATATTATTGAATTTTGTTTCACTATGTAAAGAACATCATGGTTATCCATATTAGGTTCTTTATTTAATGATATATCCTGAATATACATTAAGGTATGTTCATGAATTTCACAGTTTTATAGAATATAATTCACTCAATGTTATACTCTTCACCACTATCATTTTGATCATCAGGTCAACAATTCAATGATGATGAAATGGTGTTCATTAACATTATGGTATCCTCTACCCATTCCATTTAAGAAATTTTTAATATATATATATATATATGAGAAATAATGAAATGGGGGTTGTTACATCACTGTGGTTTCTTATTGAAGTCATCTCATGGATCTGTTTGTCTATATTTTATCATATACAGATTCCTATTCCATTTCATTTTTCATATCTATTCGTATTTGTTTACTGAAATATATTGGTTAATATATGTAAACAATGGATTTTTTTTCAGTATGTATAGAAATTCATGTTTATCCATATTAGGATCTTCTTTTAATGAGATCACACAACTATAAATTGAGGTATGTTCTTGAATTTCCTAGTTTTATAGATTATAATTCACTCAATGTTTTACTCTTCACAGCTATCATTTTGGTTAGTAGGACGATGATTTAGAGATGCTGAAATTGTGTTCATTCATGTTATGGTATGTTAACCTCATTCTATTTAAGAAATTTTTAGTAGATCTATTTGAGAATTACTGAAATGGGGCTTGTTACATCACTGTAGTTTCTTATTGAAGTCATCTCATGGATCTATTTCTTCATATTTTTTCATATACAGATTCATATTCAATTTCTTTATTCATATCTATTTATATTTATTAACTAAAACAAATAGGTTCACATATGTAAACAATATTTTTTCTTTTTTATATTAATTTCTTCTAATGTACAGGTCTTTAAATATGTAGGTATCCATCATCATATGATTTAGAGAAATCATTTCATGATGTATTGGACCCCACACTAAAAAACTCAAAAATGCAACACTTCAATGGAACAACACTAGGATTTCTAGAATATCAATTCCTCTTGGGTCAATTCCATATACCTGAAAAAATCATGTCAACGACTACTTTATTGATTCCTCCTTATATGATTATTAAGGTTAAGAAATAATGATTATTTTTTCTCTTCAAAAGATCTATTTTGACTTCCACTATGAGATATTGCAAGGGTTATTTATTAAATATTTCATTATATCTATATCTATTTAAACAACTCTACTAAACATATGGCCTTTCTAAGTATGTAGTTGTGTCAAATATCATATACCCAATTGATATCTCATTAACAAAAATTCTCTTATTACCATTTTAATGGTTTTGATGTTTTTATTACTCAATTGATTGTTTTACCTAATATAAAAAAGATCTGAGTTTTACATAATGAAATATATGATATAATTGTGGAGGTTAAACATGTTCCCCTCATAAGAAACATTATAAAAGATCAACTGGAATGTTATGGTTAAGTGGGAAACATCCACGACTATATGTCAGGCCATTCCATGTATTCCATACAAAAGTAAATGGACTTTTTAGGCCACTGAATAGTTCCCAATTTTTTTCTATTATAATATATTTAATCACCTTTTATGGTGCATTAATTTCCCCTCACCCAACTGTTATTTTCTTTTCATTTTTATTTATGTTTACACCCTTCACCTCCCTATTTTTTAGACTATTTTCCCACATTAAAATCAACACTGTGATTCTTAGAGATACAATTTTTATAGATATTTTTTTATCATATCCATATACCGTGAAGATAGTTATTTTTTAATATGTTATTTAATATCCTATATGATGGTTTTATGTACTGTATTTTCCTTTTATTTTTTCAATTTTATCATATATATGTACAAAATGATAATGAGATTTAATTTTACTTTGTTTTTAAACAATGTGATGTTATATTTTTTCTAGTATCCACATAATATGATTATAGGTGTTTTTATACAATGTGATATCCATTATCTATATTATATATTGTCCCCTCCCCCACCCACCCCTCCCTCTCCACGTGTCTCTCCCTCCTTCCTCCCTTGCCTAATTTGAAAACATGTCAAGAGCTCCGTCAAAAACGACAACATGACTCAAATGTCCAAGAGGACCAGACCTACAGGTGGATGATTTCATGACTCATGATCATTTGTGCGGGGCAGCCAAGGCAGAACCAGTCAGCAAGGATCATGCAATGTTACTCATGGGGTAGTTAGGGTCACATGGCTCATGACTATTCGACCCGTCGTACGGATGATCAGTAGACAATCGAAGGACTACCCAGGAAGAGATAAAGGTTCGAATGAGGAGGTCCATAGGGAGTAGGTGGACGTGGCAGAGTAGCTGGGTGTGTAGCTGGCGGTGGAAGAAGATTCGAGATGCTACCGCCACCACCACTAGGATGTCCACGATGATCGTAGGGAGCTGGTGGAAAAGGAAGTGCTCAGCTCCATGAAGCTGAGGATTACAATCATAACTCTTCAAGGATGATATGAGGTATGATTTTTGTCTACTCCACCATAGCTGCAGTACTTATAGACACAGGTGCCAGACATTCTTTGATTGCCACTACCCTCGTTTGGAGCTCGGAGATTCTGAAAGAGCCATTGGTTCTATCTTTACAGCTAGAGACTATTACAGAAGTAGATTTGATGATTACGCACTGGTTTTGGCAGTGTGAGCTAACTCTAGGGGCGAGAGCTTCGGCTGGGATCTCCTAGTAGCAGAGTCGAGGCCTTACGACGTCATCTTGGGTATGGACTGGTTATCTACAGTCCATGTACATATTGACTGTATTAGGAACAAAGTGTGGTGTGTCCGCATGTATGGGACTAGGTTTACCTTCACCGACGAGAAGAAAGTCTTTGCAGCACATGATGGATATTACCAGAGGAGAGTGCAGCTGATCACTCATCAGTTGGCTTCCCTTACCCTCAGAGCGATCGATGTAGAGATTTCGAGTTATACTGTAGTGGTGGACCAGAAAAAAGATGTTTTCCATGATGATGTTTCGAGTCTAACTCCTCACATAGAGGTTGAATTTTACATTGACTTGTACCCCGGGACAACACCGATATATATAACAGTATATCAGATGGCTCCTGCGGAGCTTCGTGAGCTGCGGGTACAGCTAGGGGACTTGTAGGGGAAGGGATTCATCCAGCACAGTGTTTCTCCCTAGGCATCCCCAATTTTTTTCACCAATAAGGCAGATGGGATCTTGAGGCATTGTGCTGATTAACATCTCCTGAACTAGGTGGCCGTGAAGAACAAGTACCCACTCCCAAGGACTGACGACCTCTTTGATCAGCTGAAGGGATCACGATGGTTCTCGAAAGATAGACCTCAGATCAGGCTATCACCAGCTCAGAGTGCAAGATGAAGATGTGCAGAATACAGGTTTCTGATGTTAGTACAACCACTATGAGTTCTTGGTTATGACATTTGGTGTAACCAATGCTCCAGCAGTGTTCGTGGGGCTCATGAACGGAATATTTCATCCATACCTTGATCGCATTGTAGTAGTCTTCTTCGACGACATTCTGATCTACTCAGATACTGAGGATGAGCATGCCGATCATTTGTAGATAGTTCTGGATACACACTGAGAGCACCAACTTTATGGTAAGATCTTGAAGTGATAGTTTTGGATCCGAGAGGTTCACTTTCTAGTACATGTCATATCAGAAGCTGGAGTTGTAGTGGATCCAGAAAACATTGAGGAGGTACTTTCTTGGGAGCCACCTATGAGTGTGATGGAAGTACGAAGTTTCTTGGGTTTTTTTGGATACTATAGTAGATTTGTGCCTGATTTCGCCAAAGTTACAGCACCACTATCAGTGTTGATGAAGAAGGGGAAACCCTTCGTTTGGTCGAGGAAATGACTGCAGATTTCTTAGGAGATGAGGTAGAGGCTGACTAGTGCCCGCATTGTGAGGCTTCCAGAGGAGGGCATAGGGTACATAGTCTACTATGACGCATTAGGGACCAGACACTAATGTGTTCTGATGTAGGACCGAGCAATGATCAAATATGGTTCTCAACAGTTGAGACAACATAAGAAGAACTACACTACCCATGTCCTAGAGTTAGCAACAGTGGTCTTCTCCTTGAATATGTGGTGACATTATCTGACTTGTGAATGTTTTGTAGTCTACTCTGATCACAAGAGTCTTAGGTATATATTCTCTTAGAAGGACCTGGTCCTAAGATAGAGACATTGGCTTGAGTTCCTCTAGGACTATGACTTGGAGATATTCTATACTCTTGGGAAGGGGAACGTTGTGGAAAATGAATTCAAAAGGAGGTCTGGTATACAACTTCTAGGCGAAGCGATGGAGCAGCTGGATGCTTTACAGATATCCTTTGTGGATAGAGATGCATATGCTTTTCTTCAGTCTCTTACAGTCACCCACCACTCCTTCAGTAATTTAGGGAGGCACAATGCGGGGATGTTGACTGAGAGACACGACATGCTCAGATATCCACATGACATACACCTGATGGATTTTCTGAAGGTGGGGACCATGTCATCTTCTTTAGAGGACGTACCATGGTACCAGTGTCTCTTAATTAGGAAGTGTCGAGGGAGTTACACACCTCCCCTCTAGTGGTAAATCCAAGAGTAGCGAAGATGTACCAGGATCTCCGATGAAAACACTGGTGGCCGGGAATGAAGAAAGCAGTAGAGGAGTTTGTTTTTCGATGCCTCACTTATCAGTAAGTGAAGGTGAAGCATTAGGTACCAGTAGGCTTGGTTCAGCATTTAGTGGTCCCATAGTGGATGTGGGATGGGATATCCATGGACTTCGTGATAGGACATCCACATACATCGAAGGGACATGAATCGATTTGGGTGATCGTAGACCGACTCACCAATTCAGCCCCCTTCCTACCGATAAGAGAGTAGGGTTCAGTAGAGAGATTGGGACCCCTCTATGTGCAAGAGATTTTGCGGATACATGGAGTACCCTCAATGATAGTCATTGATCATGATGCATGTTTTACTTCCCGGCTATGGATGGGGTTGCAAGTGGTTTTCGGGATGCAGCTTCATTCAAGCACCACCTTCCATCCTCAGACATATAGTCAAACTGAGTGGACAATTCAGACCCTTGAGGACATGTTGCGTGCTTGTGTCCTTGACTTTAGTCATAGCTGGGTGGATCACTTACCTTTGGTGGAGTTTGCATACAAGTAGAGCTATCACTCCACCATTGGGATGACACCATTTGAGGCGTTGTACGGGTGACCTTGCATATCACCCTTGTCCTGTACTAAACTAGGGGAGTCAACACTAGTGGGATTAGAGATGGTACGGGCTACCACAGAGATGGTGGAGATCATCCGGGACTGGATGAAGACTGCACATAGCAGGCATAAGTCATATGATGACAAGAGATGGATATGTCTAGAGTTTGAGGATGGTGACCTCATATTTTTACGGGTCTCACCTCGATGAGGTTTGTAGTGATTTGTCCAAGGTGGAAAGTTATTTTCAACGTTCATCAGATCTTTTCGGGTCTTCATCAGAGTTGGAGAGGTGGCATACCGTTTAGCTCTTCCACCTCATTTGCACAGGGTGCATGGGGTCTTCCACGTATCCTAGATGAGGAGATATGTGCATGACCCTTCCCACATCATCCACCATGGAGAGATGGACGTTGATGATGGGGAGACTTTTATGGAGGCTCTAGTGAAGATTGAGGATCGACAGGAGTGGTTCCTTCATGGATGATCGATTCCTTTGGTGCGCGTTCAATGGAATCACGGGAACCTCTAGGAGAGAACATGGGAGAGAGAGGCTCAGATGCATGCTCAATACCCCCCACTTGTACCCTTAGTTTGATTTATGGCATATGGGGATGTAAAGACCTAAGGTGGGGAGAATGTAAGGACCTGGAATTTCCATGTAATTTTTTATAAAATATATGGGAATTTTACGAGTCGGTGAAAATTGACGGTGTGTGATTCTAAGGCCCGGAGTTCCCAGAATGAATTTATGAACTTTTGTTTGGGTACGTTAAGTAAACGTGCGAGCGGTATTTTCTAACATTTTAACCGGTGGTCGGAATTGAAATATGGGGACACCGTTGAACTTACAGCGCCGGTATTTTCTTAAGTAGACTTTCACCTCGACGGCAGTTAGTCGAGGGTGAAATATATTTTTTGGGATTTTTGTCGAAAAAATAAAATAAAATAAACACACATTTTATTTTATTTTGTAGTAACCAACCACTTGTGGAAGTTGAGATGTGGGGACCACCCGAGCCTAACCGTCCATGAGAGATTATGGTGATGGGGACCACACGAGGCCTAAATCTCTTGAACTCCCCTCTTAATGATTGAGAAACTCTCAACTCCCTCTTAAATGTGGAGGATACTATTGAGCTTCCCCCACATTTATTTTGAAAACTTAGTTAATTTTTTAATTTGTCTATTTTGAATTAATGCCAACAAAATTAATAGCCAACATAATCTATTATGTTGGCTTCTTGGAATTTTTCGTGGAATTGGGTGAGGAGAGAGCTTTGGTAGAAATAGTGCTCTCCAACAAAGAACTTAGCCTCCCAACGAAGAACGCTCCACCGATGAAGAACGCCGACATCGGCTTTGACATTCTTCCTCGGGACATCTTCTGACGTGGGACTTCTTCATCTATGACGAATCGACATCCATACTTCCTTCTCATGCCATCGTCAACGAACAACCCAAGGTAGGGTTTTATTTGTGTATGAATATTTTTCCCATGTTCTACCCTTGACTTATTTTTCGGGATTGGGAATAAATTGTTGCGGGAGGTTGTAAAGATTGACGTTCTTCTTCAAGTTATTGTAGAGCCATATGCTACCACCCTATCGCGGAGGTTACGGGATAATCAATAATCGAATAGCCCCCCAAAAAATATTTTGATGATTTGTGGTGTTAAATGCGATGAAGGCGATGGTGCAACAACACCACCCCGCGACCACCGCTGCCTCGCGACCTCCTCGCCCTCGCAGCACCCCATGGACGAGCCGCTCCACGGAACCCATGGACATCATGCCCCATGGACCCCCCACCCATGGACCTGTCGTGCCGCCCACGAACACCATCGTTTTAGTCGAGCCACCACCATCATCCGCCGAGCCGCCGATGTAGACTCCCTAGCCACCTCCTTCCGTCGAGCCGCTGCCATAGACCACCGAGTTGTCGCTGCCATCCGCCATGTCTCCACCATCTGCCGTGATGCCGCCATCCCTCCAAGCCTCCGGCCGAGCCGCCTGCGGCCTTCCGAGCCATCCACGGCCTTCCGAGCCACTCTTGCGGAGCCACCAGCAGCCGAGCCACTCCGGCCGAGCTGCCCCGCAGTTGATCCGCTCCAGCAGTGCCACCCTACGGCCCCGAGCCACTCCATCCAAGCGGCCCCACGGCTGAGCCGCTCTGGTCATGTCACCGCGCAGCCTCACGCTGCTTCAGCCGAGCCGCCCTACGGCCTTGCACCGTCCACAACCGAACCCCCTTGGGATGACTTTGAGAAGGAATTCCGAGAGGCGTTATTTTCTTCCATGATAACAGCGGAGAAGCGGCAGGAGTTACTCTCCCTTTAGCAGGGGAGTATGTCAGTATGAGAGATGGGGATCGAGTTCAAGGATCTCCTGCGCTTTGCTCCAGATCTTATTCCGGTTGAGGATTCTCGGGCGAGACGTTTGGTGGAGGCGCTTCGTCCTTCGCTCCAGTATGCTGTCACCCCCTTCACCCTTCTGACGTACTTGGTAGTGCAGAAGAAGTCAGAGGTTGTAGAGAGGATACACTCACTGGGAGGTGCACCATGAGAGGGGATCCGGCTGAGCTCATCAAAGGGGAAGGAAGTCAGCAGGAGGTCTCCTTCGACGGGACCTTCCAGGTTCAGACTAGTGGGGAGCAGGCCCCAGTAGTTCCAATTCCGATCTTCGGGTCCTCGTCCCTTTTTCACGAACCCAGGACCAAAGTATTTTTCATGTGGAGGTTTCAGGCACATTTGGTACTGGTGCCTGACCCGAGTTCAGTATGTTGGAGGAGGGCAGGTTCAGCGCCCACCTTAGCAGCACCAGTTTCCGGAGAGGCCCTTCCAGTAGCAGCAGGACCATGCTCCTCCGAGGGCAGACTTTGCGGGAGGAGGCCAAACTCTGGGTGCTTCTCAGGGACCGCGACCAGGGCGTGGTCGGGGAGGTGGATGACATCAGAGAGGCAGAGGAGATGGGCGTGGGCAGTTGCACGCAGCAGAGTTGATAGCTCCGGCAGAACTAGAGGTGGTGCGAGGTACAATTTTTTTGTTCATCACTCTTGTTTTTGCTTTGTTCGATTCGGGAGCTTAGCACTCCTTCGTTTCACCTGGTCTAGCCCATGCTTTGGGACTAGACGTAGAGATACGTTCCGTACCACTGGTACTGAGTACACCAGTTGGAGTCCAGACCATCGTATCTTGTGTTTTTCGGGGATGTGGGATGATGTTAGGACCACATCGATCTAGTGGGGGCCTTTTTCTGTTACAGATGCAGCCATACGATGTCATCCTAGGCATCGACTGGTTGTTTTCTGTTAGATCCATTATCAACTGCTTTCAGAGAAGAGTCGTGTTCTCCAACATGGATGGGCAGCGTGTGGCTTTTGTCGGCGAGAGGAGCTATCAGGTGGGAAGCCAGCGTGTGGAGCCCCTCCTTTCCTTGTTAGGTGGGCTATCAGTGGTTCCAGCTGATACAAAGATGATGGATGTCCCGAAGGTTGTTGGGGAGTTCCTAGATGTTTTTCCTGAGGAGGTTGTGACTCTACCCCCCCCTCCGACGTGATGTTGAGTTCGGGATAGACTTACAGCCTGGTGCCCATCCGATTTCGATGGCCCCTCTTTGGATGGCACCTTCAGAGTTGTGGGAGTTGCGGATTCAGATTGACGATCTGATGGAGAAGGGGTTTGTTCGACCCAGTGTATCTCCATGGGGTGCTCCAGTTTTGTTCATAAAGAAGGCAGATGGTGGTCTCATGATATGAATAGACTACCGAAGGTTGAACCAGGTAACGGTCAAGAACCGCTACCCCCTCCCAAGGATAGGTGATCTCTTCGACCAACTGAGGGGAGTAGGTTGGTTTTCCAAGATTGATCTACGATATGGATATCATCAGCTGAGGGTGAAGGACAGTGACATCTTGAAGACAGAATTCAGGTGCTGGTATGGGCACATCGAGATTGTGGTGATGCCGTTTGGAGTTACGAATGCACCGGCCGTGTTCATGGGACTTATGAAATTTTTCTTCCAAGAGTTTCTGTACCGGTTCATCGTTGTGTTTATTGATGACATCCTGATCTACTCAAGATCATAGGAGGAGAATGTTGAGCATCTCAGGGCAGTACTGGAAGTCCTTCGACACCACCAGCTTTACGGAAAATTGTCGAAGTGTAAGTTATTGACGCAAGAAGTACACTTCCTTGGGCATGTGGTGTCTCAACATGGAGTGTCAGTGGACCCGTCGAAGGTGGAGGAAGTTGTTTCTTGGGAAGCACCCAAGAGCATGGCAGAAGATCGTAGTTTCCTGGGGTTAGCAGGTTACTATCGGAGGTTCGTTTCATACTTCCCTCGAGTTGCTTCTCCATTGACAACTTTGATGAGGAAGAACCAGGTCTCCCTATAGAGCGAGTAGTGTCAGGAAGCTTTTGACTACCTGAAGGAGAAGTTGGTCAGTTCTCCCGTACTTAGGTTGTCAGAGGAAGGGTTGATGTATGAGGTATTTTGTGATGCTTCTGGCCTTGGTCTGGGGTGCGTGCTGATGTAGAATAAGGGAGTGATCTGTTATGGGTCTAGTCAGTTAATCCCTCACGAGCGTAACTATGCCACCCATGACCTAGAGCTTGCAGCAGTAGTGTTCTCACTGATGTTATGGTGACATTAACTCTTTGGGGAGTTATTTTTTGTCTTCTAAGATCACAAGATCCTGTGTTATATCTTCTCTCGGCGTGACATAAAATTATGGCAGTGGAGATGGGTCGAGTTTCTCCAAGACTATGACTTTGAGATATCTTACACTGAAGGTAAGGGAAACGTTGTGGCTGATTCCCTAATCTGGAAGTTGCATCAAGAAGTAGTTCGGGAATCTTCTGATGCTTGGAAGGTGATGGGAGAGCTAGCTGCCTTGCACTTGGATGCAAGGGAAGAAGGTGTTAGAGGCTGTTTGTTTCAGATGACGGTGCAGTCCTCCTTGTTGCAGCAGGTGGAAGAGTCTCAGTGGGGGGACTCCGAGGTGGAAGTGATGTGTGATCGTGTTGATTAGGGGAACGCTCCAGAAGGATGGTCAGAGGACAGATGACATCGTATGCTTTTCCATGGAAGGATGTTTGTTCCGGATGCGATGCATGAGGGAGTTCTCCGTGAGTTCCATAGCTCAGCCTTGGCGGTACATCCAGGAGTTTCAAAAATGTACCAAGGCCTGAGGGAACAGTTTTGGTGGCCTGGATTGAAATGGGCAGTGGCGGAGTTTCTGGCTAAATGCCAAGTGTGTCAGCAATTAAAGGATGAACACCGTGTTCCCAGTGGTTTGTTGCACCCTTTAGATGTCCCTGAGTGGAAGTGGGATGACATCTCGATGGACTTCATCACAGGACTACCCAGAACTCAGGGTGGTTATGATGATATCTGGGTAGTGGTGGATTGGCTGATGAAATCAGCTCACTTCTTAGCAATTAAGGAGCCAGGCCCAGTGAGTACCCTAGCACATAGGTACGTAGATGCGGTTGTGCGGTTGAATGGAGTCCCGAAGACTATTTTCTAAGATCGGGATACTCAGTTTCTCTCATGAGTCTGGATGGGGTTAAAGCATGATTTTGGCACCCAGCTACGCCTTAGCACTGCTTTCCACCCCCAGTCTAACGGGCAGACATAGTGGACTATCCAGATGCTAGAGGACATGCTGTGAGCATGCGTTCTGGATTTCGAAGGATCATGGGTAAGACACTTGCCTTTAGTAGAGTTTGCCTACAACAACAGCTTCCACAATACTATTGTCTTGGCACCGTTTGAGGCTTTGTATGGAAGGCCATGTCGTTCACCGATTTTCTGGGCAGAGGGTGGTGAGACAGGTGTGCTTGGGCTAGAGGTACTGCAGAGCACCACAGAGAAAGTCCAGCTTGTACGTGAGAGGATGAAAGTGGCTCAGGACCGACAGAAGTCTTATGGTGATCATCGGAGGAGGCCCTTGGGGTTAAATGTGGGAGATCATGTGTTCTTGAAGGTTTCCCCTCGACGGGGGAAGCGGAGGTTTGAGAAAGGGAGAAAGCTCTCACCCAGGTTTGTCGGACCTTTTTAGGTGATGAGGAGAGTCAGTGAGGTGGCATATCAACTGGCCCTGCCACCTTAGTTTGAGAAGGTTCATGACGTCTACCACATCTCCCAGCTTCGTCGGTACTTTCACAACGACTCCCACATTATTGACTAGGGAGAGATAGATATGGGAGGCGACGCGACCTTCTAGGAACGACAAGTCAGGATCGAGGATCGTAAAGAGAAGGTGCTCTGTGGATGAACCATTCTGTTGGTTTGTGTGTTGTGGAGGCATGGCAGCCTCGAGGAGAGCACTTGGGAGCGGGAGACCCAGATTCACGCTTAGTACCTGGAGTTGTTTTGACTTGTGTTTTCATTGTTCATCTCAGCTTTGTGTTGATGATGTACTCTGTACCTTTGATATATATGGAATTCTTGGCTTGTCGGTTGTGAGACCTTTTGTTTCCTTCTTCCCTGGTAATGTGTAACATGTACAGATGTGTGGGGAAATGGAATAACCTTACCCTTAATCGAGACGCATTAATGAGGATGTGATTGAAATCGTGCGGGTGAGTCAGTGCCGCCTAAAGCGGATAATATCTCGACATAGGAGAAGGAATTTTCCAAAACCACATGTTTGGGTAGTGTGTTGGTTGTTTGGTGTTGGGAGGTAGTACGAGTTGAAAAATCCTAATTTATGAAATTGGGAAGACCAAATTCTTAATCGAGACGCATTAATGAGGATGAAATTATACCCATGCAGGCGAGTCAGTGCCCCCAAAAGCGAATAATATCTCGACATATGAGAAGAAATTTCTTAACACATATGATTAGGGTTGTTGGTTGGGTTCCTGTTATAATTAGAACCCTAAGAGGTATCTTGTTGTGTTCCTCTGGGTTGGTTTTTGAATACTCGGGGACGAGAATGTTTTAAGAGGTATTTGATGTAATGGCCCGGACCTCTCTGGACCATTCCTTTGTCAAAAAGAAGGTCAAGAAGTGTTCTAGAGGGTAAAATGGACGTTTCCCACACTTCCCTGAATTTTGAAACTACACGCCGTGTACCACCTTGCTGGGTATACCCCATGTTGAAGGTCACTTCCTTGCTGTGCGAAATAATGGTTGCACGCTGTGTGTCCAGTTCTACACGCCGTTTAGTCCTTCCCCACATACGTGTTACCAATCAACGACCGTGTGCCGTGTTGGAGTCATTTCCTTTCCGTGTGCAATAAATGAGTACACGCCATGTTTCTAAACTACACACCGTGTAGTCCCTCCCCACGTATGTGTTATCCTCAAACCGTGTGTTGTCCAGTCAACGGCCGCAGAACCGTGTTGGAAGCCACGTGGAGACCGTGTAAAATAACCGAGTACACGCCGTGTACCATAATGTACATGCCATGTACTTTTCCTTTTCACGCCTATAAAAGGAGGGGTCCCCTCCTCCTTTTCAATTCACTCCTCTCCTCCCCTTTCCTCTGAGCAGAGCTCTCCCAAGAGACTCAAAGGCTCCTTTTCTTCAATAAATTCTTCGTCTGAGCTCTGTTATTCGATCCATCAGCGGCCACGGGATCGTAACGATGAGGCAGAACTTCCGAGCCTGGGTCCGTTGTCTTTCCTGCGGCCTTCCTTTCCGACTTCCACCCAACAATGTTTTGCCGAGACTCGACGGAAGTGACAGACGCCGACGAACATCTTTTAAGGTTGATTCGGGGGAGCACTATGATCAGAACTTGTTGAGGTAGGGATCATACCTTCATCATTCTAATTTGTGCATCATGCGGGGTGGGTGTTCTCTTGTTTACGTGAAACAATTTTGAACCGGTTAAATAAAGATAATAACTGGCTTATGTAATGGGGATGGGAAGTTTGTGATTACTGTTACTTTACTTTTTATATCCTATGATATTATGTTGTGAATTAAATGAGCTTCTGCCTACTGAAAATCATGGTCGTTGGGGGCCTTTTCTTGCGCAATTAAATGTTTCCCTATCTTCTAGACCGCTTTTGTGAATGGAACGTCGTTGAATGTGGAATTTAGTTAATCACGTAAAGTTGGATTTTTAAAATCTGGAATCCTTGTGTGATCACCCCAGTTAATCAAAATGAAATAATGAACATGTGGGTGTTGGCTTGGATACGTAGCATATGATGGGGGTGTTTTGTGGGTTGTTGTTGATCGGGTGAGCAGCGGGGCTGCAGTTGACTTGGTTGTGGGTTGGTGTGAATGTTGTGTTGGTGGTTGGAAGCGGGGCTGTGGGGATGGGTTGAATGTGAACGGACTATGAGTTGTGACTAATAAATGAAAAGTGGAAGAGTTAATGAATGGTGGGTCATGGTAATGGAAAGGGATTAATAATCAACGGGGTTGGTTGGTTGATAAGAAGGACTTTGTTGTGCTGCTTGTGTTTTCCTAACATGATTTGAGGATAGCAGGGATATGTTTTATGAACGATCGATGTGGTTGGTTGTGGATAGTTTCCCAGTAGTTAAGGAACTAAATAAGCTACTTCTGATAAAATGTGAAAACCTAAATGGGGGTTGGTGTTGGTTGTTGTATGCATGCTTCGTAGTAGCAGTTGCGAGGAACGTTCTCTGTTTCTCGGTTTAGAAGCCATAGGTTGGGCTGTGTGGTTGGTATATATATATATATCTGTATCTTTTGTGTTTTATCACACCCCACCCATGTTGAGCACTAAGTGCTGAACACTCCCATTTCATGGGAGAGGGTGTTTTTCCCTTAGATACTAGCTCCTTCCCGCTCCTTCTCCCCTAGCCTATGATGGCTTGAGGCAACCTTACACCTAAGACTCTTCAGGTATGTTTCGATTGGGGTGGATTTAGCCCAAGACTCTTCGGGCATGTTCTACTGCTTCCCAAGATTTTTCGGGATGAGTTCCAGGCGTGTGCGGGCGGGATACGTGGTTGTGAGGCCCAGGTGTGTGCTGGCGGGATATGTGGTTGTGAGGCCGAGGTGTGTGCGGGCGGGATACGTAGTTGTGAGGCCCAGGTGTGTGCGAGGGGGATATGTGGTTGTGAGGCCCAGGTGTGTGTGGGCGGGGAGAGTGTGGCATCGTCAGGATGTTCACCGTTAGGAAGAGTAGTTAACTAAAGGGAAATAGTGTGGGGTACCCAATACTCTTGTTTCTTATATACTACTACCTATTGTGCTTGTGATTTGGTGAGTGTGGCTGGTGAGGGTGGGTGGATAGAATTCCATGCTAGTCTTCTTCTATTGTTCTCACGGGACATTAGGATGTCTCCCCACTTGTGCATGAGAGGTTTAGGTTTCCCTAATGAGTATACTTGTTTTCTCACCCTACGTTTACTTTCAGGTTTTCAGGAGGACTACCAGGGTTGTGTGGGACCCTACTAGTCGGACAGTTGGAGTTGTTGCAGTTTCTATTCTTTTGTTTTCTTTTGGTATTGTACATTGAGCATTCTTGTACTTGTACCTTGTTATAAAATTGTTTAAACATGCATGTGGTATTGGTTTGGGTTTATTTCTATACACTTTCTCATTTCCTTTTTGGTGGTTGACTTGTCCTATTTCCTGATCCTAAATAATAAAAAGGGTAATGCCTCCCATATTTGTGAAAACTCATACCCTTGGTGCTAGTCACCACCCCAGGGCCTACTGGAGGCGGGACTAAGGGGTCATTATCTCCCTTCCACCATTGCAAGCTCATGAGGGGAATCTTTGGTGGGATGGGGTCGTGACACAATAACATACATCCCTTTAAAGGGTGCATTTTTTAACTTATGCTATGTATTGATCTATTATTTTTTTACTATAATAAATCAAAAAAACTATTCAATGCAATCATAAATTTATAATTATGATATAAAACCATAAAATTTTAGATGGACCATAGATAATTCCCATCAGTGAGAATTATACCACATAGCTTGAAGTAGATCTACAATTACCCTAGGGAATTTCCTACTTTATGACTGATAATGATATTATTCATTGTAAAATATAATACTGGAGAGTGGTATCCCCACAAATCAATCATATTCTATGATGAAACTGTAATCATATTCTATGATTGGTCTCACTAAATATGACTTATTGGACATAAATATCTAAACCATCAAAAGTATATTTTAATCATTTTCTGCTCCCTCTATTGTTATTCACCATGTTAAATGTCTTTTCAAGTAATTTGTTTTATCTTATTAATTAATTAACTCTCTATTTTCATTAGTAAATCTATTAATAAATCACATCTCATATTTTTCCCAATCAACTTTCCATCCATGGATAACTCACTTTCTTTTGAAAAATACACTCTTTATATGTTTCTTTGTATTTCTAAGTCCATTTTCCAAATGATTTCTCAACTCTATCCAATCATGGAAATATCTAAAAAAATTGTTGAGAATTCATTTCTCACAAAATAAATTCTCTGTCACTATTTGTAACCCCTGGTTAATGTTTAATAATGATCTTTAATTAGTTAAAAAACAAAAATCTCACAACATGCATCACTAAAATAATTTTTGGAATGTGACTTATTAAATCAATATTTTTTTGAATTCAATAACAATTTATTCTCCAAAATCATAAATATAAATAACGTATTTCATGGTTTAACAATTTACATGAATAACCAAAATCCACAAAACATGTTTTATTGTTTTTTACACTTACCTTGGTCTCAATATGTTCATCGCCCATAAATAAGGGCCACAACTTGGTATCCCCTAATCCTTAAAAAACCACTTAGTTAAGCCTTTAGAATCTATAATCTAGTATATAAGATGAATTAAATTTTAGAAACTACATAGATTTTGGAATCCTATATTATTCCAATGAAGAGAAAATGGAGGGGGGATGTGAGGTCTACATGTTAATGTCGATAGGAGAGTAAACCATCTATGTGTGTCTCTAGGGACAAATGGTCTGGACAATCAAATTCATATTGAAGGAGAAAACTATGAAATAGAACCACACCCATTTTATTTTAATAGCAATGAGAAGATATATAGGGTTATTTATGTTTATGAACAATGAAAAAAAATGAAAAATGCAGAACCCAAAACATCAAACAATGATAGAGGAAGAGTAGAAAATAACATACACTGGATTCTAAACATATTTAATCCAAGGGAACATAGAGGAGTTACACCTGTAGTTGAGGAGTTCTATGAGATATTGAGAATCACCAGTGACTATGTGATGATTAGGGTTTCTTTTAATAGCTCATGGAAACTTTTGACAGTGCTTTTAAAAAATCGTTGATAAAGATCCCCTTTATTAGTGCTAAATTTATAAGTGCTGATAAATATGTCTTTTATAAGTGCGTTTTTAGCACTGATAAATCTCAAGATTTTTCAACGCTAACATTTTAGCGATGATAAATATATCTTTTAACAGTGCTTTTTTAGCGCTGATAAAAGTATTATAATTATAATTATTTAAATAAATTTATTATAAAAATATACATATTTAAATATATATAATTATTTATTTATAAATATATAAATAATTGTTTAAAAAATAATAATTATTTATTTATAATAATTATAAATATTTGAAATATACATTTATAGATAATTTTAATTATAAATATTTATTTAAAAATATATTTTTAACATTATTAAGGGATATATAATCTTAAATACATGCATTTTAAAAATGAGTGAAATTCAATAATTCAAAATCAGTACACATTAAAAATATTGAAAAAATGGATAAGTTTTATTAATTAAATATTATTTATTAAAAAAATATGGATGTATATACATAGAAGTGGATGAATATGTATTGAAAATACTAAAAAATAGTAAATAAATATATATAAATAAATAATAGAAAATGATCAAATTCAATAATAAAATAAAACATTAAAAACATTAAAAATGAATACCCTAACTGTGGTATTAGAAAAAAATAAATAAAATTGATTGATTAAAAACATAAAATATTTTAAATTCATCATGTTATAATGAAATTATAAAATATACTAAAATTTGAATAAATTACATAAATATTAGGTGTATGTGTTTATATATATTGCATAAATATATTTATTTGTGCGTTTGTGTATAAAAATTCATTAACACACACACATTTGTGTGTGTGTGTGTGTCTATATATATATATATATACATGAAATAAATGCAACACATGATGTTTGATATAGGCTAAATTGAAAAATCAAAAAACATTAAAAATGAATACGACATTAATATGTTTTTAATTAAAATTTTATACATATTATACATTTTCATTTGATATATCTATATTAAATATATACTATTTATTAATATTAATAATCAATATATATGTATATTAAATTTATTCATTTCTATCAATAATTATTTAATTAATAAAATTTTTCATATTTTTCTTAATTTACTTATTCTATTTTTATTTTTTAATTTTTTATTTAATTCTAGACCTTTATCATCACTAAAAAAGAATTGATAAAGCTAAACTTTTATCATCCTTGAAAATGGGATGATAAAGGGAACTTTTTATCAGTGCTAAAAATAAATCACTGATAAATGTTTCCTTTCTCATCGCTAAAATAAAGCACTGATAAAGGTTACCTTTTATCAGTGCTAAAAAAAGGGCTAATAAAGGATTCCCTTTATCAGTTCTTTTTAGCGCTCATAAAGGGACTCCTTTATTAACGCATATTTTAGCACTGATAATGATGAACTTTATAAGTGATTTTTTCGAGCATTGATAAATGTCAGCATAGTTATAGGTGTGTTTTATAGTAGTGGATGGATTGTGCTCTACTTTTTATAGGAGTATAAATTTTGAATGGATTTTATTGTATTTCTCTATGTTACACCATACTAAAGGTTATATCTACTGAATCTAAGGAATTAATAATCCTTCAAACTTAGAGGTTGTAAAGTGAGAATAGGAGATATAGTTTCACCCTATTTTTTGTCTTTGAGAATATAATATAGCGGATGGAAAAGTATCATGATCATGGTGGATATGAATAGATAATGACCATTGATAAATTCTTATGAAGTAAGTGTAAAGAGTTTGGGAATTATTTGAGGAAGAGTGTGGAATTTTAGAGAATTGATAAAGGAACATAAAGAGAAATATTCTAGAAATTTAGATAGTGGTTTTTTATTATAGATCAATGAAGCTAAAGAAGATGTGGAAAAATAATGAGTTCATCAAATTTCATGAATATATCGTAAAAATATCTAATAATAGAGTTTTTTTGTCTTTTGTTTCCTTTAGTAAGGATCAAACTCAAATAGTTGAGGGGTAGTGAGTATCTATTCTATAATAAAGAAGTGAACATTTATCTTTTGGTGTAGTTGTAAACAGAAAGGGATAATGATTTTTTTGTGAACCTTATACAATCAGTGAACTCAATGGATTTTAGTTCTTCAATAAATAACATATATATACTCCTTGTACATATATTAATTTGTGTGAACCAAGAAAAATTACTTTCATCATGTACATTATTCGTTTATAAGGTTTAAGCATTAACATAGGGACACCTAATGGTAATCATTGAATACATTTTCAATGGTTGTTAAAATACCAAATGGAAAGAAGAAAGATTCCTAGTGATTTACAATATTCCCTAGAAAAAATAATCCACAAGTAAATCCCATAAAATTTTAAACACATGGTTACCATGACTATAGTAGAGAAAGTTAATGGATAAGTAGGGATAAATAAGATCAAAAGAAGATATATGGACCACTTAGTTAATGAATACCTTGAGCATTAATAGAGAATAACCATGATTAAAGTTTAGATGATGGGTAGGGAATGGATGGTCTTCATGAGGAGAGTCATTAAGGATTCTAGAGAACGTGGGGAGTGAAATTATATTCTCTTATTGAATTCATATTTCTAAAATAAAAAAATTTCATATCATAAAATTCATCATGGGATCTATACATTTCCCAGATTCCTATATATAGAGTTCATGAAACTATCTTCCTCAAATGTGAGAACACCCCTTTAGTTAATTGGATTTCAAACCAAGAGTTTTAGTGATTTGAAAGTGTAAAAAATGTTGGAAAAAGTTATTTTATTTTTAATGTTATAAGTTAACCCTTGTGATATATATTTAAAACCACTTTTTGTAGCCTTGTTTAATTTTTATATCAATTTTTTGGGTTGTTTAAATATATAATGATTTCCAAATTAGATGGATTTTTTAAGAGGGTGTGTTTTTCGATGTGGATTGGATTTTGAAACTTATTGTGTCTTTTAATGTTATTCAATGTCCATTTTAAGGGTAATGTAAATTACAATTTTAGTTTCAATGGTATTTTAATAGTGGCTCTTTACCGTGTGATTTCTTCCTTATTTTTATGGTTTTCATTTCAGATTTTTCTGAAAAGGGATTATGTATAGTCTTTAAAGAAGGGAAAAAAGGAAAGCGTGATTCTAAAGTGTTTTAAAACATTTTTAATAATATTTTCAAAATGTTTTCTCAAATGAGAAAATTTATAATGGTTTTTATTTTAAACTCCGAGAATGCTTGAGTTTTAAAAATGAGGTTTTGGCTACCATGCCTAGTTTTGTGGAAATGGTTTGTTTTCGAAAATTATTTAAAAAACAATATGATAGTTGGAAACCTATTTGAGTTTTGTAATGTGTATGTCAATTTTTTTATGGCTCATATCACTTCCTTGGAATCTTCTGAGAGGGACCATGGTTGGATGGTTACCATAGTTAAACATGTATTGTGTATTTATTCTGTTAAATATTAATATTACCAAATAAAATATGATCGATATGAATAAATAATTTATGGATGACAATCATATGATAAATTAGTATTAATATGGAGTGAAAGAGTTCATCAAGTTTGGAAAATATCATGCATATGACCCTTCTCAAATCCTTTATCCATATTCACATTGTTTTTATTCAGGACTAATTAGTCTAGACTAGTTAGAATAACACTTGATCTATTAGGGAATAGATCGAAGTTATAAATTTTCGATAAACATGGGGAAAAAGTGAATATAGCTAGTGTTTGGGATAAAAATGAATTTTTTTGGATCATCTTATATGATTACAATTGTGTAAGATGAAGAAGACCACATTAGGGATGTGATTACAGATGTGAATGATGATGAAGATCAGATTGGGGAAATGACAAGGATAGTTGAATATGAACCTCATGATTTCCCAAAATTGATTGAGATGATAAATATTTGAGAAACAAATCCATTGTATGTTGGTTTCACTAAATATATAGCATTTTCAGCAATACTGAAGTTGTATAATTTGAAATCATGGAAAGGATGTAGTGACATCAGTTTTATGGAACTACTTGCTCTATTTAATGACATGATCCAAGAATATAATGAGAGCCCTAACTGAATATACGATGCCAATAAAATGATATGATCGATAGGTATGATCTCTGAAAGAATACATGCATGCCTGAATGATTGTATACTATTTTTAACGGATGACAAATCACTTAAAGAATTCTCATAGTGTGGTGCTTATCGATACAAGAAAGATTAATCCAGTCCTAAAAAGTCATATGGTACTTTCCAATCACTAAAAGGTTTAGATGCCTATCTGGAAGTGAGGAGACTACATGGAAATTGATTTGGAATTCAGATACAATAAATGAATATGGGAAACTACATCACATGGCACTCTATCCTTAGTGCAAGAGAATTTCTCATGTGTATACTAAATTTGGAAACGATCCGACAAACCTTCATCTTGCATTATCTACAAATGGAGTGAATCCTTTTGTCTTTCAAAGCAGCAATCATAGTACATGGATGGTTATGGTGGTAAATTATAACTTGCTACCATGGTATTGAATGAAATGAAATTACATCATGTTATCTATGCTTATATCAAGACCAAAACAACTGGGTGATGATATTGATTCTTCTTTGGATCAATTGATCTAGGATTTGGAATTATTATGGGATACAGGTGTTACATTGTATGATGCTTATAGAAGTGATGATTTCACATTGAGAGTCATGGTGTAGGGGATGATAAATGAATTTCCTACTTGTGGAAATTTTTCAGGATATATCATCAAAAGAACTCAAGGGTGTTCTTTTTTCGAACAAGGTACACCGTCAATTGGGTAGAAACATTCATCAAAGACTATGTTTCTAGGGAATCATAGATTTCTACTCCGATAACATAAGTACCGATCTTGGATAACATCATTCGATGGAAGTTCATAGGAGCATAAAACATCGTCTCCACTAACAGGTGATCAACTATTTGAGAACGTAAAATATATGGAGACTACTTTTGGTAAATAGTTTTTTAAAAAACATCATGAAACCTGGTTGGGAAAATAGATCAGTTTTTTTAATTACCATACTGGAATTTTCAGAATGTTATACATATTCTTGATGTTATTCATGTAGAAAAAAAATGTATGTGATAGTGTCATGGAAATGATTCTAAATTCACCTGAAAAAAGGATGTAATTGAGGGTAGGTTGGACATGGTTGACATGGGAATACAAGAAGAATTGGCACCAGTAATGAGTGAAAAACAAACTTTTATTCCTCCAGCTTCTTACACTCTTTCTAGGAAGGAGAGATATCAATTTTTCAACTAATTGAATAATTTAATGTTTCCATATGGGTATTCATCAAATATAAAAAATATTATTTCAATGACTGATTTAATGTTAAAGGGCCTGAAATCACATGACTTCCTTGTTTTGATGCACGATCTAATTCCTATAGTTTTACGTTGCATTTTTTTACAAGAATGTAAATCATAAATTAATCAAGATATGTTTCTTATTCAAATTTGTATACAATAAATTTATAGACCTAGCAAAATAACTGACTACAGAAAGAGAAATTTCGATCATATTTTGTGAATATGAAATGTTATCCCGCTATAATTATTCGATATAATGGTTCATTTTATGGTTTACTAGGTGAGATAGATTCGAATATGTGTTCCTGTACACTTTATATGGATGTACCCCATTAAATGATATATGAATATTTTGAAAGATTATGCCAAAAATCGAAGTCTTCTAGAGGATTGTATTGTAGATTGATATTGTTGAGGAAGTTTTTGAATTCTGTACTGAATACCTATTCTGTGTGGAAAGTATTGTTCTACCAAAATCTCGTCAAACTGGGCGGCTTGTGAGTGAAGGAATTTTTAGTAGAGATGTTGTCACAATCAATATTAAAGATTGGGAGTAGGCCTACCTTTACATTTTTCATAACACTTTAGAGGCTTCCCCATATTTTGAAACCCTCAAATATAGTCTTATGAATTTTAATCAATCAAGGGATGAAATATGGATATCATATACACATAATTAATTGTTTATAGGATGGTTTCCGGAAAATATTTTTAAGGAGTTAGATGAAAATATGGATTCAATTTTAGAATGACTTTGATGGCTAGTAAGAGGACCAAGTGTGTTTGTATTTCCTTACAATGGTATGTAATTAATGGTTATAAATTCTATAAAAATGAAAATAATGAAGAGAGTACCATGAAAAATAGTAGAGTTACACCTGATGCTGAATTGATGCATGTTTCTAGTACTAAGGAAGTAAATCCAATTTATGCGAATATTTCATATTTTTCTATCATCAAACAAACATGGTGGTTGGATTATAAAACATTCCAAGTGTCGATTTTTCAATGGAAGTGGGTTGATAACAAGAGTGTTGTTAAAATAGATGAACTGGGATTCATGGAAATTGATTTCAGTAAGGAGGGTTATAAAGAAGAATTTTTTATAATGGCATCATAGGTAGTACAATTATTTTATGTTCCAGATTCCACAAACCAAAAGTGATCTATTTTACTGTTATCAACTGAAACCACTAAAGGGTAAAATGAAAATATAACTGAGGATGACCCTTTCATTACGATGTCAGAATAATTTCTAGGAGGTCCCACTATAGACGACATTTTTTCTGTTAGAGGAGATCATAATAAAGGTAGTTGGATAGTCGATAGAGGGGTCAAATCTCTTCAGCATTTAAAAAAAATTAAAAATTATGTTATATTTTTTGTAATATAAATTCGGTTACCTCATGTAATTTACTATTCGCTACAGAATTTAAGTAATCTAAATTAAATTCTAAACCACTTCTATAGATATGCACATGATGGTGCTCCCAATCCAAAGGAACAACAGGTCTCTCAACATACATTTGCTCACAATGAAGAGGAATAACGACGTTCTACACATGTCGTTGCTCCCAATCCAAAAGAACAACAAGTTTCTCAACCTGCTTCTCCTCCCAGTCTAGGGGTACAACAACCAACTACACATGATGATGTTACCGATCTAGAGGAACAATTTATTAACAATGTTGAATCTGAAGAAATTGTTGGCGATGAAGGACCAACGATTCAAAAAAGGATCCTCATAGGTTGATGGTGCTAGCAAAAATAATTAAGGTGAAAATAAAAGGAATCAAATACGAGGTTATATGGAATCAGAACGACCAATACGTTAACCCAAACAAGGCCATGTTCAGTAGTTACGTTGGAATCATCACTCAAAAATGTGCTCCATTTGATGTAGATTCATGGAACCATGTTGTGATCATGATTAAGACATTGATATGGGAAGACATTACGATAAAATTATGATATAATTTATTATTTTACTAAAAATAAAATAATGAAACATTGAATTACTCCTCATCATCCCTTATAGCGTGAATCTATAGTTGATGGCTCCCATAAGAAATATGTTTTAATTCTTGTTGAAAGGATTAACAGATGATTTCATGCAATTATAATGAGACATCATATTAAATATTCTAAACGAAAAATAAAAATGCACCCACCACTTATGTATGGACACCTGATAACCCAAGAAGTGTGGGATGCGTTTATTTGTCATCGTGCAGATGTGTCTTTTCGAGTACCTTGTGGACAGTAATACATTTTTTGAAAATACTTATATTCATCACTTTAGTTGCCAATTTTTTATTTATGAAACAAAAACTGAGTGATGAAAATAAAAAATTGGTAGAAAATCCAACATACCCCAACCCTAAAGCAAGGATGGAGTATTCTTCACTCGAAAAAAATGTACGTATTTTAAATCTATTGTAATACTTTTATGTGGCATGAAACAACAGAATAATTATGTTCCACTATTTATATGCAGATTGATGAATCCAAATCCATAACCACTTCCATCCCATGCCATGTTCTATGGAAGGAGGAACATGTAAATAAATATGGGATACTAATAGATGAAAACACATGAAAATTGTGGGAAACATTTATAAATTTGACATACCAAAAAAATTGGGTTTCTTTAAATCACTATTACATATCAATGAAAATGTATTTTCCTATATTTTCTATAAAAAAATAGTCACAATAATCAACACCACATGTACTGGATGACCACCTACTATCGGTTGATTTGAATCAGCCAAAACAGTATGGTCGTGTTAGAGGTGTGGGTTTTGGGGTGACAGCCTGATCATATTTTGAGAAAAAAACAAGAGAATGATTAATGTGAAGAAATGAAAGATGTGATAGAATGATTATATACCCTTGAAGAACAATTCCAATGGAATATTGAGTTACTAGAAAATGTTATGGGGAGGAAGCAAAGAGAAGAAAAAACTCAAGAACAACCATTTCATGAATATCCCCTCCCCCACCCCCTTCAGCTTTGAGATGATCCATTTCACACAATGATATGTCTTAGTTGAGGTAATCAATGTTTTAATAATTGTTTCTATGACATGTGAATAATACAAACACCGATACATTTCATATACAGATATTCTATAGGGTGAAAATGATGTTGATTTATATATATCAACACCCACTAATTACCATGAAGTGAGGGATACAATGTTCAATATCAAAGAAAATATCCTACACAACAGACAACTTTCAACATTTTATGTGAGAGTGGCGATTAGTGTAACTCATGAGGTGAGTGCTGAGTTGCTTGTTCCACTTGATGATGATGATATTCATACGGCAAATCGAGTTGTTTGAACATTTGTCACATGGGCATCAAATATTATAAAAAAACATGTCGACAACGAGGTATTCATTTCCAATTTATTTTTCAAGATAAACCTTTAATAATTTATGAAAATGGTCTGAACCAATGAATATTATTACATGCGGACAAATGGAATGGGGTGAAATGAAAGACCTAATCAAAACATTCTAATGGTTTGACCAACCGATCAAAACGATCTACCAAAAGAACCTTTATCCTACCAGTTCTATATCTATATTTACTTACATTGAACTTCCATGTGGTTACAAAGTTACAAAATGGTAGTAGTCAAATAGTTGATTTTGAAGAAAATATGTACAAATCAGAATGTGATGTCTATATTGGTGTTGAGAATGTAAATGAAATCCTCAACTATAAATGCTTAGGATCCTCATTTTTAAATGTATAAATGAGGTATGTTTTCATGAGTTGGTTTTTCAAAAGATCGTATACAATGTTAATAATGACTAAATAGTTTTCATATTTTTTGTATGTGTATATATCAAAACAAACTGAAGGGATTTCCCAATGAAAAAAAATGGAATTGTTAGTCCTTAAACCACCTCAAGAAAAAAAAAATAGAATCCAAAGAAATAGATGAAAAAGTTGCAAGCTTGGTCAAATAATCTGGAAGAAAACTTATGAATGACAAACTCTCCTTAATACCAACATTTTAGGGATAAAACTCTAAAATTTAATCATATCAAATATATTTTAATTTATTTCATTACATATTCTCTTTTGTGTTTTTTTGAAAAAATGGATTCTCATTGTGGTCAATTTGTATACTCTAAAGATTAATTTCTAATATTAACTGCATTGACACCCAAAAAACTGATCACATATGATAGAATTTGTGAATAAGTAATACACTACGTCCAATTGTTTAGAACTAAACATCAAGTTATGTAACTTAGATTATGTTTTAATGAGGATTATTTTATGACAGGGTGGTGCATCAATATTGTGAAAAAAAAGGAATGAGACTAGGGGATAAGCACAAGGACCCTAATAAGTTCTAAAACTGGACAAGTATCAAGGTATATATAATAAAATTTCACTGTCCAAACACATATCAAAACAAATTTCTTATTCTCATCAATGTTTATGTAGTGTCTGAAAAAAACAAATAGAAAATATTGTTGTTATTATGTTTGTAAATTTATGAGAGAGATCATATTCCATGAACAAACTAGCATCCCCAAAAGGTATTTTAATGTTAATTACCATTTCATTCAAAATATTTATTAATCCTTTGTGTTTTTATATTCTTCAAGTACTACTATGACATTAAAAAAGGTTAATATTCACAAGATGATATATCTTTTTTTTGAAACAAATGGGTAGCATACCTGATGGAACAAGGTACACAAATATCATAAAGATGTGACTTGCATAAAAGTAGTGGAGTATTTCAAATTTATGTTTAATTTAATTATCTTTAGTATTACTCACAAAATAATTTTTTCCCTTATACAGGTGGATACCTTTCATATTTATGGGTCAAAAATGAGTCAACCATCATGAAAAGGTGAATTCCTACTACTTATTTAATTAATTTTGTCATCATTTTATCTACTATTTGAAAGTTATTTTCCATATAATATTTATTTAATACATATTTAGTTGTTTTGATATATATTTTTGGGTTATATAAAATGTTCCTTTCTTCCAATGTTATCATGCTTTCCATTTGTTTTCTTTGTCGACCTACCAACACTACATACTGTGTCGATGTTCTTATCCAAAAAACTTTCTCAAATAAAAATGCAGTGTTAGAAGTTTGATAGAGAAAGAAACTCACAATTTTGGTAAAATTTATAGTTATAATTTTTTGAGACATTGGGATATGTAGGAATTAACGACACCTCAATCCATCACACAGTGTGACCAGTATGACTCCAAGTGGATCTTTTTATTTAAATTTGACATTAATTATAGTAAAATAGACAAATGACACACTCAAAATCAAACAATTTCATTAATATTATTTTTATACATTAGGAAAAAGATCCAGAAGTCATTTATGACATATGTGAATCAGTCTCACCTCATTATGATGCACGGTGTGACCAGTATGAATCAAAGTGTTATTTATGAGTTAAAATAGAGAATTTACTTCAAAATGTGTCACTCAATGAAAATTGAGAAAACACACTCGGGTAGTCTTGATAACTTGGGAAATCAATTCATCAATCATTTTTTATGTATGATAATTTTACTCATGTCAAAATGATATACGATTTCACTGGTATGAATCAATGTGCGTGTTTCCAGTTTAATATGAAATTTTAGTAAAAAGGAAAATTAACATAATAAAAACCAAGAAATTTTTTTCATATTGTTTTTATACATTATAAAAATTATCCATGGGTCATTTAGAAACTTTAGGAATCAGTCAAACCTCAATCCGACACACAATCTGACCAGTATGACTCCAAGTGTGCCCTTTTATTTAAAATTGACATTACTTTTAGTAAAAAGGAGAATGTGATGTAATGAAAAATGAGAAAATGCATTTTCATTGTTTTGATAATTTAGGTAAAGGAGGAATAAATCATTTGGGGTGTGTAGGAATCAGCTTCACCTCAATCTGAGGCACGGTGTGCCAGGTATGACACTACATGCATCTTTTTTATTAATAATTTACATCAATTTTAGTAAAAAGGGAAAATGAAATACTAAAGCCAATCATACACATTCAGATTATTTTTATACTTTAGTAAAATGATCTATGAGTCATTTTGGATGTGTAGGAATATTATGCACCTCAATCTGATGCACCGTGTGCCCGTTATGATTCCAAGTGAGTCTTTTTATTTTAAATTGACATCAATTTTAGTAAAAAAGGAACAAGTGACGTACTAAAAATTGAGAAAATTGTTTCTGATTTTTTTATACATTATTAAAATGATCTATGAGTCATTTGCGATGTGTAGGAATCAGTTTCACATCAATATAACACATGGTGTGACCGTTATGACTGAAAGTGCATATTTTTATTTAAAATTGACAACAATTTTCATAAAAAGGAATAAGTGATGTACTAAAAACTAAGAAAACACATTTGGATTGTTTATATACTTTAGTGAAATGATCCATGAGTTAATTGGAATGTGTAGGAATCAATATCACCTCAATTCGAGGCACGGTGTGACTGTTATGACATGAAGTGCGTCTTTTTTGATGGGACCAAGATGGATAGAGAAGGGTGTAGGAAGAGTTTTCTTTTTCTGAGTGTTGAATTTTGTTTTCAAAGAAGTCTGAGAAGAAAGGAAATCACTTCACTTTGTGAATTTATTGTAAAATAAGTTAATTCTTTTTTATTTTTATTTCACAAAGATCATAAGTTGTTTGGGGAACTTGTGATGCAATACTTTTAAAGAAAAGGTTGAGTAAATGTGTTACCAATCATATTTAGGTTTGATTGGAATGAAATATGTTGCTGGAATACATGGAAGTTAAAAAACTGTCCTTGGAAAATCTGATCATGCTAAAGATGATCAATCAAATATTATAAATCATGATAGATAAGATGCACGATGAAAGCAGCTATTTTTTTAAGAGTATTTCTCAATGGATCAAAAAATTTCAATGGTGATCTTCATGAATATGATGGGAATCACAAATGGTAAAGGTGAGGTGAATTACAAGTGGAGTATTGTGGCCACATAAAGGTTTGATGTAAGGTTTCACGATTAATACAAGCATTGCGAATGAGAAATTTTTTTAGAGCCTCATGAAAGGAGGAGTGTCATGAAGGTATTTTTTAGTGATTCAAAAAATGAAATTTAGGTGGTGGATCATCGATAATGGGGGAGACTACAAATATATGGTGACCCCCACTTCATTTTCCTGGAATTTATCAGAGAAAATCAGAAAGTGATCTGATTTCATGAAGGTAGAGGTGCTTCGTGAAACATGATTTCTATGCGAGCATGAGTATCATAAAATGACATATAAAGTCTTGAATTATGCTAATTATTTTATGTAATGGGTACTTCACAATGATGGGATATTCTGCATTGAATCAGTGAACTTTGGGAAGGGAGTTGGTTTGGAAAAGGTAGGGTGCTTTGTGAAGGTTGGGAGCTTCCTGGCGGGAGCTTCATGAAGGAGCATTGCAAAAAGTAGTTTTGAATACCTAGTTTAGGTGAAAAGAGCTTTCTACGTGCATCAAAATTAGATTGGGATATCAGACAAAGTATCATTACGAATTCCACGAATTTCTTACCAACTTTTGGTTAGGAAAGAGAATTTTTCTGAAAGATAAAATATGTGGAAGTAGATCAAGAAGCACTACAACATTGTATTGCATCATATTGAGCGAGGAGAAGCACACATTCTTTTGGATTATTTTCAATGCACTACACGAGTGTAAGGGAACATCCTACTCATTTTATTCCATATCAAAGGAATTTTTTCTAGTAGATTGTGTGGTGTCAGATTATTTCCAAACCATACCAACGACTAGCTACTCTTTCTGAGCAGTGATCCTTATAAATTATTATGTCACTACGGCAAAAAAGGCATTTAGCGGCGGTTTAAACCGCCGCTAAATCGATTGGCAGCTGTTTTGAAAAACCGCCACGAAATCGTGCGGCGGGAAACTTTTCGCGGCAGTTTTCAAAACCACCGCAGAACGTTTCGCGGCAGTTTTTTAGCGGCGGGTTTTTTATTTTTTTATTGTTTTTTTATTTTTTGTTATTTTTGTTAATTTTTGTCATTTTTTAATTTTTTTTGTTTTTAATTTAAATTATTTTTAATTTTATAGATTTATTAATATATTAGTTAATTAATTAATTAATTTATTTATGTATTTATTTATTTATTAATTTTTCATATTTATTTATTTATTTATTTCGTATTTATTTTATTTATTTATTTTTCGTATTTATTTACGTATTTATTTATTTATTTATTTATTTATTTACTTATTTATTTATTTTTTTATCTATTTATTTTATCTATTTATTTTATCTATTTATTTTATCTATTTATTTTATTTCTTTATTTATTTTATTTGTTTATTTTTCATATTAATTAATTAATTTATTTATTTTTCGTATTTATTTTATTTATTTATTTATTTATTTATTTATTTATTTTATTTATTTATTTTATTTATTTATTTTATTTATTTATTTTATTTATTTATTTTATCTATTTATTTTATCTCTTTATTGTATCTCTTTATTTTATCTATTTATTTTATCTATTTCTTTTATCTCTTTATTTTATCTATTTATTTTATGCATTTATTTTATTTATTTATTTATTTTATTTGTTTATTTTTCGTATTTATTTATTTATTTATTTTTCGTATTTATTTATTTTTTTATTTAATTTATTTAATTTAATTTATTTTTTTTATTTTTTTTATTTCATTTTATTTATTTTATTTTTTTATTTTATTTTAATTATTTATTTATTTAATTATTTATTATTTATTTATTTATTTTTTATGCGCATGCACATGCACATGCCAATACACATGCACATGCACATGCACATGCATGCCCATGCAATATAAACCACTCTAGCAAACTCGCCATGTGGTTAATAAACAGAATTTAATATACATATATATATTAATTGAAAAAACAAATAATTCATAAATAATAGATACAAACTTATTAATAATAAATAATAAATAATAAATAAATATAAATAACAAATAATAATTAAATATAAATAACAAATAAATAATAAATAATAAATAATAAATAAATATAAATAATAAATAATAAATAAATATAAATAATAAATAATAAATAAATATAAATAATAAATAAATATAAATAATAAATAATAAATAATAAATAACAAATAATAAATAATAAATAATAAATAATAAATAATAAATAATAAATAATAAATAATAAATAATAAATAATAAATAATAAATAATAAATAAACATAAATAATTAATAAGTATAAAAAATAAAAAATAAAAATAAAAATATATAATATATAATATATAATAAATTTTAAATAATAAATAATAAATAATAAATACAAAATAGATATAAATCATAAATAATAAATAAGAAATAATAGATATAAATAATAAATAATAAATAATAAATAATAAATAATGAATAATAAATATTAAATAATAAATAATAAATAATAAATAATAAATAACAAATAAATAAATATAAATAATAAATAATGAATAATAAATAATAAATAATAAATAATAAATAATAAATAATAAATAAATATAAATAATAAATAATAAATAATAAATAATAAATAAATATAAATTGTAACGCCCCGACCCCAGCTACCCAGAGTCGGTGCATTACTTCGTAACATTGGCATGATCACAAAAGATCAAGTCTCGAAAGGCCGATTAATTTAGTAGACTTGGAAACACTAGATACATTCATAAACGGTACATTACATCATAAGGTAAAAAACTACAATAACAAAGTCTTCATAGTCCACACTCATATCCTCTTCTGACTATCCCTACAGGTCATTCATAAAATACTTCTTCACATCCTGGAAAATATTAAAACATTGAAAGGGGTGAGCTCAGATGCTCAGTAAGGATAACGATATTGCGGAAGCTTTCATAAATAAACATAAAAATTTAAGGCAATGTATAACTAAAACAAAAGCCTTTTAAACTTGAACATCAACATAATATGGCAAAAGTAAAATGAGATAATTCCATTCACTTCTTCACATAGATATTCTACTGGTCTAATAATCACATGAAATATCAATAACCACTTTCATAATAAGGGAATGTATAATGCCGGACATTCTGAAACATTTTGTCAAGGCCTCGGCCAAGACGTCTAAAATGATTAAGGCCTCGGCCAAAACCATAAATCAAATTGGGAAAGGGCCTCGGCCAATTCCACGTCTAGTTGTCTCATGAGACCTACCGATGCATCGAGGAGCTATAGCGGGCTCCACCCGTCACTTATTAAGTCCAATACATTCCTCATATGAATAGGTTTAAACATATCATAAACCATAACATAATCGTATCACATAAACATGCATAAAGGAAACATAACATTTCCACATTTCAATCACAAGATATCAATACAATACATTGATATAATAAAAATGCTTTCAAAACCATTTTCAATACCAACATAAAATAAAGTTAAAACTTTGTATTTATTTTTCATTAAAAAAATGATGGCTTGTAGAGGAAGCCGAAACTCAAATAATGGTCACGGCGGCGGAGAAGTCGTTGTCACCGCATAAGTACGAAAAGAAAAACATTCCCTTTTATCGTTTAGCAAAATGCTTCGTATAAAAAATATTTCTTTTGAATAAATGTAAAAGTCAAAGGGGTTTATACACCGTATAAAAGAAAGTTGTGTATAAAACCAAATATGCCTCAATGAAAGCAGATTGAGACGAAGTCCTTAAAAAGATCATTTTTAAAATAAAATATATCTATTATGTGTATTCACTATAGGTACACATAAAGAAAGTACAAATACAAGAGAGTACATAATAATATCATGACATAATTTTAAAGTAGGAGATTAACCCAAAGAATGGAAGTTGTGTTAAGAAATTCCCTTACCTTGCGTCTTGTCCTGACTCGACCGTTCTTTAAACTCCTGAATAATAAACTAGAGTTAATTTATATTTACTTAAGAACCTTTTTCATGTTCATTATTCCATTTATATCACTTATTACCATGTTATGAACATTATTTAATTATTTAAGTTAATAACGGTCGTTTTGTCGATCTTTGGTACTTGAGTCAAAAATAAACTTCTTATAATTACAAGTTGTTCATGTGGTGAAATATCCATTATATCCAGAATTATATTCATGATTTAGATATCATATATATCATATATATACAGTATATACATTCATTCATAATGTCACATAACATTTAGAGGTAAGAAATGAAATGCACCGTTCATGGAGACGGTAAGCCGTACGTACGCATGAACGCTACTTTCATTTCTATTTCGTATTTAATGGAATGAAATCATAATGATATAAATTTATAATATAATTACAGTATAATATAGTGTATAATACCATTTAATCCATCCTTTATACATCCCACATATGGCATTAACGATTCAAATCACTTTGAGGGGGCGGTAGTCCGCACTTCCTAAAATGAAATTATCGTGTTTTACCCATAATGGAAATCATAAAGTATGCCATAAATGAGAAATACAGAAGCATAAGTAAAACATAAAAATATTTTATATCATATATAAATATAGTGACATCTTAATGGCCACCTTTGAAGGTGTTATATGAGTGTTGAACAATCATCGTTTCGTGAGGCAGAAATTCGCCTTCCACAGAAACCGTATGTTCTTTAACCATTAGATGTAGGTGTGTGTAATTGTAGCTCTAATCCTTCTTATTACAACATCCTAGTATATTGAGGATACTGGTGTTGTTACAAAAGAAATTAATAAAAAGATTTTAGGGGGTTGGAGTAGAACAATAAAACAAAACAACATTAGAGAATACATTACCTCAAAATCGGGTAACTCTTTTTGATTTGAGCCAAAGGCTTCCTTGGGAAGAGTTATTCCCAAAGTAAGGCTTCTAGGAGTAAGAGGGGGAAGTTGGGAGAGTATTTGGGCAGAGTTTGGCCGAGCCAAATGGCTTGAAAGTGTAAATGAGGTGGGAGAGGTGGGGGCCTTTTATAAGTGGAGAGGAGGGGCTCTTTTGGAAAGATTGAAATGATACATTATTATACAATGATTTTCGGATTCTAAAGGTCCCACACTTATATAATTCGTGGATAAGGTGATAAGGGTTCTAAATCTACCCATCCAATAGTCTTTGGACAAGTTTAAGCCTTGGATTTTACATTATCTTTTCATTTTATTAAAATCGTTAAATAATGAGGTCATCGCTGCATCATAATGATGTTATAAATAATTTAATTTATTTAATGTCTAAAAATTATAAAACAAATACTATGATGTAGGAAATATTTCTAGCTTTATAATGAATATTTATAGTCAAAATTTGGACTTGTGTAACCCCACTTAAAAACTGTTTTAGTAAAACAACTCATGTTTGTGTCAATTTAATTTTAACATTAAATAAATATATATTAATGTCATTTTCCAACCAAAGTGGCTCCATGGGGTCCCCAAGTTGACCCATGGGTTGTCTTGGTCGGCCATGACTCATCCAATAGGAGTAGGACAAGTTTCAAGCTCATCTCATATTATTAAAACATTATTTTTACCTTAAACTACACTAATTACCTCTAATCGCGATTAAGAACTTAAAAGTTACTATTCACCAAAAAATTATTTTAATCTCATCGAACCAAATTTTGCTTCTTAATGACAACCATGTATGTCGGATTTTTGAAAATCAAATCACAGATGTGGTAATATTTCATTTTAACGAAAAATCAGTTTTTAACAACCACTTAGTGGTTTCACTATTCACCAAAAATTGAAGTTTTTCAGAATAAGGCCAAAATTTCACCCTAAGATATAATTGATATTCCGAATTCAAAAATGATGTCTATTTTACAAAATTACAAACATATAAGTTTCATTAATTAATTTTATAATTAATTCCCGTTGTTACAACAAATAGCGTGTTTTTAAGAAACAATTTATATCAAAAGATTGGCAATTGTTTATGTCCAATTTCAATGTTAAATTAATTCTAATGACCACCATTGGATAAAATGGTAAAAATATATTCTAATTATACTTTAAAACCACTAAATAGTATAATTTATCAATATAAATTATTTTGATTAAAAAAGTTGTTTTTAAGTATTTTTCACTATTCATAAAAAATAGAAGTTCTCAGAAAAATACCAAAAATTCAACATAGGCTAATTTCGATATTCCGAATGCAAAAATGAAGTCCATTTTGATAAATAAAATTTATAAAATTTCAAAAATTAGGTATTACTATTCACAACGGCTAGTTTAATTCGTTGTGGTGTGTGTTAGAGCTCGAGGTTGCGTACAACACACGCTTTGCATTATTCGAAGTGAAACGTACCGTGGAAGCTTGGGGTGTTACAATTTTGGTCAATCAAGAAGTTCATATTCAAATGTACTAATCATTTCCTCAATACGGTCATTGTCATCATTCGCATCTGTAATCAAATCCTCGACCAGAATATTAAATTTTTATTCCAAAAAAACTTTTGAGAAAAAAGTGTGAAACCAAAACAAAACCATATCAAAGGAGTTAACCACAGAAGGAAACCACAAAATAATTAAAAAATAGACTCCGAATGTTACATCCAACCAACCTATAAAGCCCCCGATTAAGAGAGGATACCTCCAAATCTGGGACATTCTCTAGAAGATCCTAAAAATTGTCATCTAACTTGTCCTAGGCCCAGATTTATTCCTCTACATTGATCTTCCTTTCGTTAAAATCATGTGCCAAAATTAGATCTTGTTTGTTGGTCCAAATCCTTTGATCTTAATTCATGTTGAAACTAATTGATCTCTCATATATTCTGTTCAAAAATTAATTTTATGCATTGATATTGAAATACTTTTCTAAAATTTCTTCCTTCGAGTGTAGAACTAGCTCCAAACAATCCCCACTTGTTGATTCAACCTTACCGACCATTTTGTTTAAGGCTCCAACTGCAAGTAGTTTTATTCTATGGCCTTCAGGAGCCTTAATTTCCTCATTTATATCTATCTTTCCCAACATAATAGGTAGTTTCAAAACAACTTCTTAACTATATGGTTCCCTTCATAAAATATGAGTGTCATTTTTCTTGATATTACCTGATGATCTAGTAACAATTGTTTTTGTAATATTTGTGTATTCTTTTCAAGGTCTTGTCCCCCCCTTTTGTACTATAAATTTAACAAATTCAAGCATGCCTCGCTTTCCCTTCCTCGATACAGACCCAACCACCAAGTCCCCTTTGATGTCTGTCTCAAAATCCAACATCTGGTTGGGATCTTCTTCTTTGTCACTTAACTCGATATCCTCTGAAGATCTTAGTTTGACAGGATTATATTTCCATATTGGCATGTATGTTTTCCATCCTTTAGGGTCAACATTATCCTTCCCATATGCATTCAGGGTTGAGAACCAATTTTGGAGCTGAATAGACCTAGGAGGTTCATCAAGTTGTCAAGGTGACGCTATATTCATAATAGGAGAAACATGCACCTCTGTAATCACACTAGAAACTAAATGGGTCTGTGCCTAGAGGAACTTCCCTAGGACATGACTTGGGTTGTTGGCTGTAAATTTTTGATCTCCTAAATTGTTATTAGTATTCTTTTGTAAAGATTCAGTAACTTCGTGATCAAGGTCATTGCTTGTTTACACTGCCACGGGATGGGGAAATGAACTAATATTAATAGCCTCTGCATAAGAGCGTGGGTATAAGGTATCATCACAACCACCCATTGTTCTAACTGTCCTCAAAGTGGTCAAAGAAGCTGATTTGGAAACACCCAGATCAAACCGTAGACAAATGAAGCTGTCAGTAATCTTCAAATTACCCTCTTGGGGACTTGCCTCTTTTTGGAATGAAGCACCCAGTGGTTGAACACCCTCCCCTATCTGAACCATCTCCTTATTGTTGTAAGTTACTATTGAACTCAGATTATGGATCTTTAAGACAAGGAACCCCTTATTGGAATCCCAGCTATGATGGTATGCTGGGGTGAGATGGCCTATACGCTTGTAGGAGAGACAAAAATCTATCCATGATTCATAGATAACCACTTTTTTGTACCTAAATTCCTCTCCAACTATAATCCACACCGAATCTAACTGTGGCGTGGAGACATCAACTTCAACACAAACATGATGACAAATAAGGTGGAAAACTGTGTTCGTTCTGCTATCGGAACACAGGTACCGACTAACTAGGTTCCCATGAAAATGCATGATAGATGTATTTTGAAAAGGTAAGGGGGTTGTCGAAAACGTACCCATATCACCGTTGATGGAGTATCCAACTTCATAGAAAGATAATATGACCACCAAAGAAGATATAAGTGCATTACAATAAATATATGTGATTACTTCGACCAAAAGCATAGGAAGTCCTCTGATGATGCAAAGCGAACCATGATATGGAAACGATCGAGTAGACCTACCATAGCATGGTCTTTCAAATCCCATGAGTTGAATATGAAAGGAACCTTTAAAATTAGGGGATCTCAAGATTTTAATGATAGTTATTATTGCGTTTCATTTCATATTCCTCATCTCCATAGAATCTGACACCAAATTACCTTGAAGATTATTTATAAAATCACAATTGAAATCCCATTAAAAAACCAACCATTTACAAAAATTCCTCTTTAAAATAACACACCCATTTTAAAATGAATATAGCATTAAATACGCTTTCATAACGTTCACATACCTTTATGAAAGTCATTCAGGTGAGTTGAAAAACACTTGTAATGAAATCTAAGTCAATTACAAGTCTTTAACTCATTTTAATTCTATTTAAAACCAAGAAAGGGTATGTTGAACACATATAATATTGTAAGAAACATTTCAAAATAATTAAATCATTTTAAAATAGCCACTTAGGCATTTTCATAAAGACATAAATCCCAAGAGAGGCACTTTATAAACTAGAAATTAAATAAGGTGGTTTTACATGATGAAATGAGTGATTTTAGAAAAATAATGGTTCATTAAAACAGATTATGGATTTTACTTGAATATTGGTATGAAATTTGGAAGATTCGTTTAATCGGGTTTTCTTATCGAGGGGAATTGAGAAGAAAATTTCTTCAAACATGTATTTCCCCATAAAAGAAGGATAAATTAATCTAGATACATAAGTGTGGAACATATTCACAGAATTTTGAAGAATTATATAAGGAAAATGAATAAAAACATTTGGGGTAAGGAAAGAACAATCACAACCCAAAGGTAATTTAGAGGTTCAGATAGGTCCCTTACCTTATGTCCAAATGTGTTCTCACTTGAACTTAATATCCTGGATAATCAAATTAGATTCATTAATAATTTAATATATAACATATTCAAAATATAATTGATTTATTATAATTTTATTATGTTCATTTATGGCTATTTCTATGAGTTATAATGTTTAATTCCTTTTTTCTAGGATCATTCATTTTATGGTTTTATGGTCGGTTCCTTTGAGTATAATTATGGGAGTTCTTATCAAATAGAATAAAAACTCCAAAAGTGGAATGAAATATTGTTAATTTACATATATAATATAAATGGTCCTATATATCATTTTTCTGATAAGAGGAAGATTCATTTGATAAAATTTCAATGATAAACATTTAGTTTATTTTGGTGGTTTTTTGATCACCACGAAATAGTTTTGTTTTATTATTTTATATTATGTATATATATTAGTTCCAAAACATGAAACAAGTTATAAACTATATTTTAAATTCTGGTTCAACCATTATAATGGTTTTATGACCAGACCTGTAGGTGGTAATGGAAAACAAAAAATCATAAATAAACATTTATGATTCACAAAAATACCAAAATATAATTTATCATTTTTGAACATGTATTTACTTATTCCATGATATAAATATATCATTTATTCATTTATAAGATACCTAAATTTTATTTATACATTAATATGTGAGTTTAATATTCTAACAACTATATTATTATTCATAATGGTCACATTAATATTCCAACAATCATATTACTATTCCAATAGTCAGATTTCTAATAATCATAAGGGTTTACTACTTCCTATAAATACCTATTATTACATTCATCAATAACTTCTATTTTCTCCCAAGGTTATATATAATTTCATCTTAAAAATGAATATTTTATCATTAACATTATGTTTTATTTCTACATTTTTTTCATGAGTGCGATCATTCTAGTGGATCGAGAAAATCCAAATTTTCCTATCCTTACTATATTATTTTCTATTTATTACCCCCACTATAATATTGGGTATTCTTATTGGTTTTTTTCTAACTAAAGTATCATTATTCATTTATGAGAATAATTTTGTTAATAGGATCTCTATATTATGTATGTTCTTTATACTACATGACATATTTATAAGAAGGAAAATTTCCTTGATAATATTCTAGGTCATTACACGCTAGTAGGAATTCCACATGTTTTGGTGTCATAGGATATTCCTTTCTGAGAACATGTGAAATGGTCCTTAGACATTAATATTATCATTAATGTATGTTATTAATCACACACTAATATTTACTGACTAAAATATCCACACCATATATTGGCGAGAAGTAGGGTATGAAGGTTGCGTCATGATTGACATGTCATCAATGGATAAATCGAGGAAGGATTTGTCACTTACATGTTTATAGAAGTTGATATCTCGACCCTTTGACTAGAATAGAACCATAGCATTAAAATTCCATGGTCATGGTGTAACGACATGTTTATTTCAGATAGTCAATGAAAGACATATCAATCATGTAGGTTGGTGACACGGATGTGAAACCTGCATGATGAGATATTATGATAATGTGATTATATTACACAGTGAGAATTTATATGTGGTTTTCGACATTGCGATAATAAGTTCTTTCCCTTAGGTTCCTTGACCCTTTACTAGACAGTAATCTTGGACTTTACGCAAGCCCACTTAATGCTAATGAGAAAGAATCTTAGAGGGTCACACACTAAGTGTTTCCATTGATCTCGATTAAATTATATTTTAGTTTAATTAATGGAATAAATAATATTCTAAAGTCTCAGGAACAATTTTATTCAAGTAATATTGATCATATAAATTAATGAAATATTTATTCATTGATATGTGAACAAAAATATATTTATTTAATTTATTGAATATTTAATAAATATTTATTCACCAATATGTGAATAAAATATTTATTTATGAATAAAATTTTATTCGATTGTTCAATAAATGAATGAGGAGTTTGAACATACCAAGACCATGTCCGGTGACAAATATTAATTAATAAGCTGGTTAAATAATATTTTTTATTGAACAAGTTGGCACGCACCAAAAAATAATAATTATATAATTATTGTTATTATATGGAATGATGTTTATTAAAGGTAATAAATATTATTCAAGGAATGATATGCAATTAAATAGTATTTTAACAAAAATCCCAACTCTATAAATAGATGGCTATGTCTATTGTGTAGAGATTGCAAAAATTCATAATAAATAATTGTTTCACACAATGAATTATCTCTTGAATCCTAATTATATCTCCCTCTCAAGAAAAAGAAGCGGAATAGAGATTTATTCAAGACAGAAGAATGAGCGACCAAAAATGAACAATGCAAGACATTTGACTCGGTGCACTAGCACCCAATGATCATGCGGTGTTTCTCAGAGATCATAGGAGCACGTGTGGATCACTACTAGATGGATTCTATCCATCGATCCTCACAATGCAATAATGGTAACTCGAAATGTTTTTTTTGGATGATCAACATTCACCAACAATGAAATTTACTAAGCTCGAGTATTTATTTTGTAAAATATTATGAAAATTAATTATAAATTTGACGTGAAAAATCATTGCTCTTGGTTTCGGGAAAATATTAGTAAAATAAATTTTAATATGTCACCCACCACCACATGCTAACATTTTTCCCATAACCAAAACATTGATCGTCACTACCAGTATAACATATAGGTTTTAAGTAGGGCATAATGTTAATTCAACTTTTAAAAAACATTACGAAGGCTCTGAGAAATAAAATTCCAAGTAATAGTTATAACGGAAAACATTTTAAACATTATACTTGACACATTGTTTATCTGATGTTGTATAGAATTCTAGTAAAATTACCTCATAATTTTAATCCAACATTTATCATATCCATAAGTTCTCATGACTAGGATCGTTTAAAGGAAAGGTCAATCACAATCCATGGATGTAACTGTTATCGTTGTCAAACTGGTTTAGAGAATACTCCACCCTACATCACACCCGGGCTGCACCATATCTCTCATACAACTTGTCTAGATTGATTTCCTCCAGCCCTAGGTCTCCCTTGTGTAACACAAAGGCCCTTCTGGGGTTCTATTATAAAACCCATGGGTGATAGGAGGAATTTTCCATCAAATATTATATATGAGCCACCATCCTTGGTGGAATCTGTTGTGGGACTTGGGTTTGTACCCAACAGTATATACATGCATTATGATATGCCCTTAAAAAGGAATACAATATACCTTGTTTCACATATAACATACCATAGGATATATACATATCATATAAAATGGTATATACATATTTTATATATTGATACAATGAAAATATTGAATGCTTTTTTATTGGGTTTTGGGCATTTTTCCATTGACATTAAGGATAAATTCTTGTATGCAAGTGTAAATTGTACATAAATATTTGTATGTTTAATTGAATTTAATGTTTTTGATATTTTTTAAATAACCTTCCATAAACTAATGAGTTAATCATTATTTCAATTAAGTAGCCAACTATTGACCACTACCTCATGTTATTGGATAATATTAAATAAGAAAATACACATACCATATGTTTACCATTAATATAAAAACACTCATTTCATATGTTGGTCCCATTAGGACTCTCAAGAAGGGGGTGACTTGAGTTCCAATAGAAATTTATGTCTAAAACACTTATTTAAAAATCCACCAATTTAAAATAAAACAAACCGGTTAACCAAAGGTGCAATATATAAAAGATTTGAATGTTTGAAGGATTTCTCAAAGAGTGATTAGTTCTTTGCTAAAACAATATGAATTATTTCTTAACTTTTGAAATCAATCTACTAAGAAAAATTATAATATAAACATTGTATAAGATTAATTATGAGTAAAATGTAGTTTTCTGAAAATACAAATAGAGAATACTAAATTTGAAAGGAAGCGATAGATTTTAATACAAGAGGTTCAGCCTCAAGTAGATACTTAATCCTCTCCACTTGATGATAACCCTCCACCAAGATGTTTATATAAATAAACTTGGATCCGCACCATAGATTGGGGAAAACAACAATATACACAACTGTCCAGGTCAACTAGACATTTTCCACAGTTTTCATTGGAGTGGGAAAACAACCAGGTCACGCAGGGACCTCTTCCACTATTATATATGGGTAGTGTAATGAGTACTAGATGGTTAGTGAAGATATGTATGTATCATCCTATTTTTCATATGAGCCAGTGTGTGTTCATAAAACAGAGATACACACACTACTCAAAATGTTCGAAACAGTACACAATTAGAGCATAAATAAAGTGAATAGAGTTAGAAGGCTCTGTGTGATTTTCTATACAGTTTGTGACTACTGGAAGATATCATGAAATGCAGCTTGCGTTGACTTTCAAAAACGGACAACAAAACAGAGTGTCGTGAGATCTTATGTCTTTTTTTTCTAGTGAGGGTTTGATTTGAATGATGACTTCTTCTCCTCTCTTGGTATGTTGCTACAAAAAGTTCTTCAGTTAGAGTTATCAGCAATGCATATTAGTTTCTAAAGATAGGTCTTCGTAGTGTTACACTTTAACAATGATAAAACAATGCTTATAATAGCGATACCTTTAACAGTGCAAAAAAATCGAGGTTAAATGTACCCCTTTATCGGTGCTCTTTTTAGCGCTGATAAAAGTACCGCCTTTATCAACACTTTTTTTAGTGTTGTTAAAGGGGGCCCTTTATCAGTTATTTTTTAGCACCGGTAATAAAGGGGGTCTTTATCAACGCTTTTTTTACTAGAACTGATAAATGATATGTTTCAAAAAAAATCTTTAAAAATAATATATTGATATGTAAATATATAACTATATTTATATTGATATAAATATATAAATATATTTATATTGATATAAATATAATATATATCATTAAAATATGTTTTAGATAAGTATAAATAGATATTTACACTTAATATATATTGAAATTTAGTGAAAATGGATTTAAAATATTTTATAAAATATATTAATAATTAAAAATTTGATAATTATCATTGAGTAGTAATCATTTAATAATAATTTGAAGACACAAAAAATAAAAAAATTAATAAAATTTCTAAAATAAGTTGAAAATGATTTTCAAATTTCAAACGGCCATAACTTTTGATCTGTGTATGCATTTGAGCTCTACCACATATCAAATTGAAGCCTGCGACGAGCTCTACGTGCTGGCGACAAAGGGGAACCTTATGTTGCATTTTTTGAGACCAAAAAAGGCCTGGAAGACTTCCAAATCTGAATTTTTAGTCAGGATACACATAAAAAATTACTTTTATAAAATAACAATTAAAAATATTTACATTTAAAATATATTTATCAATATATAAGCCTTACCTAAATATAAAACTAGTATCAATTTTATTTTAAATAAAAAAATTATGAATATTTATATACCTATATAATGTGTGTGTTTGTGTTTATGTATTAACTAATTGATATATATTATATATATATTTTAAACAAATGTATATACATATCAATATATAATATTTGTAAATATATATAAATATGTATAATTATACTTACAGATACACATATAATATATATGTGTGTGTGTGTGTGCGCGTGTGTGTCTGTTGTATATATGTTTTTATTTATTTATTTATTTATAAACGCACACAAAAAACATATTTTATAAATTCATTTAAAACTGATCTTATAATTATATATTAATATACGAATAAATATACAGATAAAAAATATAACTAAATTTATATAAAAAAATAGATATAAATATATATTAATATAAAATTAAATATATAAATATAACTATATATTTATATATGTATATATATTAATATATATATATATATATTAATATAACTATATATATATACATTTATATATATATATTAATATAAATATATATTACTATATCAATAAATATAACAAAATATATATATATATAAATAAATAGATATATAAATAAATGGACATCAAAGCAACATGGAGGAGTGGTAAAGGGTCCAAGCGCATAGGGAAGAGGTCTCAAGTTTGAATCCAGATAGAGGCAAGGGCGCGCGGGGGTTGGTAAAGGGGGGTTTCAGCGCTGTGAAAGGGGGGTGCTAGCGCTATTAAAGGGATAGGTGGTGGGGTTGGGGCGTGCGGGGTGGGGCTATAGAAATTTTATTTAGTTTTATTTAGTTTTTTAATTTTTTTTAACTTTTATCAGCACTTTCAAAAAAGTGCTCATAAAAGAAGGGTTGGCTGGTAGGGCTGGGGTGTGTAGGGGTGGCAGGGCATGCAGGCGGGGTTGGGGGTAGGGTTGTGGCACGGATAATTTTTTTATTTCTTTTTTTAAACTTTTATCAGCGTTTTTAGCATTAATAAAAGGGGCCCCCTTTTATCATCACCTCTATTATCGTAGATTTTTTATCACTATAAATGCACTTTTTAGCACTTTTAAAGGGCATATTTGCAGTAGTGGACCAGTTCAATCACATTTCTGTTTGATCCGATATATTCATTATATACTGCAGCTAGATAGGAGCATGTTCTCTATCATTTTAAGGTACCTCGTACCTCGTATTGGTCTTTGACATCGATTTAAATGTTGTCCACAAAAGACAGAAGAAGTCATTAGTATAATTAATAGTACTATGTTTCACAAATATGGTCGTTAGAAGTAAATTGGAATTGTATTGAAAAAGAATTGACAGTGTCTCTGAACGGTGTATCAGGATCAGTTGGTCAGGTACGGTGTCTCAGACATAGTGCATTCTAGAATTGGGAATGGAGAGTCAAGTAACAGTGACTCTGGAATGGTAGGTCACTCTAACGGTAGGTCGGATTTATGGTAACTCGGCTATCGGTAGCTCATACCAAAAACTCGTACTTAGCAGACATTTTGATGTCATCGGTAAGTTTCTCTATCGATAGCTCCATGCGATATGGTCTCCTCAGAAAAAATTATGATTTGATATATCGATAGGTTGAACATCGGTGACTCAGTGCATCAGTAACTTGCGTGACGGTCTCTCATCCATTGTCAGAATTCAGAATTTGTGCTAATGGTGAGACAATTGATAGTGCAAAATGTTATTGGTAGGTCCATGTCAACGATAGCTCATAGTTAACTGATTTTCTACCAACAGTGAGATATCTAATGGTGAGCTCACCTTATGAGTGACTCAATCTTGAATGATGACAGTGAGTCCACCTTAACGGTGACTCATACATAGTCATATCTTTCCGACTTATCTTATGATGTAAAACGCTAATAGAATATACTAAGCCTATATTCTAACATAGTTAAAATTAGTAAACATAATAAAACATAATAAAGCCTGATTTGGGAGCATTAAAACCAGAGGAAGCCAATAACATAAATTTAGAAATGTTTTAAAAACGAAAAATCCAATATTTAAAATAGAATATCTTCACACACACTCAAATCATCAAGTGTTTAACAAATTAGTTAAATAATTAAAAAACATGTAGAAACTGAATAGAAAATATGCAAAATAATATATTTTTGGTGATGTAACAATTATAAAATTTATAGTTCTAGCCACTTTTGGCTTGTTGATGAGAGGTGGTATTTGTCGGACCCCATCACCTCTTCATCACTCTTTTTCTTTTTAATAAAGGGTTATTGACCACATCTTGTTAAAAAAACTATAAAATTTATATTGGAAAATAGATCATCTATTTTTCAAACATAGAAGAAACATTCTCTGTTATAGAAAAAATCAGTTCTGTACACTATACATATACTTGTATATAACCACATTATACAATCTTAAGGCCTTTCAATTAAATTTAGCCGGTTAAAAATAGCGGAAAACTATTTACATAATTTAACAATAATTTTATTTATAACAACATCACATCCCAGTTTTTTTTACAATTTATTATTTTAAATATATATGCATTCCTTTTCTCGAGGGAAAAAATATTTTCTAAAATTTTAAAAAACTGGTAAAAATAAATTTTCATTTAGTTTTTTTTAAATTGAGTTCTCTTTAGAAGTCAACAAGGAAACTTTCATTTTTTTGTATTTAATAATTAGACAACTAAAAGGGGATGAATTGTTTAAATTAATTTATTAATCACTGGGTAACATTTAAGGAAAAGGCAAGGGCAAGGAGGAAAAATTGGGTATAGGGGCATTGTGTTTTTTATTTTTTAATTTAAGGGGGTTAGGGTTTTTTATTTTTGGTATATGGGTTTTCCAAGCGCCAAATCAATTAGTGATTTGACAGAATACCCACAATGCCAATTGAATTGGCACTGGGTGGTGTATTTTTTTCAAAATCCCCACGATACCCCCCATTCACCTTATATACATATATCTTATATATATTTATATAATTATAATTATAAATATAACAAATAGAACAAATATATTTAAAATAAATATGTTTATTATAAAAAATATAACAACTAAAATAAATATAAAAATTTATAATTATATTTATTATATAATTATAATAAATATATAATTACAATAATTATATAATTATAAATTTAATAAATATATAATTATAATAAATATATAATTATAATTTCAATAATTATATAATTATAAGTATAATAAATATATAATTATAATAAATATATAATTATAAATATAATAAATATATAATAACAATAAATATGTAATTATAATTATAATAAATATACAATTATAATAAATATATAATTATAATTACAATAATTATATAATTATAAATATAATAAATATATAATTATAATAAATATATAAATATAAATATAATTATTATATAATTTTTATAAATATACAATTATAATAAATATATATATAATAATTATATATTTATAATTATAATAAATATATAACTATAATTTATAATTATAATTATATAATTATTATTATAATTATATTATATAATTTTATGTTATATAATTATAGTTACAATACATATATAATTATTAAACATACAATTAAAATTGAATTATATATTACAATTACATATTTTTTATAATTATAAATATATAATTATTATAATTTTATATATATTATAATTGTATATATTTATAATAAATATTTAATTATTATATTTTATATTATATATTTATTATATGTATAATTATATATTTATTATAATAATATATTTATTATAATAATATATTTATTATAATAATATATTTATTATAATTGTATATTTATTATAATTATAAATATATAATTATTATAGTAATATATTTATTGTAATTGTATATTTATTATAATTATATTTTTATTATATTTTTATATTTATTAAATTTATTATTATATAATTATTGTAATTAAATATTTATTATAATTGAATTTTTTTATAATTATATACTAAAAATAATTATAAATTTATTATTATTTTTAGTTGTTATATTTATTATAATAAATATAATTATTATAAATATATTTGTTATATTTATTATAATTATACTTATAGTTATATAAATATATATAAGATATATGTATATAAGGTGGTTGGGGGTAGCATGACAATTTTGAAAAAAATAAACCACCCAACGCCAAATCAATTGGCGCCCTTGGTATTTTGTCAAAGCGCCAATTGGTTTGGTGCATGGGAAACACATATACCGAAATGAAAAAAAATCCATACACCCATTAAATTTAAAAATAAAAATCAAAGCGCCCCTATACCCAATTTTTCCAGGTAGGGACCCCAACTTGGCCGTTTGTTATTAGTCAACAAGGAAACTTTCATTTATTTTTGGTATTTAATAAGTATAATCCTAAAAAGGGGATGAATTGTTTAAATTAATTAACTAATCATTAGGTAAAATTTAGGGGAAAGACAAGGGTTGGGACCCCAACTTGGCCGTGTGTTATTATTTTATATTATTAGATTTTTTTTAAAAATTTTGATGGGATGGATGATGAAATTTATTTTAATATCTCATTTAATGAGGCAATTTTTCAAAAAAATCGTATCATTAAAAAGTTTCAATATTTGGAATTATCAATTAATGTAGTTGATCCATTCTTTTTTATTTGACTGTTTTCCTAAATCTCATCCTTTTGCTTAGGTTCACGATCCCAACATTTATTTCCATGCCCATGCCCAAAATTTCCATTTATTGAGGGTTACCACTAAATAAAATGTCATATATATATAATTATATTTCATTCCTCCATTCATGCATTCCTCCATCATCTGCACTTAGCACCTCCCTCTTCTCGACCATCCCTTTCTTTCTTCCCTGTCGCTCGCCGTTGTTAGCTGCCACGGCAATGCCGGTTCGCCACCATTTCCCCACTCCCATGACAAGAATCGAATCTCACTGCCCTTCCTACCCCCTTCCCATCCCACCACAACGCATCAACACAACTCCCGCCGCCTCGGTCGCCTACTCTTCTTACATGGCGGTGGGCGGCGGCAGGTTGAGACAGCGGCCCACCGGCTCCCGAAAATCCTTCATCCGAGAGAAAGGTGCATTTTTCGGGTGTGGTGGTGGAAAGTCTTCCACCCTCGCTAGGTCTGTGGACAGCGTCGGGAAGTTAAAGGACAGTCCTACGACCCGAGAATTTGGAGTGTACGGGCTTGTTCGTGGGTTGAAGAAGGCGACACGTAATTTTTTTTCCGGCTCCCTGGATGCCAAAAAATACGACAAGGCCTCTACGAAGTCCAGAGATTCTACTTCCTCCCCGAGAGACAACGAAAACGTATGCGGAGGCGGTAGTGGGAAAAGGAGGGACTTGGATGGTATGATGAGAGGCATGCCCCTGTGCGCTCCCGTTGAAGAACAGAGTGGAACTCCAGCACCCAAGAAGCCGCCTGCGGCTGAACGGGCACCACCCCTATGTGGATTCATTCAACTCGTCTTAATTAACCCCTTTTTTAAATCAACAGCTCGGTGGGAGGAAGGGATGGATGTGGATGAGGAAGAATGGGAGCGCCATTGTAGTTCATTTTCCTTTCCTACGCCGCCCCAACCAACACATTGGATTCAAACATCATGGTTTCCCTCACCATGACCACCATTTGTATGATGATGATTTGTCCTCTAATATCAATTTTCAGTATTATATACACTTTTGGTCTCGCATTTTATATTTTATACTGTGAAAATTTATGTGTTATTAATATCAGGAATCATTAAAAAAATTTGCAGCATTGTTTCTTTTTTCTTTCCTTTTTCCTTGGTTTAAACGTGACTAATGAGGACTTTTATACACATACTAGGTATATAAAATACTATATATATACAATCATTATTTACAATACTATTTCTATTTCAAAAAAAATTAGTTTCATTTTGTTTTGTTTTCTTATATATATATAACAAAATCTAAAACATTTTAAAATATCACTTTTTTTTAGGAATTACCATCATTTAATTAATTCCAAAAAACATTTAAACCCCTCATTCAACACCCCCTTTTATAGGGGAATGCCCTTTTATAAGAGTCCTGGTCATAATTGTAATAATAATAATATATAATATATAATATATAATTATTTATTATAGGTTTAATGGATTACAAGAAATCAAACCACGCATGCATCAAGCCGATGTCATCCCGATGACCTGTCGCGCTGGCCCGCTAACTCACTATCTCACCATCAACCTGCATCGGCATGTCGACCGCACTGCCCCTGCTACCTTGCGATGACCCACCAACCACCAGGCATGCGCCCCCCGCTGCCTCGTAATCACCTGCTCCCTCGCGCCGTCCCTTCCTGGAGAAATGCACCGCCGTCGAGATCGTTGTTCGACCGCATCCAAACTCCATCCCCGACAATGGGTGAGGCTTTCGTTGTCACTGCTATCGGGGCGCCATCGCCATTCATCGTCACAAATTCTTGCCACTAAGCCTTCATCGTCACCTCCACCGGGATCCCACAACACGTTTACCTGATGCACCACTTGATACAGATGACCAATGCCAGAAGCTTCTTACAAGGCCGTCACAGGCCTCCATAAACGAACCCTTCAATGATCCGCTCCCTACACTGGGTTCGCCTGGCATGCTCTCTGTCCCCACCATCGATCGGCCCCCCCTGTAACCTAATGTTGATGCCATGCACCCACGAAAACGCTATTTTGTCACCATTCTAACCCCGATATTTCCCCAAGGTCACTACCGATGAAGCCCATGTCCAGAGATGTCATCACATCTCAAGTTCATCCCCACCCGTCCCTTCCTGCAGGGTCATCGTTCCTTATCTCACGATCCTCCAATGTTTAGGGTGGCATCGACAACTACCGCCTTCATGGCTTCGTCGCAAGCCGCAACCTTGCCAACCACCACCATCAAGGTGCTTTCACAAGTCACTGCCTTTGAGGCACCATGGCGCAACATCTCCATCAAGGATCGTCTTCAACCTCAGTCGTTCCCACAAGAGCCTCCCTCCTCCCAACTGCATACCATGAATCAACGTGATGAGGCCTGCCGCCAGATTTTTCCCAACGACCAAAAATCCTATCTTAAAACCCTTTGTTGTGGTAGTGAGATATATTTAGAAGGGAGAGAGGCATTAAAAATATATATAATTATTATAATTATTATTTATTATTTGTTGAATGGATTAAAAAACCGAAACCAACTCATGGTACATCAACCCTATTTTTGTATTCAACCCTAGCTTTGGTGTTTTGTTGTTATATGAAGGAACCCTACGTATGAAAATTCAACAACGGAGTTTTAAATCCATGATATTATCCGTGATTTATGAAACTGTCTTGATAGAAGTAAAGATATGTTCAAAGATATTTTATGGCCGATTCAAATGCTCATTATGATTTCTTTAAAGGCTCATATTCAATGGAGTAAATCCTCACTATTCTTATGGGAAGTTACAACTCTATTGAATATTTTTGAAGTAAAATATTCATGATTTATTGTGAGATATTTCTGGAGTTATTTATAACCTGGAGTTGCTTGACCGACATGATAAATATCAAGGCACTCTTCATCAGAAAATATGTGGGAAAATATTTATAGAAGTAGTGAATATACAAAATAGGTGATATGTATACAAAACTGTGTGTAGTTGCTTTCAAAGGTACATTTTGGAGATATACATGTTTAGATCTATCATTTTTCCACTACTTCTATTGTTGTCACCTCTACTGCACATTGTAGTTACATATTTATTTGGAAGAACAACAAATCATTTGTTAGAGATACAATTTAGATACACACATGTTTAAAACATCTGTCTGGTGTTTTTTATATCACTGGTTGAAGAAAGCCTACACGACTATGAAGATCTATTTTTTGTTGTGCTATATTGAGGATATGAATACATCTAGCAGTTTTTACTGCAACTATGATGTTTGATTTGTATCCTCAAACAAAAGCAATCTCTATTGATTTGGGGGATTTTCAATTGCTCGGAGTCATCCATGGTTAAGTGTCAGCTTCGTTCACGAAGCTGTGAATTTATGGTTCCCTGTAAAAGAACCAGAAGACTATTTAAAGCCTTGTTGTAAAGGTGTCAACTATCTGACCTTAGTTATGGATTAAAGGTCTTAGGATAATAGAACTAATTGAAAATCACAAAACTCATTGAGTTAAGTGTTGGTGGAGTTGACTAAGGGATCATTGTGCCCTGAACCATTATATATCACTGTGTTCATTTACTTTATTTATTTTTGATGCTCCCTCATCTTTGGGAGAAAAGGAAATTTTCACTACTAAAAAAGAGGGGAATTATGAATTTTTTAAAGTTTCTGACATACACAATTCACACCCCTCTTTTACTGCATTTAACTTCTTCCAATAATAAGATTATTTGGTATTTCCCCTTATGAGCTTGCGACTAAAACCTACTACCTTATAAGCATCTAACTACACCACTGACCCTCTTGGTGATAATGATCCTGAACAACTTCACTAGTTAGAGAAATATTGATAGAAACATTGCACACAACCCATATGTCCATAAGACATGCCAATATTCAGTGTTTTCAAGCAAGAAATTTTAGTATGCCTTGTCTTACCATAATGGTAGAAAGTCAAAAGGTCTTTTTTAGTAACTGCATAGGTTATATGATGAGTTTGATTCTAGGGGCTGTTGGGCGCCTTCCTGGTTGGTGCGCCACGTAATCCCTCCTCAATTGGAGCACCAAGCAGTTTCTCTATTAATGAGCTGTTTTTAATGCGGATCAAGACCGCGTGAATTAATTCACGCGGAGACGCGTTTTTGACATGGAAACACATCGTCACGCGGATTGTTTTGCTATAAAAGGAGGTAGCGACAAGACTTTTATAGGACATCCACAATATCAAGAGCAGAGCCAATTTGGTGATTGCCTTTCATCGACGATCATCTTTCTCTGCATTGGAGAGTATTACTTTTGAGATCCCTTCCTTTTTGGGGAGTTTCTACCGTGTACTTATTCATTTTAGTGGATTCCTCTTTCTGGACTAGGTCCCGTGGTTTTTCCCTTTCGGGTTTTCCACGTAAAAATTTCCGGTGTCAAATTTATTTTTCTGCACATTTAATTTTGTCGCTGCACATCCGCTTCTATTTGGGGGGAAAGATTCAATTTCCGCTGCGCGTTCGCTTTTTCTTTTGTTTGCGCGTTCGTCGCTTTCCCGTCTTTCCCAACATCTGGTATCAGAGGGATTGGTTGAATTCCTCAGTTGCAGAACACGATGGCAGACATCTGGTGGAACATTTTTTTTAATGACTCAAAGGACGTTATCAGAAGACAGCGGCGGTACCAGAGGTGTTTCTGGTATATCGAAAGTCTGATTGACTAGCAAGAGTCATGATGCGTGTTCCGTTGTTGATGATAGTCAGAGTTTGTTTTTTGGATTTCATTTTGCAGGGGAGGCTGATATCTTTTTATCAGAAGTGCAAAAGTGTTGGCAGTGATCCCCACTTGAGTCGGAGGGGGAGTTTGTTGGGCGCCTTCCTGGTTGGTGCGCCACGTAATCCCTCCTCAATTGGAGCACCAAGCAGTTTCTCTATTAATGAGCTGTTTTTAATGCGGATCAAGACCGCGTGAATTAATTCACGCGGAGACGCGTTTTTGACATGGAAACACATCGTCACGCGGAGAAGTCGTTGTCGCCGCATACGTACGACAAAAACATTCCCTTTTGTCGTTTAGTAAATGCTTCGTATAAAAAAGATTCCTTTTGAATAAACATAAATGTCAAAGGGGTTTATACACCGTATAAAAGAAAGTTGTGTATAAAACCAAATATGCCTCAATGAAAGGAGATTGAGACGATGTACTTAAAAAGATCATTTTTAAAATAAAATAGATCTATTATGTGTATTCACTATATTTACTCATAAATAAAGTATAAATACAAGATAGGACATCATGACATAATTTGAAAGTAGGAGATTAATCCAAAGAATGCAAATTGGGTTAAGAAATTCCCTTACCTTGCGTCTTGTCCTGACTCGACCGTTCTTTATCCTCCTGAATAATAAACTAGAGTTAATTTTTATTTACTTAAGAACCTTTTTCATGTTCATTATACATTTTATATCACTTATTACCATGTTGTGAACATTATGTAATTATTTAAGTTAATAACGGTCCTTTTGTCGATCTTTGGTACTTGAGTCAAAAATAAACTTCTTATAATTACAAGTTGTTCATGTGGTGAAATATCCATTATATCCAGAATTATATTCATGATTTAGATATCATATATATCATATATATACAGTACATACATTCATTTATAATATTACGTAACATTTAGAGGTAAGAAATGAAATGCACCGTTCATGGAGACGGTAAGCCGTACGTACGCATGAACACTACTTTCATTTCTATTTAGTATTTAATGGAATGAAATCATAATGATATAAATGTATAATATAATTCCAGTATAATATAGTGTATAATACCATTTACTCCATCCTTTATACATCCCACATATGGCATTAACGATTCAAATCACTTTGAGGGGGCGGTAGTACGCACTTCCTAAAATGAAATTATCGCGTTTATCCATAATGGAAATCATAAAGTATGCCATAAATGAGAAATACATAAGCATAAGTAAAACATAAACATATTATATATCATATATAAATATAGTTACATCTTAATGGCCACCTTTGAAGGTGTTATATGAGTGTTGAACAATCATCGTTTCGTGAGGCAGAAATTCGCCATCCACAGAAACAGTATGTTCTTTAACCATTAGATGTAGGTGTGTGTAAGTGTAGCTCGAATCCTTCTTATAACAACATCCTAGTATATTGAGGATACTGTTTTTGTTACAAAAGAAATGAATAAAAAGAGTTTAAGGGGTTGGAGAAGCTAAATAAAACAAAACAACATTAGAGAAGACATTACCTAAAAATCGGGTAACTCTTTTTGATTTGAGCCAAAGGCTTCCTTGGGAAGAATTCTGCCCAAAGTGAGGCTTCTAGGAGTAATGGTGGGAAGTTGGGAGGGTATTTGGGAAGAGTTTGGCCGAGCCAAATGGCTTGAAAGTGTGAATGAGGTGGTAGAGGTGGGGGCCTTTTATAAGAGGAGAGGAGGGGCACTTTTGGAAAGTAAGGGAATTTTACATTATTATACAATGATTTTTGGATTCTAAAGGTCCCACACTTATATAATTCGTGGATAAGGTGATAAGGGTTCGAAATCTACCCATCCAATAGTCTTTGGACAAGTTTAAGCCTTGGATTTTACATTATCTTTTCATTTAATTAAAATCGTTAAATAATGAGGTCATCGCTGCATCATAATGATGTCATAAATAATTTAATTTATTTAATGTCTAAAAATTATAAAAAAATACTATGATGTAGGAAATCGTTTTAGATTTCCAATGACTATTTATAATCAAAAATGTGACTTGTATAACCCCATGTAAAAATTGTTTTAGTAAAACATTTCATGTTTGTGTCATTTTTTACTTTAACATTAAATAAAAGGTATTTATGTTATTTTCCAACTAATTTGGCTCCATGGGGTCCCCAAGTTGACCCATGGATTTTCTTGGTCGGCCATGGAACATCCAATGAGGGTAGGACATGTGTAAAGCTCGTCTCATATTATTAAAACATTATTTTTACCTTAAACTACACTAATTACCTCTAATCGCGATTAAGAACTTAAAAGTTACTATTCACCAAAAATTATTTTAATCTCATTGAACCACATTTTACTTCTTAATGACAAACATGTATGTTGGATTTTTGAAATTCAAAACACAGAAGTGGTAATATTTCATTTAAACAAAAAATCAGTTATTTAACTACCACTTAGTTGTTTCACTATTCATCAAAAATTGAAGTTTTTCAGAACAATGCCAAAATTTCACCCTAAGCTATAATTGATATTCTGAATTCAAAAATGATGTCTATTTTACAAAATTCCAAACATATAAGTTGCATTAATTAATTTTATAATTAATTCCCACTGTCACAACAAATTGCGTGTTTTTAAGAAACAATTTATTTCCAAAGATTGGCAATTGTTTATGTCCAATTTCAATGTTAAATTAATTCTAATGAACACCATTGGATAAAATGGTAAAAATATATTCTAATTATACATTAAAAACACTCAATAGTATAACTTATCACTATAAATTATTTTGATTAAAAAAGCTGTTTTAAGTATTTTTCACTATTCATAAAAATTTGGAAGTTCTCAGAAAATTACAAAAAATTCAACATAGGCTAATTTCAATATTAGGAATACAAAAATGAAGTCAATTTTGAAATATAAAATTTCTATAATTTTAAAAAGTGGTTATTACTATTCATAACGGCTACTTTGATTAGTCGCGGTGTTTTAGAACTCGAAGTTGCGTACAATGCAAGCTATTGAATTATTGAATGAGAAGCATATCGTGGAAGCTCGGGGTGTTACATTCTCCCCTCCTTCAATAAATTGCATCCTCGCAATTTGAAATTTTTTTCTTTGAAAATAAAAGGTTGAAAATAGAAAATACCTTTGTGGAAAACCCACATCGGAAATAAGGTTAATAGAATTTAGTCTTAATAAGAGGGAAATGGAAATAAGAAAGTCACCACCAAATTATGATCTTGATAAGGAGAACATTGGTGGCAATTAGAGACATATAATTGGAGGAAAACGTAAATATTTGTAGGGAGTGATTGAGGTCATCAATCACAATCAACTGTCAAATTGAGGGCCTCAAAGTCTTCAATCTATGTTGATTTAAAATATCATCAGTTCAACAAAGACATAAGGTATTAGGATAACACATTTTTTTGTTTTAATATCCCTTTACTAAAGTTTAAGAATTAATTTATTCATTTAATAAGAGAGGGGTATATATATATTTATGCTTGACAATGAGAGTTTCAACCCTCAACTCATCTTTCACTCAAAAAGATAATAGAACTCAAAAATATTATACTTATCCTAATTGTATAAGCCTCCAAATGTTAACACATACCATTTAGATTAGTAAAATTATTTTGTAATAACCAGGGACTTCTTGTAGGCTAGTGGTAGGAAATAAATGCCTGTGGCACTATAGTTGTGGGTTCGATTCCTACAGCTTTGTCCGATGCGACGGGTTATGCCCCACCCTGCAGGTTGTCCTTTTCCTAAAACTATAGTATTATAATATTCCAAAAATTATCTTAATAAATTTCTTAACCTTAAACAATACTATCCAAAGATCAACTTAATCCACTCCAACCTTTATAGTTATCCAAAATACCTCTGTCCAGACATTCTCTAAAAGGTCTCTTAATTCCAAAATCAATTTATCAGATTCCCCAAACAAATAAAGTTTCTCTTATTGTCACATACTAAAAAGTATAATTACCTTCATCATATTAAAACCTTACTGAAATGAACAAGTACTGCAGTACAATCCTTATATATATATCACATTATTCTAATAACCAGAATATAATCCATGAGTCCAAAAGCACTAATACATTAGTTATTCTGCTTCAACTGTAGTAACAACATAAGATTTTCCTTGATCCCTTGGCCTTTTCTGAGGTAAGTTTCCCTAACGCTTAGGACATTCATTTGCATAATGCCCCATTTCCCTACAATTGTAGCATTCAACATTGATAGCCTCTTTCTTTCCCTTACAATCACGCGCCTGGTGACCTTTTTCCCCACATTTATAACAAACTCCCATTACTTTTAGGCAAGTACCAGGGTGATTCTTCCCACAATTATCACATAATGGAAAATCCTTCTTTCCCTTTTTCCATTTATCTGTCTCTTGTTCCACCGTTCTCTTCTTCTCTTGCTTTACTTTGTTATCATAAGACTTATATAATTCCTTTTCTGTCATGATAGCACATGAGATAATATCTTCGTATGTTGAGAACGATTGTGATACTAAAGCTCGACGGAGAAATGGTTTTAACCCATTAAAGAAACGTTCAATCTTACCTCTTGGGTTACGTATGTAATCTGCAGCATGCCTCGCTAACCTTGTAAAGTTGGCCTCATACTTTGCGACATTCTCATCCTCCTTTTGTCTCAGACTCAAAAATTGTCTTTCCATATCTGCTCGATGGTCATGAGAAAAGTATTTTTCTCAGAATATCTCTTTGAACTCCCTCCATTCCATATTCGATACTTCTTCATCTTCCTTTGTATTTTGAATCAACGACCACCATTGATCAGCATCTCCAGTGAGGCGGTAAACTGCCATGATAACCTTTTCCCTTTCACTACTCCCCAAGGCGCAGAATATTTTCTCTAAGGAGTTTATCCATTGATCAGCTACTATAGGATTTGTACTCCCATTGAAGGTTGGTGGTTGTTGACTCATGAAACGGTCTAGCATTGATCCTCCACATTGCGGATCAGGGTGCTCCATACGAGTAAGGTTATTATTCATAACCTGCGTGAGTTGTCCCAGTACGGTGAGAAGCTGATCAGCACCAGTTGTATCACTAGTTCCACCATAATTATGTTGAGCAGGAGGGAAATCCCTACACGGAGTGCGTGCATTGATACGGTTTCCATTCCTTCCACTAGGTGCCATTTCTAAATAATGGCATAAACTAGATTAGTTTATGAATCAAAATATATAATTCCATACTTGTAAAACACTTAACATAAAATTGAACTAATTATGGATATAATCCATAATTATAAAAATGTTTTCTTTGAGGAAGTATATACTCGTAACCCTTCATAGTGGTTTGTATAGAAAATGGGAATTATCCTAAGCATATCCCCCGGGAGTGTCGTAACCAAGAGTGCAGCAAGGCCCGTTGTCATGCACCAGTTCCCGTTCGAGTCTAGCTCAAAGCGGTGTTTTCGGGTTTTACCCCTAGGTACATCTGTGCCAGAGCCGCCTCTACCTGCTCATATCCAGACATGGATGTATTTCTCGGAAAACTCACAACATCTCTACAATACCAAAATTTTAGGAAGTTCTTCTATACTAATCCTCAAAGTCTATCTTCGGGATATGTGCTCTAATCAGAGTTTATCTAAATCTAGCTTCCAAGGTTAGTACTAAACTACCTCTGATACCAACTGTAACGCCCCGAACCCAGCTACCCAGAGTCGGTGAATTACTTCGTAACTTTGGCATGATCACAAAAGATCAAGTCTCGAAAGACCGATTAGTTTAGTAGCCTTGGAAACACTAGATACATTCATAAATGGTACATTACATCATAAGGTAAAAAACTACAATAACAAAGTCTTCATAGTCCACACTCATATCCTCTTCTAACTATCCCTGCAGTTCATTCATAAAATAATTCTTCACATCCTGGAAAATATTAAAACATTGAAATGGGTGAGCTCAGATGCTCAGTAAGGATAACGATATTGCGGAAGCTTTCATAAATAAACATAAACATTTAAGGCAATGAATAACTAAAACAAAAGCCTTTTTAAACTTGAACTTCAGCATAATATGGAAAATTTAAAATGAGATAATGCCATTTACTTATTCACATGGATATTCTACTGGTCGAATAGTCACATGCAATATCAATAACCACTTTCATAATGATGGAATGTATAATTCCGGACATTCTGAAACATTTTGTCAAGGCCTCGGCCAAGACGTCTTAAATGATTAAGGCCTCAGCCAAAACCATAAATCAAATTGGGAAAGGGCCTCATCCAATTCCATGTCTATTTGTCTCATGAGACCTACCGATGCATCGAGGAGCTATAGCGGGCTCCACCTGTCACTTATTAAGTCCAATACATTCCTCATATGAACAGGTTTAAACATATCATAAACCATAACATAATCGTATCACATTAAACATGCATAAAGCAAACATAACATTTCCCATTTCAATCACAAGATATCAATACAACACATCGATATAATAAAACTTCATCAAAACCATTTTAAATACCATAATAAAAGAAAAGTAGAACTTGGTATTTATTTTTCATTTTAAAAAAGATATGGCTTGTAGAGGAAGCCGAAACTCAAATAATGGTCACGGCGGCGGAGAAGTCGTTGTCGCCGCATACGTACGACAAAAACATTCCCTTTTGTCGTTTAGTAAATGCTTCGTATAAAAAAGATTCCTTTTGAATAAACATAAAAGTCAAAGGGGTTTATTCACCGTATAAAAGAAAGTTGTGTATAAAACCAAATATGCCTCAATGAAAGGAGATTGAGACGAAGTACATAAAAAGATCATTTTTAAAATAAAATAGATCTATTATGTGTATTCAGTATATTTACTCATAAATAAAGTATAAATACATGATAGGACATCATGACATAATTTGAAAGTAGGAGATTAACCCAAAGAATGCAAATTGGGTTAAGAAATTCCCTTACCTTGCATCTTGTCCTGACTCGACCGTTCTTTAACCTCCTGAATAATAAACTAGAGTTAACTTCTATTTACTTAAGAACCTTTTTCATGTTCATTATTAATTTTATATCACTTATTATCATGTTATGAACATTATGTAATTATTTAAGTTAATAACGGTCGTTTTGTCGATCTTTGGTACTTGAGTCAAAAATAAACTTCTTATAATTACTAGTTGTTCATGTGGTGAAATATACATTATATCCAGAATTATATTCATGATGTAGATATCATATATATCATATATATACAGTATATACATTCATTTATAATATTACGTAACATTTAGAGGTAAGAAATGAAATGCACCGTTCATGGAGACGGTAAGCCGTACGTACGCATGAACGCTACTTTCATTTCTATTTAGTATTTAATGGAATGAAATCATAATGATATAAATGTTTAATATAATTCCAGTATAATATAGTGTATAATACCATTTACTCCATCCTTTATACATCCCACATATGGCATTAACGATTCAAATCACTTTGAGGGGGCGGTAGTCCGTACTTCCTAAAATGAAATTATCACGTTTACCCATAATGGAAATCATAAGGAATGCCATAAATGAGAAATAAAGAAGCATAAGTAAAACATAAACATATTATATATCATATATAAATATAGTTACATCTTAATGGCCACCTTTGAAGGTGTTATATGAGTGTTGAACAATCATCGTTTCGTGAGGCAGAAATTCGCCATCCACAGAAACAATATGTTCTTTAACCATTAGATGTAGGTGTGTGTAAGTGTAGCTCGAATCCTTCTTATAACAACATCTTAGTATATTGAGGATACTGTTTTTGTTACAAAATAAATGAATAAAAAGAGTTTAAGGGGTTGGAGAAGCTAAATAAAACAAAACAACATTAGAGAAGACATTACCTAAAAATCGGGTAACTCTTTTTGATTTGAGCCAAAGGCTTACTTGGGAAGAATTCTGCCCAACGTGAGGCTTCTAGGAGTAAGGGAGGGAAGTTGGGAGGGTATTTGGGCAGAGTTTGGCCGAGCCAAATGGCTTGAAATTGTAAATGAGGTGGTAGAGGTGGGGGCCTTTTATAAGAGGAGAGGAGGGGCACTCTTGGAATGTAAGGGAATTTTACATTATTATACAATGTTTTTCAGATTATAAAGGTCCCAAACTTATATAATTCGTGGCTAAGGTGATAAGGGTTCGAAATCTACCCATCCAATAGTCTTTGGACAAGTGTAAGCCTTGGATTTTACATTATCTTTTCATTTTATTAAAATCGTTAAATAATGAGGTCTTCGCTGCATCATAATGATGTCATAAATAATTTAATTTATATAATGTATAAAAATTATAAAACAAATACTATGATGTATGAAATCTTTTTAGCTTTCCAATGACTATTTATAGTCAAAAATGTGACTTGTATAACCCCAGGTAAAAATTGTTTTAGAAAAACATTTCATGTTTGTGTCATTTTTTATTTTAACATTAAATAAAACGTATTTATGTCATTTTCCAACTAAAGTGGCTCCATGGGGTCCCCAAGTTGACCAGTGGATTGTCTTGGTCGGCCATGGCACATCCAATGAGGGTAGGACATGTGTCAAGCTCATCTCATATTATTAAAACATTATTTTTACCTTAAACTACACTAATTACCTCTAATCGCGATTAAGAACTTAAAAGTTACTATTCACCAAAAATTATTTTAATCTCATTGAACCACATTTTACTTCTTAATGAAAACCATGTATGTTAGATTTTTGAAATTCAAAACACAGAAGTGGTAATATTTCATTTAAACGAAAAATCAGTTATTTAACTACCACTTAGTGGTTTCACTATTCATCAAAAAATTAAGTTTTTCAGAACAATGCCAAAATTTCACCCTAAGCTATAATTGATATTCCGAATTCAAAAATGATGCCTATTTTATAAAATTCCAAACATATAAGTTGCATTAATTAATTTTATAATTAATTCCCACTGTCAGAACAAATAGTGTGTTTTTAAGAAACAATTTATATCAAAAGATTGGCAATTGTTTATGTCCAATTTCAATGTAAAATTAATTCTAATGAACACCATTGGATAAAATAGTAAAAATATATTCTAATTATACATTAAAACCACTCAATAGTACAACTTATCACTATAAATTATTTTGATTAAAAAAGTTGTTTTAAGTATTTTTCACTATTCATAAAAATTTGGAAGTTCTCAGAAAATTACAAAAAATTCAACATAGGCTAATTTCATTATTAGGAATACAAAAATGAAGTCCATTTTGAAATATAAAATTTCTATAATTTTAAAAATTGGTTATTACTATTCATAACGGCTACTTTGATTAGTCGCGGTGTTTTAGAACTCGAAGTTGCGTACAATGCAAGCTATTGCATTATTGAATGATAAGCGTATCGTGGAAGCTCGGGGTGTTACATAAATAATAAATAATAAATAAATATAAATAATAAATAATAAATAATAAATAATAAATAATAACTAATAAATAATAACTAATAAATAAATATAACTAATAAATAATAAATAATAAATAAACATATATAATTAATAAATATATATAATAAATAATAAATAATAAATAATAAATAAATAATAGATATAAATAATAAATAATAAATAATAGATATAAATAGTAAATAATAAATAATAACTAATAAATAATAAATAATAGATAACAAATAATGAATAATAGATATTAAATAATAAAAAATAAATAATACATAATAAATAAATAAATATAAACAATAAACAATAAATAATAAATAATAAATAATAAATAAATATAAATAATAAATAAATATAAATAATAAATAATAAATAATAAATAATAAATAATAAATAATAAATAATAAATAATTATAAATTATAAATGAATATAAATAATAAATAATAAATAATTTAAATATTAAATAATTAATAAATATAAATAATAAATAAGAAGTAAATATAGATAATAAAAACTAAATAAATAATAAATAATAAATAATAAATAATAAATAATAAATACTAAATACCAAATACCAAATAATAAATATAAATAATAAATATTAATAATAAATAATAAATAAATATAAATAATAGATAAATATAAATAATAAATAATAAATATAAATAATAAATATAAATAATAAATAATAAGTAAATATAAATAATCAATAATAAATAAATAATAAATAATAAATAATAAATAATAAATAATAAATAATAAATAATAAATAATAAATAATAAATAATAAATAACAAATAACAAATAATAAATAGTAAATAATAAATAATAAATTATAAATGATAAATAATAAATTAAAAATAATAAATAATAAAAAACCAGTAACAAATATTATTATTATTAGTAATAATGAATAATAAATAATAAATAATAAATAATAAATAATAAATAATAAATAATAAATGATAAATGATAAATGATAAATAATAAATAATAAATAAATATAAATATAAATAAATATAAATAATAAATAATAAATAAATATAAATAATATATATATATAAATATAAATAATAAATAAATATAAATAATAAATAATAAATAATAAATAATAAATAAATAATAAATAGATAATAAATATAAATAATAAATATAAATAATAAATAATAAATAATAAATAATAAATAATAAGTAAATATAAATAATAAATAATAACTAATAAATAATAAATAAATATAAATATTAAATATTAAATATTAAATATTAAATAATAAATAATAAATAACCAGTTACAAATAATAGATAATAAATAAATTAAAGTATATTATAAATAATAAATAATAAATAATAAATAATAAAGGAAACACATGAAAAAGTATGAAAAGACGTGATAAGGGATGAAAAATCATGAAAACGCATGAAAAAGGATGGAGAAGCATATGAAGAATGAGGCATTAGAAAGAATGAGAACACATGAAAACTCGTGACAACTCTGGAAAACTCCTTAATAATTCAACATAATCATCATAATAACCCACAAAAAACCATTGATAAAGATAACAAGTCATGGAAACACAAATAAACAGTAATAAATGGAGCAACCGTTAAAACCTGTCAAAATGGTCATAAAGAGACAAAAACATTGGACTCACATTAACGGAGATAACATATGATCCGAGAGTCCGTTTTAGATCTGTGACCTGTCAAATCAAAGATCCTGAAACGGTCTTCGACCTAAAAGGTGAAAGAGTCCGAATGGACAGGCAGATCGGATGTTATGACCATTTAAAAAAAAGCTGACGGGGAACGAGTGCTAGAAACGAGGTATTGAAAAACATAACAAACACGATACCCACTAAAAAGCCTATAACATATGATCTAGGAGTGCATGTGGGTGCCTCGACCAGTCAAACTGAAGCTCATGGAAAGAGCTATGATCTGGTAGGTAGAGGAGGCCGAACTGACACGCGGATCAAAAGTTAGGCCCGTTTGAGGACAACTTCGACGGGACACCGGTGAAAGAAATGGGGTTTTGGGGACCTTCGGAGGGGTTTTTAGGGTCTAAAAACACGACAGAAGCTTGCTTGTGTCAAACTAGTGCATAGCTCTATTCGCTGGATTTGATTTGATATGTGGTAGAGCCCAAAGGGACACCCGGAGCGAAAGTTATGGCCGTTTGATGTTGGAGAACTTTTTTCAACTTTCTTATAACTCTAATATCCTCCGCACCTTAGACCATCTCACAGTTTTGATTATATGTGCCTCTAGATCACTTCATGAGATTCAATTTGACTGGTCGTGGTGCTTCAACGGACGCCCGGATCAAAAGTTATGGTCGTTTTAGTGATTTTCGGGGTTTCTCGTGTTTTTTAATTTTTTCATTTCATTTCGCGGAGGTTTTACCAAAACCGTCGCTATTTCGTGGCAGTTTTTTAAAAAACCGCCGCTAATCCTCAAATAAAATTTTTTAAAAAAAGGAAAAAAAATATTTTTTTTTGCAGTTCGCGGCGGTTTTTAAATCGCCGCGAAGTGGAGGCCCGAAATGAGTTTAGCGGCAGTTTTAAAAACCGCCGTGAAAAAACCACTGCTAAACGGCAGTTTTCTTGTAGTGTGTTCCTTTGGAAGTGTGGTTGATTTGTGATCAGTAGGGAAATAATTACATAATAGGAGCCAAAGGTTGTTTCCTAAGAATGAAACCATACAAGAAAAATCTATCACTGATTCACCCCCTCCCCTTATCAGTGCCATTGAATCCTGGTTAGACAACAACAATTAGTATCAGAGCTGGAGGTTTCCTTTATTTAAACTTTACGGAATTGTTTAATAGACATGGTGATGGGGAATCAGAATTGCATTAAAAGTAAGGGGGTTCAAATATTTTATCGAAAGAATTATCATATTTGGAAAGATAGAATGATGCATTATCTTATGTCTCTAGGATATGGAGTTCTTAAAGGTACAACTGATGGATTTCCTCCTATTGATAACAAGGTTCTTCTTACACCTATCCATAAGAAGAATCTTGAGAATGATGGAAGAGATAAAAATGAATTACTCTCATCACTTTCTAAAAGTTAGTTCATGGGAGTAAATGGTGTTGGGATAACTAAAGGTATCTAGGATAATCTTAAAAACATCTATGAAGGAAACAAAAAATATGAGAAGGAAAAAATACAAATCTGGAGGCTGATTGAAAATGGGAATGTTTGAATCTATTGGGGAATTTATTACTAGAGTAAATGACATTATCAGCATAATTAGATGTCTTGGTGAAACGTTGGAGGCTTCTACATTTGTTAAAAAGATCTTAAGAATTATGTTTGACAGATTTTATGGTAATGTTTCAACATTGGAAGATAGAGACCCTAAAATATTATCTTTGGATGATTTACATAACACTCTCACCACTTATGAAATGAGAAGACAGAAGACTATACAGAGAAAAACAAAAGCTGATAGAGAAATGTCATTCAATGCCTCCAAGAAAGAAAATTCTAAAAAGGAACTCGAGTAAGATGATGTTCTCTGGAAATGGGAATTATGTATGTAAATATTTTAATGAAATATTATCATTATTTTCTAAAATGTGGGAAGACATACACGTAAATACAAAGGGAAACATCCCTTGAATTGTTTTGAATGTGGAGCCATTAGGCACTTTTTGGATAATTTCCCTAAAAGAAAGAGAGAAGAAGACAATGATGAAGATGAATTAAGGCCAAGAAGGCCATGGAGGAGAAAAGGTGATAAAGATAAATATTTTTTAAGAGCAAAGGATAAAAATTTCTTCAAATCTAAATGAAGAATATTTTTTTCTAAATATTAAGAAGAAGAGAGTGAAGTTGAATCTGGGAAATCTTTTGTTGATAATTCTGGATAGAATAACATTATTGCAACAATGAATAATGTATATTTTATGAGCAGCAGTTCTTACGAAGAAGAAACTCAACTTCAATCTCATCTGAAAGAAGAATTGAAAGAATGTTTGAGTAAGATTAGAAGACTTGATAAGGAAAATAGGAAGTTGATAAATGAAAATCGCTCATTAAAAAATAAATATTGTTTTTTGGATGAGATGTTTAATATGGTAAAATAATTTAATGATGTCATAAAATATCTGGAGAAGGAAAATAATCATAATGAACATTTGGAGATTTAGTTGAAGGAAGAAAGAAGAAGTGGTAGAACCTTCCCAACATAAACACTCGAAAGTCGAATAGAGGGATATAAGTTTTAAAAACTATATCTTAAAAGTTGGTGAATGTTTTAGTAAGTATGAACCTAAGAAGGATCAACAAAATTTACCTTCAAATTTTGAGAAGAAATATGAAGTTAACATTGAAATGAAGAATGTTTATAAAGTTATATATGTGGCCCAAGTTAACAATGTTAAAAAAATCAGAAATTTCTAAAATTACTGAGTTTAGAAAAATTTCTATTAATTATGGTTCTAATAAGTCGGATAAAAAATATGATCTGAATAAGAAAGTCTCATTTGAAAAAATAAATGTTTATGGTCAACAATGTACTGCTAATAAGGTTTATGATAAACAAGTTCACAACACTGGTCTGTAGGCAAGCTTCAGCGGAAAATATTATTTCTTTGGCTACTGCTAGTATTTTTGGGGATTTGGACATGCAAAAAATATGTTTTAGTTCAACCAATAACATTACTACTAATACACAAGTTATGTAAGATAATGTTTTAGGGGGAATCAATCCTCTCAAAAAAAGAATTTTTAGAAGGATCTTAAAAATAAATCTGAAAAGGCTAGTGTAAAAGTTGAGAATAGGTTCCAACCACTAGAATCTATTTTTGAAAGATGTAAACAACCTATACATCTTGCTAAGGGTTGTATTTTTTTTACTAAGACAAAATAACTTCTTAAAAATTATCAAAAGCATGAGGTGAAGAAATAAAAGGAATAATAAACGGCTCTGGTTGTTGAAACTGGTTTAAAATATATAAGAGGAGAACGACCTTGTATTCTGGTTAGTGGTTGTTCTTAATATAGAAAAGGATAAGTAAAGATGTTAAATAATGACAAGGACATAAATTAAGGAATGGTGACATTTGGAAATGATGAATCCTAGAGTATCAAAGGTGTTGGATCAATCATCATTTGGGATGAAAACATGAAATACAAGAAAAAATTATATATTGATGGGCTGAAACACAACATGATGAGTGTTTCAAAACATTGTGATGGGGGTAACAAAGTTGCCTTAAAAAAATATGGGTTTGTTGTAAAAAGTGATGATGATGGAGAGATAGTTACAAGAGTCCAACCTACGAATGGAAACCTGTTTCATGTTGGTGAAACACGGAACTATTGTTACTTGGGTATTGTTGAAGAAAATAAATTGTGCTACAAAAGGTTGGGAAACATGTGTCAGAGAAACATCATCAAGATATCAAAGCAATATAGTTTCTGATATATTCTTGATATGTTAAGAAGAAGATATTTTTGTTACACTATTTGTCAAAATGGAAATATTGAAAATTCTATACATAAGAGAGTTGAAATTTTTTCAAAATGTCCCTTTGAACATATTCATTCTGATATATGTGGGACAATAAGAAAGCAATAAAAAAAATCCATATAGGTACTTCATCAGTTTCAGCTAATAATTTACTCACATTACATGTGTTATTTATATGAGACATAAGTTAGATTCTCTAAAAATGTTCAACAATTTTAGGAGGAAAGATGAGACAGAATGTGAGTATTCAGTGAAGAAGCTGAGAATTGATAATGGTAGTGAATATAAAAATGATAAATTTAAAAATTATATTAAGAATCATGGAATTCAATATGTGTTCAGTTCACCGCACACACCTCAACAAAATGTGGTTGCTAAAAGAAAGAACATAAGTCTGGTGGGAAGGGGTGAAATGTGTTACTTGAACATGGACTCTCTCATTACTTTTGGAGGCAAGCCATGAGTACTGTTGTGTAAATTTAAAACTGATGTTTCTTTTGGACAAGTTTAGTTATGACTTCGTATGAAATATTTTATGGAAAAACTATAATTCTGAAACACAAAAGATTTTTTGGGAGTCCATGTATCATAATGAAGAACGGTTGAAGCCTGGGAAAGTTTGATCAAAGAGGTAATGATGGAATTTTTCTTGGCTATGCTCTGAGATAAATAGGATATAGATTTTTGAACAATGAAATAGGAATAAATGTTGATTCTATTGAAGTGAATGTTGATGAAAATGTCTAGAAAGATAAACATATTTTTTCTAATGTTTAAGTTGAGCAAGATAGGGAAGGTTTTTTTAACAATGCTAATAATGCATCCGATAGTGCAAATCTTACTCAAGTATAAGAATCAATATCATCCATTTCTAGTGATGAGGATGAAACTAAAACAGCTCATCCTAGGCTGAGAAATATAGTGAGGACTCAAAACATTATTGTTGATCAACATCAAAAGGTTCAAACCATAATAACTTCAAAAGTTGTTACACACACTTATTTATATTCAAAAGTCGATCAGAATGATGTGAATGAAGATTTTGAGCATCTAGAATAGGTTTAGGCAATGAATGAAGAAAATTATCAGATAGAAAATAATGATACTTGGGAACTCATACACGAATTGTATAATTGAAATGATATTGGTATAAAACGGGGTTTCCAGAACAAGCTGAATGAAGAAGGATATGTGATAAAGAACAAGGAAATATTACTGTGAAAAGGTTACTCACAAATTGAATGTGTTGATTTTGACAAGACTTTTTCCCTAGTGAATGGTTAGAAACAATAAAAATCTTTCTTTATATTTCTACATAATGAGGTTATAATATCATTCATATGTATGTTAAATACACATTCTTTAATGGTGATCAAGACCAAGAATTTTACATTGAACAACCTTGTGGATTTGTTGTTGGGAAAGAAAAATGTCATGTGTGTAGGTTGAAGAAAGCCTTGTGTGGACTTAAATAAGATCTTAGGGAATGGTACTCAAAATTGGATACTTGATTATGAAATATATGGTTTAAGAAACGAAGATTTGATAGAAATTTTTACATCAATTGATTTCATGATTTTTCTTGCATCATAATTGTTTATGTCGATGACATTATCTTTTCTGGTAATAATGAAAGATCTTGTGAAATATTTTCTGAAGAGATGAAATAGTTTTTTGAGATGTCCATTCTGGGAAAACTGGAATACATTCTTGGGTTAAAAATTTATAGAAGAATAAACCTATTTGTATTTCTCAATAAAAGTATACTAATGAACTTCTTAAGAAGTTTGGAATGGAAAATTAGAAACCAGTTTCTACACTGATTTCAGTGGGAATTAAGTTCTCTCAAGATTGTGAAGAAAAATAAGTTGATCAGAAATAGCTTAGAATGATTATTGGATATTTGTTATTTTTGACTGCCTCAAGACCTGAGTTTAAATATGGAAACAAAGTGTCTATGATGGAAACCTTCGGTAAGTCAGAACCATCGAAAGATAAAGCTGTAGATCACAAGTTGACTATCAATTCTAATATAAATTTATAACATAAATATGATCTTGAAAATCTTGAGAATCATAAAAAAATGAAAAAAATGGAGAACAATTGTGGAATAATCGTCAGAATATGTTGATCATCTTGAAACTGAAATTGAATGACTGGAAGTAGTGAAAGTACAACAAACAACACATGAAATCACAGAAGATGTAGTAGAACTAAAGCTCAAAATTGAAGATCAAGAAAAGGCCATCAATGAAATTACCTTTAAACGAGAGGATATGTTAAATACTATTGAGGGACTCAAAGAAGAAGTTGTTACTCTTTGGGGTAAACTCAAAACTGAATAAAACTTAGAATAAGAAAAGAAGAAAATACAGTTTGGAAAATTCTCAGATGTTGAGTTACTGGAGAGAGCTAAGCATAGTTCTGATGGTGTTGAAAATCTATTGAATGATCAAATACCTGTATGCATGGAAAAAAGTGTAATCAGTTGTGATGTTGAAACATCAAATGATGCAAATAAAATGGTTCAAAATAAAGGTAAACTATAAGTTAGACATGTTGAAAAGTCAACTGAGGTGTTGAAAAACAAACCCTCAATTAAAACTGAAAGGAGAACTGAAAACTATCCTCAAGAATACATAAATTATAGGTAGTAAAACTACCTTCTTAAAGAAGGAAACATTAGTAGGAATAGAAATGGGAAGACATTTCCACTTATGAAATGTCAATTATGTGGTTATCTGGGTATTACTATGTCATACTGCGAAGAAGCAAAGAGTTATTTGAATGGGGATGATCTAGGAAGTCAACAAAGGAGAAAAAATTCATATCCTACTTCTTATAGAAGAAATAATTTCTATGTATATTGTTCTCATTGTTCTATGTTTGGCCATAAAGCTGTTTATTGTAGGATGAGGAAATACATGAACTATTCATACAAAACATAGAGACAAGTCAATACTCTTAAACCAGATGGTGTTGCTCTTACAAACATGTTTTCTCCTCTAGAAGAAGAGTGTGAGTATGAAGAACCATCCCACATGTAAGAGAGATATAAAAGTCCATCCTTATCCTTCACTCAATATAATATTTCATGGAAGGAAATGAAAAAAATTGAAAATTCCATCCTTATAGAAGTATCTCTCAAAGCTACAAAGCTAAATAACACCTAGATCCTTGATAGTGTATGTCCATACCACATGATGGGTAATACTGAATTATTAAAAAATGTTATTAAAATAGTCAATATAATGGTAAGGTTTAGAAATGATGGCGTGTTAAAGATCAAGCAGTGGAAGTACTGAACTAGCTAATAGTGATCTGAAGAAAACTAAAGTTCTTTTTGTGGATGGTTTACATCACAATATCCATAATGTGAGTCAACTCTATGACTCATGACTTATAATGACTTTCAATCAAAAGGGTTTCACTATAAAGGGAACGACCATGAATTCTATCATGAATGATTGAAGAATAGATGACAACTTATATCAGGTTGACAGTAAAGAGAATATTTTATATCTAAAAATTGAAGAAGAAACCAACATGTGGCTTTGAAGGTTGGGGCACATTAATCAACAAGACATGGAAAAGATATCCAAGATGAAGACAGTCAAGAACATTCCCAATCTGAACCATGAATGGCAAAATACTTGTGATGTTTGCATACAAGGGAAGTTGGTCTAAAGTTCTTATCATCCAATGAAGAAAAGGGTAACAAATCATATTGATCACATCCATTTAGATGTATGTGGTCTGATTAATGTTGTTGGAACAAATGGATAAATGTACATTGTTCATTTAATTTGTGATTATAGTATAATGGCTCATTTTATGGTTATGCACATGAAACGACATGTGCTTTATAACATGAAAGCTTATTACCGAACCACCGAGAATGATACTGGATGGAAAATCACAGTCTTGAGGTCTAAAATGGAGGGGAATTCACAACCATTGAGTTTGAAAATTACATAGAGAAGCATGGAATACAAAATGAGGTGGATGTTGTGATAACCCAACATAAAAATAGAGTTGTAGAGTGTAGGAATAGACAGGTGAAAAAATGGCTATAACTAGGCTGATTGAGGGTAATATCCCTCGAAATTATTGGAAATAGCCTTTTCAAGATGTGGTGTATGTTTAAAATTAAACAGGGATTTATATGGGTGAAACCAAGAAACCATATGAGTTGTGGGATGGAATAAATCCCAATTTGAAGTATTGTTGTGTTTTCGGAAGTAAATGTTTTATCAGAAGCAAAGAAGTGAATCATGGAAAGTATGGTGATTCGGTAGAATACGTAATATTCCTTAGATATTCAATGAATATAAAAGCATACACATGTTTCAATAAGCATCTCAGAAAAATTGTGGAATGTATTGATGTTAAGATAATTGAAGATAAGACCACAAATACCATGAGGGGGTCTTACGCTGATGTGATTGAAGATGTAGAAGATAGTAGACATGGAACATATTCAAATGAAAATGAATAGGAATGAGTGAAAAACATTCAGAGGTCACAACAAGATGTTTATTTCGAAGAAGAATCAGAAGATGAAACTATGTCTGAAGAAAATTCTTCTAAACCTCACAGGAGAAATTGAAGAGCATAAATTGATCAATCCAACATCATTGGGGATTGGAAAACACCCACACAAAAAGAAGAATGAGGAATAATACACAATATTCCTTCTTAACAGTTGTGGAACCATCCTTATTTGAATAATCTTCAAAGGATGAATCATGGTTAAAGCCTTGAATGAATAGTTGAATCATATAGACAAGAACTAAAAATTGGTTGTAATTAAGATACCAGAAAACCACAATGTGATTGGCATGATGTAGAGTTTTTAAAATAAATTTGATGACCATGAAAATTTTATTAGAAATAAGGCATGGCTGGTGAGTAAAGTCTACTCATAGATTGAAGGTGTTGATGTTGAAGAAACATTTTCTTCAGTGAGTCGGCCACATTCTCTGCGGAGTCGCGCGATTTCGTGGTCTTCCTGTGCTTTGGAGTTTCTCTTGGGGATTCGGTGGTTGCTGGTTCAGTCCTGCGGGCGTAAGACCGGTCCCCGTCGACGGCATACTCTTCGGAGCGCTCCTGGGTTCATTCTCGGCAGCTTGCTGGTGTCCTGCGGTGTGCTTCTCAGGATTTGATGGTCGCGCTCTTGCGTCGGCGGTGCTTGGGGTCTCGGCATTTCTCAGGTGAGTGAGGTGGGTTTCATCGTGCCTGAAGCAGTCGTTTTGGTTGGTGGCAGCGGGATCTTCAGATTCAGGGCGTTTCTTGTGCGGTTCGGGGGTGTTACTGTGATTTCTAACCATTCGGAAATGGTTTTTGATTATTCCTTTCATCTCGTTTCTTAGAGATGTATTTGGTTATGGTGATGGCGATGGCGCGGTCGGTTCTCACCGGTGATTTTGTTGATGGTTTGTGAGTGAAAGTTCCCACTGTGATTCCACCAGTGGTGATTACGTGGTGATGTGGGAGGGAAGATGCCGTTGCGGTGTCGACGGAGGCCGGAGAAGCTCGCCGGCGATCCTGTTGTGGTTTCAGACCTGGTGTAGGCACGCGGCTCGAGGTGGTGCAGTCTCGCGGCTCGATATGATGATGACGATTCCGTCGCCGGTGAAGGGTGGCGCGTGATGGTGGACTCGGGCTATCGCGTGGACTTCGCATGGCGTGCGGACTGATCAGACAGGAACTGTTGTGGCAGGTGCGCAGCTCGAGGTTTGTCAAGTAGGTTGAAGCTTGGGTCGCGGATCGAGGCGGATGGCGGGATTTTGAATTTGTTTTAGAAATTTGAAATGCGGTTCTGTTTTGTATGTGGTGAAGTTACTGGATGTGGTGAAATGGTGTTTGGGTACCGACAACCCCTTAAACCGGCCATATGAAAATGGGAAAAAAATGATTAGCAGGCAGGTATCAAATGAATTTTAAAATAGCTTTATTTAATGGTTTTCTTGAAGATGAAGTCTACATAGAACAACAAGTGGGTTTTCTACTTGGAAATGATGAAATGAAGGTTTGCAGACTAAATAAGGAGATCTTTGGTTTGAAGCAGGAAACACGAGTGTAGTATACCTGATTGGACTCCTATCTAAAGAAGATCTAATTTAAAAGATGAGGAGTGGATCATAATATATATTTTAATAATTCGACGAAATATCAGTTCATGGTGTTGGTGTATGTAGATGATATTATATTTGGTCGCATTAGGCAGGGATCAGTGGATAAATTTTCCAATCACATGAAATGAGAACGTAAAATGTCTATGATTGGTGAACTCAAATATTTCTTAGGACTGCAAGTGATTTAGAGTAAAGACTACACATTTTTTTCTTAGGAAAAGTATGAAAGAGATTTAATAAATACATTCAATATTCATAACTTGAAACCAATGTCGAATCTCATTACGTTTGGAATTAAACGTGGAAAGCATGAGGATGGGACTTCTCTAGATAGCACAATGTACAAGAGAATCATTTGAAGCTTATTGTACCTGACATCAAAACGACCATATACAATCATAACAACATGTTTAGCAGACCACTTTAAGAGTAATATAAAGGAATAACATATGGAGGTATTGAAAAGGATCATGAGGCATGTTTGAGGCACTCACAATTAAGGTTTATAATTTCTTATTGGAAGAGACGGTTAACTTTTACCATTTTCTGATGCTGACTGGGATGGAGATGTTTTTTATAAAAATTACAAAAGTGGTGAAGAATTATTTATTGGTAAAAATTGTGTAGGCTGGTTGAGTAATAAATAGGAAATTACTTCTCTCAGTACTTCTAAAGTTTAATTTATCTCCGCTACAAAGGCTTGCACTCAACTACATTGGATAAAGAAATAACTAATTGATATAGGTAATGAAGTGAAACAACCGATAGTGACTCACTGTGATAAAAATAGTGAAATTGGTCTTAAAAAGGATCATTTTCATCATTATCATGAGAATAATATTGATATAAAATATCACTTCATTAAATAAAAAGTTGAACAAGGCATGATTAATATTGATAACGTTGGAACTAATGAGAAAGTGGCTGAAATTATGACCAAGCCACTGGTAGTGTTTGTGTTTGAGAAACATCCTTAGACCTTAGTGTTCAACCATATCCTAGTTAATATGGAGGTCATGAGGCTCCCCTCTCCCCAATTTAATTAATTATTTTATCTGTTTGTGTAAGTGGTGTAGTTTTATTGGGGATATATGATCCATGGGTATTATGTTCGGAGGCCTACAATGTATAAATATCAGACATTGGGTTTATTTAAAATGGGGGATAATGGATAAATTCAATGTAGAAATGTATAAAATGATTTATAATAATTTGTAAATGTGGAGCATTATAAAAAAAATGTTGAAATGTGGAGAATGATGTAGAAATTAAAAAAAATTACAATGAGGAAGAATGATGAGTTACAAAATGGAAAATGAAGGGAGAAAATGATAATGGAGAAAATACTTCAGTGTTATGAGGAAACAGTTAAGCATTCTAAAGAAAAAGAACCCAACTCATGTTTCCCCTCTTATTTTCTACATTGAGAATTTCTCACATAGATTTAGAGTGTTGGATAGGTTGTTTCTAGCATATCATGTTTTGTTTGTGGTTAGTGCTTCATTGAATTTATCTGCAGATTGCCAACAAACCCAAAGGGAGAGATTGTTGGAACCAAGGTTGCTCATTGCTGGAAAGGGATTATGGTTTGTATATTTTTTCAATCCTCAACATGGAAGATCAGGGATTACATGTAAGTTCATGGATTTTTAAAGGAAAAGGATCTTATAATTCAAGCTGATAATAGTTTTGAAGGAGGAATTGTTTCCCATTTGTTGGCCCATAGGATATTGTTGGCCACAATCTCTAACTATAATGGTTTTAATTATCACAAATTGTGTCACATATTATAACATATATCTTACCTCATCATCAAAAATCATGTCTTAATCACAAGTCACATATCTTACCTCAGATCCTAAATCATTTCAGATCCTAAGTCATGTCAAAACTTATCTATTATATGAGATCATTTTAATAATATAACTAATTATGATTTTTTTAATTCTAAACAATATTATAACTGATATCTATGTGTAATTATGGGTATTAACACATTCATACATTGTTGTACTATAAGACAAATAGAACACCTAAAATTTTCTATGTATGAGTTACTAGCACCGATATAACAATAGAGACACTGACAGATGAGTCACCGACTGATGTCTCACTGATAGGACGATTCACCGACTGATGTCTCATCGATAGATGACTCACTGATAGATGACTCACCAACCGAGTACTCATGAACTGACGAATAACCAACTGATCACTTACCTACTGATGAATCGCCAACAGAAGAGTCACCGACTAATGTCCCACTAACAGTACAACTCACCGATAGAGGAGTCGCCGATAAGCTGTTTAAATTTTAATTTTTTAACATTACTTATAATGGTCATATTTGAGTCATTTAATGATGCTGAAAAATTTAATAATAATTTGTATGAATTTTACTCGACAGTACGAGGTACGATGTACCTATTCACATGTAAAGATCATGCTCCTTATCGGCCCTCAAGAATAAAAGTTGTCTGAAGAGAGAAGCAGTAAGAAGAGTAGTGTACCCGCATGAGATACATATAGAAAAAAATATGTGACTCTCATGCACCTACTATGATCTCAAGAACAAAAGGAATAACACATGAGGAAATATCTATCATGTTGTACATCGAATTGAAAAAATTCTTCTGTTAATCAATGAAGGAGTAGAATATACCTGTAGAACCATACATGTAGTTGGAAGCTAGAATAAGACACTCTGATTTAGTTTTCACTTCCAGAGGAGGACTCAAACCTCATCTCAGCTACAACTAAAGAGTCTAGAGTGGCAACTCAAGACACCGAAAACCTTCCAAATCCTTTCTCAAATCTATTTTCTCTATTGTGTGATGTTTTCTGATACTTTTGAGTAGTGTGTGTATCTATCTACAAATCAAACACTTTATCCTATACCAAACTAAAGGATACAAGATATAATTCCACTCATACCTTCTTACAGATTTTTTACTCCCATGAATAAGTGTGGAAGAGGTTCTTGTGTCACCTGGTAGTTTGTACCCACAATGAACTGTGGTAGAGGTCTTGTGACCTGGACATCTTGTGTGCTGTTGTGAATCCCGATCCAGGGTGTGGATCAAACATTCTATTAATTTAAACTTCTTGGTGGTAGGTGATCACCAAGTGGATAGGATTAGGTCTCTTCTTTATATTGAGCCTCTTGTTTCATTTCCGTTGTGTTTCTACTTTTCGTTTTACTATATCACATATTTCATAAAACTAAATTTGAATTTGATATTTAGTCTTAAAAAGTTTTTATAACAGTATTGACTCATTAGGTTTGTTTCAAAAGTTTTATTAATTATCAAATTGATATAACTGAGAACTAATCAACCTTTGAGAAATTAATCGAATAGTAAATCTCTTATAAATCCACTACTGGGTAACTGGTCAATTGATTTTTAAATTTGGGTAAATTTAAAATAATACTTTCTAAAAAAAGCTTTTATAGAAACTCAATTCACCCCCTCTTGTGTTTCATACTCCGACCAACAATTGGTATCAGAGGAGTTTCAAAAATACATTTTTAAAAAATTTAAAATTATCAATCTGTTTAAACTAGTTTTCAACTATGATTTTAGTTGTGTTTTAAAGATATCGAAATTTCTGTTAGTTCTAATTTTATAGTTCTTTAAAATTATACACATTAGTATTTCAGTATGTATAATAGATTGGATGTTTCTACTACTAAAAGACTACCATTCTTTATGGAACAAATTATTCACAATGGAAAATTAAAATGAAAATGTACTTAGAAAGTATGGGTTTTGAGATTTGGTCTTCCATTATAGATGAATATAAGATTTATTCTATTGACAGGAACACGTGGGATGATCCAACTAAGACTACTTATAATTATAACTGAAAATCCATGAATTCCTTATAATATTCTTTAGGATATGAAGAATTTAACAAAATTTCATCACGTAAAACATCCCATGAAATTTTGGATACTTTCTCTATTTCACATGAAGGAACCTCTAGTGATAAGGAAATGAGACTTAACACATATAATATTAAATATGATAACTTTAAATTAATCTTTATGAGCCTATTTCTGAAATATATCTCAGTTTTAATAAAATTGTGAACACTATGATCTCTATGGGAAGAGATGTTACATCCAAGGACCGAAGTATGAGAATACATAGATGTTTACCAGATAGATGGAGAGGGACCTCTATCTTTATTAGATAATCTTGTGATATTATAAAACTATTAGTAAAGGAGCTGAAAGGAAATTTGATGATGTATGTGGAAGAGTTAAAAGTCAACAAGGAAGAGGATGAACATATGAGAAAATCTGCAGCCTTCAAGACTACTACCTATAAGAATAAGGAAAAAAGAGAAGGTGCTAGACTCTATTGAAAGATCCAATTTTGATGAATCAACATCATATAGTGATGAAGATATGGCTTAGTTTTACATAAGATTCAATAAATTCAATAAGAATAATAAGTTCTTTAGGAATCCCAATTATAAAGCAAGATATGATAATAATGGAAACTAGAAAAGGGAATGGAAAATAAATGACAAATCATAGGATATTGTATGCTATGAATTTAAGGGATGAGGATGTGTCAAAGAAAACATTAAAAAGTTATAATACAAAAATATGTATGAAAACAAAGACAAGATGTATAAGAAAGCTATGAAGGCAACCTTGAGTGCCTATGAGGATAACTCTAGTGATCAGCGTCATCTCATGATGAGGGAGATGACATGTCAAATATTTGTTTTATGAAAAAAAAATTTAAGGTAACCTTATATTCTCCTATACATAATTCGTACTATTATGGAGATGAAAGTGATTATGCAAATATGAAAAGTGATGAACTATTTGAATACTATAACATGCTGGAAGAGACATGAAATGAATTGAAAGTTAAATATAAATCATTAAATAAAAAACATGCTCTCACTATAAATATTAAGTCTTAACTTACTACTAAAAATGAAAATAATGCTCCAGTGCTTAAAGAAAACAATGAACTAAAAATGTATAATGATAAATTTAATAAAGATCTAGATAATTTTACCAATGGGAAAAAATAATCTTACTCAAATTATTGATAAACAGATAGATCCTAAGTAAACTTATAGTAATTGGTATCAGCATAAAAAAATAACTATCTAAAACACATTTTGTAACAGAATCAGGAAAATCTGTTTTTCTACCTAAAAAACAAAATTTTGCTGCTAGTTCTTATGCTAGAAAATATTTTACTACCTCTAAATTTTCTAGACCACACTACTAGAAATGAGGTTTATCCACACGCATCTATTCAGACAGTTTAATGAAATGTGGGGATAGATAGTTTTTAATTTTCTATACCCACAATTTTATTAAAACCGTGGGTATTCAACCCCTAAGTATCAGGTTCCACTACGCTCCCCCCACTTCAACCCTACCTCCTCAACCCCAACTCTCAATCCTGTCATCCCCTCCCCGACCACCACCTCCTGGACATCCGACATCCGCCTCCCTACCCTCTCCTCCCCTATCTGACCTCCACCTCCTGGTCATCCGACCTCTGCCTCTCGGCCATCTCATCCCCTCCCCAGCCTCCGCCTCCTGGCTCCACCTCCACTCCCGACCTGGACCTCCAGAACTTCCCCTCCGCCTCAACATCCCAGACTTCACCACTCTTCCCCCATCTATAGCGACGTCCCTACTCCCCCCTCTCACCTCCGCCTCAAATGGTAGTTCATCACTTTTCTATTTTTCTAATCAGTCTTCATTGGTATTCCCTTATATAACATTAAATAAACCATTCCATATAAAATTTTCCATTATAAAAATTAGAAAGAAAAATTAAGTATTGGAATGAGTTACTCTTATATATACAAAGAGTGTTTTCCTTTTCTAGATTAGATATATAGATCATCCTATTTGTAGGATTTTTCTTTTTGAGGTAATCCTTATGTATAGGATCCAATATAAACTTTACTAATTTTTCCTCTTCTACAATTTATTTTTCATCAACCTGGAAGATATTATGTATATCAGGTTAATGTTTTTCATTTCCATTCCCAATTTTATTTAAACATAAATCATGGAGAAATACTTGTGTCTATGCCATGGTTTATTCCTGTAACTTCTAGAATAACAAATGTGCTAAATTTCTAGACTTAATTTTCCAAAAACAGCAAATTACTTATATTAAAATGCTCTAACCTTATCGATAAATCTTCAAACTTATCTTCCCTAATTAATTTATAGACATTCACTTCAAAAAAAAATTTCTATACTTAACTTCAAAACATCTAGTTAACAACAAATTCTTCTCAGAACATCTTGGTTCTCTAATTCTATAACATACTACATCCAGAATGCACAACCTTTATATCCACTATAAATTAACTTTTAGAATATCATGTTTTACATTATTAACAACATCACTTCTAGAACATCTACAACCCCACTTCCAAAACACGTTTCATAACTTGTCATTCTTCAATTTATCTTCAGAAATAACTTCCAGACAATCTAAAAACTCCAATTTGTGACTTCTATTATCAAACACATTTATTTATTAGTAAACATAACACTTATTTTAAACAAATCAAACACAAAACCTCCTGGTTGAATCTTTATATCCCTTTATATTTTGCTGATAATACTACTATAGATCCTACACGAACTATTAAATATAAATGATTCAAATAAATACATATTTATGGTTTATTATTCTCACTCCCCTTTTTTTAAATATAATGAAAATGGACTTTGTATACATATTTTTTTTCATTATCCCCCCTTTATTCGATAATTACATAGGGTTACCTTATTAGCTATACTCCCCTGTCATCCATACAATACATGTTGTATATTTTTAATGGTCTCCACTAAATCTTTATTGGTACATTTTTATTCTCCTCTACTTTTAAAATCCATATTTGGAGAATTTTCTCTCTCCCTTAATCATTAAATTCATTTACAACCCATTTGATATTGAACTCTTTCAACCTACTCCTCAAACTCCACCTCTTGAAAATTTGGATCCATTTGCCACATTCAAACCTTTTGGATATCGTTAAACCATGTGTTGATTAAAACTTTGGATATTTTACCACTGTCAATTCCACTTGTTAGATGAAAATATTTCCTAAATTTTATTTTCTAGGATTTTAATCGTTTCCTCTCTTCAGCCATGTTTTACTAAAATATTTTTAGAAATTTAATTTACTACTTATCATTTAGTTATTGGTGAATACTTTAACCCTAATAATTATAAACTCGATATAGTCAATAACATCAAAGCTGTGCTTGCGACTCACTTACATATATAAACATGTATAACTTGAGATTTTTCTTTCTTCTACACATCCTGTAATCTCAATTATAATTACACAAAACCATCTGATAATAAACAATAAAGTACTAAGTGTCTGAGTCACACCACATGTTTAACTAATAGATATCACTTCTTCATGATGAACTTATGACACCAACTGATATCCATGATCCTTCCTTTCCTCACATGGATTTCCTTTTTATGGATAAGAATAAACAGTTTATGTGTTCCCATCCCCAAATACCCCTAAATGCATTTAGTTATTTAAACTAATTATATAGATAATAATTTAAACATTGTAACTATTTTTTGGTTATGAAAGATTACTTTCTACAAATTTTGGTATCTTAGAAAAACAATAATCTGACACCACATTATTAGCACACGAACAAATAAACATAAATTCCATGAATGTTATTATTAATTACATGTATTCTATTCTATTAATTTTAGTAGCTTTATAACAATTTACATAGTAAATGATATCATTTATCAATTACCAAATTTCACTTAACACAACTGAAAATTTTATATGAGGCTTTAAATCAACTTTAATTCTCTATGAAGCTCTACATCATTTGAGCCTCTCCATCACAAGATGAAATTCCAAATCTAGAATACAAATCTAAAGTGGTTTCTCAACACCGTTTATTGAGTCATATAAGGCCATGATACCATTTTATATTTTTTATACTAATTAATATATCTAATAAATCTGAAACCACTTATTGAATTTATCTTCTTTTATCATAATCACAACCTTCTTAAATTTTCATCACTTCAAACAACACTTAAAAAATATCAGAACAGATTGGGAGAGGGATCCTTCCCATCCATCCCCAACTTAAAGATTTTGTTTTGTATTAGTAAACCAACCCTTTGTATAAAAATATTTTCCCATGATTAGATTATTGTGTTTCAAAAAAGTTATTTCCTACTAGTTGAGGCCATCATTTACCCCTATATATAAATTACCTCTCATTATTACCCTTAATATGAGCCAATTCTAATTATCACATTCTAACAACTACATCTATAATGTATATAATGGCCAATGATCATATTATGGACATGTAATGTTATGAATTTATAATAATAATTTATTTATTTCTTATGAAATATCACACATATAATTTATTCAATGGTAAATTCCCATATAAAAAGTAGGGGTCGTTACAACCCTGATGTAGACATGGAATTTGATGGATTTTCATTATTAATTTTTCTTAAACATATCTCGAATTCACTTATTACCCTTCAATGGGTTTTATTCCACTAAATAAAACATAAAAATTTCATTCAATATCCCTCAATGGATTTTTTTCATTAACAATTTCATAATAATAAAACACTAAAAATGTTTTTTAAACACTGAACTATTGTAATAAATAATGGTTTTCCTACCATGAGTATAATGCCTCTATATATATAAAGGAGTATTTGACATTGAAATTTTCTTTTTAATTCCCCATCAATGTCCACTTGGGAGTGTATTTTTTAACTTTTTTCTTTAGTTTACATCTCAAGCTCAAAATTTTTTCCTTTTTTCCTACTTATTCAATAATGGACTCCTCTTGGAATTAAATATGTATTTCTAGCTACTAATATTATTTGATTAATTTAATAATAAAATTGATTGAAATGAATTTTTTAAATATAATTTACATAGTTTATTTAATGGTAATTTTTTTCATGTTATAGAATGGATAGAAGCTGGATGTATCGTACCGATCAGATTTCAACCGAGTTTCAAAATATTTTGGATAATTTTTTAGATTTTTCATTTAATAATGTGTTAGATGGAGGTTGTATATAGTTTACCTACTATAATTGTGTTGAAAGACCATAGTTAAGATGAGAAGAAGTTAGTTACCATTTAATGAAATTTGGATTTAAAGAAAACTATAATGTTTGGTTTCACCATGGACAGACAAGTCAACCTTTGACCGTTCATAAACAAAATGAACTAAGTGACATGGAGAATTTGATATTTGATCGGTCTCCATATGTGCATAATTTTGAGAGAGATAGCATGTCGGTGCAAGAAGACAATGATATCAGTACACCTGAGGAAAATATTGAAGATGATGATGTTGAGAGAGTGAAAATTTTATTGGATGATTCCAGAACTCCAATATATCATGAATGTACTAAAATGAGAAAGATTGACTTTTTAATGCGGTAATATCAAGTGAAAACCATGTATGGGATTTCTAATACCTCTATTGATTATATTCATACATTTTTGAAGGACGTTCTTCTTGATGGTGAAAATATTCCCTCAAATCCTTACATGGCATGGAAGTTAATTACGTAGGTTGGATTTTCTAATAATAAAGTCCATGCTTGTCCAAAAGATTGAAGTTTATTTTTTGAGGAAACAGGTGACCATAATGACTGTAAAGAATGTGGTACATCGTGATGGAAGACAAATGCATATGGAACACCATCTCGTGTGCCACAGAAAATCATGTGGTACTTTCCATTGATTCCCAGACATCAAAATCTAGTCAAGTCTCCAGAAATCTCAGTCAATATGTGATGGCACAATATTGAGATAATTAAAGGTAATGATGACCTGGTCCATCCTACAGATGGATTAGCATGGACGACATTTGATGCACAACATCTTGATATTGTAGCTGAGGTGCGTAATGTCAGATTGGGCCTATCATGTGATGGTTTTAATCCGTTTGGTCAGATGCTTACTACTCATAGCATGTGGCCAGTTTTTATTCCTGTTTATAATCTACCTCCATGGATGTGTATGAAATAACCTTTCACTTTCATGAATATACAGATATTTGGACCTTCGGATCCTGGTAATGATATAGATTTCTACTTGCAGCCTTTAATAAATGAGTTGAAACAACATTGGGATTTTGGTTTTTAGACATTTAATGCTTCTTTAAAGAATACGTTTCAGATGCATGATGCCCTTCTATGGGCCATAAATGATTTCCATGCCTATGCAATGATGTCTAGGTGGAGCATCAAGGGAAAAATATCATGTCCCATTTTTATGAATAATAAACGATAAAGAAATCTTAAATATCGTCGTAGTTTTAGTTTCATGGGGCTTTGCCGATTATTGCCAATGGATCATCAATATAGGAAGAATTATAGGAGGATTGATAATAATGTTGACATTGAAGAACCACCACAATGTATGTCATGAAGTGATATGCTTAATGAATTGAATGATTTCATCTTTTCATTACGGAAAGGTCGGTTGAAATCTCGAAAGAGGAAGAATGATGATACTGAAGTCACTTACAATTTGAAAAAAGAATCATTTTCTGTGTTTTCATATTAGTATACTAATTTGTTACGTCATTGTTTAGACATAATGCAGATTGAGAAAAATATATGGGAAATTTATCATTCAATTCTTTTGAATATTAAGGGGAAGACCAAAGATGACTTCGGATCTCGTCGGGATTTATTGGATTGGGGTATTCGACCAGAACTACATCCTCTTTGTATAGGTGAAAACAAATGGAATGTTCCCTGTGCTTCTAATGTGATGACACTGATAGAGAAAGATTAATCTCTAAAAATATTGGAGAATATCAAGGATCCGGATGGCTGTTCCAGCAACATATCTAAATGAGTCAACATAAGACATTTGAAATTGAAATCCCTAAAAACTCATGATTATAACATCCTTCTTTGTGAATTGATTCCAATATAAATTCGTCATTTTCTATCCAATAATGTAAGGGTGGAAGTGATTAGATTGTGTCATTTTTAGAGACCTTTGTGCTAAAAGGTTATCCAAATCATTGTTGATAAAAATGCAGCAAGAGGCACCGTTAATTCTGTGTGAGTTGGAAAAAAAATCCTCCATCCTTTTTCACATACATGCTGCATTTAACAGTTCATCTTCCAACTAAGACACTTCTTGGGGGACCAGTCACATTTTGGTGGATGTATCCCACTGAAAGAAATATCTGCACAATGAAATCATATGTCTGAAATAATTATTATCCTGAATGTTCCATTATGAGGAGTTATCTAGCCCAAGAATGTATGGATTTTTGTTTAATGTATTTTTATGATGTGAGCACAAGACATAATTGACCAATGAGAAACAATGATGATCTGTATGAGTAAATTCAACCCTCATTTCCATCTCTTCCCCAAATAGGTGGAATTATCGGGTCGTATACATTGGTTACATTGAGCTTTGAAGATCAGAATATGGAACATTGTATAGTCTTGTTTAATTGTGGTTTTTTAGATGCCTATATCAAGTAATTAATTTGAATATATATATATGTTATCTAATATGATATCATATCACATATACCTTATACTTTTATTGTCATTTTATGTAGAGAACATAAACAAATTATAAGTAGAGTTCATTGGTCTTTACTGTTGAAAAGGAGAGAGGCTATGCATAGCTAAGAGTTCCCAACTTGGTTGAAATAAAAGGTTTGACCATTACATTAAATACCTTAAAATATAGATATATTTTTAATTATATTACACATATGTATTCCAGGTATTGAGTTTTCCTGCTAACTTCATTTCTCAAAAATTAAGAGCGTTGGCTTTTAGACCCGATTCTTTGGTTCGTGACTGAAAATCTTTAATAACCAATGGATATAAATTTATTACAATTGATAGAGTGTTGAAAATGATAACACATCATGATGGCGTTATGTTTACTACTAGAACGGATTATTATGCAAGTTCATCAGATAGTCGACATCGATATGAAGATGTGTATTATTATGGACTGGTTGAGAAAATATTGTTATTGGATTACTCCTCTCAAGGTCGAGTAAAAATGATGAAATTTAAATGGTTTGATTAAATGATTCTACATGGTAAATTTATTGATGATTGTGGATTTAGAGTTATTGACATTAGTCGATTCCTACATACTGATGAACCATACATTTTGGAATCAATGGAAAACAAGTGTTTTTTGGGAAAGATCATTTGAAACATAATTATGGTGTCATTAATGAAGTAATCCCAAGAAATATTTTTCATGATGTTGGGGATGAAATTGTCACCATTGATGCCCCCATCGGTGTTAGCCAAAATTTTGTAATTGATGACACAAATTGTCCCATTGTGAGCGATGATGTTGAACCTGAGGTAGTAGAGGGTAATATATAAAAGCAACCATATATATTCAGAGTTCATTCAGTTTACCTTGACATGAATTTCTCAGGTTGGTACTAATGTAATTACTTTAATTTAGTTTTAGTTTGGAATGATATGTCTGTTTTAGGATTGTTTGGTTTCGTTTCATTTAATTATATTTATTTCAATTCAGAAAACTGGGTTTAAAATGTGGATTTAAAAATTGTCTAACTTGGTTGTAAATTATCATTACTAAATGATGTTATGCCTTTTTTTGTCTTATTTGGATTCTAAGTTGTATATATGATATGTAAAAATTGTTGAAAAAAATATATATTTCATTCTTACACAGATTATGAAGAAAACAACAGAATCTCGTAAGAAGAGATTATTTGATGTTGATTCTATTAGATGAAAGCATGTGTTGTATTCAGTGAGTATAATAATTCTAATATTTATCTTCTGCATTACATATAATATCAAGTTCATATTTTTGATCAAATGTTTTTAGATATATATAACTTCAGAGATTCCTCTTCTTAGTATGGTACCGAGCAGCGATCCTTCAATACCTAGGATGATCTCCCATCTTACCACTCCCCACACTGACCCATTAGTGGCCATCCCATCTACCACACATGTCCACCCTCTACTTGAGACCTCTAGGATGTTCCCATACATTTCATTTTCATCATCCCATTTACCCTCTTTTTCCCATTCCTTGTCCACGCCGACTCGACCAATGTTCTCACCTGCACAATTTCTATATGCATTCATGTATCCCCAGACCTACTACACATATTCTTACATATCTACACCACATCTTTTTACTACCATCCATCCAAAACATATTGAGTCTATTCCTTCAGTTTCCACACCTATTCATGAAGATCAGCCGGAGCATGCTTTCTAACAGATACTTCCTTTGGAGGATGTTGATCCGACACAATCCAAGGATGCCTCACAGCCTATTCAGGAGCCTGCATCAGGTTTTTTGTTATAAATGTTTCAAATTATACCATTTCACTTTTTTCTTATTGTATTTTCACTTATCTCTTCTCTTTTCAACTCTTATCTTATTTACTGGGATCTTCTAGTAGGCGACGTGGGTGCACTCGAATGTGCGATGCCTCGAATCGTGAAACTCAGATTATGGTGGATTACAATTCAAAAAATAAAATGGTAGGTAAAAATGCTAAGGAGTGTAGAAGTTTCATGGATACTTTATCCAAATATCATGATATCGTTCTAGTGGAACCGTTCTCATGGGGACATATCAGTGCTAACATCAAGGATAGGGCATGGGCGCATATATGGGTACAGAAATTTTATAAATTTATATTTATATTAGTACTGTATTTATATGACTTAACATGTTCGTTGCAGAGTTGATTTAACTTTCCCAATGGTCAAGCTACCAATGCTACTAGGTTGAGTGATCTTGGATAGTATTGGCAGTCATACAAGTATGAGTTACATATTGGTTAGAGGAGCATAGTGGGTACTGAGTTAGAGGGTGTACCCACAAACCCTGACTATCCAAAAAGTCAATACCAAAAAATGGACGCACATTGGAAGCCTAAATAGTATAAGGTACTACCCATCGTTAATGGTTTTCATATAAAATTTAATTTTTATTACTTGTATTGTTTTTTTTGTTTCATAGGAAGTGTCAGCGAAAAACAAAGAAAACAAAGATAAAATGATATATCTACACACATTGGGGCACACTACAATGCCTGAGCATGAGAAGCAGCTGGTACGTTTATCTGAATTAAAATAATTTCCTTATTTATAACATCTCATCAAACATTATTCATACCTTCCCTTAGTCCATGTATCCTGGAAGTCACATATTATACTAGGAGAAGGCTTCTCTATTTTCCCTAATCATGTAGTATATTTCCATGAATCCCACTTCAGAAAACCATTTCATAAAACCACCAATCAGTTATGACTGTCATTTACCTCAATGTTTGTAGGTATTTGTTGCAACTCACTTCAATCCAATTTTTTTCATTTATCATATATGGTTGTAATCCAAATTTTTTCATTTCTCATATGCAACAAGCTGTATTGGTCATTGAAGGTCTTGTACCTCGTGCAAAATTATTCTACTTGACTAGTAAAAAAAGAAAGAATTGTTGTTAATTCACAAACACAAGATAAAATTGTAAGTTTGTTTAGTTATGTTTAAAACATTTATATGAAATTCATAATTTAATATGTTTATAATTTCACCATTCTACCTTGGAGGCCATGTATGAGAAGGAAGCTGACAGCTTTGGGCCAAATGATCATTTGAGTCAGGTGTTATGTGTGGAGCATCTAGGAAGAGTCCATTGTAGACCAGGTAAAAACATCTTCCCCTCTAGGTATTTGTCATCACAGGACTCCTCTAAAGCCTCTAAGGCCTCTGAGTTGGAAAGAGCGTGTGCTAAATTAGCTGTGACAAAGAAAATTGTACTAGAGGAGTGTGAAAAAAGTAAGCTAATGAATGAACATTTCATGAATGCTATGTCAGTGTTGAGTTAGTGACTACCATTAGAGGTTGTTTCCACTTTTTTTTCATGTATGAAATCAATGATCTCTTTAAATAATGCCTCGGTTGATTCCCATGAGGTTCCTAGTGGTGATGATGGTGGTGGCGATAGAGTTGGAGAGGATGTTGCTGATGCTGTTGTTAGTGATGAGATTGCAGATGATGATGCTGATGGTGCGGTTGGTGATGATGTTGCAAATGATGTTGTTGTCAATGTTGCTCCTGATGATGATGATGCTGAACATGGGGACGACGATGATGGTGATGGGGGGATATTAATCCCCCCCATTTATGACTTAGCAGAGAGACTTGTGTTGGAGTTTTTTTTGTATTGGTGGACTGCTTGTATGTGACTTTCATTATGCAATTAAATGAATTTTCGAATATGTTTTCATCAGGGGTGTTTTTTGAAAATTATTTAGGTAATTTTCACATGCCATATATTTTTTATGGCTTGGTGTGTATATTATTATCTCGCCATCTAATATTTGCCTTAGCAGTGGAGGGGAGGCCTAGGATGGAGGGGTTGCAGTGAAGGGCTGGGGGGGATGCAGTCGAGGGTTGGGAGGATGTTGGGGAGGTGAAGGTTGGGAGGGGGGTGTAGTAGAGGGCTGGGAGGGGAGGGGGATGCATTAACTTAATCTATCTTTCATATACTCGGCATGCAGAGGATGTTCATCAGGAGAGTATGACTATGTCTTCCACTTTGAAGAAGAAGAGCTTGTCTATTGAAGGTAGTAAAAACATTTAGTTTCATCTAATATTTTTATTTAAACATAAAGGCACTGATTTGTAGTTCACGGAGTGATTCATATTTTTGGTGTTTCTTTTCTTTTCTAAATAGTGGCCTTACGAAGCTGTTGCAGTTGATTTTGTGGAAATACCTCAAACCTTGGCACAAAATTGTGGTGTTAATGTTATCAGGACTATGGTTTCTCTACAAGGAAAGGCAAGTAACCCGTGCTCATTTCCCATTTCCCCATTCAGTCATCGATTTATGATTATATTGTTACGTAGTTCAGTCATGACACCAAAAACTAAAACACTTTCCCTGTGTATTTTATTTTCCTAAAAAAACTATATGCCTTGGGATGTCAATAAATCTAATATTTGATATGAATACAGTAAATATGGGGGAGGAGGAGGGGCTGGTTAGGGGGCAGGTGGAGGAAGAGGGGCTGGATAGGGGGGGGAGTTGGGCATGAGGCAGGGGGAGGGGAGGGGGAGGGGCTGGGCAGGGGGGAGGTGGGCATGAGGGAGGGGGAGTGGGAGGGGCTGGGTAGGGGGAGCTGGGCATGAGGGAGGAGCTGGGTAGGGGGAGCTTGGCATGATGGTGGGGTTGGGTAGAGGGTATGGGGAGGGGGAGGAGAATTTGCTGGGTAGGGGTGAGATGAGAAGCTTATTTTTTAATCTTGATAACGAGAACAAGCCTTGATTATTGATAACATTTTCTATTTATGGTGGATACTTTGTATTTATATCAATTGTTTAATGAAATTGTGATATATGTTTGTGTATTTTATTTCATGTGTTTTTATCCAAAATGTTACCTAAATATGTCATTATACATTACTGATTGGCATGTGATCTGACAGTTATATAAATATTTGGAGTTGACTGACTGATTTAGATACTGCATCTGCTTTTTGTGGTTTTTAGCTTTCCTTTCTCAAAAGTTTTAATGCGGTTTTTGTGTTTTAGGAAAACTCCAAAAACAAAAGAAAAATCTTGTATAGTGGAATCCTAATTCAGGTTTTACACCATATTTTTAATTTTAATATTCGGTTTTAGATTTGTGTATATTTTGGATACATTGAATTGTCATCTCATTTTAAAAGGCTCAGTATGTTATTCGGAAATCATGGATCATGGCGTACTTTCAGGAGGTATTCACCCTTATGATTTTTCTGGATTTTTAATCTTTTAACACGATCAAGTCTGGAATATTGATAACATTTTCTATTTATGGTGTATACTTTATATATATATAAATTGTTGAATGAAATTGAAATACATGTTTTTGTATTTTATTTCATGAGTTTTTTATCCAAAAGTTTCTTTAAATATTCCATTCTACATGACAGAACAAGGGGCAGGGGCTGGGCAGGGTGAGGGGAGGGGGATGAGCTAGGCAGTGGGAAGGGAGGGGGAGGGGCTACAAAGGTGGGGAGGGGGAGGGTCTGGGTAGTGGGGAGAGAGGGAGGGCTTGGCAGGGAGGAGGGGGAGGGACTGGGGGAGAAGCTGGGCAGTGGGGAGAGAGGGGGAGGGGTTGGGCAGGGGGGAGGGGCTGGGCAGTTGGGAGGGAGGGGAGGGGCTAGGCAGGGGGAGAGGGAGGGGGAAGGGGAGGAGCAGGGAAGTGGGGAGGTAGGGGGAGGAGTACACACAATTTAGATCGCATCCTATCGCTTTTTATAGTCCATTTAAATGGGGTTGTTATTTTTGAATGTTTAGTAGGATAATTTCTATATGTTTTTGTTTTAGATTCTTCATGGGGTTGGTTTGTGAGTTGTAAATCCTGTGTGAGGGTGTGGGATCATTATTTATAAATTGCTTGTGGATACCAACTAGTGTTGTTTAATTTTCAGTTTTATGGATCATTGTAGTAGAGATCAAATAGTTTCTATGAGAATATCGTTGTTTTACATTGTGTATTGGGACCGTTTGCTCAAGATTAGAGATATTGAGGTATAACTATTGAGTTTGGGGACCACATATATTGGAGTCTTGTGGAAGCAATGACTCCTTTTGATGGAGGTTACTGTCGGGTACCATTATACTACTGATGTGAGTCTAAGGTACTCTTGAAGATTCCATTGTTGGATAGTTTCTAATAAAGTTATTAGTGGTTGTCATACAAGGCTATTAAGAATGCATGTATTTATGTTCGAGTTGAGGAAACAGAAGAACCATAATGAGCATATTTATTACATTAAAAGAACAATTTTTGGAAGATTCCAAAAGGGAATTACAATATTATAAAGCTATTCACTTTGATAATGTTGAGCTAAACATTCAACTATAAATATTCCAAGAAGGAATGTTGATGTTTCAAGATGATATTTTTGGATGAGTTAAATATAGTTGATGCTGAATTTTGTGGGATCATTGATAAATACAAATACCAATAACTTTGTAAGATAGTAAATTAGTCAATTCATGAGGTAGTCAGAATTTCAAAATGAATCCCATACATTCCCACATCTATAAAATGATAACATCGTATATAAAGGGGGAACATCACATGAGTTAAGTATATGAAAAAGAGGGAATATTGAGAATGAGATACTGAGAGTTACTAATAAAAAGAGTTGAAGAAGGGGATTTTATTATCTACTTTCATCAAAACTGAATTTATGTCAAAGGAGGTATGATGAACCGGAAGCATATAATTTTTTAAAAAGAAGAACTAGAAGGACAAAATTTTGAATGAAGTTCCATAATGTTGAAAATTGAGTAGATCCAAATCATCCCAGATCCAGAGGAAGTTTCAAGACAATTATACCTTTCTAAAAATATGTTAAATATCTCTAAGTAGTTAGACACAAGATATAGTGATCCAATATTCTTGTTGAGGAATACCATTTAAAGAAGTCTATATTAATGCACTTGATCAACTCTAAAAAGGATCTTGTGGATGGGGAATATAAATAGTTGTAATAGGCTTTAAGATGGGGTATATAACGAATCATTGAAGGAGTTTTAAATTGTGTTGTATAGCCAATTTTTGAATAAAGGATAGGGTGTATAACCAATTAGTTTTGATATTATTAGAGTATCTATGTTTTCTCATATAACCAACATGGAATTTAGGATTTTCACTAAACTTTGTAAATCAACTTGTTTAGGTATTTTTCTTTCATTTTCATATGTATGAGGTAAGGATGATATTTTTATACAGAGAGGATCATGTATTTAACCATACATAGTGTGGATTGATACTTTTAGTTTAGCTATTTAGATGATGGGGATTAGGTTGGATTATCGAACATCCAGTTTGACATGCCATGTATATGTGCTAATACAGGTGCAGAATGGTAGGAAGGTGTAGCTTCTTAGCCTGTGGAAACTGTCTATACCCATGGTTTGGTAAACCATGGGTAAATATGGGTCCCTATAAATCAGTATACCCATGGTTTTCAAACTGTGGGTAATATAAATTTTCCATGGTCTATAACCGCGTTTTTCAGATAACTGTGGGTATAGACCTATTTTGATGGCACTCCAGTGCACGGTTTCTGAAACCGTGGGTATATCCTATACCCACGGTTTCAAGGCCTGTACCCACGGTTTTAAACCATGTGTATAGGTGATATTTCTAGTAGTGCCAAATAGAGTCTATTTTTAATTTATTTTACATAATTATTATAGGAAACCAATGAAGAAAATGTGGGTACTTAATTCACTAATTACTAATGTTACTAGACCCAAACAAATTTCGGTAACAAAATCTATTTTTGTCTAATTATTTTGTAGGAATCAGGATTAAAGAGATCCTGAATGTGTCATCGGTACTTGGACAGTGGATGTCCAAGACATATGACAAGAGACTATACAATCTTCAAGAACCTAGTCAATATTTATGGTGGATATGTCACTTTTGGAGACAATTCTATATGAAAACTAATTGGCTTAGGCCAAATTGGTTACTCTAACTTAGTTTTAATTTCTAAAGTACTTTTTGTTTATGGATTGAAATATAATTTTCTTATAATTTCAAAATTATGTGATGATGGATTTCATGTCAAATTTTAAAATTATGCTTGAAATGTTTTTAACTCTAAAAATGAATTATTATTTTCTCCTTTTAGAAATGAAAATGTATAAGCTGTTAAATTATGTTATTTAGTTTCTCAAAATGTTCCTTGTTTAAGTGACATTTATAAAGGGTCATGGATTTGGAATAAGATATTAGGACACTATAATGTACACTCCCTTAAAAATCGTACAAGAAAATGACTAGTCAAGGATTTACCCAAACTGGATTTTTCAAATAAAAATGTTTTTAATCCTTTTCAGAAGGGTAAACAGCACAATATATCTTTCAAATGAAAGAAAGATGTTTCAAATTCTCAATCGTTAGAGTTGGTTTACATGGACTTGTATGGACCATCTATAGTTTCTAGTTTAAATGTGAAGCACTATGTCTATGATCTTGTAGATGACTTTTCTAGATATACATGGACTTATTTCTTATCTAACAAAGAGAAGCATGTACTTACTTCACCAAGTATGATAAAACAATGGAAAATATAAGTGCAATTATAATAAAATATTTAAGAAGTGATCATGAACATGAATTTAAAAATCAAGACTTTGAATAAATTTTCTTACACAATGGCTATAGTCATAACTTCCCTTCCCTTAGGATAGCTCAAAATATGGAGTTGTGGAAAGAAGAAATAGAACATTACAATAGATATCCCAAAAAATGCTTAATGAATATGATCTAACTGTTTACATTTAGTATGAGGTTGTGAATATTACTTCCTACATAATTAATAGAGTCTTAATTAGACCTATTCCCAAGAAGAATGATTATGAGTTTTGGAACAATATAAAACCCAATGTTAGTTACTTCAATGTTTTTTGTTGAAAAGTATATATCCTTAATACAAAGGAAAATCCTGAAAAATTTTCATCCATGAGTGATGAAGGAATCTTCCTAGGTTACTAAATATCTATTAAAGCCTATAGAGTCTCTAATAAAAGACCCAAGTGTATGGAAGATTCTGTTCATATAAAATTTGATGAAACAGATCCACATGAACCTAAGACCTCCCTAGACATCCTTGAAGAAGATATGTCAAATCTGGAAAAAAATGAAAAATCATCTAACCATCTTGTCATGAAATCTACTAAATCAATCAGTTATGGAAATTCTTAAAACTATGGACATGATGAACCTAAACCTGTAGATGAACTTGAAATTACTAGCCTCTCCTTTTATAGAACAAATAGAACCCCCAAGAACCATCCTTTAGATGTTTTTGTTTGAGACATAGATAAAGGGACACAAACTAGATCCTCTCTTAGAAACCAGGTTTAACATTAAGCATTTTTGTCATAGATTAAACCTAAAAACCACAATGATTCAATTAAACATGAATATTGGGTGATTCATATGAAATAAGAATTTAATAAATTTGAATGAAAAAAAGTTTTGAAACTTTTGGATAGACCCAAATACACCTTTACCATAGGCACTAAGTGGGTGTTAAGGAACAAAGTTGTTGAATCTGGTAATATTGTTAGAAATAAACCCAGATTGGTTATATAAGATTATAGTCAAGAAGAAGAAATAGACTATGAAGAAACTTTTTCACTTGTTGCTAGACTGGAGGCCATTAGAATCCTACTTTCTTATGCTACCCATCTTAATTTTACGTTCTAACAAATGATGTTCAATGTGTATTCCGAATTGGGTATATAGTTGAGGATATTTTTGTTCAACAACCCCCTGGTTTTACAAACCCTCATTTTCAAAATCATGTTTTCAAATTAACAAAAGATTTATATGGTTTAAAACAATATCCAAGATCTTGGTATGATAGAATAAGTACTTTTCTCATTACATATGTCTTTTCAAAAGGAATTACTGATCCAACTCTTTTAAAAAAAATTATAAAGATGTTTTAGTAGGTCGAATTTATGTAGATGATATTATTTATGGTTCTTTATAAAATTATTTATGTATTGATTTTTCTAAAATGATGCTAAGTAAATTTGAAAAGAGTTTGATTGGTGAACTCAAATTCTTTCTTGGATTTTGGATTTTTCAAAATAAAGAAGGTATCATTTTAAATCAATGTAAATATACAAAAGATATTTTAAAATGATTATGATTTGATAGCATTAAAATTAGTGACTCTACAATGAGTACAACTTGTAAGTTTGATCTTGATGAAGATTGTAAATATGTTGTCAAACCACTTATAGAGAAATGATTGGATGTTATCTCTACATGACTAGTAGTAGGCCAGATATAATGTTTAGTGTGTGCATGTGTTCATGTTTTCAAGATAACCGCAAATAATCTCACATAAATTCTGTTAAATGAATTTTAAAATACCTAAAATATACTATAAATTTAGGTTTGTTTTACCCTAAAAGAAAATAATTTGATATAGTGAGTTATTCTAATAATGACTTTGTTGGATGAAAGTTATAAAGAATGATAACCTCTGGAACATGTAACATTTTGGGAAAGTATTTAGTTTCATGGTGTAGTGAGAAAAAAATTCTATTGCACTATCTACTGTCGAAGCTGAATACATTTCTCATGGTAGATATTGTGCTCATATTTTTTTGGTGAAACACACTACTATACTATGGATATCAATTTAGACATGTACCTATAAATTGTGATAGTAAAATTTCTATTTACATTTCTAAGAACCTAGTTTCTTATTCAAGAACATAATATATTTATGTAAGACATCAATTTTTGAGAGATCATTATCAATAGGGTGATGTCACTTTAGAATTTATTGGCATTGAATATCAGCTTGCTGACATATTCACAAAGCCAGTGAACTCTGAAAGAATAAATTACATCAGACATCAGCTAGAGATGATTAATCTATATGTATCTTGTAGTCTTCCCCCTTTGTCAAAACTAAGAAAAATTGTCATGTTGACACTGTTTGGCCAACACTGTCATGACGACTCTATCATGACGACACTGTCATGCAGACTCTATCATGCCAACTCTGTCATGCCGACACTGTCATGCCGACACTGTCATGCCGACTCTGTCATGCCAACATTGTCATGCTGACACTTCTATCAGGCCAACACATTTTTCATGCCGACACTGATGAGTCACTTATCATTGTTTTATGTTTTTAACCAAAACGACATTTTTTTGATTATTTATGGAACATGGTTTTAAATTTTGATATTTTCACTCGATTTATGCCCTAAATGATATAAACACGAATTGTTCCACACTACTACTTACCTTGAGATCGTCATTGATCACTCTACCCTAAACATTTCACCTTCAAGCCTTGAACGAAGCTCTTAAAATGTTAAAGGTGAAGTTCCTTATTAAAGGATACTTTGATAAGTATCCACCTAGTAAGAAGGAGAAAGGGAAGTCCATTGGATATTCTAGTCCAATAAATCGAGCACTGGCAATTGTATAGTAACTCTAGAAAAAAGTGTTGTCTGTAGAATAGTTGTTGGAGATAAAGTCAGTGATACTGAAAGATCTACATGATCAGGGTTGGATTCCATGGTTTTTTTAGAATTGAAGAGAATATTATTCAAAGCTGGTGCATGAGTTCTACATGAATGCTAAATTTCTTTTGGAAGGAAGTGATTCCTATTTGATAAAATCAATGGTAAAAGGAATGCGGGTTTCTTTTTCTTCAAATCAGTGGGATTAATGTCTCAAATTTCCTCATAATGGAATTTTTTATGATTATCCAGGTACTCCTCTACCTAAAAGTGATATTTTTAGCCTTATGATAGCTTTTAAATAACATACTGACAATGAATATCCTTGAATGTTTGTTACTACTGAGCTACTTGGATAGTGCATAATCTTGTTTAAGTTCACCCGACACCAAATTTGTCCCAAGAAAGGGGAATTTTCTTCTATGAAGTACTAGGATGTCTATCTGGTTTATCTACTGAAGAATGGAGTTAAGGTGAATCTTTGCAAGTATTTAATGTTTTACATAACTGAGATGATCAAACCCTACTATAATACAAATTCTTTATTTTTCCCTAGGATGATATCTACATTGTTGAAAGAAAGGGTTGTGTGGATGAAAGTGATGAAACTATATCAGAATGCAATGACTTTTGTTTGAATAAGGCTATCTGTGGAAGAATAATGATTCATTATAATCTATGGAAGAGAAGGTGGGTTGGATATGAAGACAAATATTATGAAAAATTCAATCATGTGGATCACCCTACTAGACCAAAAGATATAAGGTACCCTAGTTTGGGTCATTATGAAGAATAAACTTAATTTGATGAGAAAGGAGGTGAGGAAGCTGGATATGATAGGGAAGGATCTCCTATTGATGAAAGGAGTGGTCCTGATGTTTCTATAATTCCTCCTAAGATGACCTACAGACAACCTATCCCACCAATGTACATAACTTGAAAAGAATATATTTTAAGGGATGCTGAAGATGAAGAGGAAAAAAAAGTGAGTGTAATTGGGGAGTATGATTCTAATTACTCAAATGAAGAAGAAGAATAAGAAGAAGGGGATCAAAGAGAAGAAGGAAAGGCAGATGGTTCTAGAAATGATGAAGAAGAGGAAGAATATGAAGAATAGGAAGAAGTGTAAGGAGATGAATCAAATGGTGATGGAGGTGATGCTAGACTAGATCATGCCATCAATGGTTGTGATGATGTTCGTGAAGATGAAAAATATGTAAGAGATGATCTGGATGCTCTTGTGTAACATAAAAAGAATATAGAATTGGTACCTGCTCCTCAAGTTGTGTATGTAAGGAAGAGACATCAAACTGAGGGGGAGAAAGCTTCCAAGAAGGATGAAACTGAGGGGGATCCTCTAGAAATAGAAGATCAAGATGGTTAATAGCATCAAATTGGAAGGGTAAGGCTTGATACTCTCACTCCTCTAAATGATGATGTAATGGGTAGATGGGTGAGGAATCCTGGGTACATGGCACTATTATAAGATTATGATGATTCAGATGATGATGTTATTATAACTAATGTAAGGGAACTGGTGGCCGAGACCCCTCCTAGTGACTATGTCTCTAAGGCCAATTTGTACAAATTCAAGGAAGACATATGTTCATCAGAAAGAGATCCAGTACAATCTCAGATGAGATATGAGATTGATGAAGATAGTAGAGAAAACACTATGATGAATGATAACTTGAAAGGTACCCGGTCTATGGTTGAAGTTGTAAGGAAAAATGGGACTTCTAGTTCTACTTATTACTTAGCTAGTGCACCTCATGATGATGTTGTTTCAGTCTCATAGATGGTTATAAATGATATTCATCAAAATTTTATTAGAACCACCGAATCCGTTGTAGAAAACAAAACCAAGCTTCAGAATGATATGAAGAAGTTGACTATTGGAATCAATGTTTTAACCACTATGTACATGTCTATAATGGAAAGTGACATCATAGGACTTGAAGATCTTGTTTCTCATAATAAAGTTACTTATTTTTTCAAAATGATAATGGATGTAAATAAAATTGTTAAATCTACTTCATCCTCAACTACTTCTGCACACTCCAAATATTTGGAATCTATGAAATCTGCTTTTGGGGAAGTGTTGAAAGCAATTCCAAGTGGCCCATATTTAGAAATCCTTGTAAAATTTGACATTTTTGTTGACCATGTGAAATAAATGGCCAGGATTAATACCAAGGGATCCACAGAGACTCAGGAAGAGCTTACTAAAAAGTAAATCAGTATTTTTAGAAGATCTATACCAAGCATAAGCTCACTAGTCACTTCAAATACATAGTAGAAAATCTCATATTACCCCCTATGATTGATTCCTTTAAGGACCAAGTTCAGAAACCAAAGGATTCCAATCCCCTCTTAAATAAATTTATGGAGAACAATGAAGACTTTGAAAAAGAAATGAAGTATGGAGGATAGATCCTTAATGACTCTATCAGGCTGCTAAAACCATATCTCCATATTCAGTGTGAATCCATAGTTATTACAGTTGCTACTTATCTTCACTATGCTCTGCCAATGACATCCTCTCCTATGACGGTTGCTCAAGCCTTGACCCAGATCTGGATTGTTATCACAGAACAACCTCAACCTTTGGAGTTATCCCAACATAGACCAAGCCTTGAACAATCTGTTCTAGCAAGAATTCCGCTACCTCCACTTAAGATTCATTCATATGGTCTTGTTTCCCAACCACCACCTACTAGACCTTCCATTGTCCTACATGATAAGGGGAATTCACCCCTTAATACTATGAAGTAGTGTGGAGTTATTATTTTTTATAGGTATAAGTGCTTTTACTTTTTTTATTTCAGTGTAATTTGATTATGACTAACAATTCATTGTTTATAATTTTCTATTTTAGTTTTTCACCTTAAACTTTTTTCTAATCCCAAAAGGGGGAGAACAATTATTAAGAATTATTAATGCACTCTTCTTTACTTAAAAAGGGCATAAATTTATGAATTATTTTTTTTATTTTACTCTTATACATTTTACTTCCCATAATTATTTTTGAGCTTATTCATCTTTATTATAATGTTTATTTTAATCCTTCTCTAATGGTGCTTAATAATCCCTTAATTTGTGTTCATAAAAATGGGGGAGATTGTTGGACAATAAGATATTTTTGGCCACAATATATAACTATAATGGTTTAAAAAATTACAAATCATGTCATATATTATAACATATATCTTACCTCGTTATCAAAAATCATGTCTTAATCACAAGTCACATATCTTACCTTAGATCCTAAATCATGTCAAATCCTAAGTCATGTCAAAGCATATCTAGTAGATCATATTATTTAAATCATAAAACTAATTATGATTTTGTATGTCTAAAAGAGCTTATAATGGATTATCTATGTGTAACTGTGAGTATTAACACATTCTAAAATTAATGTACAGTAAGATAGTCAGAACACCTAAAATTATCTATGTATGAGTCACTAACACCAACCGAATAACTAAGACATCAATAAACGAGTCACCGAATGATGTCTCACCGATAGGACGACTCATCGACTGATGTCTCACCAATAGAAGACTCACTGATAGATGACTCACTAACTGACAACTCACCGATTGACAACTCACTGACTAATGACTCACTCACTAATGACTCACTGATAGATGAGTCACCGACTAATGTCTCACTGATAGGATGACTCATTGAAAGAGGAGTCACTGAAAGACTATTTAAATTTTCGTTTATTAAAGTTATTTCTAATGGTCATATATGATTAATTTAATGATATTGGCATATTAAATAATATTTTTTAGGACTTTTATCATATAGTATAATGTACGATAAACCTATGGACGTGGAAATATCATGCCCTCTATCTCCCGTCAAGGATAAAATCTATATGAAGAGAGATGTAGTAAGAAGATCAGTGGTGTGCCTCCTTGACAGACATACATAAAAACATCTACGACTCTCATGCACCTTCTATGAACTCAATAACAAATGGAAGAACATGTGATGCAATCTCAATCAAGATTTACATTGAATTGAAAAACTTTTTCAGCATATCAAAGAAGGAGAATAATATACCTACAGAACCATACATGTACTTGGAAGCTAGAATAATACACTCTGTTTTAGTGTCAACTTCTAGAAGAGCACTCAAACCTCATCTCAGCTACATCTGAAGAATCGAGAGCTACATCTCAAGGAACATAGAGCCATCTAAATCCTCTCACATATTTATTTTATCTGTTGTCAGTAGTTTTACATACTTTTGAGTAGTGTGTGTATATTTCTGTAAAGAACACACTATATCATGTATCAAACAAAATGATACAAGATATCCTTCCACTCATACCTTCTTACACCTTTTTTTCTCCCACATAAATGTGTGAAATAGGTACTTTTGTGACCTGGTAGTTTGTACACATGAAGAACTATGGTAGAGGATTTATGAACTAGACATCCTGTGTGTTTTTTTGAACCCTGATATTAGGTGGGGATCAAAATGACTATTAATTTAAATTTCTTAGTGGAAGGTGATCACCAAGTGGAGAGGATTGTGTCTCTACATGGGACAAAACCACTTGCTTCATTTCATATGTGTTTCTAATTATATTTTTACTCTTCTTTATCACATATTTCCTGAAAATAAATTAGACTCTGATAGTTAGTCTTAGAAAGTGTTTATTATAGTATTGACTCATTAGGTTAGTTTCAAAAGTTGTATTAATTATCAAATATATATAAATGAGAACTATGTACTCTTTTGAGAAATTAATCTAATAGTCAATCTCTTATAATTTCACAAATGGCTAACTGGTCAATTGAATTTTAAATTTAGGGAAATTTCAAATAATACTTTTTAATAGAAATTTTTATAGGAACTCCATTTACCCCCTCTTGAGTTTCCTACTCCGTCCAACACTAGTGTTTTCCAAATTATTGGGTTCTAAATTTTGAATGATGGATTTCGTCACAAAAAGTTCATTTTCATGAAGGCCTTATGAAAATATGGAAAAGGCATGAGTTTTGTGGAGATGGGCATTGGGGATTGTGTTTCGCGAAAGATTAAAGACTCCTAAAGGTGTGCTCCGCGATTACGATGAGCATTGTGAAACATATTTTTCTGGAATCAAAATTTCATAAATGTGGTAAAGAATGGATTTCACAAAGCATGGAACTATGCTCGTGAAGATAAGATGCATCGTGAATAGAGACAATGCATCTAAATGATTACATGAAGAGGATCAGCATAAATAGAGAATGTACTTCTACACGGTGAGGAAAAGAGAAGCATTATGACTATGTGATGTTTTGATGGAAGGATTTTTGACTATGAAGACCATTGATATTCGTGAGTTTCATTAGAGCATCATGAAATGAGGAGCACCGCGAAGGGGTCTTTGAAATATCATAAAATCATGCTAGAGGTGATGGATCATCACAAACAGATGAGTTTATAAATAAGAGGCTACCCCTCTTCACTCATAATGAACATTTCATGGAATATTCTGAATATATTTGATTTCATGAACCAAGGGGAGATCCATGAATCTGGGTTTCATTGTGAACTTTAGCATCAAGAAAATAATACTTTAGTCTTGACTGATGCTAATGATTTTGATTAAAGGGTGGTTCATGATGATGGGGTATTCCACATTGAATCAGTGAGCTTCATGAAGGAGTTTGTTCTACAAAGGCAGGGGTGCTTCACGAAGGAGTGAACTTCACTAAGGAGATTCACAAAATGCAGTATTGAACATTAGGTTTAAAATTTGGTTCTTCTTCCAAAATTTAGAAGATGTAAATCACCACGAAACATGAATTTTCTTGAAGGCCATATGAAAATATGTTAAATGCATGAATTTCATGAAGATGATATTTATGAAGAGTGTTTTACAAGTGATAAAAAAATTATGATGGTGATCTCCCCAACTACGAGGGGCATTGAGAATGTTAATGGTGAGTGGCATTACGAGTGGATAATTACAGTGGTACAAAGGTTTGAGGGAAGGCTTCTTAATTATGACAAGCATTGCAAATGGAAAATTTCCATGTAACTTCATGAAAGGAGGAGTGTCGTGAAGATATTTTTGAGTGATCCAAAAAATTTGTTGGAGGTGGTGGCTCATTATGAAAGGGTGAGCCTATAAATATAAGGAAACCCCCACTTCATTTTCACAGAAGTTATCAGAGAAAAGATGAAATTTGTCCAATTTTATGAAGGTAGAGGAGCTCTACATAGTACGATTTCTATAGGATCATGAGCATCGTGAAAATGATTCTAATGTATTGACTGATGCCAATGCTTTTAAGTAATGGGTTATTCGTGAGGATGATATATTCCATGTTAAATCAGTGAGCTTCACGAAGGAAGTTGTTTCCATGAATGCATGTTGCTTCGCGAAGGTTGGGAGCTTCATGAAGGGAGCCTCACAAAGGAGCATTGTGAAAAGCAATTTTGAATACCCATTTTAGGTGAATGGATCTTTCTACATGAATCATAATCAGATTAGGGTATCGTACTATGTATCATTACAAATTCCAAGAAGTTCCTACCAGCTTTTGGTTAGGAAAGAGAATAATTGTTTTGAAATATCAAATTTTTAGAAGAAGATCAAGAAGTACTAAAACATTGTATTGCATCATATTGTGTTGTGAGAAGCACACATACTTTTATATTATTTTCAAAGTACTACACAATAGTAAGAAAACATCCTACTCATTGTATTCCACATCAAAGGATTGTTTTCTAGTGTATTGTGTGGTATTCGATTATTTCCAAACCATACCAATGACTAGCTACACTTGTTGAGTAGTGAAACTTATAAATTATTGTGTTCCTCTGGATGTGTGGTTGATTTGTGATTAGTAGGGAAATAATTATTTAACATGAGGAAAAGTTTGTTTCATAACTATGGAAAAAATAAAATAAAAATATTTCATTGATTCACCCCCTCTTCTTCTCAGTGATACTTGAAACCTAACTGGGCAACATCATTTTTAATTTAAATTTTACATCAATTTTTGTAAAAAGGACATCTAACCTACTCAAAACCTATAAAACGCATTCAGATTGTTTTTTATACTTTAAGTAAATGACCCATGATTCATTTGGGATGTGAAGGAATCATTCTTACCTTAACCAAAGACATTGTGTGACTGGTATGACTCCAAGTGCATCTTTTTTATTTAAAATTTACATCAATTTTAGTAAAAAGGACAACTAACCTACCCAAAACCAATAAAACACATTCATATTTTTTTTATAATTTTTACAAATGATCCATGAGTCGTTTTAGAGATGTAGGAATTAGCCACACCTCAATCTGATGCATAATGTGATCGGTATGACTCCAAGTGTGTATTGTTTATTTGAAATTGATATAAATTTTAGGAAAATGAACAAGTGACCTACTGAAAACCGAGTAAATACAGTTGTATTGTGTTGATATTTATTTAAATGATCCATGATTCATTTGGGATGTGTAATAATTGGCCGCACTTAATTCCAAGGTATGCTATGACTGGTGTGACTTCAATTGCATCTTTTTTATTTAAAGTTGACATAAATTTTAGTAAAAAGGAAAATTGACCTACTCAAAACTAATAAAATGTATTTTGAATGTTTTTATACTTTAGGATAGTGATTCATATGCCATTATTTATGTGTAGGAATCAACCTCACATCAATTCAACGCACGGTGTGATTAGAATGACACCAAGTGTGTTTTTTATTTAAAATTGGAATTAATTTTACCAAAAGGAAGATGTGTCATACTAAAAACCAAGAAAACAAATTCATATTGTTTCTCACTTTTGTAAAATGATCCATGAGTCATTTGTGAGGTGTAGAAATCATCCACTCCTCAATCCAACACACAGTGTGACCAATATGACTCCAGGTGCGTCTTTTTTATTTAAAATTGATATCAATTTTCGTAAAAAGGAAAACAGAACTACTCAAAACTAAGAAAATGCATTCGTATTATTTTGATACTTTAGGAAAAAGATCCATAATTTATTTTAGACATGTAGTAATCAACTTCAACTCAATACGATGCATGGTGTGACGGGTATGACTCAAAGTGTGTCTTTTTATTTAAAATTGACATCAATTTTAGTAAAATAGACAACTGACCTAGTCAAAATCAAGAAATGACATTAAAATTGTTTTCATAACTTATAAAAATGATCCATAATCCATTTGTGTCATGTATTAATCAACCAAACCTCATTACAAGGCACATTGTGATCAGTATGACCCTATGTGCGTCTTTTTTATTTTAAATTGACTTTAATTTTAGAAAAAGGAACAACTGACATATTTAAAACAAAACAAATGCATTTGGTTTGTTTTAATAATTTAGGGTAACATTACATCAGTCATTTGTGATGTGTATGAATCACTTGAAACATAATTTGATACATGGTGTGACCAATATGACTCAATGTTCCCATCATAAGTTTAAAATTGACATTAATGTTCAAAACATTTGTCACTCACTAAAACCCAAGAAAATGCACTTCGATTGTCTTGATAATTTAGGACAAGAATTCAGAAGACATTTGTAACACGTAATATGTATTCTCAGGTCAAAAAGATACATGATGTGACCTGTATGACTCAAAGTGCATGTTTCCAGTTTGAAATGTCATTTTAGTAGAAAAAATATGTGGCATACTGAAATCTGATAAAATGCATTCAGATTGTTGTTATACTTCAGGAAAATGATCCTCAAGTACTTTTTGATGTATAAGAGTCAACCACACCTCAATCCAACATATTTTGTGACCATAATAACATCAAATGTGTGATTATTTAAAATTGATATTAATTTTATTAAAAAGAACAAGTGACATACTCAAAACCGAGAAACTGCATTCGAATTGTTTTAATAAATTAGGAAAAAAATCCATAAAAAATTTGTGACATTTAAGAATCAACTAAACCTCAATACAATGCATGTTGTGATAGGAATATTTTTATTTAAAGTTGAAATTTTTTTAAGATATTTGTTTATATTAATGTTTAATTTATTTTTTTATAACATTACTAACATAAAATTTGACTTCATATATAGGTGGATTATTTTTCTAATTTTAAAGTTATTTATTCAGCAATGGATACCATGGGTGGACCTTTTTTAGATGATATGGCTGGTGCCAAAGAAAAATATTAATCTTTTAAATGGTTTATGGATAGTGATTTCAAATATATTTATATAAAACACTATTTTAAATGTATACAGTATTGCTTTTTTATTTTTGATATAAAATATATTTCAATTAAATTATATATTTTGTGTATAGGAGCTTTTAATGTGTTATTTTTTTGTATAATAGGTTACTACAATGTGTAGTTATACAAACAAGGGCCTTTATTGCTATTTCTAAGACTGATAAAGAGTGACCTTTTCCACCGCTAGTTTAACACTCATAAAGGGGATCTCCTTTAACAGTGATATGATTAAAAATGCCTTTTTAGTGCTATTAAAGGGCATATCTCTAGTATTGGGAACACAACATTGATTTAGAATGTGATGATTGTGAATAAACACAACATCTATGTATTGTAAATGACAATAAAAAATCATACGCATCATATAAATGAAAGATATAAAAAAGGAGATAAAAATGCAGTTGCAAGGTATTGTTTTATTTTTGTAATTGAAATCATCCCAAAAATCAGACTATTTTTTGGGTGTGCTACGTGCTATAAAGGTGGCTCTATAGTCTCCCAGTTGAATCATCAATCCCGTATTTTTCGTTCTCATCAACCGGAAAAGATGAATGGGAAACATCTTCAACTCCCATGGAGGACCAAGATTTATGTCTCTCTCATCTCCTTCTTGATGCACGCCACTTGTCGCTCCGATGACACCATAATCTATATCCTCAGTAACTTTTTCAATATCAAGGTGTCCTCTAATCCTAGCACTGTGAATGGCGTTAAGACACCCGATCTCATTGTCAATGCCTCTTGAAACCTATGGTACCACCGCTTTATCTCAGACACTAGATACAGTGGAGTACCCATCATCGTCTTCTTCCATGGTGGTTGCGTCACCTTCCTAGGGCTCTACTCAAAGGACTACAATGCCATGTGTCACTACTTCTCCATCGAGCTCTCAGCTATGGTGGTATTTGTCAATTAATGTTCGTCATTGGAACACAAGTTCATGTCCTAGTAAAATGACATATTTGATGTGTTGGGGTTCCTTTATGGTGGGGGTGTGGGGTTACCTGAGGGTGCGGACATGGGGTGGTGCTTCCTGGCTAGGAACAGCACAGGTGCGATCCTATGCCACCCGATGGTGTTGCGGGTGGCGGGGCAGGTGGGGGTGGTGGGGATGGTGGACATCAATCCCTTCTTCATATTGACTTGCATCAGATTCCTACATGTCACAAATGACCAATAAATCAGTTTATTTAAATATCAAAACAACACCACTCTCACTATGGAAAAACATGTGAGGCAATCTCAATCAATCTTTAAATTGAATTGAAAAACTACTTTAGCATATAAAAGAAGGAGAAGAATATACCTACAGAACCATACTTATAATTTGAAGCTAGAATACAACACTCTGTTTTAGTGTCAACTTCTAGAAAGGGACTCAAACCTCATCTCAGCTACATCTGAAGAGTCTAAAGCAACATCTCAAGGATCACAGAGCCTTCTAAATCCTCTCCCATATTTATTTTATCCGTTGTCATCATTCTTAAATACTTTTGAGTAGTGTGTGTATATGTCTGTAAAAAACACACTATCTCATGTATCAAACTAAAGGATACAAGATATCCTTCCACTCATACCTTATTACACCTTTTTTTCTCCCACAGAAAAGTGTGAAAGAGGTACTTGTGTGACTTGGTAGTTTGTACCCATGAAGAACTGTGGTAGAGGTTTTGTAAACTGAACATCTTGTGTGTTTTTGTGAACCCCGATCTTAGGTGTGGATCAAAATGCCTATTAATTTAAATTTCTTGGTGGCAGGTGATCACCAAGTGGAAAGGATTATGTCTCTACTTGGGACAATACATCTTGTTTCATTTCTGATGTGTTTCTAATTATATTTTTACTCTTCTTTATCACATATTTCCTCAAAATAAATTAGACTCTGATATTTAGTCTTAGCAAGTGTTTATAATAGTATTGACTGGTTAGGTTAGTTTCAAATGTTTTATTAATTATCAAATAAATATAACTGAGAACTAATTACTCTTTTGAGAAATTAATCTCATAATCAAGATCTTATAAATTAACAAATGGATAACTGGTCAATTGAATTTTAAATTTGGGGAAATTTCCAATAATACATTTTAATTGAAATTTTTATAGGAACTCAATTCACCCCTTCTTGACTTTACTACTCATACCAACACTAGTGTTTTCTAAATTATTGGGTTCGAAATTTTTAAGGATGGATTTCATCACAAAAATTTCATTTTCATGAAGGCCTTATGAAAATATAGAAAAGGCATGAGTTTTGTGGAGATGGGCTTTGGGGATTGTGTTTCGCGAAAGATTAAAGACTTCTGAAGGTGTGCTCCATGATTACGATGAGCATTGTGAAACTTATTTTTCTAGAATCTAAATTTCATAAATATGGTAAAGGAATGGATTTCACAAAGCATGGAACTATGCTCGTGAAGATAAGATGCATCACGAATAGAGACAATGCATCTAAATGATTACAAGAAGAGGAGCATCATGAATAGATAATGTGCTTCTACACGGTTACGAGAAGAGAAGCATTATGACTATGTGATGTTTTGATGGAAGGATTTTTGACTATGACTACCACTGAGATTGGTGAGTTTCATTAGAGCATCATGATTGGAGGAACACCACGAAGGGGTCTTTGAACGATCTTAAAATCATGCTAGAGGTGATGGATCATCACAAATAGCTGAGTTTATAAATAAGAGGATACCCCTCTTCATTCATGATTAACTTCTCAAGGAATATTCTGAATATATTTGATTTGATGAACCAATTGGAGCTCCATGAATCTGGGTTTCATTGTGAACTTTAGCATCGAGAAAATAATACTTTAGTCTTGACTGATTCTAATGATTTTGATTAAAGGGTGGTTCATGATGATGGGCTATTCCACATTGACTCAGTGAGTTTCGTGAAATTGTTTGTTCTACAAAGGAAGGGGTGCTTTATGAAGGAGTGAGCTTCACCAAGGAGCTTCACAAAATGAATTATTGAACATTAGGTTTAAACTCTGTTTCTTATTCCAAAATTTAGAGGATGTAAAGCATCACGAAACATGGATTTTCTTGATGGACATATGAAAATATGGTAAATGCATGAATTTCATGAAGATGATATTTATGAAGAGTGTTTCACAAGTGATCAAAGAATTATGACAGCGATCTCCTCAACTACGAGGAGCATTGAGAACGTTAAAGGTGAGTGGCATTACGATGGGATAATTATGGTGGTACAATGGTTTGAGGGAAGGCTTCATAATTATTACAAGCATTGCAAATGGAAAATTTCAGTGTAGCTTCATGAAAGGAGGAGTGTCATGAATATATTTTTGAGTGATCCAAAAAATGTGTTGGAGGTGGTTGCTCATTATGAAAGGGTGAGACTATAAATATAAGGAAACCCCCACTTCATTTTCATAGAAGTTATCATAGAAAAGTTGAAATCTATACGATTTCATGAAGGTTGAGGTGCTCTACATAGTACGATTTCTATAAGAGCTTGAGCATCATGAAAATACTTCTAATGTATTGACTGATGGCAATGATTTTAAGTAATGGGTTATTTGCAATGATGATATATTCCATGTTAACTCAGTGAGCTTCATGAAGGAAGTTGTTTCCGTGAAGGCATGTTGCTTCGTGAATGATGGGAGCTTTATGAAGGGAGCTTCATGAAGGGAGCTTCACAAAGGAGCATTGTGAAAAGCAATTTTAAATACCAATTTTAGGTGAATGGATCTTTCAACATGAATCAAAATCAGATTAGGGTATCAGACTATGTATCATTACAAATTCCAAGAAGTTTCGACCAGCTTTTGAGTAGGAAAGAGAATAATTGTTTTGAAAGATCAAATTTGTAGAAGTAGATCAAGAAGTACTAAAACATTGTATTGAATCATATTGTGTTGGGAGAAGCACCCATACTTTTGGATTATTTTCAAAGTACTACACAATATTAAGAAAATATCCTACTCATTGTATTCCACATCAAAGGATTGTTTTCTAGTGTATTGTGTGGTATTGGATTATTTCCAAACCCTACCAAGGACTAGCTACTCTTGTTGAGTAGTGAACATTATAACTTATTGTGTTCCTCTGGATGTGTGGTTGATCTGTGATTAGTAGGGAAATAATTCTTTAACATGAGGAAAATGTTGTTTCATAAGTAAGGAAAAAATAAAAGAAAAATATATCACTGATTCACCCCCTCCTCTTCTCAGTGATACATGAATCCTAACTGGGCAACTTCACTTTTAATTTAAATTTTACATCAATTTTTGTAAAAATGACATATAACATACTCAAACCCTTTAAAATGCATTCATATTGTTTTTATACTTCATGGAAATGATCCATCATTCATTTGGGATGTGAAGGAATCATTTTTACCTTAACCCAAGGCATTGTATGACTGGTATGACTCAAAGTGCGCCTTTTTTATTTAAAATTTACATCAATTTTAGTAAAAAGGACAACTGACCTACCCAAAACCAATAAACCACATTCATATTTTTTTATACTTTTTAAAAATTATCCATGAGTCATTTTCGAGATGTAGGAATTAGCCACACATCAATCTAATGCACAATGTGATCGATATGACTCCAAGTGTGTCTTGTTTATTTAAAATTGATATAAATTTTAGAAAAAGGAACAAGTGACCTACTGAAAACTGAGTAAATTCATTTTTATTGTGTTGATATTTATTTAAATGATCCATGAGTCATTTGGAATGTTTAATAATTGTCCGCACTTAAATCCAAGGCATGGTGTGACTGGTATGACTTCAATTGCATCTTTTTTATTTAAAGTTGACATAAATTTTAGTAAAAAAGAAAATTGACCTACTCAAAACTGATAAAATGTTTTTGAATGTTTTTATACGTTAGGATAGTGATCTATATTCCATTCTTTGATGTGTAGGAATCAACCTCACATCAATTCAACGCACGGTGTGACTAGTATGACTCCAAGTGTGTTTTTTATTTAAAAATTCTATTAATTTTAACAAAAGGAAGATGCGTCATACTAAAAACCATGAAAACAAATTCATATTGTTTTTTTAATTTAGTAAAATGATCCATGAGTCATTTGGGAGGTGTAGAAATCATCCACACCTCAATCCAACACATAGTGTGACCAGTATGACTCCAAGTGAGTCTTTTTATTTAAAATTGATATCAATTTTAGTAAAAAGGACAACTGAACTACTCAAAACTGAGAAAATGCATTCGTATTGTTTTGATACTTTAGGAAAAAGATCCATAATTCATTTTAGACATGTAGTAATCAGCTGCAACTCAATACGATGCATGGTGTGATGGGTATGACTCAAAGTGTGTCTTTTTATTTTAAATTGACATCAATTTTAGTAAAAAAGAAAACTGACCTAGTCGAAATCAAGAAAAGACATTAAAATTGTTTTCATACTTTATAAAAATGATCCATAATCCATTTGTGTCATGTAGTAATCAACCACACCTCATTATGAGGCACATTATGATCAGTATGACCCCAAGTTCGTCTTTTTATTTTGAATTGAATTTTATTTTTGAAAAAGGAACAAGTGACGTATTTAAAACGAAACAAATGAATTTGGTTTGTTTTCATAATTTAGGGTAACATTTCATGAGTCATTTTTGATGTGTAGGAATCACATGAAACATAATTTGGTACACGGTGTGACCAATATGACTCAAAGTTCCTGTCATAAGTTTAAAATTGAAATTAATGTTCCAAACATTTGTCACTCACTAAAACCCAAGAAAATGCACTTCGATTGTCTTGATAATTTAATACAAGAATTCAGAAGACATTTGTAACATGAAAGAAGTATTCTCAGGTCAAACTGATACATGATGTGACCCATATGACTCAAAGTGCGTGTTTCTTGATTGAAATGACATTTTAGTAGAAAAAATAAGTGGTATACTGAAAACTGATAAAATTCATTCAGATTGTTTTGATACTTCAGGAAAATGATCCTCAAGTACTTTTTGATGTATAAGAATCAACCACACCTCAATCCAACATATAGTGTGACCAGCATAACATCAAATGCGTGATTATTTAAAATTGATATTAATTTTATTAAAAAGAACAAGTGACATACTCAAAACCGAGAAAACGCATTTGATTTGTCTTAATACTTTAGGAAAACAATCCATAAAAAATTTGTGACATTTAAGAATCAACTAAACCTCAATAAAGTGCATGTTGTGATAGGAATATTTTTATTTAAAGTTGACATTTTTTTAATATATTTGTTTATAATAATGTTTAATTTTGTTTTTTTATAATATTACTAACATTAAATTTGTTTTCAGATATAGGTGGATTATTTTTCTCATTTTGAGGTTATTTATTCGGCAATGGATACCATGGGTGGAACTTTTTTAGATGAGATGACAGGTGCCAAAGAAAAATATTAATCTTTTAAATTGTTTATGGATAGTCATTTAAAATATATTTATATAATACACTATTTGAAATATATATAGTATTGCTTTTTTATTTGTGATATAAAATTTATTTCAATTAAATTATATATTTTGTGTATAGGAGGTTTTAATGTGTTATTTTTGTGTATAAGAGGTTACTACAGTGTGTAGTTATACAAACAAGGGCCTTTATTCCTATTTCAAACACTGATAAAGAGTGACCTTTATCACCGCTAGTTTAGCACTCATAAAGTGGATCCCCTTTAATAGTGATATGATTAACAATGCTTTTTTAGTGCTCTTAAAGGGAATATCTCTAGTATTGGGAACACAACATTGATTTAGAATGTGATGATTGTGAATAAACACAACATCTATGTATTGTAAATGAAAATAAAAAATCTTAAGAATCATATAAATGAAAGATATAAAAAAAGAGACAAAAATGAAGTTGCAAGGTTTTGTTTTATGTCTGTAATTACAATCTTCCCAAAAATCAGACTATTTTTTGGGTGTGATACGTACTATAAAGGTGGCTCTATAGTCTCCCCGTCGAATCTGCAATCCCGTATTTTTTGTTCTCGTCAACTGAAAAATGATGAATGGGAAACATATTCAACTACCATGGAGGACCAAGATTTATGTCTCTCTAATCTCCTTCTTGATGCATGCCACTTTTCGCTCCGATGACACCATCATATATGTCCTCAGTAACTTTTTCAATGTCAAGGTGTCCCCTAATCCCCGCACTGTGAATGGCATTAAGATGCCCGATGTCACTGTCAATGCCTCTTGAATCCTATGGTTCCACCACTTAATCTCAGAAACTAGATACAGTGGAGTCCCCATCATCGTCTTCTTCCATGGTGGTTTCTTAACCTTCCTAGGGTTCTAATCAAAGGCCTACAATTCCATGTGTCACTGCTTCTCCATCGAGCTCTCAGCTATGGTGGTGGTCATCAATTAATGTTCATCATCAGAACACAAGTTCATGCCCTAGAAAAATGACATATTTGATGTGTTGGGGTTCCTTTATGGTGGGGTGGGGGTTACCTGAGGGCGCAGACATGGGGCGGTGCTTCCTGGCTGGGAACAGCACGGGTGCGAACCTATGCCACCAGGTGGTGTTGCGGGTGATGGGGCGGGTGCGGGTGGTGGGGGTGGTGGCCATCCATCCCTTCGTAGTATTGACTTGAATCTGATTCCTACATGTAAAAAATGACCAATAAATAATTTTCATTAAATATCAAAACAATCTGAATGCATTTTCTCAATTTTTAGTATGTCACTTGTTTTTTTACTTAAATTAATGTTAATTTTAAATAAAAAGTGACACTTTGAGTGATACCGGCAACACCATGCATTATATTACGGTAAGGATGATTTCTAAACATCACAAATGACCAATAAATCTTTTTCCTAAAATATCAAAACAATAAGAATGTGTTTTCTTATTTTTCAGTATGCTAGTTGTGTTTTTTTACTAAAATTTCATTTCTAACTAGAAACATGCATTTTGAGTCCTATTGATTGCATCGTTCATCGGTTTGATGTGATACTACTTTATACACATCAAAAATGACTTCTAGATCACTACCATAAATTTTCCAGATAATCAGTTCATGTTTTCTTGGTTTTCATTGAGTGACATGTTTTGAACTAAAAGGTCAATTTTAAACTGACAACAGACAATTTTAGTCATTCCAGTAACACCGTGCATCATATTATAGTGAGATTCGCTCCTAAACATTAGAAATGAGTCATGGATCATTTTACTAAAGTATCAAGACAATATGAATTCATTTTATTGGTTTTCATTATGTCATTTCTTGTTTTTACATAAATTAATGTAATTTTAAAATATAAAGTTACATTTAGAGTTATACCAGACACACCATGCTTCGTATTGAAGAGGGGCTGATTCTTAAAATTTAAAAATGACTAATATATCATTTTTCTAAAATATCAAAACAATCTGAATATTTTTTCTTGGTTTTCAGTATGTCACTTGTAGTTTTTACTTAAATTAATGACAATTTTAAATAAAAAAGAGACAATTTGAGTGATACCGGCCACACTGTGAATTGTCTTGATGTGAAGATAATTTCTAAAGATCGCAAATGACTAATATATAATTTTCCCAAAATATCAAAACAATCCAATTGAGTTTTCTCAGTTTTCAGTTTGTCACATATTGTTTTTACTTAAATTAATGTCAACTTGAAATAAAAAGATGCACTTTGAGTCATACCGGCCACACCGTGTGTTCTATAGAGGTGGATCTAATTCCTAAATGTCACAAATGACTAATAGATCATTTTACTAAAATATTAAAACAATTTGAATTCTTTTTTTCTATTTTTTGTATTTCACTTGTTGTTTTTACTTAAATTAATGTTAATTTGAAATAAAAAGAGACACTTTGAGTTATACCGGCTACACCATGCATCGTATTGAGGTGATCGTAATTACTACATGTCTAAAATGACTAATAAAAAATTTTACTAAAATATACAGACAATCCGAATGTGTTCATTTAGTTTTCAGTATGCCTCTTGTTGTTTTTTACACAAATTAATGTCAATTTTAAAATAAAAGAGGTAATTTGACTTACACAAACCACATTGTGTGTCTCATTGAGGTGTTCATGATTCTTACATGTCACAAATGTCTAATATATCATTGTCCTAAAATATCAAAATAATCTGAATGTCTTTTCTCAGTTTTCAGTATTCCAGTTGTGTTTTTTACTAAAATGTCATTTCTAACTAGAAACACACAATTTCAGTCATACTAGTCGCATTATGAGTCAACTTTATGTGAGAATACTTCACACACATCAAAAATTACTTAGGAATCAGTGTACTAAATTATCATGACAATCAGTGTGCGTTTTCTTGGTTTTCAGTGAGTGACATATTTTGAACTAAAATGTCAATTATAAACAGATAACAGGCACTTTTAGTCATATATGTCACACAGTGTGTCTAATTGAAGTGATATTTACTCCTACATGTCAAAAATGACTCATGGATCATTTTTCTAATATAAAAGAACAATCCAAATGAGTTTTCTTAGTTTTCAGTATGTCACTTGTTTTTTTACTTAAATTAATGTTGATTTTAAATAAAAAAGATACACTTTGTGTTATATCAGCCACACCATGTGACAAATTTAGGTGAGGCTGATTCCTACACATCAGAAATGACTAATAGATAATTTTTATAAAATATCAAAACAATTCTGAATGTGTTTACTTGGTTTTTAATATGTCACTTGTTGTTTTTACTTAAATTAATGTCAATTTTAAATGAAAAGAGATTATTTGAGTGATACCGACCACACTATGTGTTGTATTGAGGTGTGGCTGATTTCTACACATCACATATGACTAATATATTGTTATCTTAAAATATAAATTCAATTCAAAAGTGTTTGTTTGGTTTTCAGTATGTCACTTGTAATTTTTACTTAAATTAATATCAATTTGAAATAAAAAGGGAAACTTTGAGTAATACCTGTCACATTGTGGATTAATATGCTTTCCATTTACTTTCTTTATTGAAATGGAATCAATTAATTGTCAAAATTTATCACTTTCCTTCAAGTTCCCTCGACTCCCTTTGAAGGAAGGTGATAAATTCTGATAATATAGTGGTGATAAGGTTTTGAGGGAGAATAAGTATGTGAAAGACATTGTCTACACGGGTAGATAAAAATTTAATTTAGATTATTTTAATTCAATATAGAAAAGATAATATTATTAGGAAAAATCTATTATATTAAAAAAACATTACCTTCTCATTGAATTTTGGTTTGTATCCTTGAATTCCTGTTTCTCATGAGCATGATCATCTTCAAAAAAACTACACCAACTAAAACAAAGGAATCCACCTATATAATAAAACAATTCTTATGTGAGTAATATTAAAAAAATTAAATTAAATAGAAATATAAAACAATACAAAACTTCTATGGAAGTCACATCTTCATGCAATTTGTGTACATTATTCAACCAGGTATGCTGCCCAATCATTTCGGAGCACATCTATATCAACTTGTGAATATGAAAACTTTAGACAGTCGTAGTAGTACTGGAAATAAATAAATATAAAAAATATTAATAAATATTTTAAATGAAATATTAATTATCGTTGAAAATACCTCTTCAATGATGCTCGTTTGTTCATGGAATATGATCACTCTCATAAATTTATAGACATAATAACGACAATATTTTCCATTAGTTTGTTTCAAACACATTAGAAACATCGAGGATAATAGGTAATTTGTTTTGATATGTGTTTTGATAGTGAAATCTTATTATATATACCTTGATATTTATCCATTCATAGAACTTTTCTTCATCCTTATTCTAAGCCCCTAGCCTCATTCCTTTTTTTCACGATAGTGATCCACCGCCCTATAAAAATAGAATCCTCATTAAACGATAATATAAATTATATAACTTGATTTTTAGCTATAAAATGTTAGATTTAGTGTATTACAAATTGAAAAGTTCTATCATGTGTGGATGTCTTTTTGGATATAAGTGCATTGAATCTAAGAAATAAATCTTTGGAGTATCCAAATTTACTGTAATGAGCATCGAATGGTGCCTAATAACACAAAAAAAATAAGTAATGAATGAAATGAAAATATATCTGATATGATTAAATTGTAGAGTTTTACCCCTTAATCATTAGTATTAAATAGATTATGGAATCTGAATGTTTTCTTGGTAATGATTTGATCAGACCTGCCACTATTTCATCCATTTTTTCATCTATTTATTTTTGATCTGTAAAGGAGATGTGAGGACAATTGAGTTAAAAAATTTCAATGGGAAAATCCCGTCAATTGTTTTTCAAATATACGTATACCAAAAATATGAAATGTATTTAGACATAATTAACATAGTATATCAGATTTTGGAAAATCAAATCATGAAAACATACCTCATGTATACATTTACAACTAAGGCACCCAGCCAATCATAGTCAGGGATTTCACTTACACTCTCAAGACCAATGAAGTATTTATCTTTATCTCCGTACATATTTTATTCAAAGTAAACTATCTGATTATGACCATATTTTAACATTTTTCCCACTTGAACCTTCAATGATAGTAAATGAGAATATAGAATGGGAGGGGTAATGGTGCTTTCGGTAGTACTTTTTAATAGGTTGATAGATCCTTTCAATTGTTTTGAGATAGTTTTTTATTTCAACCCCTTATATTTTTCAGTCTGTAATAACATTAATTAGTTTAGACCTTTTTTCATTAATTGTTAAAGTTTTCGCTTGAAAAGTAAATTGGAAATTAATACCACCTTATCGACATTCCTTTTTACAAGATTTGACGGCCATGCGATGAATGTCCAACAACTTTTTTGATCTTATTAATATTATCCTTGTGACTTGGAATAGGCAGCTTTACACTTGGATCATGGGCTATGTAGATCGACACTTGCACATGACCTGTTGGAAGTGGTTTGTTGTGTATCATGTCATTTTGAATATTAACATTGTATCCCATGACATAAGGTGATGGGTGGGTTTTACTTGATATAAATCATAGTCATTATCACCTTGTAGAAAATCAGTATAGGAAAGGTATTAGTGTCTATATAATCCACACATCAGGGAAACATTTATTAGAAGATTTATTACCTCGGATAACACATCTCTTTGAGTATAATGGCTAGCCTCATGGCTGGTGGGGGTGGGGAGGATCTCCACACAGTGTTTGTTCTTGAGATGCTTCTTCTCTGTTCTTATCCATCATTAAATTTGTCATCATATCTCTCTAACATTGGAATTACTCTTCAAGGGTAGATATTATTTGTCTCATTTATTTTATTAATTCACTTTGATCGTCCACTTTTTCCCTCAAAATATGTTCATGGTGTCACCCCAAAACCTGCACCTCTAACATGACCATAATATTTTGGACACTTCAAGGCCATCGATAGTCTGTGTTCATATGGAATAGGTGTTACTAATTCCTGTGACTATCTCAGATAGAAAATATATGAAAATAAGTTATCATTTTTAAGTAATAGCAATTTAAATATTTTTTTTATTATGTAATACTTACATAGGATTCCCACACTACGTGTATTCATCTATTAGTCTCTCATATTTATTTAGACGTGCCTCCTTCCATAGCACATGGCATGGGATGTGATTGAATTTATATTTTGAGTCATCAATTTGCATATAAATAGATGAACATTTTTATGAGGTTGCTTCATGTTACATAAAATAATTACGATATATTTAAAATATGTACCATTTTTTTCAAGTGAAGTGTACTCCATCCATACTTTATAGTAAGGGTACACTGGTTTTTTTGCTCGTTCCTTATTTCCCGAACTTAGTTGTTGTTACATAGATAAGAAATTTTCAATCAAAGTAATGAATACTCATATCATCAAACAATGTACTACTAGCCACAATGTACCTAAAAAGACAAATCTGCACGACGGCTAGAAAATGCATCCAATGATTCTTGGGTTATTAGGCATGAATAGATAATCGATGGGTGAGGGTTTATATTCTCTTCAGAATATTTAAGAAGATTTCATGTTAGAATTGGGAAAAATCATTTGTGAATCCTTCTAGTAAGCATTAATTCATACTTCCAATGGGATTCATCTACTACAAATGCACTCTTCAATAGATGATGAAGTGTTATTCAATGTTTCATTATTTTATTTTTTAGTAAAATAATGAAATGATATCATAACGTTACCATAATATCATCCCACATCAGTGTCTTCTGCCAGGGCACAACATGGTTCCACAAATCCACATCAATTGGAACATGTTTTCAAGTGATGATTCCCATGTAACAGTTGTACATGGCCTTGTTGGGGTTAACATGCTGACCTCGCACATTTCAACCGAACTCAAATTTTATAACATTGTCTTTCACCTTAATGATTTTTTCTAACACCATCAAACTACGTTGCTCCTATTTTTTCTACAATGTTCATCCTTCGTCTCCTACCATTAACCCAGAATCAACATCTTCAATATGTTCCTTTAGAGTGGTTGCATCAACATGTGCAGATGGTAATTTTACCTCTTCATTGGGAGAATTAGTAGGTTGAGAAAACTTTTGTTCCTTAGGAATGAGTGCACTAGCATGTGCAGAAGGTCGTTCCTCTACACTGCGAGTAGTAGCAGGTTGAGAGAACTATTGTTCCTTAGGATTGGGAGAACCAGCACGTACATAATTCATTATCTACAGAAGTGGATTAAAATTTAATTTAGAGTAGATGAATGCAGAAGAAAACGAATACTAACATGAGGTAACATGATGTATATTAAAAAAAATATAACCTAATTATTGAACTCTCTTTTTCGTTTTTAAAGGCTGAATTGATTCTACCCCTTTTTCGATAATACAAATCCCATCATTGTTCTCTCCTATGATATAAAAAATCAATCTATATTGGGACAACTGTGAAATGATTGAAACATCACAATAAAAAGGTCATCCTTGATTGAATTTTCATCTAACCTTTTAGTAGTTTTGGTCAATAATAGAGCAATTGAACATTTTGATTTGTTGGATCTGAAACATAAAATACTTGTACCGCCTGTGATTCAATTACAAATGGTTCATCTTTCTATCTTTCCTTACTGAAATCAACTTTCATAAATTCGAATTCATCTATTTTGACAACACTTCTGTTATCAACCCAAATGTATTGAAAATTCGGAACTTGGAATGTTGTATAATCCAACTTCCATATTTTTATGATGATGCCAATGTATGACATATTCATATAAATTGTATGTCAATTCTTAGTACTAGAAACATGCATCGCATCAGCCACGAGTGTAATTCCTCTATTTTTAATGGTACCGTCTTCATCATGATCATTTATATTGAATGTATAACCACTAATTAGATAACCATTGTAATATAATACACACACACTTGGTCCTCCGGATATCTAATGAATTCATTCTAAAATTGAATCAAAAGTTTCATCTAACTCCTTAAAAATATGGTCCTAAAACCATCCTATAAACAATTGATTATGTGTATTTGATATCCATCTGTCATCCCTTGATTGATTCAAATTCCAAATAATTTCATTGTGGGTTTTGATATATGGGTCAACCTCCAATGTATTATAAAAAACATAAAGGTTGTTCTGCTCCTGGTCTATAATATTGATTGTGACAACATCTATTCCCGAAATTTCATCACCAGTAAGCCACCCAGTTTGACGAGATTTCAGTAGATGAATTCATTCCACACCAGACAGGTATTCAGTATAGAATCAATGGATAATTCTATAATATATTTCTCTGAAATACAACCCTCTAGACAACATCAATTTTTTACATACCCTTCAAAATTATTTATATATCGTTCAATGGGGTACATCAATCTATAGTGTATAGAACCACATAATCGAATATCTCTCACCAAGTGAACAGTCAAATGAACCATCATAATAAAGAATATTGGCAAGAAAAAACATTTCCAATTCACATAATATGAATAAAATTTCTATTTCCATAGTCACCAATTTCACTAGGTCTATAACTTTGTTGCATATAGATTTGATGAAGAAACAAATATTGGTTAATGTATGGCATACATTCTTCAGAAAAATTCAATGTAAAGCTATTGTCATTAGATCTTGCATAAAAACCTGAAAGTCATGTGATTTCAGGCACTTCAACATTAAATTGGTCATTGAAATAATGTTATTAATATTCAATGAATACCCATCCTTAAAAGTTACATCATCTAGTATGTTTTAAAACTGATATCTCTCCTACCTGGAAAGAGTGTAAGAATCTGGAGGAAGAAAAGTTCATTTTCACCCTTAACTAGTGCCAACTCTTCTCATATTTCCATGTTAACCATGTCCAACTAAGCCTTAATTCCATCCTTTTTAGGTTCATTTATAAACGTCTCGTTGACAATATTACATACATTTTTTCAACATTCATAACATCAAGAAAATTTCTAACGTATATATAATTTCAGTACGGTAATTAAAAAAAACTGATCCATTTTTTCAAATGATTTTTGTATGGTTTTTTGAAAATGGTTTACCAAAAGAAGTGTCTGCATATTTTACTCTCTCATATAGTTGATCACCTGTTAATAGATACGGTGTCGTATGTTATTCTGAACATCTAACGAATGATGTTTTCCAAGATTGGTACTTATGTCATCTGGGTAGAAATCTATTATGTATTAGAAACATAGTTTTTAATGAATGTTTCAACCTAATTGATAGTGTAAATTATTCATATATAGAAAACCCTTGAGTTCCTTTAATGATATATACTGAAATTGTTTCATAAGTAGTAATGTCATTTATCATCACATACAAGATTGATATCAACTTGAAATCTTCATTTATATAAGCATCATACAATGTAACACCAAAATCCCACAATAATTTCAAATCCTCAATGAATGGATCCAAATAAACATCAATATCATTACCCATTTGTTTTGGTCATAATATAAGCATAGATAATATGATTTATATTTGTATCAATCATAACTATGGTGGGAAGTAATAATTTACCAACATAACCGACCATGTACTGTGACTGCTGCTTTGAAAACTAAAAGGATTCACTCCATCTATAGATAACTCTAGACGAAGGTTTATCAGCTCGTTTCCATATTTAGGATACTCATGATCAATTCTCTTTCACCTAGGATAGTCTTCTAGGTGATTTAATTTCCTATATTTATTTCTTATCTTTATGTGCCATGTTAATAGGCCTGCAATCTACATACTTCCATTTAGGTGCCTAAATCATGTAATGATTAAAAAGTACTATAAAAATTTCATATGACCGGATTCATATTTATTGTATCAATAAGTAACACACTTTTTTCATTCTCAAAGTAATTTTTTGTCCTTCTGAAATAGTATACAGTCATTCGGGAAGGCGTGTATTCTTTCAAAGATCATACCTATCGAGTGTAGCATTCATTTGGAATCATATGTTTAACTCAAGAGATCATTATCTTCTAGAAGCATTTCATTCTAGAGATAAATTAATTACATAAATCTGAAGTCGCTCTATCTGTTTCCTGCTTTCAAATTATACAGCTTTAGTAAATCTAACAATCATGTAAATTTAGTTAAACCACCATAAAATGGAGTCTTTTCACAACCCTTTAACTGCTCAAAATTTTTTGGCCAATCATGAAGTTCATATTCAAATATACTTATCATTTCATCAATATGATCATTGTCATCATTCACATCTGTAATCACATCCTCGACCTGAAAATTAAATTTGTATTCCAAAAAACCTTTTGAGGAAAAAGTGTGAAACCAAAACAAAACCATATCAAAGAAGTTAACCAGAGAAGGAACCCATAAAATAATTAAAAACTAGACTCTAAATGTTAGATCCAACCAACCTATAAATCCCCTGATTAAGAGACTATACCTCCAAATCTGGGATATTCTCCAAAAGATCCTCAAAATTTCCATCTAACTTTTCCTAGGCCCAGATGTATTCCTCTACGTTTCTATTCATTTCGTTAAAATCATGCGCCACAATGAGGTCATGTTTGTTGGTCCAAACCCTTTGATCTTAATTCATGTTCACAATAATCGATCTCTCATATATTCTATTGAAAAATTAATTTGAAGCATTGATATTGAAATATTTTTCTAAAATTTCCTCCTTAGAGTGCAGAACTAGCTCCAAACAATCCCCATTTATTGATTCAACCTTACCAACCATTCTGTTTAAGGATCCATTTGCAAGTGGTTTGATTCCATCACTTTCAAGAGACTTAATTTACTCATTTATATCTGGCTTTCCCAACATACCATGTATTTGAAAAATGTCTTATTCACTATATGGTTCCCTTCATATAATATGAGTCTCATTTTTCTTGATATTACTTGAATATCTAGTAACAATTGTTTTTGTAATATTTTTGTATTCTTTTCAAGGTCTTGGTTTTACCCCCCGTTTTGTATTAGAAATTTCCAAAAGTCAAGAATGCCTCGCTTTCCCTTCCTTGATCCAGACCCAACCAACATGTCCCCTTGGAGGTCTGTCTCATAATCCAACATCTGGTTGGGATCTTCTTCTTTGTCACTTAACTCGATATCCTCGGAAGATCATAGATTGACCTGCTTCTATTTTCATCTTGGCATGAATGTTTTCCATCTGTTAGGATCAACATTATCCTTCCCATATGCATTCAGGTATGAGAACCAATTTTGAAGCTGAATATACCTATGAGGTTCATCAGGTTTTTGAGGTTACACTACATTCATTGTAGGAGAAACATGCACCTCCATAATCACTCTAGAAACTACATGGGTCTGTTCCTAGAGGAACTTCCCTAGGATGTGACTTGGGTTGTTGGCTGTGATTTTTTAATCTCCTAGATCGGTGTTAGTATTCTTTTGTAAATATTTAGTAAATTCTTGATCAAGATCATATGCCTGTTTACACTGCCACAGGATGTGGAAACGACATAATCTTAATAGGCGCAGCATTAGAGCATGGGTATAAAGTATCATCACCACCTCCCATTATTCTGACAGTCCTCGAAGGGGTCAAAGAAGTTGAGTTGGATACCCCTAGATTAGACCTTAGACAATTGAAGTTGTCACTGATCTACAAATTAACCTATTGGGGAATTGCCTCTTTTTGGAATGAAGAACCCAGTGGTTGAACACCCTCCCCTGTCTGAACCATCAACTTATTGTTGGAAGTTTCTATAGATTTCGGATTAAGGATCATCAAGACAAGGAACCCCTGATTGGAATCCTAGCTTTTATGGTATGCTGAGGTGAGATGGCTCATACGTCTATAGGAGAGACAGAAACCTATCCAGAATTCATAGATAACCACTTTTTTGTACCTAAATTCCTCTCCAATCGTAATCCACACCCACGGCAACTGTGGCTTGGAGACATCAACTTCAACACAGACATGAGGACAAATATGGTGGAAAACTGTGTTTGTTATACTATCGGAACATAGGTACCGAATGGCTTGGTTACATGAAAACGCATGATAGATTCATTTTGAAAACGTAAGGGGGGTTGTGGGAAACTTACCCATATCAATGTTGATGGAGTATCATGCTTCATATAAAGATCATATGACCACCAAAGAAGATGTATGTGGCTTCCAATAAATATATGTGATTCCCTGGACAAAGACCATACGAATTCCTCGGATGATGCAAAGCGAACCATGATATGGAAAAAATCGAGTAGACCTACCATAGCGTGGCCTTTCAAATCCCATGAGTTAAATATGAAAGGTTCCTTTCAAATAAGGGGAGCTCAACATTTTAATGATAGTTATTATTTCATTTCATTTCCTATGACTCGTCCCCTTATAAGATTACACTGAATTCCCTTGAAAAGTATTTATAAAATCACACTTGAAATCCCATTAAAAAACCAACCATTTACACAAATTCGTCTTTAAAATAACACACCCTTTTTAAAATGAATATAGCATTAAATACAATTTCATAACAATCACATACCTTTATGAAATTCATTCAGGTGCATTGAAAAGCACTTCTCATGAAACCTATATCAATTCCAAGTGATTAACCCATTCTAATGCTATTAAAAACCAAAAAAAGGGTACATTGAACACATATAATTTTGTAAGAAACATTTCAAAATAATTAAATCATTTTAAAATATCCACTTAGGCATTTTCATTAAGGAATAAATCCCAAGAGAGGAACCTATAAACCAGAAATTAAATAAGATGGTTTTCCATGATGAAATGATTGATTTTAAAAAAATAATTGTTCACTAAAATAGATTATGGATTTTACTAGAATATTGGTACGAAATTGGGAAGTTTCGTTTAATTGGGTTTTCTTGTCATGAGGAATTGAGAAGAAAATGTCTTAAAACATGTATTTCCCCATCAAAGAAGGATTAATTAATATGGATACATAAGTGTGGAACATATTCACATAATTTTGAAGAATTATATAAGGAAAATGAATAAATAAATTTGGGGTAAAGAGAGAGAAATCACAACCCTAAGGTAATTTAGAGGTTCAGATAGATCCCTTACCTTAAGTCCAAATGGGTTCTCACTTGAACTTAATATCCTGGATAATCAAATTAGATTCATTAATAATTTAATTTATAAAATATTCAACATATAATTGATATATTATAATTTTATTAAGTTCATTTATGACTATTTCTATGAGTTATAATGTATAATTCATTTTTTCTAAGATCGTTCGTTTTATGGTTTTATGGTCGGTTCTTTTGAGTATAATTATTGTAGTTCTTATCAAATGGAATGAAAACTCTATAAGTGGAATGAAATGGTGTTAATTTACTTCTATAATATAAATGGTCCCATATATCATTTTTTCTTGATATGAGGATGATTCATTTGATAAAACTTCAATGATAAACGTTTAGTTTATTTTGGCGGTTTTTTGATCACCACGAACTAGTTTTCTTTTATTATTTTATATTATGTATATATATATTGGTTCCAAAATACAAAAAAAGTTATAATATATATTTTAAATTATGGTTCAACAATTATAATGGTTTTATAATGATCATTGAAGGTGGTAATGGAAAACAAAAAATCGTAAATAAACATTTACATTTAACAAAAATGCCAAAATTTAATTTATCATTTTTAAACATTTATTTTCTTCTTCCATGATATAAATATGTCATATATTCATTTTTAAGATACTTAAATTTTATTTATACATATATATGTGATTTTAATATTCTAAAAACTATATTATTATTCATAATGGTCACATTACTATTCCAACGATCATATTACTATTCCAACAGTCATATTTCTAATAATCGTAATGGTTTACTACATCCTATAAATAACTATTATTACATTCATCAATAACTTCTATTTTCTCCCACGATTATATATAATTTCATCTTAAAAATTAATTTTTTATCATTAACATTATGTTTTATTTATACGTTTGTGTTTATGAGTGTGATCATTCTAGTTGATCGAGCAAATCCAAATTTTCCTATTCTTATTATCTTATTTTCTATTTATTACCCCCACTATAATATTTGGTAATATTGTTGGTTTTTTTCTGAATAAATTATCATTCTTAATTTATGAGAATAATTTTTTATTGGGTTCCCTATATTATGTATGTTCTTTATACTACATGACATATTTATAAGAAAGAAAATTTCATTGATAATATTCTATGTCATTACACGCTAGTAGGAATTCCACATGTTTTGGTGTCCTAGGATATTCCTATCTAAGACCATGTGCAATGGACTTAGACTTTAAGATTATCATTAATGTATGTTATGACTCGCACACTTATATTTACTCAGTAAAATATCCACACCATATATTGGCGGGAAGTTGGGTAAATACGTTGCGTCATTATTGACATATCATAAATGGATAAATCGAGGAAGGATTTGTCACATCCATATTTATAGAAGTTGATATATCAACCCTTTGATTGGAATAGAACCATCGCATTAAAATTCCATGGTCATAATGTAACGACATGTTTATTTCAGATAGTCAAAGAAAGTAATATCAATCGTGTAGGTTGGTGACAAGGATGTGCAACCTGCATGATGATATATGATGATAATGTGATTATATTACATAGTGAGAAATATTATGTGGTTTTCAACAATGGAATAATATGTTATTTCTCTTAGGTGCCTTGACCCTTTACTAGACAGTAATCTTAGACTTTATGCAAGCCCGCTTAATGCTAACGAGAAAGAATCTCAGAGGGTCACACACTAAGTGTTTCCATTGATCTCGATTAAATTCTATTTTAGTTTAATTAATAGAAGAAATATTATTCTAAAGTATCAAGAATAATTGTATTCATGTCATATTGATCATATAAATTAATCAAATATTTATCCATTGATATGTGAACAAAAATATATTTATTTAATTTATTGAATATTTAATAAATATCTGTTCACCAATATGTGAATAAAATATTTATTCATGAATAAAATTTTATTCGATTGTTCAATAAATGAAAGAGGACTTCGAACATACCAATACCATGTCCAATGACAAATATTAATTAATAATCTGGTTAAATAATATTTTTTTATTGAACACGTTGGCACGCGCCAAAAAATAATAATTATATATTTATTATTATTATATGGTATAAGGTTTATTAAAGGTAATAAATATTATTCAAGGAATGATATGCAATTAAATATTATTTTAACCTAAATCCTAACTCTATAAATAGACGACTATGTCTATTGTGTATAGAATCCAAAAATTAATAATAAAAAATTGTTGCACACAATGAATTCTCTCTCGACTCATCATTCTATCTCCCTCTCAAAAAAAAGAAGTGCAAGAGTGATATATTCAAGACAGAAGAATGATCGATCAAGAATGAACAATGCAAGACATTTGACTCAGTGCACTAGAACCCAAAGATCAAGTGGTGTTACATAGAGATCTTATTAGCACGTGTGGATCACCGCTAGATGGATTCTATCATTCAATCCTCACAATGAAATGAAGGTAACTCGAAAGGGTCTTTTTGGATGATCAACATTCACCAACGAAAAAATTTACTAATCTCGAGTATTTATTTGGTAAAATATTTAGTAAATTAATTATAAATTTGACATGAAAAACCCTTGCACATGGTTTCGGGAAAATATTATTAAAAGAAATTTTAATATATCACCCACCACAAAATGCTAAAATTGTGCCCATAACCAACACTTAGATCGTCGCTACCATTATAACATAAAGGTTTTAAGTTGGATATAATGATAATTGAACTTTTAAAAAACATTACGAATGCTCTGAGAAATGAAATTCCAAGTACTAGTTATAAAGGAAAACATTTTAAACACTATACTTGATACTTTATTTAGCTGATGTAGTATAGAATTCTAGTAAAATTATCTCATAATTTTATTCCATCATTTATCATATCCATGATTTCTAATAACTAGGATCGGTTAAAGGAAAGGTCAATCAAAATCCATGGATGTAACTACTATCGTTGTCAAACAGGTTTTGAGAATACTCCACCTTACATCACACCTGGGCTGCACCACAGCTCTCATACCACTTGTCAGGATTGATTTCCTCCAGCCCTAGGTCTCCCAGGTGCAACCCAAAGGCCCTTATGGGGTTCTATTCTAAAACCCATGGGTGATAGGAGGAATTGTCCATCCAAGCTTATATATGAGCCACCATCCTTGGTGGAATCGGTTGTGGGACATGGGTTTGAACCCAAAAGTATATACATGCATTATGATATTCCCTTCATAAGGCATACTATATTCCTTGTTTCACATATAACATACCATAGGATATATCAATATCATATAAAATGGTATATACATATTGTATATAATGATACAATGAAAATATTGAATGATTTTTTATTGGGTTTTGGGCATTTTTCCATTGACATTAAGGTTAATGTCTAGTATGCAAGTGTGCCTTGTACATAAAGATTTGGATGTTTAATTGAATTTAATGTTTTTTATCTTTTTTAAATAACCATCTATAAAAAAATGAGGTAATAATTATTTCAATTAAGTATCCAACTATTGACCACTGACTCATGTTATTGGATAATATTAATTAAAAAAATACACATAACATATGTTTACTATTAATAAAAAATACTCATTGCATGGTCCCATTAGGATGCTCAAGAAGGGGGTGACTTGAGATCCTATAATAATTTCTGTCTAAAACACTTATTTAAAAATACCCCAATTAAAAATAAAACAACCAAGTTAACCAAAGGTGATGTTTATAAAAGATTTGAATATTTGAAGGATTTCTCAAAGAGTGATTAGTTCTCTGCTAAAGCAATATGAATTATTTCTTAGCTTTTGAAATCAATCTACTAGGACCAATTCTAATATAAACATTGTATATGATTAACTATGAGTAAAATGTAGTTGTCTCAAAATTCAAATAGAGAAAACTAAATTTGAAAGAACGTGATATATTTTAAAACAATATGTTCAGCCTCAAGCAGATTATTAATCCTATCCACTTGGTGATCACCCGCAACAAAGAAGTATATATAAATAAACTTTGATCCGCACCATAGATCGGGGAAAACAACAATATACACAACTGTCCAGGTCAACTAGACATTTTCCACAGTTTTCGTTGGAGTGGGAAAACAACCAGGTCACACAGGGACCTCTTCAACTATTATATATGGGTAGTGTAATGAGTACCATATGGTTAGTGAAGATATCTATGTATCATACTGTATTTTCCAGGAGCCTGTGTGTGTTCATAAAACAGAGATACACACACTAATCATAAAGTTAAAAACAGTACACAATCAGAGCATAAATAAAGTGAATAGAGTTAGAAGGCTATGTGTGATTTGATATGCAATTTGTGACTATTGGAAGATATCTTGAAATGTAGCTTGCATCGACATTCAAAAACAGACAACAAAACAGAGTGTCATGAGAGCTTCTGTCCTTTGTTTCTAGTGAGGTTTTGATGTGAATGATGAGTTCTTCTCTTCTCTTGGTATGTTGCTATAAATTGTTCTTCACATCGAGTTATCAGCAATTCCTATTATTTTCTAATGCTAGCAGTTCTTGTTTTTCTCAGGTGCACGAGCAGTAACTCAAAAACAGGTCTTCGTAGCATTACACATTAACAATGCTAAAAAATGCTGATAATAGGCGTACCTGTAACAGTGCTAAAAAATTGAGGTTAAATGTACCCCTTTATCGGCGTTTTTTTTAGCGCTAATAAAAGTACCGCCTTTATCAACGCTTTTTTAGTGCTGTTAAAGGGGGCCTTTTATCAGTGCTTTTTTAGAAGCGCTAATAAATGGTGGTCTTTATCAACGCTTTTTTTACTAGAACTGATAAATGATTTGTTTCACAAAATATCTTTAAAAATAATATATTGATATGTATATATATAAATATATTAATAATGATATAAATATATAAATATATTTATATTGATATAAATATATAAATATATTTATATTGATATAAATATATAAATATATTAATATTGATATAAATATATAAATATATTTATATTGATATAAATATAATATATACTTTTAAAATATGTTTTAGATATGTATAAATAGAGATTAACACTTAATATATTTTGAAATTTAGTGAATATGGATTTAAAATATTTTAAAAAATATATTATTAATTAAGAATTTGATAATTATCATTGAGTAATAATAATTTAATAATAATTTGAAGACACAAAAAATAAAAAAATTAATAAAAGATCTAAAATAAGTTGAAAATGATTTTAAAATTTCAAACGGCCATAACTTTTGATCTGTGTATGCATTTGAGCTCTACCACATATCAAATTGAAGCCTGCGACGAGCTCTACCTACTGGAGACAAAAGGGAACCTTTTGTTGCATTTTTTGAGACCAAAAAAAGCTTATAAGACCTAAAAATATGAATTTTTAGTTAGGATACACATAAAAAATTACTTTTATAAATAGATAATTAAAAATATTTTCATTTAAAATATATTTATCAATATATAAGCCTTATCTAAATAAAAAACTAGTATCCATTTTATTTTAAATAAAAACTTATGAATATTTATATAGCTCTATAATGTGTGTGTCTGTGTTTATGTATTAACTAATTGATATATATTATATATATATTCTAAACAAATGTATATACATATCAATATATAATATTTGTAAATATTTATAAATATGTATAATTATACTTACAGATACACATATAATATATATGTGTGTCTGTGTGCGTGCGTGTGTGTGTTGTATATATGTTTTTTTATTTATTTATTTATAAACGCACACAATAAAACATATTTTATAAATGTATTTAATACTGATCTTATAATTTTATATTAATATATGAATAAATATACGGATAAAAAATATAACTAAATATATATAAAAAATAGATATATATATATATATTAATATGCAATTAAATATATAACTCTAACTATATATGTATATATCTATATCTATTAATATACAAATATATATATATATATTAATATAACTATATATATATATACATTAATATATATATATTAATGTAAATATATATTACTATATCAATAAATATAACTTAATATATAGAAAAATAAATAGATATATAAATAAATGGACATCAAAGCAACATGGAGGAGAGGTAAAGGTTCCAGATGCATAGGGAAGAGGTCTCGAGTTTGAATCCAGATAGAGGAAAGGGTGCACGAGGGTTGGTGAAGGGGGGTTTCCGCACTGTGAAAGGGGGTTCTAGATCTATTAAAGGGATAGGTGGTGGGGTTGGGGCGTGCAGGGGTGGGGCTACAGAAATTTTATTTATTTTTATTTATTTTTTAAATTTGTTTAACTTTTATCAGAACTTTCAAAAAATTGCTCATAAAATAAGGGTTGGGTGGTAGGGTTTGGGCATGCAGGGGTGGTAAGGCAAGCGGGCGGGGTTGGGGGTAGGGTTGTGGCATGAAGATTTTTTTATATTCATTTTTTAAACTTTAATCAGTGTTTTTAGTGGTATTAAAAGGGACCCCCTTTTATCTTCACCTCTATTATCATAGAATTTTTAGCACTATAAATGCACTTTTTAGCACTTTTAAAGGGCATATTTGTAGTAGTGGATCAGCTCAATCGCTTTTCTTTTTGATCCGATATTTTCATTATATATTTAATATATCTAGGAGCATGTTCTCTATCATTTTAAGGTACCTCACAGCTCGTATTGGGCTTTGACATTGATTTAAAAGTTGTCTGCAAAAGACAGACAAAGTCATTAGTATAATTTATAGTACTAAGTTTCACAAATATGGTCGTTACAAGTAAATTTGAATTTAATTGACAAAGAATTGACAGTGTCCATGAATGGTGTATCAGGATCAGTTGGTTAGGTACGGTGTCTTAGACATAGTGCATTCTACAATTTGGAATGGAGAGTCAGGTAGCGGTGACTCTGGATTGGTAGGTCACTCTAACGGTAGGTTAACTTGATGGTAACTCAGCTATCAGTAGCTCATATAGAAAACTCGAACATAGCGGTCATTTTGAAGTCATCAGTAAGTTGCTCTATCGATAGCTCCATGAGATAGTGTCTCCTCTACAAAAATTATGATTTGAGATATCGATAGGTTGAACATCAGTGACTCAGTGCATCGGTAACTTGAGTGACTGTGTCACATACATTGTCAGAATTCAGAATTTGTGCTAACGGTGAGGCAGTTGATTTTGAGACATGTTATTAGTGGGTCCATGTCAATGATAGCTCATAGTTAACCAATTTTCTACCAACGGTGAGATGTCCAACGGTGAGATCACCTTTACAGTGACTCAATCTTGAATGATGACAGTGAGTCCACCTTAACATTGACTCATACTTAGTCATATCATGCCAACCTATCTTATGATGTAAAATGCTAACAGAATATATTAAGCTTATATTCTAACATAGTTAAAATGAGTAAACATAATAAAACATAATAAATCCGGATTTGGGAGAATTAAAACCAGAGGAAGCCAACAACATATATTCAGAAATGTTTTAAAAACAAAAAATCCAATATTTAAAATAGAATATCTTCCCACATAGTCAAATCATAGAGTGTATGACTAATTAGTTAAATAATTTAAAAACATGTAGAAACTCAAGAAAAAATACACCAACTAATATATTTTTAGTGATGAAACAATTATAAAATTTATAGTTCTAGCCACTTTTGGCTGGTTGATGAGGGGTGGTAGTTGTCGGACCCCATCACCTCTTCGTCACTTTTTTTTCTTTTTAATAAAGGGTCATTGACCCCATCATGTTAAAAAACTATAAAATTTATATTGGAAAATGGATCATCTATTTTTCAAACATGGAAGAAACATTCTCAATTATAAAAAAATCAGTTTTTTACACTATACATATACTTGTATATAACCACATCATACAATCTTAAGACCTTTCAATTAAATTTAGCAGGTTAAAATTAGCGGAAAATAATTTACATAATTTGATTATAATTTTATTTATAACAAAATCACATCCCAATTTTTTATTTTACCAATCATTATTCTAAATATATATGCATTCCCTTTCTCGAGGGAAAAATTAATTTCTAAAATTTTAAAAAACTGGTAAAAATAATTTATCATTTATTTTTTTAAATTGAGTTCTCTTTACAAGTCAACAAGGAAAATTTAAATTTTTTTGTATTTAATAATTAGACTCTTGAAAGGGGGCTGAATTGTTTAAATTAATTAATTATTCACTAGGTAACATTTAAGGAAAAGTCCAGGGTAAGGAGGCAAAATTGGGTATAGGGGAGTTTTGTTTTTTATTTTTTAATTTAAGGGGCTTAGGGTATTTTATTTGGGTATATCGGTTTTCCAAGCACCAAATCAATTACCACTTTGACAAAATACCCACAGTGCCAATTGAATTGGCGTTTGGTGGTTTATTTTTTTCAAAATCCCCACAATACCCCCATTCACCTTATACATATATCTTATATATATTTGTATAATTATAATTATAAATATAACAAATACAACAAATATATTTATATTAAATATGTTTATTATAATAAATATAACTAGTAAAATAAATATAATAAATTTATAACTATATTTATTATATAATTAAAATAAATATATAATTTCATTAATTATATAATTATAAATTTAATAAATATATAATTATAATAAATATATAATTATAAATATAATAATTAAATAATTATAACAAAAATACAATTATAATTTCAATAATTATATTACTATAAGTATAATAGTTATATAATTATAATAACTAAATAACTATAAATATAATAAATATATAATAACAATAAATATGTAATTATAATTATAATAAATATACAATTATAATAAATATATAATTATAATTACAATAATTATATAATTATAAATATAATAAATATATAATTATAATTATAATAATTATATAATTATAAATATAATAAAAATATAATTATAATAATTATATAATTATAATAAATATATAATTATAAATATAATTTTTATATAATTATTATGAATATACAATTATAGTAAATATATATATTATAATTATATATTTATAATTATAATAAATATATAACTATAATATATAATTATAATTATATAATAATTATTATAATTATATAATATAATTATATGTTACATAATTATAATTACAATACATATATAATTATTAAATACATAATTAAAATTGAATTATATATTACAATTATATATTTTTAATAATTATAAATATGTAATTATTATAATTATATATTTATTATAATTGTATATATTTATAATAAATATTTAATTATTATATTTTTTATTATATATCTATTATATGTATAATTATATTTTTATTATATTTTTATTTATATAATTGTTGTAATTATAGTTTTATATTTATTATTATTATTTAATTATTATATTTATAATTATATATTTGTTATAATAATATATTTATTATAATTATATATTTATCATAATTATAAATATATAATTATTATAGTTATATATTTATTGTAATGGTATATTTATTATAATTATATATTTATTATATTTATATATTTATTAAATTTATAATTATATAATTATTTTAATAAAATATTTATTATAATTGTATTTTTTTATGATTATATAATAAATATAATTATAAATTTATTATATCTATTTTAGTTTTCATATTTTTTATAATAAATATATATATTATAAATATATTTGTTATATTTATTATAATTATACTGATAGTTATATAAATATATATAAGATATATGTATATAAGGTGGGTAGGGGGGTAGCATGAGAATTTTGAAAAAAATAAACCACCCAACGCCAAATCAATTGGCACTCTTGGTATTTTGTCAAAGCTACAATTGTTTTGGTGCTTGGAAAACCCATATACCCAAATAAAAAAAATCCATACACCCCTTAAATTTAAAAATAAAAATCAAAATGCCCCTATACCCAATTTTTTCGGCTAGGGACCCCAACATGGCCGTCTGTTATAAGTCAACAATGAAACTTTGATTTATTTTTTTTATTTAATAATTAGACTCCTAAAAAGGGGATGAATTGTTTAAATTAATTAATTAATCATTACGTAAAATTTATGGGAAAGACAAGGGTTGGGACCCCAACTTGGCCGTGTGTTATTATTTTATATTATTAGATTTTTTTATAATTTTGATGGGATGGATGATGGAATTTATGTTAATATCACTTTTAATGAGACAATTTTTCAAAAAAATCGTATCATTAAAATGATTCAATATTTGGAATTATCAATTAATGCAGTTGATCCATTCTTATTTATTTGACTGTTTTACTAAATCTCGGCCTTTTTCTTCTGTTCACGATCCCAAAATTTATTTCCATGCCCATGGCCAAAATTTCCATTTATTGAGGGTGACCACCAAATAAAATTTCCTCTATATATAATTATATTTCATTCCTCCATTCCTACATTCCTCCCTCATCGGCACTTGGCACCTCCCTCTTCTCGGCCATCCCTTTCTTTCTTCCCTGTCGCTCCCCGCTGTTAGCTACCATGGAAATGCCGGTCCGCCACAATTTCCCCACTCCCATGACAAGAATCGGATCTCACTGCCCTTCCTACCCCCTTCACATCCCACCCTAGCACATCAACACCACCCCCACTGCCTCGGTCTCCTACTCTTATTACATGGAGGTGGGCGGCGACAGGTTGAGGCGGCGGCCTACCGGCTCTCGAAAATCCTCCATCCTGGAGAAGGGATCATTTTGCGGGTGTGGTGGTGGAATGTCTTCCACCCTCACTGGGTCTGTGGCCAGCGCCGCAAAGTTAATGGGGATTCCTATGACCCGAGAAGTCGGAGTGTCCGGCCTTGTTCGTGGGTTGAAGATGGTGACACATTATTTGTTTTTCGGCTCTGGGGATGCCAAAAAATACAACAAGGCCTCTACGATGTCTGTAGATTCTACTTCCTCCCCGAGAGACAACGACAACGTATGCGGAGGCGGTAGTGGAAAATGGAGGGCCTTGGACGTTATGATGAGAGGAATGCCCCTTTGTGCTCCCTTGGAAGTATCGAGTGGAACTCCAATACCCAAGTAGCCATCGGTGGCTGAACGGGCACCGGCCCAGTGTCAATTCATTCCACTATTCTTCATTAACCCCTTTCTGAAATCAACAACATGGTGGGAGGAAGGCATGGAAGTCGATGAGGAAGAATGGGAGCGCCATTTCAGTTCATTTTACTTTCCTACACCGCCCCAACCAACACCGTTGATTTCAAACATCATGTTTTCCCTCACCATGACCAGCATTTGTATGACGATGATTTGTCCGCTAAAATTAATGTTTAGTATTATATACACTTTTTTCCTTGCATTTTATATTTAATACTGTGAAAATTTATCGGTTATAAAAATCAGGCATCATTAAAAATTTGGTGCATCATAGTTTCTTTTTTCATTCCTTTTTCCTCAGTTTAAACGTGAATAAAGAGGCCTTTTATACACATACTCGGTATTTAAAATACAATATATATATATATACACACATTATTTACAATACTATTTATATTTAAAAAAAAATTAGTTGTTTTTTGTTTTGTTTTCTTATATATATAACAAAATCTTAAACACTTTAAAATATCGCTTTTTTATGAGGAATTACCATCATTTAATTAATTCCAAAAAATAGTTAAACCCGTCATTCGACACCCCCTTTTATCGGGAAATTACCTTTTATAAGAGGCCTGGTCATAATTTTAATAATAATAATAATATATAATATATAATATATAATTATTTATTATAGGTTGAATGGATTTCAAGCAATCAAACCATGCATGCATCAAGTCGATGTCATCCATGTGACCTATCACGCTGGCCCACCAACCCCCTATCTCACCAACAACCTGCGCCGGACTATCGACCGCATTGCCCCCGCTTCCTTGGGCTGACCCACCAACTACCAGGCCTACGTCCCCCCACTGCCTCGCGGTCACCTGCTCCCTCGCGCAGTCCCTTCCTGCAGAAATGCATCCCCGTCAAGGCAACATCGCCATTCACTGTCACAAATGATCATCACCGGGACTTCATCATTACCTCCACCGGGATCCCACATCGCCTTTACCTGATGCACCACTTGCAATGGATGAAAAATTCCAAAAGCTTCTAACAAAGCCATCGCAGGCCTCCATAAACAAACCCTTCAATGATCCACTCCCTGCACTGGGTTCGCCTGGCATGCTCTCTGTCCCCATTATCGGTCGGGCCCCCCCTGTAACACAAGGTTGATGCCATAACCCCAAAAAAATGATACTCTGTCACTAGCCTGACCCCGAAATTTCCCCAAGGTCGCCGCCGACAAAGCCCATGTCCCGAGATGTCCTCACATCCCGAGTTCATCCCCACTCGTCCCTTCCTGCAGGGTCATCGTTCTTTGTCCCGTAACCCTCAAAAGGTTAGGTTGGAATCGTCAACCACCGCCTTCATGGAATCATCTCAAGCCGCAGCCTCTCCATCCACCACCATCAAGGTGCTCTCACAAGTCACCGCCGTTGAGGCACCATGGCACAACATCTCCAACAAGGCTCGTCTTCAACCTCAGTCATTCCCACTAGCGCATCCCTCCGCCCAGCCGCATACCATGAATCAACGTGACAAGGCCTGCCGCCAGATTCGTCACAATGACCAAAAATATTATCTTCAAACCCTTTTTTGTGGTAGTGATATTTATGTAGAAGAGAGAGAGGCATTAAAAAAATATATAATTATTTTATTTATTTTTTATTATTAGTTGAGGGGATTAAAAAACCAAAACGAACGCATGGTACATCATCCCCATTTTTGTATTCAACCCAACCTTTGATGTTTTTTTGTTATATGAAGGAACCCTATGTATTACAATTCAACAATAGAGTTTTAAATCCATGATATTATCCGTGATTTATGCAACGGTCTTGATAGAAGTAAAGATATGTTCAAAGATATTTTATGGCTGATTCAAATGCTCATTATGATTGCATTAAAGGCTCATATTCAATGGAGTAAATCATCAATATTCTTATGGGAAGTTACAACTCTCTTGAATATTTTTGAAGTCAAATATTCATGATTTATTGTGTGATATTTCTGGAGTTATTTTTAACTTGGAGTTGCTGGATGAACATGATAAATATCAAGACACTCTTCATCAGAAAATAAGTGGGAGAATATTTTTAGAAGCAGTGGATATACAGAAAAGGTGATATGTATACAAAACTATGTGTAGCTTCTTTCAGACGTACATTTTGGATATATACATGTTTAGATCTATCATTTTTCCACTACTGCTATTGTTTTCACCCTTACTGGACTTTATAGTTACATATTCATTTGCAAGAACAACAAATAATTTGTTAGAGATACACATTGGATACACATATGTTTAAAACATCTGTCTGGTGTTTTTTATATCACTAGATGAAGTAAGCCTACACGACTATGAAGATCTATTTGTTGTTGTTCTATATTGAGGATATGAATGCACCTGTCAGTTTTTATGGCAACTGTGACGTTTAATTTGTATCCTCAAACAAAAACAATCACTATTGATTTGGGGGAGTTTCTACTCGTCGGAGTCATCCATGGTTAAGTGTTAGCTTCATGAACTAAGCTGTGGATTTATGGTTCCTTGTAAAAGAACCAGAAGGCTATTTAAATCCTTGTTGTAAAGGTGTCAAATATCTGCACTTAGTTGTAGATTAATGGTCTTAGGATAAGAGAACTAATTGAAAATAACAAAACTCATTGAGTTGAGTGTTGGTGGAGTGGACTAAGGGATCTTTGTTCCTCGAACCAGTATACATCACTGTGTTCATTTCCTTTATTTATTTTTACTGCTCACTCATCTTTGGGAGAAAAGGAAAGGTTCACTACTAAACAAGAGAGGCATTTTGAATTGTTTAAAGGTTTTGACATACATAATTCACACCCCGCTTTCACTGCATACAACTTCTTCACATCATAAGATGATTTAGTATTTCCCCCAATAAGCTTGCGACTAAAAACATGCTACCTTATAAGCATCTAACTACACCACTGACCCTCTTGGTGATAATGATCCTAAAATACTTCACTAGGTAGAGAAATATTGATAGAAACTTTCCACATAAGACATGCCAACTTTCAGTGCTGTCGAGGAAGAATGTTTAGTATTCCTTGTCATACCATAATGGTAGTCAAAAGGACCTTTTTAGTAACTGTAGATGTTATAAGATGAGTTTGATTCTAGGGGCCACTATAACTTTCACTTTGAACCTCATTCAGCTTCATCTTCCTTCCGTATGGGCTACTATAAGCACCACTAGACATGGGAGGAATCCTAACCGATCCCAAATTGCCTGCCTGATCAATTTATACCATAATTTTCCTATTTGGAACCTTGGAATATATGTATTGTTTTAGCATGAAAACTTAATAACATATATCTAGCTACAAGATCATATGAAACTTTTGAGCCTTTATATTTTTATTCGATACCAACTTAGGCAACAAAAGGGAAATCTCATAAAAATATTTGGAATACTCCATTACAGTATCGTCACCTTATTTAAGGGTGAAAAACTACATAGAATTATCTAAAACCATTGTTTCTGGGTAGAACTACTTAGTATATATAGTTTTAAATCCATTCCATTCTAAACCCTCATGCTGCTTTTCCAGAAACACAGAATCACATCACCTTCGACTTGGGCCTTTATACTTAAAGACAACATACTCTACCTTAACTGAATCTGAATTCTCTAAGAAGCCAAAAATCCTTTCAATGTTCCCTAGATATCCCTATACTTCCTAAGGGTCATTCATCTGCTAGAATAATGGAATTTTATAGAATTGAAACTCTTGGGATTGATTTCCATCTCCATCCTTCTCTGGATTCACATTTATAGGTCGAGAAAGAACTAGTTCGACACCTTTCTCCATAGCATGGGCCACATGTATTCACTACAAGAAAACAGTGATTTAGCGGTAGTTTTTTCATAGTGGTTTCTAAAACTGCCGCTAATTTTTTTAAAAAAAATTTGTTTTTTAATTTTTTTAAAATATCTTCTAAAAAATCATTTTTAATGGTGATTTTTTAATAAAACTGCAATGAAATAGCGGCAGTCTTTTCCAAATCGCCGCAAAAGATTAAAAAAATATTTATTATTATTATTTACAATAAAATATAGTTTATTATTTATAATTTTATATATTTATAATGTTTCAATTAATTAATATTTATAATAAATATTTAATTATATTTTTAAACTGAAAAAAAATCATAAATAAGTAGAAGAATAGACTTCGGCATCAAATGACAATAACTTTGGATCTGAGAGTCCATTTCAGCTCACAACCAGTCAAATTGAAGTTTTTCAAATGAGAAAAAACCAAGCCCAACTAAAAAAATGGCTTATATCAGTGCTCAAAACGGGCTTTAACAGTCCTAAAAAAGTGTTGTAAAGCTCAACGCTGATTTAGGGGGGGGGGGGTCCCTTTTATCAGTGCTTTGAAAAGCACTGATAAATTTCACTTTTATCAGCGCTAAAAAAAGAGCTGATAAAAGACCCCTTTATCAGCGTTTTTAGCACTGATAAAAGGGGCCTATATCAGTGCTTTTTTAAAAGCGCTGATAAAAGTCAAAAAAATTATAAAAAATAAAAAAAATTATATAATGCACGTGGAGAGTTTTTAGCAGTGCTTGACCACCCCTTTATCCACGCTAGGAGGTCTCCCGTGCACTGCCCTTCCACCGCATCCTCAAACGCGTGCACCACCTCTGCCTCCACCCGAACTCGAACATGCAACCTCCCCCTTTCATGGTTGCACCTTTACCACTATGTTATTTTGTTTTTCACTCAATTTAATGATATATCTCTTTATATATATATAGTTATATTTATTCGTATATTGATATAGAGTCATATTAATATAAATATATTTATTCATATATTCATATATATATTCATTTATATATTAATATATATATATATATATATAATTTTTTCATTGTATATTTATTTGTATATTAATATATACATATAAGATTAGTTTCAAATACAGTTATGAAATATGTTTTTATGTGTGTTTATAATTAAATAAATAAATTCATAAATACATATATACAACACACACACACAAAGACACACACACATAGACACAGACATATACGAATAAATACATATATACGTGTCTTTGAAAATCCATTGAATGTTAAAAAGACCATAACATATAATTGAGAACCCGTTTCAACTCCACAACCAGTAAAATTGATGAAAATGAAACAATATTTGATATGATATGTGGTACGGGCTTAATGGACATCCAGATCTTAAGTTATACCAGTTTGAATGTCAACAAATCGGGGTAACCTGACTAAAAACACAGTTTTAGAGGCCTTCTGGGCCTATTTTGGCCTCTAAAAACCATGAACGGGGTCCCCACGGTCACAGCGACGTAGAGCTCGTCACAGGCTTTGATTTGATATGTGGTAGAGCTCAAATGGAAACACGGATCTAAAGTTATGGCCGTTTGAAGTTTGAGTTACATTTTCAACATATTTTATATCTTTTATTAATTGTTTTGATTTTTTGTGCCTTCAAATTGTTATTAAATTATTTTTAATCGATAATAATTAGAAATTTTTTAATTAATAATATTTTTGAAAAAATAATTTAAAGCCATTTTCACTATATTTTATATATATTAAATGTAATAGTCAATTTATACGTATATGAAACATATTTTAAAAATATATATGATATTTATATACGAATAAATAAACTTATATAACAATAATTTATTTTTCATGATTTTTTTTGAAATATTATTTTATTCAGCGCTAATAAATACACCTTTAATTAGTGCTACAAAAAAAAGCGTTGATAAAGGGGTAGTGTTGCCCTTGCCCATTTTTGTAGTAGTGAAGTGAGATTTAAATAATGTGATAATCAATGGAAGAAAATATATTCAAAATTCAAAAGTCAAAAGTTGAACTCGAATTTCAAATGACCATAACTTTTAATCCGGGTGTCCGTTTGGGCTCTTCAACATATGAAATTGAAGCCTACGATGAGCTCTACACCACTTTGGTCTGGTACCAACTCATTCAATATTTTACCACTTTTAGTTCTACCAGAAAGGCCCAGAAGGCCTCCAAAATAGATGTTTTAGTTGCAGACACCAATTTTTTAAAATTCAAACGATTATAAATTTTGATCCAGTTGTCTGTTTGGCCTGTACCACATATCATATCGAAGCTCATTTCATGATCTTCGATTTGACTGGTGGTGGCACTAAAAAAAGAGTCTAGGATCATATTTTATCGTCATTTCTGTGTTTTTAGCGTTATTCGAGGTTCTTAACTTATTATGATTTATTTATTTATTTAATATTTATTTATAAATTAATTAACTAATAATAATTAAATATTTAAATAATATTTATTTTTATAATATTTATTTATTATTTAATTATTTATTTAATATTTAATATTTATTTATTTATTATTTAGTTATTATGTACACATTAATTATTAATTTATTTTTAATTTATTAATTAATCTATTATTATTAATTAATTAATTATTTATTTATTATTTATTTATCCATTATTCATTATTTATTAATTAATTATTAATTAATAATTATTAATTATTAATTATTAGTTATTATTAATTATTTGTTATTTAATAAATATTTTTCTATTTATTTATTTAAGTATTTATTTATTTCTTATTCATTATTTATTATTTATTCTATATTCGATATTCTATATTCTATATTCTATATTCTTTATTTTTTTATTGTTTATTTACTAAATATTAATTTATTATTAGTTTATTATTCTTTTATTATTTATTTATTTATTTATTATTTATTGATAATTTATTGAATAATAATTAATTAAATGTTAATTAAATATTAATTTTTATTAAATATAGTATATTTTATATTATAAATTAAATATTAAATATTATATATTAATTATTAATTATTAATTGTTTATTACTAATTATTAATTAAGAAGTATTAATTTTATAATTATCAATTATCAATTATTAGTTATTATTAATTAATAATTAAATATTATTTATTTATTTATTTATGTATTTATTTGTTTATTTATTTATTATTTATTATTAATTAATAATTAAAAATTATTTCTTATTTATTCTACATTATTTATTATTTATTAATTTAGTTTTAATTTACTAAATATTAAATTATTATTAAATTATTATTTATTTATTTCTTATTTATTTATTTATTCAATATTCATTATTTATTAGTTATTTATTGATTATTTATAAATTTTTTAATATTAAATATTAATTCTTAATTCTTAATTCTTAATGATCAATTATTAATTATTACTTATTATTAATTATTAATTATTAATTATTAATTATTAATTATTTACAATTTACAATTTATTTTTATTTTTTATTTTTTATTTTATTTATTTATTTATTTATCTGTTATTTATTAATTTATTATTAACTTGTTATTTATTTATCATATATTAAAATATTTTTTATTTAATTTATTATTTATACATTACTTATATATTATATATTATATATTATCTTTTATATTATATATATTATCTATTATGTACTATATATTATATATTATATAATATATATTATGTATTATGTATTATATATTATGTATTATATATTATGTCTTATATATTATATGTTATATATTATATGTTATAAATTATATGTTATATATTATATGTTATATATTATATATTATATGTTATATATTATATATTATATATTATATATTATATATTATACCCGAACGGCTCAGCCATGGGTTCAGAAACCCAAACCCATAGCTCCAAAATTTATTGAAAAAGTGAATAAGAGCAATAGAGTTGGAGGAAATGTTTACATGTGATACACCACAGTAAGAAAAACTGATTATAACGAAACTTGCACATTAAAACCACGAGATTACCTTTTCCTGGACTGGCGCCGACTCCGAGATCCTCCCCGATTGGCCAGGTGACGCCCACTTCCCTATTGCATCATCTTTGAAAATTTTAATTCCTCATCGATCACTAGATCCACTACAGTGGACACGACAATTACATCATTAGGAACTTCTTCATGTGTATCTTTGAAGTCATGTAGAACCTCATTAGAGATTAAGGTATCATCTTGGGCAGTATCTCCATGATGAACTTCTTCACGTGTCGCATTAGAGTCTAGAAATACCTTTATAGGGGGTGATGAATCATCATGAGCACCTTTTTCATTAGATGATGTTGTTTGTGCATATTTGGATCCATGCACAACCACACTAAAGGGTGATATAGTAGCCTGGATAGGTTGGTCCGACTCCTTTTGTGACATTGAAGAAAAACTCTTTCGATTACTGTATCTTTCACTATTATGACCTTCATGAATAAGCACATCAAACTCAGAAGAGTTAATCGATTCTAGCAAGGAAAATAAATTAACAGTTGGCTTATCATGTCCTTTAAAAACATCCTTTATGACAGCAACCTCCGAAGAGCACCCCCTGATCCTCAACCATTGAAGGAGAATGTGCAATGTCTTGAATTACTCAATGAGTTTCTGAGACATCATTACAGGTACCATCACCTTCTAAATTATCAGGGGAGGATCCTTTCATAGTAGGAACATCACTCTGTTGTCCAGTTGCACCAAAGACGAGCATACATGTTCCTCCTTGAGCCACCTTCTTATAACCCACCTCCTCAAACGTGGAAGATCTAGCCATTGACCCAGCCCACACCTGCTGAGCATCAACCTATGGATTTACCGTAGCTCTAATAGAAACATTTTACACTATTGAAGGCGCTGATTCTAATCAGACATCCACTTTGGCCGCATAAACCACATGGGAAATGGGAAGAGCACAAAGAGGCCCTCGGTTTCTTCGGTGTCACCAACTGAAATCCATCAGCATCAAAAACCTTCATCATACCCTTCCTGCATGAAAAATCTAGTGAAAAATAATCCATCTCATGATTGACTTAATCCTGGATAGAAGCCTCATCCTTAGATTGATTCTCTCCCTCCTCATCATCCAAATCAGACCAAGGTCTCTTCACTAAACCCTCAATGAAACTAGTGGTAGTCTGCTTTAAAGATCCACCATTAGATAGTGGAGTGGCACCACCAACTGGTTGCTGAGATAGGTCCTGCAAAGGAACTTCTGAAAATCTTGTAGGAGCCTTTGACATGCCTTGCTTGACAACCTCATCAAAGGATGAGGGACCAACAGGGGGGCCCTTCCTCCTGAAAACATGCTTACTAGCATTAGGATCATCACTAGACAGATTCCTCCTGCACTGATCAGAGGCATATCCTACAGATTTACAAAGAGAGCATTTAATATTCCTGTGACATTGCTCAAGAGAATTTCCAATGCGTAAACATGACTTACAGAAACTTAGTAACCACTCATACTGAATATAAAATTCTAACTTAATGTCACCCATAACAAGAAAGACTGTATCAATCATAACATGAGTGAAATAAACCTCTACTAGCACGTGATAAAAGTGAACATGCATTGGTCGCTCTGTTTCGTTATCAACCTTGATCAGAGAACCAACAGCAGAAGAAACCCCCCACAAGACTGAAGGGTTCCATTAAAACGAATTAAGACCCCCCATTTCCAACCCATGTTTGCATGGAGGAGTTCCTAATTGCAAAAGGATTTTCTAACAGATCCCACTATTGAACCATGATGTGTCGAGGTTTCAATGGAACCGGTCCAAAACTCCAGGCCACATTCTAAAGTTCCTTCGAGGTGAATACAATATGAAAATTTCCTCTTCCAACTGAGATTATGCGCCAATCACTAAAACTCCAACCCTGAGATAGTCGGTCCTGCACCACATCCACCTTCAATGTAGAATCTCTTTGAGTACCATAAATCCAGGTAAGGAGTGATAACCTGCATTCTTTAAGACGAGCCTCTAAAATCTATGGACTCGCTTCCACAAATGCAATAGATCCATTATTGGTAATCCTCTTATGTATGGCAGTAGATTCATGCAGTGAATCGAAGAAAAACCTGTTCCAAGAAGAAAAACCCTCGGATTTCCTCTTAGGGTTCTGCGCATCTGCCTTTTCCACTTCCACAGGATCCGAGATAACACCACCACCCGAAACCACCGCCTTCGACGAAGGAATGAAAACGTCCTTATATATTATTAATTTTTAATTATTTATTATTTATTATTGATTAATAAATATTTAGTGTGTATCTATTTTTTATGTATTACATTGTTTTACAATTAATATATATATGTATATGTATATTAAAGTCGATTTATTGACCACATGAAGAGCCTACTGGAGTGGTAAAGTCTTTGGGGAATAAGCAAGAGGTAAGGGGTTCAAAACTCACCCAATGCAGAATTTCTATATATGGCATGGACATGTGCATGAACATGGACTTATGAATGGAGATGAACATGTATGTGGTAATAATAAATAAATAAATAAATAAATTACGAAAATATAAAAAAATTAAAAAAAGTAAAAATTAGAAAATTAAAAAAATTAAAAAAATTAATTTTTTAATAAAAATTTAAAAAATTTAAAAAATTAAAAATGATTTAGAAAAGGTTGAAACAGTAAATAAATAACCACTACTAATTATTTATCGACACATGATTTATTGGCGGTTTTCCAAAACAGTCACAGAATGATTTAGCGGCGGTTTAAACCATCGCTAAATAAAAATTTTGGCGTAGTGATTATGGCCTCAACATGATCCCAACCAACCAGATGAGTTTCTCAAAAAATGTTATCTATGTCACCCTTTTAAGGATTCATTAAAATTATTCTAGGAGGAATGGTACTAAAAACAGTAAATAAAGTGGAATAATCATGTGGGGAAACATCCTCAATAATAGCCTGGATAAAATGAAAAAACTCATGAATGCACTCCTAAATATCCCATTAAAAGTTAAGGCTATCCACAATGAGAGATGTCCAGACACTCACTTATAACCTACCCCTTATATATTAACTATCCTAACTCATATCTACCAGAACATCCCAAATCACATCAACTAAAAAATTCCTTTGATACTGATTCTTCGCAGACCAACCTATGTCATCTCTGAATAAAACACCCAAGCCGACCTATTTCAAGTACCAATGGGTATTTATAATCACCATGGGCAAGAAATATTTTTTGGGCATTGACGAATTACCTTTGGGAATGGTTTCACCCACAAAGACAAAAAAATTGGGATCCTTTGAGATTAAGGAAATAAATAATTTCCCAACACATAACTTAAATAAAAGAAAATTTGAACAAGTATGCAACATAAAATGAAATATCTAGATATTAATAAAGAAAATATAGAATTTTCATAGAGGAAATATAAGTACTAGTCCAAGGATAAATCAAATAAAACAAATTTTATGTCAGAGGCTTAGTTCACTAATAAGTAACTAAACCTAAGGGCCACGTGGAACCAAGCGTGCCACTCCACACACTAGAGTCTATAGACTAGAAATGATGGTCTAAAGGGAGTATATTGGTGAGACTGTGCCCTCTGTATCATTATTATGTACATCATAAGAATAAAAAATCAAATGAACATTTGAAGATAATAATAACATGTAACCCAACATGTTCCAAACCAGCCAACCAGGAATGAACATGAGATTCCATAAATATAAGGCAGTCAAGAATATAGAAGGAAATACATACAACAAGGCTTGATAGATAAAAGAAGAAATAAATAAAAGACCCAACTCTGGGAAGTATTCTAAGTACACACTCAACCCACAACTCCCAAGCCATGTCCTATCCCAAAACAAATAGCGATAATGAAGCACTAGCCAAGTGCTAACCTGCAACCATTATATCTTCTCGGGTACCAAATGGTGGGATGAATGGGGTTTGAGTAAAACACACTAGGACACCACCAATGATGTTTAATGTATTCTAGTCCATGAGTTTAAAACATAACCGTGTATAGTGTATCTATAATAGTGAAGTAGTAAAGTGTATTTAAACTAGGGAATAACACATACTTCAGCATAGGTTGGACTTTCTCTAGTTATAGGAATAATAATGTAATCTTGGTAACTATGGATATAATCATACGCATCTTAGATAAATTTTCTAGATGAAACCATTGAAATAAATCTTGGAATTCCCACATATTGAAACCAGGAAAATCCATTGAGTAAATACAATGAATTCCACTTCAATAAATGAGGCTCTAACTAAGACCAAGGAACAAGTTATATGTATTCTTGGGATAACAAAATTGGGACCCAAGGAGGTGTTGGAGTTTGTGGACTAGAACCAACTACTTTGTACATTATTCATTAATAAATACCTTTTTACATCTTGATTGTTCTTCTACGTGCATGTGATAATGTCCTAAAGACAACTGTTGCATTAAAGGGTCATAGCAGATCCCTACTATGATAAGAACCTAGAAGTTCCATAACAATGTTCTTGAATATATTTTCTATGTCCGGATGATGTTATTTTAGGGACACAAATAATAGAAGCCTTTAGTGGTGAGGACTCATAAAACTTTCAGGCACCTTCTCATGGTGTGTGCCCTAGGTAATATCCAGGAGGATATTATGAGAACGAGACCCGCTAGTAGAAAATCCACAATTCATAGTGTCATTGGATGTTACAATATGAAATCGTGTGTATTGGTCCTTATACTTTAAGATTATTATTAATGCGTATTACAACTCACACACTTAGATGTATTGAAGAAAACTGTGCGGAAACACTGTTCACAGTGAGGAAAGATACATTGGGTGTGTCAAGAGTGATACTACATTAATATATAATTTTAGAAATGATTTTTACCTTTTGTTCCACAATGAAAGTAGATATATAAGGCCCTTTTATGTAATTGATATAGCCAAAATAAATACATGGCCATGGTAAGGTATGAGAGAGTTCAATTCTGAGAATTCAAAGAAAGAATAATCGAGCACATGAGTTGATGGCACTAGCATGCAACCTGCTTGATTAGAGATATCGAGACAAAGGGATTAAATTACATGGTAAGCATTCGTATGAGGTGAGACATCAATGAGGCATCAAATTCTTTCTCTCATGTGCCTTGACCCATTGCTAGACCGTAATCTTGGACTTTAGGCAAGCCCACCTAATGCAAATGAGAAAGAGGCCTAGAGGGTCACACACAAAGTGTATCCATGTATCTCAGTTAAATATTAATTTACCAAATTAAACAAATATTATTCCCAACTGTGGTTTAATAATTTTTTAATGATTCCTGATCGAATTTATTTTGACACTAGTTATTCAAGAGAATATATCGTGGGAGAAATAATATATATTTATTAGCGAGTAATGCAATTACATTTATTTATGAAATAAATAGCCATTACTCAAGGTCTAATAAATGTTGTGGAGGATGGAAAGAAAAATTAAAACATGATAAACACGTCATGTACATTGAATGTACACTCTGTGTAGTTTTCATGGAAAACGAGTACACATCGTATATTAATGATTACATGCAGTGTAGTTTTTCCAGTCGGGATTCTGAGGAAATAATATAATTTTATTAAATGATATTTATGCACATGTCAAATAATTAATCATCTGACAAGGGGGTTTTCAATAAGAGATAATGAAATAAATAAAAGGCGTAACATGTTTATTTATTGTCATAACTCTATAACCTGAAACTTGATTATAAATATCCTCACAACCCCAACACTTTTCCAGAGAGAATCATTTTTCACAACAATTGTGACGAATTCTCTCATGGAAAAAAGAACTCCTTCCTCCAAGAACACTCTCAAGACCAAGAGAGATCCACCACCAATGGATCAAGGCGATCGAAGGCGGATATCATAAGAGAAGGTTCCTCCGCGCTAGCAAACGAAGATCTCTTTAGCGGCATCTAGAGACACGTGGAGAAAATGTGGATCACTACTAGAGGAATCCTACACTTGGATTCTAGGACGCAATGATAGATCCGAATAAATTGTGACCAGAGAAATCAACGAAGAAATAATTCCATCAAGGTAATTCTTGTAAATTAATTAAATAAATTATAACCAACATATGATGATCCTATCAATAGTTCCAGGACCCTTCTCTTTCTTTTTCGTTCTTTGTTATATTCCAAAGATACGGCGTTTTATTATCGTGATGGATCACAGATTTAGCATTGTTTAACGCTAAAATTAAAGTTGGGTACACCCACCAACACACTTCAACTATACCCGGAACCTTCAAGTGGTATAACAGGGGTCATATCGTTGATTATAATTATTTAGTTTTTTCATTGGTGATTTACGCATTTAATAATTTAGTTGTTTCCATTCAAGTTAATCGTTCTTTAAAATTTGAATCTCGAGATCTGTTCCTCCCCTCTCATTTCTTGTTCACCTTATAGAAACGAATTTTTCTTTTAATTTTGATTAGTATAAAATAGAGGATCTCATTTGAAGGTGCCAAATGCTCCTGGTTGTACAACACCAGAATACATGGCATGTATTCGGAGGTACACATCACGTAGTCTAGGTTCAATGCATTGGACTGGTTCTCCAAATCAGGCCGTGTATTAGATCCTATCTATGTCATTTATGACACCATGTGTTGTCCAGGAACAGGTCTCACACGGTTTCTAGATTACACGCTGTGTGGTCCACTGAACATGTCGTGTAGTCCCTTTGGGTTAGGGTTAGACCATGTACACCATACATGGCTTGCTTGGCTGGAAACCGTGTAACGCAGATACTACACAACGTGTGTCCAAAAGAACATGTCGTGTACTCCGAAAATTTCTGAAGTACATCTACACGCCATATCCCCGGGCGTATACTTCAGATGGATGGTGAACAAAAGTAGACATCGTGTAGTCTGAACTAAACTTCGTGTACTCATCCAAATTATGTAGATTTGTTAAAATTTATTATTATATTATACAAAACCTTCAGAAATGTACCATAGTGCAAGCGTAAAGTCGAGGCACTACACGTGATAGGTGTTTTATGTATGTGTTTAATTTAATATCTGCCTAAATGGGAATTCACTGGGATAGATCGAAGGTCCAAGTTACATACAATGATAATTTTAAATGAATTTATTTGTTTAAAATTATGATGGATGAGAATCTCAAGGAAATTCAGAAAATGGTTTAAGATAAAAGTATTGATTAATTGAAGATAATTAATTTATTTGAACATGATTTATCTTAAACAAGAACGATTAAATAATTGATTTCTAGTTTTATTTATGTGCAAATATCAGTGCATGTATGGATGATCATGAGCTTGACCAAGACCTTTATATGTGAATGGTTTCTTTCAATTTATTTATTTAAATTAAATTATTTGTCCCTCGAGCATTATCCTCATTAATATGTAGGGCCTGTGCACCCAAGGATTATTTTATGTAAAACCCATTTTTACCCCTCACTTGCATGTGAGATAAATTCATATGTAATGGATGGAGGTCCCAAGATAGTGGAGGCAGATCAAGTCAGCAGCCAAGGTGAAACCAATCCAAGGAGATACAATGGTGGACAGGTGGAAAGCTGTAAACACGAACCCGAGAGGTTCAAGGTGTTTCTCCACTAGATCTTGGGTTAGTTTGTCAACCGCTAGATAAACTAACCAATAGAACAAGATCATTATCATACCATTTATTTTATTTTTGTTAGTTTCATGGTTTATTTATCGTGGGTGTGTTATCGATATCACACAATTAATGAATTAAACAAGCATGAAAGATAGAACTAAAATAGAACCAACTTATCCGTAAATATTTTCTTAGACATGGTTAATCAATTAAGTAGATCCTACGTAATATGAATGAGCATGTAATGAATGATAATAAAGTGGAAATTTACGTATAAGGATAAAAATCCCCCAAATAAATATTAAGTCGGTATAGCATTCCATAATCATGGTTAGAATCGAACCATAGTTCAAAGTGCTTGACCAACCCTAGATGGGCTGCTTTCAATTATCGGGGAATTCTAATTCAAGGTTTTGGGTTGACTTGACTTGGTTCACATCAAGGGTTGATGGCCACAACAGAACTTGGTGTGACCAAGAGGAAAATGTTGAAGAAATCCAAAATAAAAGGATTTCAGGATTGGGGAGTCCACTCAGCGGATCAAGGAGCTGCGATTTAATGTAGTTGGCATTTGGAATGCCTACCAAAAACCCTTAAAGTTACTTGAACAACCCTAGTTTGGGTAATTTGAATGTAAATATGGATCCTTTCCACTTGAATATTTAGGAAATAGAATATTCCAAAGTCAATGGTGAGGGCTATTGGATTTCAAGAAAATAGTGGGAGACTAATAAGTATTTATTTATTTATTTTTCTCAGTTTTATAATAAATTACTAAACCTTTGCTAGTATTAATTTGTAGAAATGGAATGAAAAATTGATTCAAACATATCATTGTGAACCATACTCGAGAAAGAAAACCTTCTCACCAAAACCAATTTCCAAGAGTGCCAGAGGTGTTTACGCATAATCTTTAACCACGAGAGAAAATTGTATGTGCTGGAAGAGCCTATTCCAGTTGCGCCTAGGAAAGAGGGAAGTGATGAGGAACAATCTCTCTACATGAAACATATGTATGATGCCACATATGTACAATGTTTCATGCTATCGACCATGTCTAATGAGCTCTTGAAGCAACATGAAAACATGGATGTGTATAGCCTGATGTCTCACCATAAGGATCTCTACCAATAGAATGTGAGACAAGATAGTAAGGAGATATACAAATCTTTGATTACAACTAATCTTGGAGATTATTCACCAGCTGGGCCTTATATAGTCAAGATTATTGGCTACATTGAACGCCTGGACATCTTAGGAATTAAGTTCCCAGATGAGTTGCATACAAATCTCATCCTATCATCGCTACCCTAGACCTTCTATAGATTTATTGTCAACTAAAACGTGAGAATCAATGAGAAGAGTCTATTAGAACTTCTGACCTTAATTCTCCAGGTAGATAAGGACATGGGGTGTGACAAACCTATAGTCCTTATGGTGAATAAGAAAAGGAAGGACAAGGAAAAGGGGCCAAAGACTTTTAAATGGTCTAAAGCCCCCGAATACCGTCCCTCTATGAAGGGGAATATCTAGAGGCAGGGAAAGGAATGGGAGGTTGTATGTTATTCATGTGGAAAGCAAGGCTAATAGAAGAGGAACTTCAGCCAGAAGCGTGGGGATGCTAAAGGTGAGTTCGTTATCGTGTGTAATATTTAATTTTCTACACATTGGGTATTAGATACAGCTTTTGGGGCTCACATATGTATTCAAATGCAGGAACCAAGTATATTTAGAAAGATTTCAAGAGGAGAGGTGGATCTTCGAGATACCAATGGTGCAAGGCTTCCTACGTTGGCTATTGGAGATTACCACCTCTCATTGCCGACTGGGATGATTTTGGTTTTACATAACTATTTTTATGTGCATAGTGTTACCAAGAACATAATTTCTGTATCTTGTTTGGATATGGATGGATTTATTTTCATGTTTAGAAATAAGGGTTTCCTCTTTTATATAAATAATGTGTGTTATGATATGGTACATTTAAATAATGGGTTTTACGTATTTAATTACAAAAACCATGTGTTGTAAATCGATAACAAAATAAACTCGCATGACTCATACATCACCCAGTTGCAGTATCACAGTATCAGTCATGTAAATGAGAAGCTATTGAAAAATATCTTCAAAGATGGTTATTTAGACTCTATTAAGCTCAAAACACTTGATATATGTCATGCTTTTTTACAAGGAAAACATGACCAAGCCTCCCTTTGGTGGACAAGGTGAAAGGGCCACAAATCTTCTAGGATTGGTGCACACAGATGTGTGAGGACCATTTCCAGTAGAATCTAGAGGTGGATATTCTAACTTCATTACTTTTAATGATGACTTGAGTAGATATGGATATGTCTAATTAATGGGTTATAATTCAAAAGCCTTAGTTAAATTTAATGAATTCAATAATGAAGTAAAGAATCATCTTAGTAAGAAGATAATGAAACTTCGATCAGATCGAGGTGGAGAATATCTGAACAAAGAGTTAATCGATCTTCTACGGGAGTCTGGGATTCTATCTCAGCTCACTCCTCCATATACATGAAAATGGAATGGTGTTAGTGAAAGGAGGAACAACACCTTGTTGGGCATGGTGAGGTCGATGATGAGTCATGCAGATCTTCTATTATTATTTTTGGGATATGCATTACAAACTGTAGCATACACATTAAACTGAGTACCAACCACGAAGGAAAATGAAATTACTTCCATGTTATGGAATGGAAATAAAACAATTTTTTCGCACACATGTGTATGGGGATGCGAGAAGTTTGTTAAGGCCTTATCAAGCAACAAACGAGCACACCGGGGCATGAGGTGTATCTTCATAGGATATCCCAAGGAAACAAAAGGATATTACCTATATAACACTTCAGACAAGAAAGTGATTATCACCAAACAAGCCTTCTTTCTTGAGATGGAGAACATCCTCAAAAGTGATAGTGGGAGCAAGATTGAATTCGATGAATTTGATTCTCAAGATACACAGGAGTAGGTACAGTAACAAGTTCCACAGGTCTTGGTGGAAGAGGTTACCGAAACACAAGTACTGCGTAGGAGCTCAAGAGAGGTAAGGGAACTAGAGAGATTTGGTTTCATAATCACCGAGGATGGTGAATCATTATTTTAGTACAATGATGAACCTCTCTCCTATGAGTAAGCAGTAGAATGCTCAGAAGCTGCAAGATGGCTAGAACCTATTAATTCTGAGATGTATTCCATGTATTAGAACCAAGTCTGGGTTCTGGTCGATGAGCCAGTTGATGTAAATCCTGTTCGATGCAAATGGGTATTCAAGAGAAAACATAACATGGAAGGTCAATTTAGAACCTATAAAGAATGACTAGTGTCTAAAAGATTTATACAACGTTAAGGAATTTACTATGATGAAATTTTCTTGCTAGTTTCCATGTTTAAATCCATATGAATCATACTTGACATAGTACCTTACCATGACTATGAGATTTGGAAAATGGATGTCAAAACATCATTCCTTAATGGGAACCTTCAGGAAGATGTCTATATGACACAACCAGAAGGATTTGTGACACCAGGTGAATCCAAATGGGGTTTCAAGTTGAAGAAACCCATTTATGGATTAAATTAAGCATCCAGGTTATGGAACATTTTATTTGATGAAACCATAAAGGAATTTGGTTTCATTAAGAAAGTATATGATCCATGTGTTTATAAGAAGTTTAATGGGAATGGGATTGTTATCCATGTAGTATATGTTGACGACATATTGCTTATTAGAAATGATGTACCAGTCTTACAGTCAGTTAAGGACTGGTTTATCAAGTGTTTCTCCATGAAGGACTTGGGTGAAGTAGCCTATATTCTAGGGATCAATATCATTAGTGATAGATCCAAGAGGCTACTTAGACTAAGTCAGGGTATATATGTTGTCCAGATACTAATGAGATTTAGTATGGAAGAATCATAGAGGGGATTGGTTCCAGTGTCACATGGCCTACATATATCTAAGAAAATGTGTCCTCAGACACAAAAGGATAAAGATGTAATGAGTATGATCTCATACATTTCAGCTATAGGATGCATCATTTATACCATGTTATGTACCAGGATTGATGTTGGCTATGCACTGATCATGGTAGGAAGGTATCAAGCAAATCCAGGAGAACAAAATTGGACTACTGTTAAGACTATCCTTAGGTATCTAAGAAGAACTAACGATATGTTCCTGGTGTATAGAGGATGTAGGAGTTGGTGGTCTAGAACCAACTACTTTGTACCTTATTTATTATTAAAAGTGTTATCACATCTTGATTGTTCTTCTACGTGACAATGCATGTGATAATGTCCTAAGGACAGCTGTTGCATTAATGGGTCATAGCAGATCCCTACTATGATGAGAACATGGAAGAGCCCTAACACTGTTCTTGAATATATGTTCTATGGACGGATGATATTATTTGAGGGACACAAATAATACAGGTCATTAGGGGTGAGGACTCATAAAACTTTGAGGCACCTTCTCATGGTGTGCGCCTTTGGTAATATTCAAGAGAATATTATGAGAACGAGAAACACTAATAGGAAATCCACATTTCATAGTGTCATTGGATGTTCCTATCTGCAGACGTGTGTATTGGTCCTTAGACTTTATGATTATTATTAATGGTTATTACAACTCACACACTTAGATGTATTGACGAAAACTGTGACGACACACTGTTCGCAGCGAGGTAGGATATGTTGGGTGCGTCACGAGTAATACTGCATGAATAGATAATGTGAGAAAGGATTTGTCCATTCTATTCCATAACGGAAGCAGGTATCTCAGCCCCTTTAATGGAATTGATATATCCTACAAAAATCCATGGCCATGGTAGGGTATGGGTGAGTTCAATTCTGAGAAGTCGAAGAAAGAATAATCGATCACATGGGTTGATGGCACTGGCATGCAACCCGCTTGATTAGAGATATCGAGTCAAAGGGATTATATTACACAGTAATCATTTGTAGGAGATGACACATCATTGCAGCGTTAACTTCTTTCTCTATGGGTGCCTTGGAGTGTTGCTAGACGCTAACCTTGTACTATAGGTAGGCTATACCTAATGCCACTGAGAAAGAGGTCTAGAGGGTCAGACACTAAGTGTGTCCATGTATATTAGTTAAATATTGATTTGACAAGTTGAATAAATATTATTCCCGATTGTGGTTTAAAAATTATTCAAGGATGTCTGTCCGCATTTATTTCGACACTAGTTGTTCGAGACAATATATTGTGGGCGATATAATATATATATTTATTTATTAGCAAGTAATGCAGTTAAATTTATATAAGAAATACATATTCATTACTCAAGGTCGAATAAATGTGGTGGAGGAAATAAATAAAACTAAAAAAATAAAAGTACATGCCTTGTATATTTATATATACACGCCATGTAGTTTGTTTTTTGGGATTCATGAGAAAATATTGTTTATTTAATTAAATGATATTAAATGTAATACATTGGACACATGTCAATTAATAATGATGGTCAACTGTCATTATTAAGACTGGGGGTATTACTAAGAATTAAATGAAATGAATGCTTATGAGCAATTAATTCATTTTATTATTCTATGTATTATAAATCTCAATTACATTATTCTCAAGAGAGGTAGCCATTTTTTGGTTGTGCACAACGGATTTGGAAACACTCTCAAGCCAAGAGAGAATTCACTTTCTACCAAGTACGCTTTCAAGTTACGAAAGAGAGATCTTCCACCGGATCAAGGAGATCGAAGACGGACATCGCAAGTGAAGGTTCTCCCGCGCTAGCACCCGGAGTTCCCTTTGGCGATGTCCAAAGATACGTGGAGCACGTGTGGATCACCGCTAGAGGAATCCTGCACTTGGATTCTATGATGCAACGACGGATCACAAGATCGTGACCAGAGGAATCAATGAAGAAAGAATTCCATCGAGGTAATTCTTATAAATTAATTAAATTAATTATAATCAACATATGATGATCCTACCTCAAGGTTTCCAAGACTCTACTTTTCTTTTCGTTCTTCATTATATTCGGATGATTTGGCGTTTTATATCATGACAAATCTCGGATTGAACTTTGTTTAACGTTAAAATTAATGTTGGGAAAATCCACCAATGCGCTTCCGCTGTGCCCGGAACCTACAAGTGGTATCAGAGAGGTCATATCGTTGATTATAATTATTTATTTTTTCATTGATGTTTTACACATTTAATAATTTAGTTGTTTCAATTCATGTCTAATCATTCTGGAAATTTGAATATCGAGATTCGTTCCTCCTCCGTCGTTTCTCATTCACCTCACAGAAAGAAAATCTCTTTTAATTTTGATTGAAATAAAATAGAGGAACTCATTCGGAGGAGCCAATCGTTTCTGGTCGTACAACACCAGAATACACGGCGTGTATTCGGAAGTACACGCCATGTAGTCTAGGTTCAATGCATTGACCGATCCACCAAATCAGGCCGTGTATTGAGGTCATTAATGACCCCGTGTGTTGATCGGAAACAGGTGGCACACAGTTTTCGGGTTACACGCTGTGTGGTCCAACTGAACACGGCATGTATTCCCTTCGGGTTCGGGTTAGGCCATGTACCCCATACATGGCTTGCCCGGCTGGAAACCATGTAACACAGAGACTACATGGCGTGTGTCCACTGAACATGCCATGTACTCTGAAAATTTCCGAAGTACATTAACACGCCATGTCCCTGGGCGTGTACTTCAGATGGACGGTGAAGAAAAGTACACGCCATGTATTCAGAACTACACGCCTTGTAATGACCCAAATTACGAAGATTTATTAAAATTTAATTATTATATTATACAAACCCTTGAGACGTGTACCATAGTGTATAAGTAAAGCTGAGGCACAACACGTGATAGGTGTTTTATATATATGTGTTTAATTTAACATATTCATAATGAATGGGAATTCATCGGGTTGCCTCCAAGGTACAAGTTACGTATAAGGATATTTTTAAATGAATTTATTTGTTTAAAATTATGATGGATGAGAATCCCAAGGATATTCAAAAAAGGGTTTAAGATAAAATGATTGATTAATTAAAGATAATTAATTGATTCGAGCATGATTTATCTTAAACAAGAACGATTAAAGAATTGAATGATAGTTTTATTTATGCGTAAATATCATTGCATGAGTGGATGATCATGAGCTAGATCGATACCTTTGTATGTGAAAGGTTTCTTTTAATTAATTTATTTAAATTAAATTTGTTGGCATGCGAGCCATCTCCTCATTACTATGTAGGGCCTGCGTGCCCAATGAATCTTTTTTGTAAAAACCCCTTTTTAGCCCTCACCTGCGTGTGATATAAATGCATATGTAATGGATAGAGCTCCCAAGCTAGTGGCAGCGGCTCAAGTCCGGAGCCGAGGTGAAACCAATCCAATGAGATACGAAGGCGAACAGGTGGAAAGGTTTAAACACGAACCCGCAAGGTCCAAGGTGTTTCTCCCCTAGGACATGTGATAGTTTATCAACATCTAGATAAACTAACCAATAGAAAAAGATCATGATCATACCATTTATTTTATTTTTGTCAGTTTCATGGTTTATTTATTGTGGGTGTGTTGTCATGATCACACAATTAATGAATATAACAAGCATGCAAGATGGAACTAAAATAAAAACTGATTTATACGTAAATATTATATTAGACATGGTTAATCCCTTATTTATATCCCACGTAATATTAAAAATCATGTAATAAAATATAATAAAATGGAAATTTACTTATAAGGATAAAATCCCTCAAAATAAATATTAAGTCGATATAGCCTTCCATAATCTTGGTTAGAATCGAACCATATTTCAAAGTGCTTGACCAACCCTAGTTGGGGTGCTTTCAATTATCGGGGAATTCTAATTCAAGGTTTTGGGTTGACTTGACTTGGTTCGCATAAAGGGTTGACTTCCACAGCAGGACCTGGTGTGACCAAGAGGCAGAGGTTGAGGAAATCCAAAATAAAAGGATTTCAAGATTGGGGAGTCCACTCAGTGGATGAAGGAGTTGCAACTTAATGCAGTTGGCATTTGGAATGCCTACCTAAAACCCTTCAAGTTGCTTGACCAACCCTACTTGGGGTAATGCGAAGGACAATATGAATCCTTCCCACTAGAATATTCAAGAAACAAGAATATTCCAATGTCAATGGTGAGGGCTATTGGATTTCGATAAAATAGAGGGAAACTAATAAGTATTAATTAATTAATTTGTCTCAATTTTTTTGTAATAAAGTACTAAACCTTTGCTCATCTAAATTTGTAGAAACGGAAAGAAAATTACTTCAAACATATCATTGCGCACCATACTCGAGAAAGAAAACCTTCTCACTAGAACCAATTTCCAAGAGTGCCAAAGGCGTGTACGCATCGTCCTTCGCCACGAAACGAAATTGTATGTGCTGGAAGAGCCTATTCCAGTTGTGCCTGGGAAAGAGGCCAGTGATGAGGAATTGTCTCTCTATATGAAACACATGGATGATGCCACAAATTTATAGTATTTCATTCTATCGGCCAAGTCTAATGAGCTCTTGAAGCAACATGAAAACATGGACTCATATAGCTTGATGTCTCACCTTAAGGTTCTCTACCACGAGAAGGCAAGACAAGAGAGATATGAGATCTCCAATTCTTTGTTCACCATGAAGCTTGGAGAGTCTGCTCCAGCTAGGCCTCATGTAGTCAAGCTTATTGGCCACATGGAATTCCTGGACATCATAGGGATTAAATTCCCGGATGAGTTGTGTACAAATCTCATCCTATCATCATTTCCCAAGACCTTCTCTAGCTTCATTGTCGACTATAACATGAGTGGCAATAAGAAGAGTCTGTCGGAGCTTCTGACTTTGATTCAACACGTTTACAATGACATGGGGCATGATAAACCAGCAGTCCTTATGGTGAACAAGAAAAGAAAGGACAAGGTAAAGGGGCCAAAGACTTAAAACGGTCTGAAGCCCCCGAGCACCATCCCTCCACGAAGGGGAAGATCCAGAGGCAAGGAAAGGAATGAGAGGCGGTTTGTTTTTCATGTGGCAAGCATGGACACTAGAAGAGAAACTTCACCTAGAAGTGTGGGGATGCTAAAGGTGCATCTGTTATTGAGTGAAATCTTTCTATTTCTACACATTGGGTATTATACACAGCTTGTGGGGCTCGTATCTGTATTCAAATAAAAGAACCAAGTAGATTTAGAAAGATCGCCCGAGGAGAGGTGGATATTCGAGCTGCCAATGGACCAGGGCTAGCTGCGTTGCCTATTGGCGACTGCCACCTCTCATTGCCAACTGGCATGATTTTGGTTTTACAAAACTGTTATTTTGTGCCTACAGTTACCAAAAACACAATTTCTGTATCTTGTTTGGATATGGATGGATTTGTTTTAATGTTTCAAAATAAGGGATGTCTCTTTTATAATAAAAACATATGTTATGTTATGGAACATTTAAATAATGGTTTGTATGTTTTAAATTACGAAAACTATGTATTGGAAATTGATAACGAAAAAAACTCACATGACTCATACATCACCCAGTTTTGGAATCACCGCCTTGGTCATGTAAACGAGAAGCATTTGACAAAGGTCTGTCAAGAGGGCTATTTAGAATCCACTGATCTAAAACCACTTGATAGATGTCACGCCTATTTACAAGGTAAAATGACCAAGCCACCTTTCGGTGGATAGGGTGAAAGGGCCACAGAGCTTCTAGGATTGGTACACATGGATGTATGTGGAAAATTTCCAGTAGAAGCTATAGGTGGATATTCTTACTTTTTACTTTTACTGGTGATTTAAGTAGATATGGATTTGTCTACTTAATGAGGTATAAGTATGAAGCCTTAGAGAAATTTAAGGAATTTGGGAATGAATTAGAGAATCATCTTGGTAAGATGATAAAGAAGCTTTGATCGGATCGATGTGGAGAATATCTGAACCAAGCGTTCATTGATCTTCTACGGGAGTCTAGGATTCTATCTCATCTCACTCCTCCTTATACACCACAGTGGAACAGTGTTAGTGAAAGGAGGAACCACACCTTTTTGGACATGGTGAGTTCGATGATGAGTCATGCGGATCTTCCATTATCCTATTGGGGATATGAATTACAAACCGCAGCATACACATTAAACCGAGTACCAACTAAGGCGGAAAATAAAATTCCCTCTGAGTTATGGAATGGAAAGAAACCCATTTTTTTGCATTCACGTGTATGGGGATGCGAGGCATTTGTTAATGCCTTCTCATGAAACAAACAAGCACCCCGGGGCATGAAGTGTATCTTTATAGGATATCCTATGGAAACGAAAGGATATTACCTATATAACCCCCAAGACAATAAAGATACTATCGCCAGACAAGTCATCTTTCTTGAGAGGGAGAACATCCTAAAAAAGTATAGTGGGAGCAAGATTGACTTCGACGAAGTTGATGATCAAGATACACAGGAGTTGGTACAGGAACAAGTTCTACAGGTCCCCGTGGAAGAGGTTCCAGAAACACATGTACTGCGTAGGAGCTCAAGTGAGGTAAGGGAACTAGAGAGATTCGGTTTCCTAGTCACCGAGGATGGTGAATCATTATTGTTGGACAATGATGAACCTATCTCCTACAAGGAAGCAGTAGAAAACTCAAAAGATGCAAGATGGCTAGAGGCTATGAATTCTGAGATGGATTCCATGTATAAGAACCAAATTTTCATTCTGGTCGATGAGCCAGTTGATGTAAATCCTGTTGGATGAAAATGGGTATTAAAGAGAAAACTGGACATGGAAGGTCAAGTTAGCACCTATAAAGAAAGGCTAGTGGCTAAATGATTCAGACAACGTCAAGGAATTGACTATGATGAAAACATTTTTCCAATTTCTATGTTTAAATCCATAAGAATCATACTTTCCATAGCATCTTATCATAACTAAGAGATTTGGCCGATGGATGTCAAAACGGGTTTCCTTAACGGGAACCTTCAGGAAGATGTCTATATGACACAACTAGAAGGGTTTGTGACACCAGATGAATCCAAACGGGTTTTCAAGTTGCAGAAGACCATTTATGGATTGAATCAAGAATCCAGGTCATGGAACATTCGATTTGATGAAGCCATTAAAGAATTTGGTTTCATTAAGAACGAATGTGATCCATGTGTTTATAAGCAGTTTAATGGGAATGTAGTTGTTATCCTAGTAGTATATGTTGATGAAATATTAATTATTGGAAACGACATACCATCCTTAAAGTTAGTTAAGGACTACGTGAAAAAACGCTTCTACATGAAAGACTTTGGTGAAGAAGCCTACATTCTAGGGATCAAGATAATTCGTGATAGAACCAAGAGGCTGCTTGGACTAAGTTAGGGTACATACATTGACTAGATACTAAAGATATTTAGTATGGAAAAATCCAAGAGGGGATTAGTTCCAGTGTCACATGGCCTACATATTTCTATGAAAATGTGTCCTCATACACAATAAGAGAAATATAGAGTGAGTAAGATCCCATATGTTTCGGCTATAGGATCTATCATGTATGCCATGTTATGTACCAGGCTTGATGTTGCCTATGCACTGAGAATTCTAGGAAGATATCAAGCAGATCTAGGAGAACAGCATTGGGCTGCTGTTAAGACTATCCTTATGTATCTAAGAAGAACTAAGGTTATGTTCATGGTGTATGGAGGAGATGAGGAGCTTGTCATCAGAGGGTATACTGATGCAGGTGTTCAGACAAATCATAATGATCTAAAGTCGCAATCTGGGTATGTTTTCTATCTCAATGGAGGATTTGTGAGCTGGAAGAGTTCGAAGCAGCCAGTTGTTGCTGATTCTACAGTGGTGTCTGAGTATATAGCGGCTTCTGATGTAGCCAAAGAAGCCGTCTAGATTCGGAACTTTGTCCAGGATCTTGATGTGGTTCCTAACAGTAATGATCCCATTACATTTTATTGTGATAATACTGCAGCGGTGGCTCTTGCAAAAGAACCAAGGTCACATCAACAGACAAAGCACATACTCCGGAAGTATCACCTCTTGAGGGATTTCTATCAAAGGGGTGAAGTTGCAGTGAGCAGAGTGTCTACGGAAGAGAACATGGCGAACCCCATGACTAAAGGCCTATCTCAGCAGAAGCACAAATATCATGTGAGAGCTAGAGGGTTAAAGGTTGTTAGCAGTTGTCTCTAGTCCACGTGGGCGTCTGTTGGAGTTGGCGGTCTAGAACCAACTACTTTGTAAATTATTCATTATTAAAACTCTTATCACATCTTGATTATTCTTATGCGTGACAATGCATGTGATAATGTCCTAAGGACAACTATTGCATTAATGGGTCATAGCGGATCCCTACTATGATGAGAACCCAGAAGTTCCATAACACTGTTCTTTAATATATGTTCTATGGCTGGATGATATTATTTGAGGGACACAAATAATACAGGTCATTAGGGGTGAGGACACATAAAACTTTGAGGCACCTTTTCATGGTGTGCGCCCTTGGTAATATCCAGGAGGATATTATGAGAACGAGACCCGTCAGTAGGAAATCCACATTTCATAGTGTCATTGGATGTTCCTATCTGCGGACATGTGTATTGGTCCTTAGACTTTAAGATTATTATTAATGGGTAATACAACTCGCGCACTTAGATGTATTGACGAAAACTGTGACGAAACACTGTTCGCAGCGAGGTAGGATACGTTGGGTGCGTTATGATTAATACTGCATTAATAGATAATGCAAGAAAGGATTTGTCCCTTCTGTTCCATAAAGGAAGTAGATATCTCATGCCCTTTGATGGAATTGATATAGCCTATATAAATCCATGGCCATGGTAAGGTAATGACGAGTTCAATTCCGGGAAGTCAAAGAAATAATAATCGAGCACATGGGTTGATGGCACTGGCATGCAACCAGCTTGATTAGAGATATCGAGACAAAGGGATTATTTTACACGGTAAGCGTTCATAAGAGGTGACATGTCATTGCGGCTTTAACTTCTTTCTCTATGGGTGCCTTGGCGTGTTTCTAGACGCTAACCTTGGACTTTAGGCAGGTTCCACCTAATGCCACTGAGAAAGAGGCCTAGAGGGTCACACACTAAGTGTGTCCATGTATCTCAGTTAAATATTAATTTAACCAGTTGAATAATGATTATTCCCGATTGTGGATTAATAATTATTCAAGGATTTCGGATCACATTTATTTCTACAGAAGTTGTTTGAGAGAATATATAGTGGGTGAAATAATATATATATATATATATATATATATATATATTAGCGAGTAATGCAGTTACATTGATTTAAGAAATAAATATTCATTACTCAAGGTCTAATAAATGTGGTGGAGGAAATAAATAAAACTGAAAAAATAAAAGTACACGCCATGTATATTTATATATATACACCGTGTTGTTTGTTTTTCATGATTCGTGAGAAAATATAGTTTATTTAATTAAATGATATTAAATGTAATACGTTGGACACATGTCAAGTAATAATGATGGTCAACTGTCATTATTAAGACATGGGGTATTAATAAGAATTAAATGAAATTAATGCTTATGAGAAATTAATTCATTTTATTATTCTAAGTATTATAAATCCCAATTACATTATTCTCAAGAGAGTTATCCATTGTTTTGGTTATGCACAATGGATTTGGAAACACTCTCAAGACAAGAGATAATTCCCTTTCCACCAAGAACACTTTCATGTTACAGAAGAGAGATCATCTATCGGATCTAGGCGATCGAAGACAGACATCACAAGAGAAGGTTCTTCCACGCTAGCACCTAGAGTTCCCTTCGGCAATGTCCGGAGATACGTGGAGCACGTGTGGATCACCGCTAGAGGAATCCTACACTTGGATTCTACGACACAATGATGGGTCACAGGATCATGACCGGAGGCATCAACGAAAAAATAATTCCATCGATGTATTTATTATGAATTAATTAAATTAATTATAATCAAAATATGATGATCCTACCACAAGGGTTCCGGGACTCATCTTTTCTTTTATTTCTTCGTTCTATTCCATAGATTAGACGTTTTATATCATGATGAATCTCGGATTGAACATTTTTTAACGTTAAAATTTAAGTTGGGAAAATCCACCAATGCGCATCCACTGTTCCCGAAACCTACAGAGGAGACGAAGAACGTGTCATTAGAGGGTATGCTGATGCTGTATTCCAGACAGATCAGAATGATCGGAAGTCAAAATTTGGATATGTTTTCTATTTCAATGGAGGAGTTGTGAGATATATGAGTTCAAAGCATCCAGTTGTCTCTGATTCTGTAGTGGAGTCAGAATATATAGTGTCTTCAGATTCATCCAAGTAAGTCGTCTGCATTCAGAACTCTGTCCAGGATCTTGATGTGGTGCCTAGCAGTAAAGATCCTATCATGTTGTATTTTGATAATACTACAGCGGTGGCTCATGCAAAAGAACCAAGGTCACATCAATGAAAAAAGCACATACTCTGGAAGTATCACATCTTGAGGGATTTATATCAAAGGGGTGAAGTTGCAGTGACCAGAGTGTCCACATAACAGAACGTGGTGGACCACATGGCTAAAGGCCTATCTCAGCAGAAGCATGAATATCATGTGAGACCTAATGGGTTAAAGGTTGTTAGCAATTGGCTCTAGTCCATGTGGGACTCTGTTAGAGTTTGTGTCCTAGAACAAACTATTTTTTACTTTATTCATTAATAAATACCTTATCACATCTTGATTGTTCTTCTGCGTGACAATGCATGTGATAATTTACTATGGAAAACAATTGCATTAAAGGGCCATAGAGGATCCCTAATATGATGAGATCCTGTAAGATCCATATCATTGTTCTTGAATATATGTTCTATGGACAAATGATGTTATCTTAGGGACACAAATAATACAGGCCATTAGGAGTGAGGACTCATAAAACATTGAGGCACCTTCTCTTACTCTACGCCCTTGGCAATATCCAGCAGGATATTATGAGAACAAGACCCGCCAGTAGGAAATCCACATTTCATTGTTTCATTAGATGTTCTAATATGAAGATGTGTGTATTGGTCCGTAGACATTAAGATTATTATTATTGGGTTTTACAGCTCGCACACTTAGATGTATTGATGAAAACTGTGACGACACACTGTTCGCGGTGAGGTTGGATACGTTGGCTGCGTCATGATTGATACTACATTAATAGATAATGTGAGAACAGATTTTCCCTTAAGTTCCATAACGAAAGTAGATATATTAGTCCCTTTTATGGAATTGATATAGCCTAAATAAATCCATGGCCATGGTAAGGTATGGGAGAGTTCAATTCTGGGATGTCAAAGAAAGAATAATCGAGCACATGGGTTGATGTCAATATCATGCAACCTGCTTGATTAGAGATATGGAGACAAAGGGATTAAATTTCACGGTAAGAATTCATACGATGTGACACATCAATGCGACATCAAATTATTTCTCTTGGGTTCCATGACCCATTGCACGATAGTAATATTAGACTTTAGGCAAGCCCGCCTAATGCCAAAGAGAATGAGGCCTAGAGGGTCACACACTTCGTTTATCCATGTATATTAGTTAAATATTAATTTAACAAGTTAAATAATGATTATTCCCGACTGTGGCTTAATAATTTTTTAAGGATGCCTTATCACATTTATATCGACACTATTTATTCTAGTGAATATATTGTAGGCGAAATAATATATATTTATTAGTGAGTAATGCAGTTACATTTATTTAATAAATAAATAGTCATTACTCAAGGTCTAATAAATGTGGTGGAGGAAATAATGAAAATAAAAACAAGATAAACACGTCGTGTACATTGAATGTACACGCCGTATAGTTTTCATGGAAAAAGAGTACACATCGTGTATTAATGATTACACACTGTGTAGTTTTTCCAATTGGGATTTTGAGGAAATAATATCATTTTATTAAATGATATTTATTATAATCAGCATGGGCACATGTCAAGGAATTAATCATTAGACATGGGGGGTTTCAAAAGAGTTAATAAAACAAATAAAATGCTTAACACGTTTATTTATTGTCATAACTCTATAAACTCAAACCCGATTATAAATATACTGACAACCCCAACACTTTTCTAGAGATTATCATTGTGCACAACAATTCTGGAGAATTCACTCAAGGCTTAAAGAACTCCTTTTTCCATGAATGCTCTGAAGACCGAGAGATATCCACCATCACCGGATCAAGGCCATCGAAGGCGGACGCCATAAGAGAAGCTTCTTCCACGGTAGCACCCGGAGATCCCTTCAACGACATCTAGAGATACGTGGAGAAAGTGTGGATCACCGCTAGATTAATCCTACACTTGGATTCTACGACCCAATGATATATCACATCAGATTGTGATAGGAGACATCAATGATGAAATAATTCCATCAAGGTAATTCTTGCCGATTAATTAAATTAGTTATAAACATCATATGATGATCCTCTCAATGGTTCCGGGACCCCTCACTTTCTTTTTCATTCTTCATTATATTCCAAAGATCTGGAATTTTATTATTGTGATAGATCTCAGATTGAACGTTGTTTAATGCTAAAATTAATGTTGGGTACACCCACCAACACGCTTCCGTTGTGCCCGAAACCGTCAGGAGGTAATTTAATTTTTCATATTTACAATGAAATCAATATAAATCTGTGGATCTCATCCATATCATTCGAATGTTTTCAGAAGTATCAAGTGAATCATCAGTACCAATACTAGAAAACTGGACTTTAACAGTGCTTAAAAAACACTGATAACACGAGCGACAGTAAAAGCCTAGGACTTTTATTAGTGCTAAAAAAGAGCTGATAAAGGGTCCATTTATTAGTGCTTTTAAAGGAGTATTTTATTAGTACTTTTATAAGTAATGATAAAGGGTTTCTTTATCTGCTCTTGGACACTACAAAAAAGCAATAGATTAATGGAGATTTTTTAGAGGGGGTTATGCACAACCCCCTCTAAATTTTTTAGCATTATTTTTTTAATATTTTTTTGTATTGTAGAGGCGGTTATGTCAAAACCACTACTAAATTAATAATTAGTGGTGCTATATGTTTGTTTGTATTTTAGAGGCACAATATATATATATATATATATATATTTTCATCCGGATATTAGGGGGTGTTGAACCCCCTATAATGTATGACATTAGAGGGAATTGTAAATTCCCTATAATATAATAAATTAGAGGGGGGTTTTAAACCCCCTCTAATCTATGTCATTAGAGGGGTGCTGTGAACCCCCTATAATTTAATAAATTAGAGGGGATTGTGAACCCCCGATAATTTAATAAATTAGAGGGGGTAATGAACCCCTTCTAATTCAAGAAATTATAGGGGGTTTGAACCCCCTCTAATCTATGACATTAGAGGGGGTTTTGAACCCCCTCTAATTTAATAAATTATAGGGGGTTTATGAACCGCCATTAATCAATTTGATTAGAGGGGTTTTTAACATGACTTAATTTTTATTTATTTTTTAAAACAAATCTCATATAAATTCTACTTTTATAATGTATTTGTTTGTGTGAGAGCATGTGTGTGTATATATATATTACATAAGCACATTATATAAATGTATTTAAATGCATTACACACACACACACATAAATACATTATATAAATACTTTAAAAAAACTATTACATATAAAAAAATCTATGCATATATAAATATCGGTATACATAATATATATATATAATTATAAATTTATTTATTTAAATATATAAATTTATATATGGTTTTATAAATAAAATTCATTTATATTATGATTTATATTATACATTTATTATATTAAATGAATTTTTATTGAATAATTATGTATAAAATAACATTAATATTTTATTATGTATACAAATATATATAATGTAGATGAAATTAAATATAAATATAAATAAATAAATAAATATTATATATATTATTTTATAAATATTTTATTATATATAAATTTATATATATTAAATAATTATTTTATATATATTTTATTATACGATATTAATTATAAATTAATTATATATATATATATATATCATTTAATTATATTTTATATTTTCAATTACATGAATATATTTATTTTTGTGTATGCATATGTGTGTGTACATTATATAATATAAATGAATGTAATTACATACATAAATATATAATATACATGTATTTAACATAATATATATATAATATAAATCATATAATATATAAATTTATAGTATTTATAAAACCAACATATAATTGTTATAGTTTAAAAAATATATGTAATAATAATAATTAATAATTAATAATATTATTATTACACACACCCACATATATAAGTATATAAAATAAATAAATATATATATTATAATTATATTATATCTATAAATATTATATAAATACATAAATATACACACATGTAAATATAATTATTTATATATATTATATATCAATATTATACAAAAATATATTATATATACTAAAATATATTATATTATTTATATTTATATACAAAAATATAATTATATATATATATATAATATTTTTGTATATAAGTATATATAACTTAAAAATATGTAAATAAATATAAAATATTGTCTATATTTAGAAATCAAAAAATAGGTTGGTTGGTTAAGATATCTGCATATGAGGGGCCGGTACAGGGTTCGAGTCCTCCCTGCTTCGGTTATTTCAACCTTTCCCAGTCATGGGTGGCACACACGTGTGGTTGGGTGTCAGGGGGTGCATGTGAGGGGCATCACGGGGCGTGTCTGGGTGTCCGAGGGGGAATCAAGGGGTGTGTCCTAGACGGTGTGTCTGGGAGTCCAGGGGGAGTGAGGGGCATCTGGGGCAAGTCCGGGGCATTAGGGGCGCATGTCCTGGGTGTCTGAGGGTGTGTGAGGGGCATCCAGGTGTGTGTCTTGGGTGTTATGGGGTGTGTCTGGGTGTCCAGGGGGTGGAGTGGTGGTGTGAGGGGCATGTCATGTAGGGATCATGGGGTTTACAATAAAAAAAGATAAGACTATATTAGGGACAATTATATAACCACCCCTAAAATTAAATTTAGGGCCTCAATTAGAGGTGGTTCTGACGGCCCCCAATTTAATCGCTAAATTAGGGGTGGATAGAACCACCTCTAATTGACATGTTTCTGGTGAACGTTAGGTGATATTATAGGGGGTTAAAACCCCCGCAATTCTGACCTCTACTACACACATAACCATTTTACCAGCGCAAATACAAAACTGCCTCTAATCGGATTAGGCAGACACTTTAGCAGTGATTTTGGGTAACCACCGCTAAAGTGTTTGGAAGGGGTTATAACCCATTCTAATTTTCCAATTTTTTTGTAGTGGGAAATGTGTTGATAAAGGGAGATACTACAGTGTGTTGTAACAGTACACTCCAACACCACTACAGTGTGCTATTACAGTACACCACAGCACCAAAAACACACTAGAAACACACAAAATATAAACAAAACAAGTCCCAATACCGAATTTAAATGAAATAAAATTTACAACACAAATACAAGAAAAATAAAACTATATTATAGATATTTCAAACATTAGTTTATAAAATTACATTAATATAATTTATTACATGTATTCAAAAACATCAATGTTACTTTATTGTAGTTTGTTCTTCTGAGGGATTGGTAACATCATCATGTGCATAATACATTTTCTTCTTGAGTAGTCAAACATTTAATTTATATTAGGCTAATGTAGTAGAAAACATATAATATTATGATGAAAAACATGATATATTATAAAACCATTTTACCTTCTCATTAAACTCTCTTTCTTTTTTAATGGTTTTGTTGATTTGGTTTCTCTTTTGAGAATCCAAATCCCCTCTTGGTGGTCCCCTCTAATATACAAGACATTTTCTAAATTGGGTCTAATATGAACTGATTGTGATGTCCCAATGAAATGGTCATCCTTGGTTGAATTTTGATCTGACTCAACATTTGTTTTTGTCGCCAGCAGGACAATCGGCCAATTCTTTTTTGTTGGATTAGAGACATAAAATACTTGCACTACTTGTGATGTCATTATGAATGACTCATATTTTCCCCTTATATATTTAAATTAATCATTGCAAATCCCATTTCATCAACTTTCACTCCATTGGTATTGTCAATCCATTTACAATAGAAAATTGGACGTTGAAATATTTTGTAATCCAACTCGTATATCTGTTCGATAATACCAAAATATGACATATTTAAATAAATTGGATTTATATCCTTGGTACGAGATATGTGCATCGCTTTAGCTACAATCTTGACACCACTTTTTTTATCATACTGAATTTATCGTGTTCTTTTGTACATAACATACAACCATTGATTACAAACCCAATGTAAGATATAACATTTTCATTCATTCTTCTGGTTAGCCATTGATGTTGTTCGGAAATTAAATTCATATTTTCAGATAACTCGTTATAAATTTAATCATTGAACCCTCCTATAAATTTCTGATTATGTATATCTAATAGCTATCTTTTATCCCTTGGTGGATCCAAATATCTAAGAATTTCTTTATGGGATTCAATGTATGCCTCAACATCTTTACTGTTATGAAATATGTAAAGATGTGCTAGCTCCCTCTCTTTCAATGTAATTATAAAAACATCTCTTCTAGAAATCCTTTCGCCCATAAGGAATTCGCTGTGACAAGACTATGGGAGATTTATGCTTTCAACATCTGATATGTAATCAGTACAAAATTTAATAGCTTCTTCAGCAATATATCATTATTAAATACAAACTTCTGGCCAACTTCGATTCTTCACATACCCTTTCAAAATCTTCATATATCATTAAATAAGGTACATCTATCCGTAATGGACATGGACACATTTTAGAACTTCTCTGACCAAGTGAACCATAAGGTGGACCATTATATCAAATAATTGTGGTGGGAAGAACATTTATAATTCACATAATTTGATTGAAATATCCTTATTCATGATTGAAAACATTGTCGGGTCTATAACATTACTACATATGGTTTGGAAAAAGAAGTAGAGTCTGGGTAATGTATGATGTACATTTTGAGGTAGAATGTAACGAAAAGAAACAGACATTAAATCTTGCATTAAAACATGATAGTAGTGTGATTTTAGTCCTTGTAACTTCAAATTAGTCATTGAAATAAAATTCTTGATATTTAATGAATAGCCCTATCACACTTTTACACACATAAGGAAATGGAAAAAATTGAAATATTTTGTATCTGGATATAGTGTAAGCTGCTGGAGGAAGAAAAGTCCCCCATTTACCCTTCATCAGTGCCAAATCTTCCCTTATCCCCATTTTAATCAAGTCCAACCTATCCTTGATGACATCATTCATTTTTTCAAGAACATTTAGTAATGTGCCAATAAAACTACAAAGTATTATTTTTTGTACATGAATGACATCAATAAAATGTTTGAAATACAAACATTTCCAATATAGTAATTCAAATAAAATTGATCTCTTCTTCCAACCTGATTTTGTAATGATTTTTGAAAATGGTTTACCAAAAATAGTGTCAATCATTTTTACTTTTTTTAGTTGATCGCCCGTTTCTAGAGATGGTGTTGTACCTTGTTCAATATTCCCATAAAATGTTGCCATTCAGGATCAGTATTTATGTTGTTGAGGTAAAAAATTTCGATGTCCTAAAAACATAGTCTTTCAGGAATGTTTCAACTGAACTGAGTTTGTGTGTTTTTCACAAATGGGACACCCCAACATGCCTTTAATGCTATAGATTGATAAATATATATAAGTGGGGAATTCATTTATCATTCCATACAACTTATTAATCAATGTTAATTCTTCACTTATATGATCAAAATACCTTATAACACATATATAACACATTAATTTCAAATCATAGATCAATGGAGCCAAATAATAATCAATATCATTACCGGGTTGCTTTAGTCCAAATATAAACAGAGACAACATAATGTATTTGTGCTTAATGCATAACTAGGGAGGAATTTTATAATTTACCAACATGACAGGTCATGTACTATGAGTACTACTCTGTACACCATAATGATTTATTCCATCTGTAGATAACATAGGATGAATGTTTCTCAGCTCATCTCCAAATTCAGGAAACTCGTAATCAATTTTCTTCCACCGGGGAGAATTTTTTGAATGTCGTAGCTTCCCATATTTAATTATTCTCTATGTATACCATGTTAATTGTCTTACAGTTTTATGAAATCCGTATAGTCTTCTAAACCATGGAATGATAGGAAAGTACCATACAAATTATGAAGGAGTTGATTCATTTTTCTTGTATCGATCTGCACCACACTTAGGGAATTCGATGAGTGATTCATGGTCCTTGATAAACAATATGAAATAATTTGGAAAAGAATGTGTTTTTTATAGATTATTCCCATTGAAAATAACATTCCTTTAGAATCGTATGTTCGACATGGTAGTTTATTTTCTTCTGGTAGCATATCTTTCATAAGACCAGGTAGTTCTATAAAGCTGGTTTCACTCCATATTTTGCCAACTTTCACATTATATAACATCAATACAGATGACAATGTTGTGTATTTAGTACAACCGATATAAAATGGTTTCTTGGAATAGGTATTTAACTCCTAAAACAACTTTGGACAATCACGATGGTCATCTTCAATTTATATTGTCATTTCTTCCATGCGATCTCTGTCATCTTTTATAATGGTATTCATATCAAATGATTCATAAACTGTAGTATTATCCCAATCACTATCCACATATAGTATTTCACCGTGTTTAGTCCAACATTTATATCATTGATCTATTCCATGAAAAATCAAATGTTCTTCCAAATCTTCCAGACTAAAATTTCTTGAATAACAACAATGCAAACACAGATATAAGATTTGTGAAGGCTCGTCTGCATGATCTCTTGCAAACATGATGAAATCTTTAACTCATCATCGTATTCATTTGTCAAACGATTAGGGTGCATATATTTTCAATTCATATCCATACTATTGGGGTCATAAATAGGGATTTGGATGTTATCAGTAATATTAAAAATAGAGGATATGATTTAAATACACTCAAGATGACCCGTACGAAAAGTAAGGACAACCAGATGAGCTATATAGGAAGGTAAAAATTCATGTGATTTTTTTGGATTACAAGGGTATTTTTCTAGTTTTCCATTAATTACATAGTATATATTCACTATTGTATGTTTAAAGGAAGATTTATAAAATAACGTTACCAATTATACTAATGAAGTTATGGATATTATTCAAATAATCATTTCCATGTTAATTGTGTCTCTAGAGGATGTCTCTGGTGATATTTAACAAGAATAGAAGCAGAGAACCAACATGAACTCGATGAAAAGTAAATTCTTTTTCGAAATTGATTTCATGGGATGGTTAGAGAAGATCAATAGGCTGAAAAAGGTTTCAAGAAGAGGTAAAAAGGATGAAAATTGTATCAAAAGATGAAAATTATTTTTAAACATACTATGAAGATATAATTGATGATTGCATGTACTGATTTTTTTGAGAAATATTGAAAATGAGTTGGTTTCCCAACTCACAACCCCTAAAATTATTATATAATAATACTAATAGGATACATGGGGTGAAATTTTCTGGCACGAGCAATGATTTTAGGGAAAAAATATGTGAAGATCAAAAGTGCAGGAAGCGTCAAAATAGCAGAACAAGCCATCATGATTCAAAAAAAAGTTGATGCAAATATTGATCCTTACATTATTGTATATGTACATAGAAGATAAAAAATGGGTGTACACATAAAAAGTTCCCTTTATCTGTCCTCCACCTTGATCAACAAACAAATAGTATCATTTGATACAGGTATCATTGGAACAATTCCAAAGAATAAAACAACCGGTGAACCACATGATATGGAAATATATATTAAACCCCACATCTGATTTGTTGATAGGAACACACTAATTGAAAGTAGTGAATAAGATGCATTTCTATATCTAAAATTTTCATGTGAACGAGTGCAACAAGAGACATCATAACAACAAAATGTAGTGTCCTATTTTTCATTAAGTTCCAATTGATGAGTTGGTATAAACAACCAATTATACATTGGTAAGAAATATAAACAATAAACCAGAAATAGTTCCCTAAATAATTTATCACAATAAAATTATAAACATAGGATCACAAACAACTGATCATAGAAAAATCATATAAGAAGAAATAAAAAATTACACAAAAAATACACAAATAAAATCGGAAGGCCTACCTCGCTATGTTGAAGAAAATCCGATGCCCTCTTTGAATGTCAGAAAAGATATTCATAAGAAGTCGAGTGGTGTGATTCGACCTTCGACTAATCAAGGAGGAGCACCGAAAATGGGTGACTTCCATGGAAAGCTTCTATATCACGAAGGGTTCACAAATGGATAGGGTTTTTAAAATAGGTCGAGACACTTTTATCAGCACTTAAAAATAAGCGCTGAAAAATAACCCTTTTATCAGCACTAAGAACATAAGCACTGATAAACACACTATTTATCAAGGCTTTTTTACCATTGATAAAGACTGATCTTTATCTGCGCTAAAAATTTACTGATAAAACCAATATTAATCAGCACTAAAATTAGATCATTGATAAATGTTCATTTTAGTATCACTTTGTTTAGCACTGATAAATCCACATCTTTATCAGCACGAAAAAAGAGCTGATAAATATTCTTTTATCAATTCTTATTACTAACGTACTATTAAAATATTTATAATTATAAATATAAATAAAAAAAATTGTAAAAAATTATAAATACTTAATATATATATATATATAAATATAAATATTGTAAATATATTCCTTTTTAAATATAATTATTATAATTTTATAATTATTTATTTGTAATTATAGAAATATTTTTTAAAAAACTACTTAAAACATTATATGTATTTGTATATTTATACATATATATTTAATAAATATACATAAATATAAATATAGTAAATATATTCATTATTTAAGTAAATTTATTATAAATTTAATAATAATTTAAATTTACATAATCAATTATTTATAATTATATAAATAATTTTAAAAAAATATTTATATACCTATAATTATAAATATATAATTGTATAAATATAGTTATTGTACATTTATAAATAATTTTATTTATAAATATTTTTTTACAAGTATTTTTTTAACATTATTAATGAATATCTAATTTTGAGTGCATGTATATATGTTAGAAATGAGTGAAATTGAATAAATTGAGAATATAGGTACACATTAACAATATTGAGATAATGGATAAGGTTTGTGTGTGTGTGCATATTGTATATACAAATACATTAAATAGATATATGTGAAATCAATATAATACACATTTGATCTATATTAAATTGAAAAATCAAACGACATTCAATTATATGTCGAGTACTGTGCAATTAGTCAATATTTTTAATTAATATTAATTTTTAATTGTATTCCATTATTCAATAAATATATGACTATTTAACGTAAATTGCATAAATATTTTGTAATATATAAATCATATTTATATAAATTAATATATATCTATAATATATACAATTTAATAACATTAACTATCATAATTATCTAATGAATAAAATGTTTAATGTTTAATAATGTATAATCAATCATTTCATTTTTATAAATAATTTAATTAATAAAATTTTTAATGAACACATTTTTTATTTTTTATTTATTTAATTATTTCATTTTATCTCTTTTAATAATGCCTTGATGAAATAAATATTTATTTGTGCTAAAAAAAGTGCTAAATAAGTGTACCCTTTATGAGCATTAAAACTTACACACAGATAAATGATAACCTATATCAGCGCTAACATAATAGCACTGATAAAGGTTAAATGTTTCAAAACTTTCTTTAGTGCTGATAAATATGTCATTTATCAGTGTTTTCTTCTAGCACTGATAAATAATAGCGATGTTAAAGGCTAGTTTTGTAGTAGTGTTCCATGTCATTTCATTCACTAAAGTAAGATATTGAATGGGTCCAAAATTAGTGTATCCCTTGGAATTTACATCAATGAATATTGGGGTGTCTATCATGTCCACACTTGGAATTTGAAACTCGAATCCAAGTCTTTCTTTTGGAAGGAATCACTATTACCATAACCAGTCTCATTATTTTAAGAAGCTTAAGGATATTATTAAGGAAAACCCATTAATCAAGTAGTTCATTTTCTCAAGGGATTTAATAAAAATTATAACAAAACACCTAGATTCCAGATACACACACCACAATTTATCTTATAAAAAGGGATATCATGATTCACTTACACCCCTACTCGAATCCATTTAAATCAAGGTGTTCATCAAAAAGGTCATAAAAGCCAAGGAATTACATAATGGGAAACCGAGGCTTCATGCTATAAATTTTAGTTGAAAGTGATGTAATCATATTAAGGTCTTCATTGAGAATAAACCATGACAAAAGAATGGTTTCCCAAGGTTGTTCGTAAGGTAGCACATCAGTTAAAAATTTAAATTGTCTATTTATTTTTAGCGATATAAAAAAGAAAATTAATAGGGATTTATCACTTAATCAAGACACCCAAAGTGTTGAGATGGGTTTAAACAAGTCAAGACATCTATTTGTTCCTTCTAAAAGTTCCACCTTACAAGTGTCATAACCATCACACCAAGGGACGGTTGAATCCAAATAGAAAGTTGGGATTATTCTTAATTATCAAACCAAACAAACCCTAAGGGGTGTTTTGGTTACACTTAAGGTAAGGTTCTTAAGGAAGACAATCAAACACAACCTAAGAGGTGGTTTTATTACTAGGGAAAGAGTATATTGGGGTTTAAATATGCATCAACACAAACACACCTTATGAGGTGTTTTGGTTCCATAAAAAGAAATTTCATCATGGGTGCAATGAATAACTCACCCTAAGGGTTGGTCGGAGTTTAGGCCATCAACCAATGATTGTTTAAAGGAATATTATACAACATATAGGTTGAGAATATTTCAATAAATTGAAGTAATTATAAATTAATGAGGCAACACTCAAAATTCCTTGTGTGTGGCACAATGAAACATTTTATAAATGGAAAGACTTTTAGGGAAAATAATATAGACCACCTACCCCATTCTAAGGAATCTTAACTCAATTGATATCAGCTTTTGATTTGATATGAAATGAGTGGAAACAAGAAATTATAAAAACAACCTAGAAATAGTGAATAACCCACGAAAACAATGAGTGGAAAATAAATAGTGAAATAAACTAAGAAATGAAGATAGAGGACAGAAATAAAAAATGGAGGATCTTGATCACAAGTTAAGGAGTGAAATTAGACCCAGGAATGAAGTAAAACTAACCAGGAGGAGAAGAAGAGAGAGGGGTGTGGGAGAGAGGCTGTTAAAGAAATGGGGGAGGAAAATGGGATGAATCCCATTTAATGTAGGAGGGGGTAAATAGTGATTTTTCCCTTTAAATGAAGCACATAGTTAAGAAAATAATGCGCCAACCATTCAGACTCAAAATCCAAAGAACCACCATCTTGAACAATTATAGTGCCCAGTTAGAAAAATCATGTGTCACGTGTGCATGCTCACTATCCATGCACCCCCCAAGTCACATGGTTAAGGCACATGGTTCATCAAATCGTATTCCAACCATGTACATGGAATTTCAATTTATTGTAGAACATTCACAGTTAACTAGGACACCTTACATGGGTTCTGTAAGTCATGTGCCTATATAAAATAGGCCTCAACATTTTAGGGAATGGTTAGAGTTAATTGTGCGGTAATCGTGCACCCCATGATGTTTTTCCCAAAATTGGGTTTTTGAAGATCAAAGCTCCTATGACTTAACGAAGCACCTGAGGCACCTCTCAGGGCACAAACCTCATAAAAACACCACATTAAGGCATTGAAACTCTCTAAAATCTATTTCAGAGCTCATTTTGTGAGTTGGAGTATCCATCAAATGAAAAACTCAAATTCATTTAGAATTTAAAACATGTTCAAAATATGGGATCTTAAAACCTACCCACATTAGCACTTATCATCCCTGAGAATACCCAATGGAAATCCAAAAAAATCATTCTACTTGCACTAGTTTTCAACTCATATTCATACGACACAGTTCTATTTTTGATTGGACAACATGCTTCACAATGCAACAACAAGCTTAGAGAACGAGATTTCTCAAAATCGAGCTGATGCTCATGCTCCTCATTAAACACTAAGATGATGCTTCACACCTCTCACTACTACAAAAAAGTTCATTAATAGCGCTATAATAGGCCTTTATCAGTGATAAAAAAGCCCTGGTAATTTGAGTGTGGTTAAAAGCCCCAGACTTTTATCAATGATAAAAAAGTGCTATTAAAGGCCCCATTTGACAATGCATTTTTTAGTAATGTTAAAGGGCCCTTTTAACAGCTCTTTCTTAACGTTAATAAAAGTAGCACTGTTAAATGGTGATTATTTTTTCAAAATTCTAGACCATCTGACCCTTTTATCATCGCTTTCACAACCCCTTCAACAGTGCTCCACCCAACATTTATCAGCCCTTTTCACCCCCCCTTTATCAGCTCTTTCTGAATTTCTCACCTCATGCGTGATTACCTAGATTGAACCCTGCACCTCTCCTTTGAAGACGGAACGCCTTTACCACTACTCCATGCTATTTTTCTGTCTATTTAATGATATATTTGTTTATATATATATATATATTTACATATATATGTACATATATTTTTATGATTATTTTTAAATACATTCATACAATATATGTTTGTGTCTGATATATATACATATATTTATTTAAATATATAATAAAAATTAAAAAATATAATAAATAAATAAATAAATAATAAATAATAAATAAATAAATAAATAATAAATAAATAAATAAATAAATAATAAATAAATAAATAAATATAACATAAAACGTTAAGAAACCCGGAAAACCCAAAAAACACTGAAATAACCATAAAATATCATCCGAGAATCATTTTTAGCACCACAACCAGTCAAATCGAATACCATGAAATGAGATTTGATATGGTATGTGGTATAGTCCGAACGGACTCCTGGATCATAAGTTACAATTGTTTGAATTTTAATAAATTGGTTTCGATGAATAAACACTATTTCAAAGGCCTTATGGGCATTTCTAGGGAATGAAAAAGGGGTACAATGCTCAAAGAGCTGGTAACAAACCTAAGAAGCATAAAGATCATCACATTATTTGATTTGATATGTGGTAGAGCCCAAGCGGACACCTGGAACAAAAGTTATGGTCTTTTGAATTTTGATTTAATTTTTTAACTTATTTTAGATCTTTTATTAATTTTTTGATTTTTTTATCTCTAAATTAATATTAAATGACTATTACTCAGTAATAATAATAAAATTATTAATTAAAATTATATTTTTTTAATTATATTATAATCCATTTTCATTAAATATATTATATATTAAGTGTAAATGCGTATTTACCTTATCTAAAATGTATTTTAAAAATACATATTATATTTATATCAATACAAATATATTTATATATTTATATATTAGTTTAAATGAAATATAATTTTTTTGAAGAATAATTTTACCAGCACTTGTAAAAAAGTGCTGATAAGGGGGGGTCTTTAATAGCATTTTTAGCTGGCTTTGTTAAAGCCATATCTCTTGATAAACCCATTTTTGGAGAAGTGTCTCATCTTACCTAAGACACCTATGTTTTTTTCCCACTGGGTTAACCATCCCATGGTGATCTCCACCTTAGGACAAAGTTAATAAGGCCAATTCCAAACCATTCCACCATTAGCCTTCAAAATTTACCATCAAAAGCTGTTCTCTGAGTCTTATTAACCCACTCAGTATAGCTTCCCAACATATCATACCTCAACATGCATGAGAGCACTATAAACCCAGTACCCAATCTCATTTCCAAAACCCAAGTAAGAACATACATAACTCTTAATCCATTCATAGCATGATAATGTTGTACTTTTCCTCAAAATTCCATTGATCAAAACCTAAAATGCTTCTGTCATATCCAAAAATATGTTCCCAATATGGTTTCCAACTTTCTACATCCAGTTACATGTGAGAATGAAAGTTGAACCACATCTAGCCAACTTTTATTGAAAACACGTAGCTACCCCCAATGATGCATTATCACTACTCGATCATGATACCCTTACCCCCATATGCATCTCATGACCATTTAAGATCACTTATTGAGGTTTGTAGCCCTCCCAAATGACACTTTGTGTTCTTAACACAACATAAACTAAGCAGTTTTGGATCACAACAAGCACTTGTGTACTTGAACATCAGTCGATCCTCATGAGGTCAACCTATACAAGGGTTTCCAGCTAAACAGTCGATGCCTAAGATAAGGGATTGATCACACTACCTTAAATCCCAAGGGAACCCATGACCATTTAGGAATACCCACCAAAGTCCAAACTGACTCTCAGTGTGCATTAATGGTTGTGTGCTCAACCAACCATTTCACCATCATTCTACCTTGAAATCATAGATGCTCCACCAACTCATCCCACTCACGGATCACTTACTCACACTGATACTGAATCTAGTGTCCATACTCAATCTAAACTCATACCCGAGTCTTAAAATTATCACTGTATATGATACAAGAGAGATGGAAATTACTAGATCACATACTTCAATAAGTCATTCTAACCATTCCTGACTGGTTTTATATGTCCATGTTCCCTCTATCATAAAGTAAATGCTTCCCTTACCTGGCGCGGAACCCCCACCTTAGGAATAACCTAGTCATCATGTTACTAAAAATGGAAACCTGATTTCCATATCACAAGCTCCATCCACAACTGAACACGGTTTTTGGATATGTCCAACACGATTATACCAAGCACCAACATGAACTTCATCCATTTATAAGCACAACTATAATTGGTTTGTTCTTATATTCACGGGTGATTCACCACCAGATTCATGCTCACACACGCCCTTAACATCAAACACAAAACCAAAAATAACTCTGACTGGTGGTGTTATACCACCTGATCAATTTTACAATATCATCCCATGCACTAGGAAAACTCAGCCCTCTATTAACATATATAGGATATGATGCTCAAAACAATATATTAACACCCTATTCACTCTACTCCAGAGATGACCCATTAACATATCATTCGCATACTCACAAATCTTTTTCCAATAAATCATAAAATAACACAATTTAAGGTGTTATGTGATCATATCACTCAAACCTCCTTGAGACATGAATGATTACCACTGAATTGCATCTCTATCATTGTGTCATTCCTTAACTCAATGGAACTGTGCGTGAGAACACATACTTCCTCTATATTACAACAGTGCAACAGGAACACCAATTCTATTTTAATTTACCAGCCCAAGGGCACTATGAATTTTTTGCTTGTGATAGCCTACATAAAAGATCAAATCAGAGTCATGTTATCCCACACGACCATTAACATGGCTGACAATGATCTGAGTTGTATGTTAGGAAAAGAAGAAACTCTACATGATCAGCTAAGCGGTCAACCATACCCTAGGCATGTGAGTCCCATTAAAATCTGACACCAAAATGCTCTTGTCCTTAACAAGGTTCAACTTACTGAACAACCAACCACATAACCAGGGGCAACGTTTCACCGCTAATAGTCCTACACTATCCAAAAAGACACATGAACGACACTTCTTATGCCTAAAAACTCATTAAAATCATTTAATAATGATTTTTACCTCTGATGGCACTACCACAACTAGACTATCCCTCACATAACACAAGGAATCCATAATAAAAAAAAGGTTAATGCTTAAAAGGTCAATAGGCACACCCGCCCAACCTCAATGTCCAATGTAATGGAAGAAGTCACCATAGGCCTAAGGGAAACTTCCTAATTCTCATCCAAGGCCACATTTAAAGAAACTCTCCAACCAACCCTCACACATGGGTCATCACTACCAATATAATTTAATTTTTTTATGTAGGCCATAACGTTAATTCACGTATTAAAAAACATTATGAAGGCTCGGAGAAATTAAATTTCAAGTACTAGTTATAGAGGAAAACGTTTTACACACTATACATGACACTTTATTTAGCTGATGTTGTATAAAATTCTAGGAAAATTATCTCATAATATTCTTTAAACTTTTATCATATCCATAAGTTCTCACAATTGGGCTCAGTTAAAGTAAATTCCAATCACAATCTATAGAGGAAAACTCTATTTATGTTGTCACTGACATTTTAATTAACTCGAGCCTTATTTTAACAAGGTCTAAAAACACATGAAAGGTATTTTATCAAATTAAGGGTTTCAGTTAAGTAAGATGACATAATACATTTATATGAAAAGTCATATGGGTGGTTGCTGACACTTTAAATAACCATCCAATTTAACATAAACATACCCCTGAGGGGTTATGTACAGAGGCATGTAAAGTGTAGAGTCAATCTACAAGGGTCAAGTTATACCAACATGGGTTTTGTTATACAGGTATCAATTCCCAATTTATGGTAACAACGCTTTATAAATTACAATTGGCATCTCATTTATGTGAAATCCATTAATGATTAATTTATTAAAGATATTAACACACCGTTAGTGGGTTTATCACATATGCATAATATGCCAAGACCAATCTACGTGGTCTCAGTTTAGCATATACGGATTTAGTTATATAGTTTTTCATTCCCAAGTTATAAAGATACTGGCCATTATAAGTGGAAATTGACACATCATTTAACTAACATCCATCATTGACCATTGGATTTATTGAGAAATAAAACTACCAATTACATTAACTTTTAAGTAATTTATTATACAGATAAATCTTAATAAGATAGAACTGCAAGGTTTGAATCAAGCATTTAAGGATTCAGTTGTGTGGTTAGCCATTCCTAATTTATGGAGTCAACGGTCTAGAAATTACAATTGGCATCCCATTTAACTAACATCCATAAGCAATGAATTGATTTTTTAAGAAACATATCCAATTTCCTTGACATTTAAAGATTATACTCAAGTTAATTAATCAACTAATTTAAAACTATTTCATTTCTTCAAAGCATTTTATGCCTGTTAAATAGAATGTCACGATCAAGTGATACAAGAAAACACTATTTAGATCGATTTAGACACATTATTTTACAAACTATATACCATAACTATAAAAAGGAAATCAATCAAGTAGAAGATACAAGTATACAATGCAGGTGATCACACAAGCATAGTATATAGATAAGCATTATAATGACATGTGAATCCAATGTGTCAAAAATTATGCATGCACAAACCTCCTCTCTTACCATACCAAAAAAAGAGATAAATCACATCAGTCAATAACTAGGGGAAATATGAACAGTCACTTAAGGTGAAATAACAATAAAATACAATAACGAACAACATTAAAGATAGTCTCATCCCCGAAATCGTGATAATTTCCCCATACGTGGGTTGGTCATTCCTAGAAATGAGCTATTTACTAAGTTCCAACGCATTTCTTGTCTCTTGTTTACACGTACAAAATAGTAAAATAAAGTAAAATAATCCTCTACTGATACTTTCTGACATCTTGGGCCCAATTCGAACATAAGTAATTGAACTTGAGGATCACATGTCCTCGAGTGCACTTATTTGTATGTCAAATGCTGCCATCTAGTAATGAGGGTTATAGGTGGTACGGTGGGGAGACTATACCTTCTGGATTAGAACTAAATATAATGAATGGATAAATAATTGAAATGAACAGTGGAAGATAATAATAACTGGTAACCCGATAAGTTCCAAACAAACTAATCAGGTTTAAACGTAGAATGGGAAAATTTATCCAATGGGGTTTTTTTTATTTTTTATTTAGTTAAAGGGGTGTAGGTCAAATTTAATTAGGGAAATGCGGTTCATGAGCGCTAATCGGATTGGCGCTATGTGCTTCTCTTCCAAAACACCACTTCAAGTGGCGTTTTGGGCATGCCCCATCCAAACCCCCTCCCAAATTTCCTATTATATAAATATTTATATATTAACAAATAACAAAAAATATAATATAATATAGTTATATTTATATTTATAATTAAAATATTTATAATTAAATTTATAAATATATATTTTGAATTTATTATATGTTTGAAAATATTTTCAACTTATTCATAAATAAATATAAATTTATAATTATGTAAATATATATTTATAAATATACATTTATAATTATATAATTTCAAATATATTTTTAATTTATATACAAATACAATTTAGAAGAATATATAAACATATTTTTATAATTATATAATTATAAATATTTATTTATATAACTAGATTTATAATTTTATGACTATAACTATATTTATAATTATATAATTATAAATATATTCAATATATATATATATATATTTATATAAAGAAATATATTTATATAAATAAATATATTTATAATTATAATTAATTATATGAATATATTTTAAATTTATTTTTAAATAAATATTTATAACTATAATACATTTATTATAAATATACATTAATAAATGTATATTTTTAAAATGTATTGAATTTATAAATATATTTAATAAATGTATATTTATAATAATTGTATTACATTTATAAATATAATAATAAATTTATTATAATACATTTAATAAATATATATTTATTATAAATATAAATTTATTAAATACATTTATTATAATAAATTTATTAAATACACTTATTAAATACATTTATTTAATAAATGTACTATATTTATAAATATTTTTAATAAATATACATTTATTATAAATAAAATACATTTAATAAATGTATTTAATAAATATAATACATTTACTAAATATACATTTATTGTAAATACAATACATTTGAATAAATGTACTTAATAAATGTACATTTATTATAAATACCATATAATACATTTAATAAATATACATTTATTATAAACACTATACATTTAATAAATATACATTTATTATAATACATTTATTATAATAAGTGTATTTAATAAATATAGTACATTTAGTAAATATAAATTTATTACAAATACAATACATTTAAATAAATGTATTTAATAAATATATTATACATTTATTCTAAATACAATACATTTATTAAATGTAATGTATACATTTAATAAATATACATTTATTTATTAAATATAATACATTTGATAATGTATACATTTTTTAATTATACATTTATATAATAATGTATACATTTATTATATAAATTTAATAAATATAATGTATTTAATAAAGATACATTTATATGATAAATATAATACATTTAATAAATATACATTTATTATAAATACAAAACATTTAAATAAATGTATTTAATAAATAAAATACATTTAATCAATGTATTATATATTTAATAAATGTATTTAAATAAAATACATTTAATAAAAGTTTTATATATTTAATGAATATATTTAATAAATACGTTTAAATGTATTTAATAAATATAATACATTTAATAAATGTATTATTTATTTAATATATGTATTATATATTTAATAAATGTATTTAATATATATAATAAAGGAATAAATTAATTTAATAAAGGTATTATATATTTATTGAATGTGTTATAACAAATGTATTTAATAAGTGTATTTAATAAATATAATAAATGTATTCTATATTTAATAAATATAATAAATGTATTTTATATTTTATAAATGTATTTAATAAATATAATAAATGTATTGTATATTATACATTTATTAAATGTATTATAATAAATGCATTTAAGAAATTTATATTTATAATAAATGTATATTTAATAACTGTATTTAATAAATGTATTATATTTATAAATGTATTTAATAAATGTATATTAATAAATTTATAAATATAATACATTTATTAATATACACTTATTAATATACATTTATTAAATATATTTATAAATATAATACATTTATTAAATAAATGTATTTAATAAGTGTATTTAATAAATGTATTATAATAAATATATTTAGTAAATTTATATTTACAATAAATTTATATTTATTAAATTTATTATAATAAATTTTTTTTTTATTTATAAATGTTATACAATTATTATGAATATACATTTATTAAATATATTTATAAATACAATACATTTTATAAATATACATTTGTTAATGTATATTTATAATAAATGTATTCTAGTTATAAATATTTATTTACAAATAAATTTTAAATATATTCATATAATTATATTTATTTATAATTATAATTATAAATATATTTATTTATATAAATATAAATATATATATATATATATATATAATGAATATATTTATAATTATATAATTATAAATATAGTTATGATCATATAATTATAAATCTATTTCTATAAATAAATATTTATAATTATATAATTATTAAAATATATTATATATTCTTTTAAATTGAATTTGTATATAAATTAAAAAATATTTGTTATTATATAATTATAAATGTATATTTATAAATATATATTGACATAGATATAAATTTATATTTATTTATAAATAAGTTTAAAATATTTTTAAACATAATAAATTCGAAATATATATTTATAAATTTAATTATAAATATTTTAATTATAAATATAAATATAAATATATTATATTATATTATATTTATTATTATTTGTTAAAATATAAAAATATATAAAATAGTTAAGTGGTGTGGCGAGTTTGGATGGGGCATGCCAAAAACGCCACTTGATGTGGTGTTTTGGATGAAAAGCAGAAAGCACCGGTCCAATTAGCGCTCATGAACCCTATTTCCCTAATTTAATTTGACCTACACCGATTTAACTAAATAAAAAAATACCTATGGGCTAATTTTTCCCATAAAATGCAATAAACACAAGACAATCAAATATACAGCAGATAATACATACACCAAGACCAGACAGATAAAAGAATAAATAAATAAAAGACTCGACTTTAGTAAGGAGCTTGAGGTCATGCTCCACCTAATGTTTTCATGCTAAGTCTTAGCCTAAAATAAGTACCACCAATGAAGAATCACCCAAATGATACATGCAGCCATGATATCTGTCTGAGAACTGAATCAGGGTCTGAACAGGTTTTAAGTAAATTTCAATTGGTCATCATGTATAATGCAATAGACATGGTGTGTATGAAACATATGCCTTTAAATGGAATCAATAATGTGGAGGTGAACATGGAATACCACCAAATTTGACAGACTTGAGTGTCTCTCATCATAAGAATAGTATTATAATCATCAGACCCATGATAGAGGGTGTAATGAGATCCGTGCTATAAAGGTGGCTCCATAGTCACCCCGTCGGATCTGTTATCCCGTCCTTTTACATCTCATCGACCGGAAAAGATGAATGGGAAACGGCTTCGGCTCCCACGGAGGACAATGATTTCCCTCTTATTCCTCTCCTTCATGAATGCCACCCATCGCTCTGACGGCACCATCAACCGTCGCCTCGCCAAATTCATCGACGTCAAAGCGCCACCTAATCCACGCACCTTGAACGGCGTCAGGATGTCCGACGTCACCGTTGACGCCTCTCACAACCTCTGGTTCTGCCTCTTCATCTGGGACACCAGCAATGGTGGAGTCCCCATCATTCTATTCTCCCACGGTGGTAACTTCACCTTCCTGGGCTCTGAATCGAAGGCATACGACGCCTTGTGCCGCCGCTTCGCCCGCGAGCTCCCAGCTGTGGCGGTGTCCGTCAATTACCGTCTGTCACCGGAGCCCAAGTTCCCATCCCAGTATGACAACGGGTTCGACGTGATGAGGTTCCTCGAAGGAGGGGACGGGGGGCTGCCCAAGGGCGCGTACATGGGGCGGGGGTGGTGGCCATCCAACCCTTTTTGAGTGGGAAGTAGCGGACGATGGCAGAGGTGCAGCTGCGAAGGGCTTTAGTGGTGTCGATCAAGGCAACAGACTAGGTGTGGCGGGCGTTGCTGCCGGCGGGGTGCGATAGGGACCACATGGTGGTGAATGTGTGCGGCCAAAATGCATCCAACATTAGGGTAGTGGGATACCCAGTGATGCTGGTTGTGGTGGTGAGGGGGGGGGGATCTGTTGCAGGAGTGGCAGCGACGGTACTATGAGTGGCTGAGCCGTTGGGGGAAGGCGGCAGAGCTGGTGGAGTACCGGAATGCGATCCACGCCTTCTACTTGTTCCCCGAATTGCCCGAGTCGTCGATCCTGGTGACGGAAGTCCGTAATTTCATTCTTCATCAACAGACGCCGTAATCCTCTCAGTACCCACACTTAATCACCTTCTTCCTCCCATTGGCACTCCTATGTGCCAAAAATGCACATAGAATAGATTCATTCCTACATGTAGGCTTTATGACTCTTGTTTCTTGTGATCTTGCTCCTTCAATAAATTTTCATCCAAATTTATTTTGTTGCAATATATATAATTAATATACTAATTAAAATTTTATAATTATTTAAATATATCTATATTTACTTACAACAATAATTACAACTATTCTGTATTTATTTATAATTATTTGTATATAAATATATATAATTAAAATATGTATTATTATTTTATAATTATTTAAATATATCTATATTTATTTAGAATTATAATTATTACTATTTGTATTTATTTATAAATATATTTATTTAATTATATATATTTATAACTTTATAAGTATAATAAATATATTTATTATAATTTTATAATTATTTACATATATATATATATATTATAATTATAAATAAATATATTTATTCTAATTTTATAATAATTAGTTATAATTATAATTATAAATAAATATATTTAAAAAGTATTTATATATAATTAAAATATTGTAATTATAAATATAATAAATATATTTATTTTCCATTATCCATACTATAGAACGTACCTATATATACATGTGGCACCTCCATGTTATTTCTCACCTACGTGCCTGCTTCCTCTTCATTTCCACTCTCCCTCGTCGCTATACCATCTCCATGATTCCTCCAACCACCCCGACTCTCCCCTCCTCCCCATCCCTCTTGCCTCCTTCCCCCATGTCCCATCCTCTTTCACGCCCCATTATCCGCCTCACCGTCACCACCTTCGCCTCGTTGCCTCGCTACCACGCATCCCCACCCCAGCTATGATGGATAAATTTTCTAGCTGCCTTGATAGGTGGCTGGTGCACCTACCCCAGCTGATGCTTGCCTGTTTCAACACAGGCCAATGCACATTCAGAATATGAAAGCCACCATTGTTGAAGTCCAATAGTTGGTGGGGGAATGGTGGGGGTTGTGTAAAACTTGACACCTCTCACCATGGCTATTTTAGGAGGCCCAAGGGAGCTTCCAGCATCATAAAGTCCGAGCCAAGAGAGCTCTTCCTACCAATATATCCTTGAGAGCTCCATGTGAGAGAGATGTAGAGAGAAGTTTTTGTAAGATTTTTTCATTGTGAAATAAATCCATTTTAATCAATTTTCTTTCCATACTATCTCTCTTCGTGGTCAACGAACCACAATAAGTGGTATCAGAGGAGGTTCTGGTGAAACGACGATGAGCAGTGGAAATGTTTCCGTGATCGAAAAATTCAAGTAACCTAAAATCATGTTTTGAAGGAATATTCTGAAATCCTATGTCGAGATGATTCCAATGGTGAAAATGCCATCGAAAATAGTTCTAAAACGATATTCCTGGGCCCGGTCAAAGTTTGCTCAAAATTCAGGTGCTATAGTACCCCCTTTCCAGAGAAGAAGGTACTGCTCCAGCACTGGTGAATTTTCTAGCGAGTTTCCGGCAGCTGCTCCAGCGTGCTGCATCATCACCACGTCTTCACCATCCCATCGGACGATCTCAGCCATTGATACAGTTTTGATCATATCTTGATCAATCGGTATCCGATTTCGAAGATCCAGGAGTCGACTCCACCATTTTCAAATGTTTCAGAAGCAATGATGAGATCCATTTTTTCAGATTCTACACCAATTTTAACTGAATTAATATCTAATAGAGGGATCATCCACGTGAGGTATGATCATGGTGACTTCTTCGAACTACTCCATTTGGATGTATCGAATGGATGATCTCCTAAATTATAAAGATCTTGTTCACCCCATTAAAAAAGAGGGAGTCAACCCTAATGCCACCAAGGAAGCGAAGTGGAAAATGTTGAACATGAAGATGATAAGTCAAATCCATCAATGGATCAATCACAACGTTTACCACCATTTTGCTCAAGAGACTAGTGAATACGAATTTTGGACAAAGTTGGAAAATATGCAGCCATCCAAGACCACTCGAAACAAGATCCTCTTATCTAAGCAATTGATGAATATTTGACTACAGAGTTAAAGCTCTATAGCCGAACACACCAGTGAGTTCCAAAGCCCGGTGAACCACTTGGTGGATTTCAGTAAGACTCTAAATGATGAAGATCAGGAAAAAAACTTACTCCACACACTTCCCAATAGATGGGATACACTTGTTGTCTCGCTGAGCAACTCGATGCCCAATGGAAAACATAACATGGTGATCTTAAAAGATGCACTATTCAATGAGGAAGCCCAAAAAAAGGATTCAAGTTACAACCAGATGCATGCACTCATTCAGGAGAAGTGAGGGAGACAACAAGGATGAGGTCATGGGGAAGTAATTAGAGGCCGATGCAAGAACAGAGGAAGGCCCACTGATGGCTGGAGGCCAACAAACAAATTCTACCATTGTTGCATGGAGGGACACATGAAGAAGAATTGCCGAAAGTTGCTCCATGTAAAGGGTCAAAGTAGCAACTGATAATGAGGAAATAGAGATTCACATGTGACCATCACCAGAGAAGTTTTGATTTTATCCAAATATGAAGAAGAGACATGCTTTCATACATTAGGCCAAGACACATAATGGGTGGTCGATACTACAGCATCATACCAGTTGACTTCGCATCATGAGTATTTATTGACTTATCAAACTAGTGAATTTGGTGTAGTCGAGATGGGGAATACCAGTTCAATGGAGATTTTAGGAACGGGTGATTTCCATGTCAAGACGAACGTTGGATACACAATCACTCTAAAGGATGCTCGGCATGTTCCAACCCTTCGGCTCAACTTGTTATTAGGTATATCCTTTGATCAACAAGGCTATGACAACATCTTCAGTAATGGATCATGGTAGATGAAAAAAGGAGCCATCATCATTTCTCAAGGACACATATGTGGTATGTTGTAAAAAACTCATTCGAAGATATGTGCCGCCAGCCTAAACATGGTAGAAAAAGAAATGTCATCCAAAATGTATTATAGAAGGCTCAACCACATGAGTGAAAAAGGTTTATCTACCCTAACGAAAGAAGATGTAAATCAGTATTGACAAGGATGCATCACATGATCTTTGTAAATACTACTTGTATGGGAAGAATCATAGAGCTTCATTCAATAATGCTTCATCGCAGAGATTAGAGTTGATGGATCAGGTGCACTTTGATGTATGCGGACCCATAGAGGTGGATTCACTGGGAGGTAGCAAATATTTTTCTATCCATTAGAGATGATGAATCTAAAATGGTGTGGGTGTTATTCTTACAGACGATGGACCAGGTATTGGACTACTTCAAGATATTACATGCTATGGTGGAGCATGAAATTGGAAGGGATCTAAAGTGTCTTCATTCAGACAACAGAGGAGAGTAAACATCCATGGACTTTGATGCCTATTGCAGGAGTCAGGGAATCAGACATGAGAAGATGGTCCCTCACACCCCACAAAAAAACGGAGTTACAGAAAGGATGAGCAGAACCATCATGAAGAAGTCCATAATCATTATGAGTATGGCTATGCTCCCTAAGCCATTTTGGGGAGAAGCTGTTCAGGTTTCTTGATAATTCATCAACTGATCACCATTAGTCCCACTGAATTTTGAGTTTCCATAGAGGAGATAGTTTTCTAAACATCCCTCTTACTCTCATTTAAGAGTATTTGGATTTTTTGAGTTTTCACATGTATCCAAGGAGCTCATGTAGTAGCTAGATGAGAGATATAGTACATGCATCTTCATCGGCAATGGAGATGAGGAGTTTGGATACAAGATTTGGGACCTAAAGGAGAAGAAGGTGATCAGAAGTAGAGATGTCATATTCCATGAGAACATGATGATCGGGGACATTAAAAATCCTAGAATGTCTTGAAGGGAATGTTTCAAGTACTCAATTCAGGATCCAACACCTATACCAGTACCACCTATCATTGAAGAGGAGGAGGTGCAATAAGACTCATCGGCACTGGACCAGGAGGCAGTGGAGAAGGATATTGAGCAGGGGGAGACTCAATCCTCTCCATAAGAAGTTGCAGAACCATCACAGGAACTATGTGATGTTCTACCTACCAAACCTAACATTTCACAGGTTCAAAAATCTTCATAAGGAAATATTCCATCAAAAAACTATTTGGAGTAAGATTACCTATTGCTGACTGATGAGGGGGAGATATAAGGATACCAGGAAGTAGTTTTTCATCCCAAAAAACTCATGTGGTTGCATGCAATGTAGGATGAGATTGATTCTATGATGAAGAACCAAATATACGATTTGGTGTTATTATCCAAAGGTAAGAAGGAACTAATGAACAAATGGGTTTTCAGGATGAAGAAGGATAAAAACAAAATGGAGGTCAAGAAAAAATAGCATTTAGTTGTAAATGGTTTCCTTCAAAATAAAGGAGTTGAATTTGATGAGATCTTTTCACCCATCGTGAAGATGGATTCAATCTGAGTCATTTTCGGATTGGTGGCTAGCTTAGACTTAGATCTTGAATAGATGGACGTGAAAAAAAAATTTCTTCACGGTGACCTCTCTGAGGAGATCTATACAAAGCATCTTGAAGTATATGAGGTTTTTTGACAAGAAAACCTCATCTGAAAATTGAAGAAGAGCTTGTACGGACAGAAATGGGATCCTAGGTAGTGGTACAAGAAGTAGGACTCATTAATGGTGAGCCAGGGCTACAAGAAAACATAGGCGGACTAGTGTGTCTACATCTAGAGATTTCAGGATGTGAAATGTTTTTCTCTTCTACTTTCTGTTGATGACATGTTGATCATTGGGAAGGATGCAGTGAAGATTTGCCTTTTGAAGAAGGAGTTATCCAAATCTTTTGATATGAAGGACTTGGGAGAAGCTCAACAGATTTTGGGGATGCATATAATTTTTGTCAGAAAGGGGATGTTGTTATGGCTATCTCAGGAGAAGTATCTTTAATGTGTTCTAAAACATTTCAACTTTGACAAATACAAACCAGTGAGAATTCCTCTTCCCAGCCATTTGAAGTTGATAAAGATTTCATAACCATTTTCCAATGATGTAATCGAGGTGATGGAGATGATACCATAATCCTTAGTAGATGGAAGCTTGATGTATGCTATGGTGAGTACAAGACCTGATATTGCCCATGTAGATTTCATGATCTAGTTTATCTCCAATCTCAGGAAGCAGCACTGGGATGCAGTTAAGTGTATTCTAAGCTATCATAAAGGTACTTCAATGTTATGTTTGTTTTATGGGGGATATGAAACTTTCTTGGAAGGCTATACAGTTGTATATATGGCCGAATAATCCTAATAGAAATAATTCTACAGCAGGATACATCTAAAATTTTTCAGGAGGAGTTGTATCATGGCAGTCAAGATTATGAAAATACAACGCTTTATCCACGATGGAATAAAAGTAAATTACTGATTCAGAATGTAGAAAAGAGATGTTATGGAAAAATCATTTTCTCTATGAGATTGGATTCATCCAAAAGGAGTATATGGTTCATTGCAATAGTAAAAGTGCTTTGGACTTGAGTAATAACTCCATGTACTATTCCTGGATGAAGCACATCGATATTAGTTATCATTGGAAATGTAATGCGATGGATAAACAACTAATATTACTTGTGAAGATCCACAAAAAGGATAACATGACAGATATGTTGAAAAAGGTGGTTGCTTAGGAGAATGTAGACCTTTATAGATTCTAAAGACCCGATCCTTCCTGGTCCATTACATTGTCAAATTACAATGTTTCAGGTGTCTTGGACACCATCAATGAGTTACGAGTGAGTTACTGGCAGGGTGTCCCTGTGGTGTCACCTATTGGCCTCACCGATCGGTTTCACCAATCAGGGTCTCGGGGTCCTTTCCCCAGTTTTCCCGTAACAGAACATTTAAGTATTCTTACCCTTTTAGAGTGGTTTAAGGCCATTTTAAGACCCATAAAAATGTTTTAAACAACCAAGAGTCGAGTGACCCTTGAATTACCAAAATGTGTGGCATGTCACACCCTTTTTCCGTGTCTTCTAAATCTCCAATGTTTTTCTCCGATACACATTTTATTTTTTTAATGTTGATTTATATTCTCATAGTTGTACAATGTTCTATCTCACTGTCACCAAGGGAAATCATTAAATATCAATTAATTAAAACGTGTTCAACCAGTTATCCTCATGTTCAAACCATGAACCACATTTAAAGCACTTTGATATTGCACATCCATTAACTCTAGGATCGGGCCTTTTATCATGCTGAGATCTTATTCCTCATTCTCTTTTGTTTCCTCTTAGTGTGATTGTGGTCCCTCTTCCAGAGACAATTCGCTCGTATTTGATAGTCATCCTGTTTGGTTCTTCTTGGAGTTTCCGGCAAGTCATGTCAACATTAATTCTCGGTGCAAGGAGAAAAATTCAGTCATTGATCATCCATGTAGGGGTTTTCCATCGTCTCTCTTTACATAACATCATGTGAGGTGGGTATTATGATGTTCCACTAGCATATAGATGAAACCATATTTAATGAAGATAATAAACAGGATTTTAAAGGATGAAGGGGAGAGAATGATGATGTAGTTTTTGTTCTTTACCTTCATCTTTATGTTTTGAATTGTATGGGCTCATGTCCAATAAAAATCGTGGCCACTGGTGGTCAATTCATGCGCACAAATGAATGTCTATTTTTTTGGAAAATAATGTAATTTAATGACTATAAACTAGAAACTAGTTAATCATATAAACATGGATGATTAAGTGGATGCCCAATGAATAATAATCCTTGTGTGATCACCCTAGCTAAACAAATAGAAATAAGTAACATAATGAATGGTGTGGTTAAATCCGAAAACTTCCTTGCTTTGTTCTTGTGATATGTGGGGTGTCTTTATTTGACACCCTGTGATGTGACATGGATAGAATGGAATATATGGTTTAGAAGTTGTTAGTTTGTGAATTTGACGCCATGTGGAAAAGGAAGTGAATATTTTGGACCATATATGTTGGGGATTGGTTTGGTTCAAATACTTTGAGGGATTTCATAGATCCATTTTTTTGTTGTTACTTTACAAGAGAACCGAGGGTTAATGCTTAAATGTTTTCTTGGCCGTTTTTCCTTCAGTTTTTGCTTTCCCTTGGGGTTATTCCTGTAGTTTCATAGTAGTGTAAAATTATTTAAATGGAAATCACTTGAACATGATAATGATAATGGGTACAATGGAGAAATGTTTTCCAAGAATGGGTTGTGTTCTGGTTGTGGTTGTAGTGTATTCATGCATGTAGGGATACAATCAAGAGTGGTTGTGTATGTTATGGTTGTCTGTTTTGGGACCCTTAGGTTGGGATGAGTGCTTTTTGCCTATATGTATACATTTTAGTTCCTTTGTTTCTCATTTGCACCACCTCCATGATGAGAGCTTAGTTCCGAACACCTCTATTTCATGGGGGAGGGTGTTTTTCCAAATATCCTTATGAGTGTCTGGTTATGATCTCCTTTATTCTCCCTCTCCAAGGTATCCCAAGACTCTTTGGGAAGGCTATGATGACCTAAGGTTCACTATGGACCAAGAATCTTCAAGCAGGGTGTGTTGCGGGAGTTGGACCAGGTGTGTGCGGGCAGGTTTACTTCCCAAGTGTCTTCGGGATGAGGCCCAGGAGTTTTCGGGTGTGGAAGTGGTTGTTATGGCCTAGGTATCTTCAGGCATGGCAGTGGTTGTTCTCGATCAGTTTTCTTTAGGTGTGGCGGTGGTTTTTGTGGCTTAGGTGTCTGTGTGCATGGATATGTGTGGTTGTGGTGGCCCAGGTGTCTGCAGGTGGGATGCGTGGTTTGATGGATCATAAGGTTTCTCTTGTGGCAGTAGTGGGACTAAAGTATAACTTTTGTGGGAGGTTTGATGTATAGGATGTCCTAAATAACCAATGGTAAAGTGGTGAGGGGTACCCAAATATCAATGTGTTATTACTATTACTTTACCTAACTTGCATTATTTAGAGATTGTGCCTTGGTGAGGTTTGGTGGATAGTTTCCTTGTTAGGTGTTTGGGTTACCTCTACTTTCTCATGGGGCATTAGAATTCCTCCCCACTTGCGAATGAGAGATTTTGGTTTCCCTACTAGGTATACCTGTATACTCTACCTACGTATATAAAACTACTTTTAGGTTTACAGGAGGACTTTGAGGACCGTGCCATACCTTACTAGCTTGGGCATCATGATAGTCTTCATTTCAAATATTCTTTGTTTTGGTACTTTCCTTGGGAGTTTTCTTGCATTCTGTAGAACTTTCATTTGAACATGCATATAGAAAAAGGGTTTTTGGATTTACTTTTACATTCAGTATTTGGAGTTTTTTGGGATTTACCATCTTATATCCTGATCTTGTTCCGCATAAAGGTAAATCCCAACAATATTTTTTGAGATTATATACCCTTGGTTCTAGTCACCTCTTTGGGGCCTATTGATGGTTGGACTCAGGGGTCATTATCTCTCCTTCAACTTGAATAAGGAGGGGTTTGGCTGCTTGTTGTCTCTTCCCTCATCTTGGGGAGGATAGGTCATGAAAGAATGGTATCAGAGGATGATGGATGAGAGATAGGATGGAGTTTGGGGTTAGGCAGAGTGAATATTTCTTGGTATGGTAGGGAAATAGTGTTGGGAAATAATGGTGTTTGAAATAGGCCATGGAAGACCAACTAGAACATGGGATTTTATTCCCCCCCTGTGATTCGATGCAAGGACTCTGGACCTACCAAACAACCAAGTGAGGCTATAGTGATTGTAGGGTATAGACCCTAGTAAAGGTACATGCATCATAATTAATTATTTTCTTGGGTGGTATGGGTGTTTTGTGAATTTAAAATAAAAAAAATTAAGCAAAATTTAAAATAAATATTCCACACTACTCGGGCTTATGCATTTTTTCTTTACCTTGCAGCTACGGAACCCGGATGACGTCCATGAGTAGTGCAGGCGATCGAGGCCATGTAGGCAAATATGGCTGATCAGTAAAGGGATGATTGAGAGTAGTAGGACTATTAGTGGTAGAAGACATTTTGTTCCTTTTAAAAACATCCCTTTAGGAAGTACGAGGGTATCATCTTAGACAATGAGGCAGATATCAGGCTCAAGGAGCTAGTGATAGCTTTCAGCTTAATCTAGGATCTTGAAGAGTACGAGGTTCCTCTAGGCATGAGCTAGATGCAAGGTGTGACATGTTAGTGGTGGATGTTCTATCTCAGGGAGAAGAAGGAAGTTGAGGTTTTGTGGACTGACTTCGAGAAGATGTTCTGGGTGGAATTCTTTTCTTCCACGATGAAGGCCGAAAAGAGGAAGGAGATTATCTCCCTTTAGTAGGGGAGTATGACGATAAGGGACTTGGGGATCATGTTCAATGATCTCCTTTATTTTCTCCATAACTCTTCCTGGATAAGGAATTGCAGGTGAGGTGTTTAGAGGAGGCACTTCGACCTTCCCTTCAGTATGAATTTATTCCATTCACTCTACCGATGTATTTGGAGGTTCATAAGAAGGCTGAAGTAGTTGAAAGGATGCACACACTTAGAGGTGTTCCATGATAGTGGATCCATTTGAACTCATCAAAGGGGAAGGACATTGGCAGTAGGCCCCCAGCATCAGGTCCTTCTATGTTTCGACCGGTGGGGAGCGGGCCTCAGCAGTTCTAGTTTCAATCTCCTGGTCCTTAACCTTTTTTTAAGAGCCTAGGACCGAGGTTCTTTATCTGCGGTAGCCATGTGAATCATTAGAATCAGTTCCCAAAAAAAGTTTAGTACAGTGGGGATGGGCAAGTTCAGTGCCCACCTTAGCAGTAGTAGTCTCTAGCCAGACCTTTTCAGCAGCAGTAGCAGGGACAGTGAGCTCCCACTCCTCTTAGAGCAGACGTTGTAGGAGGAGGCCAACCTTAGGGCACTCCTCAGGGTCCTTAATCATGGCATGGCTAGGGAGATGACAGAAAAATGATAGGTATATGAGATGGGTTTGGGATGTTGAACACCGTAGAGGCAACAGTTCCAATAGGGCCGAAGGTCGTTCGATGTACCATCAGTCTGTTTAGCACTCTTTCTCATGCCTTTTTTGATTTAAGAGCTTAACACTCCTTTTTTCACCCTATCTAGACCATTACATGGGTCTAGACATAGTGATATTCTCCATTCTCTTGGTGATGAGTATGCTAGTTTGAGGTCAGACCAGGATGTTTGATGTTTTTAGAGGATGCAGATTGATGTTGGGGACACATCCGTCTAGTGGGGATCTCTTTATACTGCGAATGCATCCATACTATTTCATCCTTGGCATCGAATGGCTATTTTCTGTACATAGCGTTATCTAATGCTTCTGGATAAGGGTTATGTTCTCAGATATGATTGACCAATGTGTATCTTTTGTCAGCGAGTGGGGTTACCAGGAGGGTAGCCGGTGTGTGGAGCCCCTTCTTTCCTTGTTATCTGAGCTGCCAGTGGAATCGATAGATTCAGAGATAGTGGATGTTTCAGGGATTTTCAGTGAGTTCCTAGACATCTTCCCTGAAGAGGCTGTGATTCTACCCCCTCGACGTGATGTTGAGTTTGAGATATACTTATAACCTGGTGCCCATCCATTTTTGTGGATCCTTATCAGATAACTCCTTCTGAGTTGTGAGAGTTTCATATTCCGGTTAATGACATGATAAAGAAGGGTTTTATCTGACCAATTTCATCTCTATAGGGTGCTCTTGTCTTGTTCAAAAATTAGGTAGATGGTGGTATCAGGCTGTGTATAGACTACCGAAGACTAAATCAGGTGATGGTCAAGAACCGTTACCCCCTCCCAATGATTGAAAACCATTTTGACCAATTAAAGGGGTCAGTTTGGTTCTCCAAGATTGACCTACAGTCTGGATATCACCCGTTGAGGGTGAAAGAGGGTGATATCATGACGAGTGAATTCAGGTGGAGATATGGGAACTTTGTGTTTGTGGTCATGTCATTCAGCGTTATAAATGCACTAGCTGTGTTCATGGGTTTTATGAATCTGTTTTCCATGAGTATCTAGACTGGTTTGTAGCTGTGTTCATCGAAGAAATCCTAATCTACTTGAGATCGGAGGAGGATCACACAAAGCATCTAGGGACAACTTTGGAGGTCCTCCGACACCACCAGCTCTATGGGAAGTTGTCCAAGTGCATGTTTTGTAAATGAGAGGGGCACTTCCCTGGACATGTGGTGTCCTAGTAGAGAATTTTAGAGGACCTGTCAAAGGTTTAAGTGCTTGTTTCTTGGGATGCACCCAAAAATGTGGTAGAGATTCATAGCTTCCTAGGACTGGAAGGTTACTATAAGAGGTTCATGCCCAACTTCTATTGAGTTTTAGCACCTTTGATGGCCTTGAAAATGAAGGAAAAAGATTTCGTATAGAGTGAGAAGTGCCAGGAATCTTTTAGTTATCTAAAATGAAACTGGTCAGTTCCCCAGTTCTAAGGTTTCCAAAGGAAGGAGTAACGTTTGAAGTGTTCTGTGATGCTTCGAGTCTAGGCTTGGGGTGTGTGATGATGCAGTAGAGGGGAGTGATCTCTTATGGGTCCAGGAAGTTACGTACTCACAAATGTAACTATGCCACCCATGACTTAGAAATTGTATCAATTGTGTTTTCACTGAAGTTTTGGTGTCATTACCTCATCGATGAATGCTTCATGGTCTTCACATACTACAAGAGCCTGAGGTATGCCTTCTCCAAGTGAGACCTGAACTTTCGGCAGTGGAGGTGGAAAGGGTTTCTCTAGGACTATGACTTCTAGATCTCCTAAAATCTAGGATGGGGGAACATGGTGGATGATGTGTTGAGTAGGAATTCATAGAAGATGTGGTTTCAGAGTCAGTATATGCTTTGACATAAATAGGGGGTTATCTACTATACATATGAAAATGAAAGTGGAGGACAGTAGAGGTTGCTATTTCAGATGATAGTGAAATCTTGCTTGGTACAATAGGTGGAGGAGTCTTAGTGGGTAAATTTGGAAGCTGATGTGACACGTGGTCATGTTATCCAGGGTGATGCTCTGGATTGATGGTTGGAGGATGGTCAGAATCAGATGATTTTCTGCGGGAAGATTTTTGTCTCTAAGACGATGCATGAGGGAATCCTCTGCGAGTTTTGTAGCTTAGATTTGGCAGTACATATAGAAATATCCAAGATGTACTAGGGATTGTGAGGTTAGTTTTGGTGTCCCATAGTGAAGAATTTAGTGGAGGAGTTTGTGGGAAAGTGCATTGTGTGTCAACAGGTGAAGGATGAGCACTGTGTTCCCAATTGTCTGCTACAACCCTTAGTCATTCCTGAGTGGCAGTGGGATAACGTCTCGATGGATTTCATCACATGACTACCTAGATCTGAGGGGATATGTGATTCCATCTAGGTAATGGTGGACAATTTAATGAAATCAGATCACTTCTTAGTGATGAAGGAGTCGAGAACAATGGATGCCTTGGAACAAAAGCACGTGGGTGAAGTTGTGAGGATACATGGAGTCCCAGAACCATCATTTCATACTGAGATGCATTATTTACTTCATAAGTTTGGATGGGGTTACAACATGATTTTGGCACCCAACTATGCCTTAGCACTTCTTTCCACCCTCAAACGGATGGGCGTATAGAGAGGACTATCCAGATGTTAGAGGATATGTAGCGAACATGTGTTCTGGACTTCAGAAGATCAAGGGTACGACACATTCCTCTAGTAGATTTTTCCGACAACAATATATGTCACTCTACCATTAGAATGGAACCATTTGAGGCCTTCAACGAGAGACCGTGTCATTCAACCATGTGCTAGACAGAGGTTGGTGAGATAGGTGTTCTTGGACTAGAGCTAGTGCAGAGCATGAAAGAGAAGGTTCAACTTGTGTATGAGAGGATGAAGGAAGCTCAGGACCGGCAGAAGTCATATGTTGATCATAGTAGGAGACCCTTAGAGTTCAAGGCTGGGGACCACATGTTCTTAAATGTCTCCACTCAGTGTGCACAGTGGAGTTTTGGTAGATGGAGTAAGATTTATCCTAGGTTCATTAGAACCTACGAGGTGTTAAGATGAGTCAGTGAGGTGGTGTATCCTCTTGTGTTACCACCACTGCTGGAGAGGATCCACAACAAATTCCATGTATCTTAGCTCTATCGGTATCTATATGACGACTCCCACATTCTTGACTGGGGAGAGTTGGATATCAAGGATGATGCGATGTTCATGGATTTTCTGAAAAGGATTAAGGATTTTAAGAAGAAGGTGCTCCATAAATAGACCATTCCATTGTTTTGAGTTTTGGGGATGCATGATGGACTTGATGAGAGTACCTAGGAATGGGAGGCACCGATGCATTCCCAGTACCCAAATATGTTGTGAGTTTTGATCATGTGTTTTCTTTGTTTTTTTCTTTGATGTAATGCTTGACCATGTTTTCTATAAGATGGGTTGTTTCCCTTGTTCTCTGAATGTGTGTGAAAAATTCCTAACTATGGGGAGGAGAGAACTTGATTCCTAATCAAGAATCATTAAGCTGTATGTGATAAAACCCTTGTGGGGGAGTCAGTGCCGCCCAAACCGGATAGTATCATAACATGGAAATAGGGACCCCCTAATCCATAAGTTTGACAAGTGTGGAATTTATATGTTTGTGTGGTTACTTGCTGGAGAGGAGAGGTAGTGATTCTACAGTTGTTCAAGAGATATATGTGAGGGAGATGTTCCTGGCGGTTTTTCCTTTAGAGGTATCATATGAGGTGGTTGTTCAGAACCCTCTCTCTTTTCATCGGGTTTACTCTTAGTTTCTCGAGGGAAAGAATAGTTTGATGGGTATCTGATGTATTAAATTGGACCTTCCTGGTTCATTACATTGTTAAATTCTAGTGTTTGGGGTGTCCTGGACACCATCGGTGAGTTAGGATGTCATCAGTGTTGGTGGTAATGTGTCACATTTGTTTCACCTATCGATGTCTCGTCCATTGGTTTCACCAATTGGGGTGTCGGGGTCCTTTCCCCAGTTTTCCAATAACGCCTCTTTTAAGTCTTATTACCCTTTTCGAGTTGTTTAAGGCCGTTTTTAATGACCATAAAATATTTTTTAAACCACCAAGAGTCGGGCAGCCCTTGAGTTACCAAAACGTCTGTCCTATCACACCCTTTTTCTGCGTTTTCCAAATCTCTTGTTTTTTCCCTGATACAAGTTTTCTCCATTTAAATTTGATTAATCAACTAATAGCCATGCACTAGTCTATCTTTCTATCTCCGAAATAATTAATTAAATCTTAATTAATTACAACGTGTGGAACCACCCAGCCTCATGGTCAAACCATGATCCGCTTTTAAAGAACATCGAGATTACACATACCGTAAATCTAGGATCGGGCCTTTTATCATGCTGAGATCTTATTCCTTAGTCTCTTTTGTTTCCTCTTGGTGCACTTGGGGTATCTCTTCCAGAGATGAGTTGAACCTACATGGGATTCATCATGTTCAGTTCTTCTTGGAGTTTCCTACAAGTCACGTCAACCTCAGTTCTTGGCACAAGGAGACAAATTCGGTCCTTGATAATCTATGTATGGGTTTTCTTTCGTCTCTCATTACTGTACATCATGCGGCGTGGGTATGATGATTTTCCCTTACATAGATGAAACCAACTTTAAAAATGACAATAAACAGACTTTTAAAGGATGAATGGGTAAGAATGATGATGTTGTTGTTGTGATTTACCTTCATCCTTATGGCATGAATTGTTTGGGCTTATGTCCACTAAAAATCATGGTCGTTGGTGGTCCTTTCTTGAACAGTAATGAAGCTCCATTTTTCTGGAAAATCATGTGATTGAATGAATATAACCTGGAAACTAGTTAATCATGTAAACATGGATGATTAAGTGGATTATTGGTGAATTAGAATCCTTACATGATTACCCCAACTAAACAAATGGAATGAAGGAACTTAATGAATGGTGTGGTTAAATATGAAAACTTCTTTTCTCTGTTCTAGTGATATGTGTGGTGGATCTATTTGATGTCGTATGGGTGACGTGGATGGGAATGGAATCTCTGGTACAGAAGCTGTTGGTTTGTGAATTTGAGGCAATGTGGAGTAGGCGATGAATGTTTTAAACCCTAAATGTTGGGGCTTGGTTTGGTTCCAGTAATTTTAAGGATCTCATGGTTCCCTTTTAATGTTGTTACTTTACAAGAGAATTGGGGGTGAATGCTTAAACATCTACTCGGACTTTTTTCCTTCAATTGTTTCTTTGGCTTGAAGTTATCCCTATATTTTCCTAGTAGTGGAGAATTATTTAAATGGAAATCAATTGAACATGCTTAGGAGAACGAGTACAATGGGTAACTATTTTCTAGGAATGGGTTGTGTTCTGGTGTGGTTGTTGTGTATTCGTGCATGTAGGGATAACAACAAAAGTGGTTGTCTATGTACTGGTTGTATGTTTCGAGTCCCTTAGGTTGAGATGAGTCCTTGTTTACCTATATTCATACAGTTTAGTTCTTGTTTTTCTTATCTTCACCCCACCAATGTTGATAACTTTGTGCCGAACACACCCATTTCATAGGGGAGGGTGTTTCTTCCAACATTATTATTTGTGGATTCTTATTAGCTCATTTATGCTCCCTATCCTAGGTAGCCCAAGACTCTTCGGATAGGCTGTGACAACCCAAGGTTCACTATGGACCAAGACTCTTTGGGTGGGGTGTGTTGTGGTAGTTGGTCTAGGTGTGTGTGGTTGGTTTATTTACCAAGTGTCTTCGGGATGAGACCCAGCTGTCTTCGAGCATGGTAGTGGTTGTTTTAGACCAGGTATATTCAGGCATGGCAATGGTTGTTTTGGCCCAGGTGTCTTTGGGTATGGCGGTGGTTGTTGTGGCCTAAGTGTCTAGAGGCGTGGATATGTGTTCTTGTGGTGCCCAAGTGACTACAGGTAGGATTCATGGTTGTGATGACCCATAAGGTTGTTGTTGGGGTGGAAGTGGGACTAAAGTGGAACTTGTGGGGTAGGTTTGATGCATAGGATATCCTAAATAACCATTGGGAAAGTGGTGTGGGGTACCCAAACATCGATGTTCTATTTCTATTACTTTACTTGACATTCATTATTTGGGGAGTGTGCCTTGGTGAGCTTGGGTATATATTTTCTTTTTTAGGTGTTTTGGTTACCTCTACTTTCTCACGGGGCATTAGAATTCGTCCCCACTTGTGCACGAGAGCTTTTCGTTTCCCTACTATGTATACATGTATACTCACCCTACGTATATAAAACTTTTTTCATGTTTCTAGGAGGGCATTGAGGACCGTGCTGGAACTTACTAGCCTGGGTGTCAAGATAGTTTTTGTTATTTCTTTTCTTTCTTTTGGTACTTTACTTTGTAGTTTTCTTGTATTTTGTAGCACTTTCTTTTGAACATGCATATGGAAAAATGGTTTTTTGGATTTACTTTTACATTTTTTATTTAGATATTATTGGGATTTACCATCCTATCTCCCAATCTTGTTCTAGAAAAAGGGAAATTCCTTCCATATGACGTGATATTATATTCCCTTGGTGCTAGTAGCCACTCCGGGTCCAATTGAAGGTGGGACTCAGGGGTCATTAACTCTCCTTCAACTTAAAGAAGAAAGGGTCTGGCAGTTTGTTGTCCCTTCCCTCATCTTGGGGATGGTAGTCCATGACAGAAATGTTTCAGCAGATTGTAGCTAGAGGGGGAGAATTTTTGGAGAAAGTTTCTAGCTGCCTTGGTAGGTGGCTGGTGCACTTACCCCACCTGATCCTTGGATGCTTCAACATTGGCTAATACACATGAAGAATATGCAGAAAACCATTGTTTAAGTCTAATGGTTGGTGGGGGAATGGTGGGAGTTATTTCACACTTGACTCCTCCCTCCAGGTCTATTTAAGGAGGAATAAGGGAGCTTCCATCATAATCAAATCGAAGCCAAGAGAGCTCTTCCGTCCAAAATATCCTTGAGAGTTCCCTGTGAGAGAGGTGTAGAGAGAAGTTTTTGTAAGCATTTCTCTTTGAGAAATAAAGCCCATTTTATTTCAATTATCTCTCTTCATGGTCAGATAACCACAACACACTATGCATCCCCCCATTCGCTATGCATCCTCAGCTCACCAACTCGCCCTCGCCGCCGCCACCTCTGCCACGTTACCTTGTTGTCTCACCGCCATGCATCCCCTCCTCCTCCACGAATCCCTGGCTCACCACCTCACTACCTCAGTACCTCACCTCCTCTAACTCCTACACGATGAGAGTTATTAATTCATTTATATGTGTAAGTAAAAAAATCTCCCTCCATGATAAGAGTTATCAATTTATCTACATTCGAAGATATCTGACCTCAACCTCATAACCTATTTTCAAATCCACATTCCATTCCTTCATCACGAAGGTGTCATTGACAGAGATGAAATAGATAGTGTCTAACCCTTTTAATTTGATCTCTCAACCTTCTCAACGAAGCCGGGGATGTGATTATAAGAACATGTGGGGGTAAAGGCACAACAACAACAAAGAGGTCTTCCTTATTTCCCATGGTGAGGTCTGACATGGAATTCTTTCCTTTGTGTCCCTAGGTTTATCACTATATTTTGGAGATTGAGATTATGGTGGAGATGAAAAGTGTAGTGGCATGTGGATTCCATGACAAGTGCCTGATTCATGGTACATAGTGGCTAAAATATGAGTTGGTGCAGTGATGTTGGATGTTTTTTAGATTCAAGCAATTGTGTGACTTTGCATATCTTGATTCTTGTTTGTGATTTGTTTCTTTCGTTTTGAGTTTGATTTTAGATCTATAATATATTTGTTCTGTAATTAGATTTTGAATAATAAAATAATAAGCTCAAAGACTTGATCTCGTGCTGTGGATGTAAGTTGACAGATAGAACCATGTAAACTGTTGTCTTCCCATGTTCTTTAATTTCTGGTAGTTTCAAATATGAATCAAGATTATTGTATTTTGAATGGAAAATTCTAGAATTTTATCTGTAATGTTAGATTATGCCTATTACAGTTAATTACTGGAATAATATTTTGTTATGAACTTTATATTTTGTTATTTTGAATCTGAGTAGATGGTTTTGAATTTCTATTAAATTATTTTTGTTTGGATTTTGAAATGATTATATTTTTTTGGACAGAAATATTGTAATAGTTATAGGTTATGTTGTCATGTGGGATAATATAATTTAATTTATTGACATTATTGAAAACCCCAAAACATCGTGGATAACAAAATTCAATACTGGGAAGCCCTAATTTGACCGTATATGGCACTCCTCATAGAGGACATGGATCCTGATGCAGCCCGTTCTCCACCTTCATGAGAGGGGAACATTTTTGTGGCTTCTTAAGCTAAGAGGTTGGAAGAACACACTTATTTTCCATTGATTTTTGTTTCTATTAAGGTTGGTAGGGTTAATTATTGGTAGTGAGTCACTTGTATCAAGCACAAATTTTCTCTCTTCACTCTGTGACATTTCCATTTTCCTTACATCATGCTCTAATTTTTTCTTGTGGTTTGTTTTGATTATCTATTATTTTCATCACTATAATTTACAATTTATTTTATGGATGTATGATTTCATCCATCAACATATACATGTTTATCACTACATTTAGGGTTCCTATGATTTTTGATATCCCCTTCCCAATGTCCCCTGGAAGTGATTCCCTCTACGACTGATACAAGGGAGTCACTACCAACTGAACCATCTTATTTCGTAATGTGTTCCTATTCAAATTGCATAATGTTTTACATGAATAGTCCGATTATAGGTTTATATAATGATGGTGTTTTTATTTCATAGAATGTTTTCCATGAGTTTTCCGATTCTATATTTTAGGTACTAGTACCCTTTATGTTTTTAAATACGATCCATTTTATTTATTTATTTAAGTGCCTCTAATTAAATTTTATGATCTATCATCACTATCGTACATTGGTTTCCATTAAATATTTGTTTTCCTTTTGCACCATGCTTGATCAAATATAGAGTTTCTTACTGTCACTATTTTATAGGTAAAAATTTATTCTTATTTCTTCTTCATGGTGGTAGGTTCATGTTTCCCGGCTATTGAAGGTATCTATCTATTACTAAATTTAAAATTATACTAAGAATATAACTTTAGGTTGATAAAATGATATTTTGTCACATTCATATAATATTTTATCAGTAAGGTATGTATTTTCATTATTTATCATAAATGTTATTATGACATTATAACTTCATTTAAATATTGAAACCTAGACTATGGGTTTTCAATTAATAGTGGATTAATATGAAATTTTAATTTCATTACTTCAAGGAAGATATGGCATTGAAAATTAGGATTTGTGAAAATTGATTTTCATTCTATTGAAAAAAACAGTTTTTGAATTTCTGCCATTGAAAATGTGGAAGAGAGCCCAACAAAAAACACACATTTGAATTAAATTAGATAGAATAGCTTTGAAATTAAAGGCATAAACACATTCATCTAAATCAAATATGAATGTATTTCATTGAACCCTTTATAGTTAATCTATATTAACTGAACCTAGTAAAATGATATTTTAATCACCGACCCAGCTAGTGAGGTTGCACGCTTGTACATAAGCTCCTCATTCACCGAATCCTTTGTCTCAAACAACACCAATTCCTAATTCTTCCCATTTATCTCAAAAATCATGCTGTTAACAATGGCACCATGCTTCTACATAGTGATCTACAATATCCTCTTCCATCATGTCCTCTGGGGGCATCGACATGTGGATCATTTTTTTCGGGGAGTAGCAGTAGCAGTATTTCATCACCGCATTACAATTGAACTGATTCTTGTTTAAATTAAAGCATTCACATTTCTCTGTGTCGGCTTTAATGTGTGGTTACTTTTATATTTTCACCTCCATCTACTTCCCAAACAAGAGGATTCCCTTAAAAAAGTTTAATTCCAACTCATCTTGAAATTCGTCACTCATCTTTCCCACTAACTTTTCTATCCCAAATCACATTGATTTTCTTAATATATTATAGATGTCTCTTAAGTATATTCTTGAATTTTATTTCACCATGTAAATAAATTCATGGTTATCCATATTAGGTTCTTCATTTAATGATATATCCTGAATATACATTAAGGTATGTTCTTGAATGTCATAGTTTTATAGATTATAATTCACTCAATGTTTTACTCTTCACCACTATCATTTTGATCAGTAGGTCAACTATTCAGTGATGATGAAATGGTGTTAAATAACATTATGGTATGTTCTAACCATTCCATTTTAGAAATTTTTAATATATATATGAGAAATATTGAAACGGGGGTTGTTAAATCACCGTGGTTTCCTATTGATGTCATCTCATGGATCTGTTTGTTTATATTTTATCATATAAATATTCATATTCCATTTCTTTGTTCATATATATTCTTATTTGTTAACTGAAATATATTGGTTCATATATGTAAAAAATGGATTTTATTTCAGTATGTATAGAAATTCATGTTTAACCATATTAGGTTCTTCTTTGAATGATATCACACAACTATAAATTGAGGTATGTTCTTGAATTTCATAGTTTTATAGATTATAATTCACTCAATGTTTTACTTTTCACAATTGTCATTTTGGTTAGTAGGTCGATGATTTAGAGATGCTGAAATGGTGTTCATTCATGTTATGGTATGTTATTCTCATTCCATTTAAGAAATGTTTAATAGATCTATTTGAGACATACTGAAATGGGGCCTGTTACATCACTGTAGTTTCTTATTGAAGTCATCTCATGGATCTATTTTTTCATATAAAGATTCATATTCCATTTCTTTGTTCATATCTATTCATATTTATTAACTAAAACATATTCGTTCACATATGTAAACAATAATTTTTTTATTAATTTCTTATAATGTAAGGGTCTGTAAATATATAGGTGTCCATCATCATATGTTTTAGAGAAATCATTTCATGAAGTATTGGACCCCACACTAAAAAACTCAAAAATGAAACACTTCAATGGAACAACACCAGGATTTTTAGAATATCAATTCCTCTTGGATCAATTCATTGTACCTGGAAAAATATTTCTAACAACTAAATTATTGATTCCTCGTTATAGGATTATTAAGGTTAAAAAATAATACTTATTTTTCTCTTCAAAAGACCTATTTTGACTGCCACTATGATATATTTCATGGGTTATTTAATAAATATTTCAGTATATCTATATCTATTTTAACAACTCTACTAAACATATGGCCTTCCTAAGTACATAGTTGGGTCAAACATCATATACACAATTGTTATCTCATTAAAACCAATCCTCTTATTACCATTTTAATGGTTTTGAAGTTTTTATTCCTCAATTGATTGTTTTAACAAATATAAAAAAGATCTAGGTTTTACATAATGAAATATTGGATAGAATTGTGGAGGTTAAACATGTGATCCTCATAAGAAACATTATGAAGATCAACTGGAATTTTATGGTTAAGTGGGAAACATCCACGACTATATGTTAGGCTATTCCATGTATTCCATACAAAAGGTAATGTAATTTTTAGGCCAATGAATAGTCCCCACTATTTTTCTATTATAATATATTTAATCTCCTTTTATAGTTCTTTAATTTCCCCTCACAAAACTGTTATGCCCTTTTCAATTTCATCTATGTTTACACCCTTCACTTTCCTATTTTTAGACTGTTTTCCCATATTAAAAGCAACACTGTGCTTCTTAGAGATTCAATTGTCATAGATTTTATTTTATTTTTACGATATCCATATTCCGTGAAGATAGTGATTTTTTATTTTGTTTTTTAATGTCCCATATGATGATTTTATGTACTATATTTTCCTTTTATTTTTTCAATTTTATCATATCTATGTACAAAATGATAATGAGGATTAGTTGTAATTTGTTTTTAAACAATTTGATGTAATATTATTTCTAGTATCCATATAATATGATTATAGGTGTTTTTATATAACGTGATATCCATTAACTATAATATATCTTGTCCCCTCCCCCTCCCCCTCCCTCCCTCTCCACGTGTCTCTCCCTCCTTCCTCCCTAGACTAATTTGAAAACATGTCAAGACCTCCGTCAAAAATGACCTCATGACTCATAGGTCCAAGAGAACCACACCTACAGGTGGACGACCGCATGACTCAGGATCATTTGTGTAGGGCACACAAGGCAGAACCAATCATGCATCGAGCATTCAGTGTTACTCATGGGGCGGGTAGGGTCACATGGCTCATGATTGTCCGAACCATCGTACATATGATCTGAAGATAGTCAAAGGACTGCACATGCAGAGATAGATGTTCGATCGAGTAGGTCCGCAAGGAGTAGGCGGACGTGGCAGAGGAGCTGGCCATGTATCTGGTGGTGGGAGAAGATTCGAGATGCTACCACCACCACCACTAGGAGGTCCACCCCGATCGTAGGGAGCAGGTGTACAGGACAGAGCTCAGCTCCATTCAGTTAAGGATTATGGTCATAATGCTCCTAATATAATATGATTTATTATTTTTTTCTTCTTCACCTTAGTTGTGGTAATTATAGACATAGGTGCCAAACATTCTTTTATTGCCACTACCCTTGTTTGGAGCTCGGAGATTCCGAAAGTGCCATTGGCTCTATCCATATGGCTAGAGACTCCTAGAGGTATGGATTCGACGATTTCGCACTAGTTTTGGCAATGTGAGCATACTCTAGGAGACGAGAGCTTCGGCTGGGATCTCCTAGTAGCAGCGTCGAGACCTTACGACGTCATCTTGGGTATGGACTGGTTGTCTATAGTCCAGGCTCAGATTGACTGTATTAGGCACAAAGTGTGGGGTTTACGCATGTATCGGAGAAGGTTTACCTTCACCGACGATAAGGGAGTCTTTGCAGTATAGGATGGACATACCCAGAAGAGATTGCAGCCGATCACTCATAAGGTGGCTTGCCTTACCCTCAGAGCTATCGATGTGGAGAGTCTGAGTTATCCTGTAGTGGTGGACCAGTACACAGATGTTTTCCCTGATGATGTTTCAGGTATACCTCCTCACATATAGGTGGAATTTTACATTGACTTGTACCCTAGGATGGCACCGATATCTATACCAGCATATTGGATGGCTCCCGTGGAGCTTCGTGAGCTGCGGGTACAGCTAGAGGACTTTTAGGGGAAGGGATTAATCCGGCCCAGTGTTTTTCCCTAGGCATCCTTGATTTTGTTCACCAAGAAGGCAGATGGGAGCATGAGGATTTGTGTTGATTAACGGATCCTGAACCAGGTGACCGTGAAGAACAAGTACCCACTCCCGAGGACTGATGACCTCTTTGATCAACTAAAGGGAGCATGATGGTTCTTGAAAGATAGACATGAGATCAGGCTATGACCAGCTCAGAGTGCGAGACAAAGATGTGCAGAAGACATCTTTCTGATGTCAGCACAACCACTATGAGTTCTTCGATATGCCATTATGTGTAACCAATGCTCCAGTAGTGTTCGTGGGACTCATGAACTGAATATTTCATCCATACCTTGATCTCTTTGTAGTAGTCTTCATTGATGACATTCTGATCTACTCGGATACTGAGGATGAGCATGCCTATCATTTGTAGATAGTTCTGGATACACTCTGGGAGCACCATCTTTATGGTAATCTCTTGAAGTGATAGTTTTGGATCCGAGAGGTTCACTTTCTTGGACATGTCATATTGGAAGCTGGAGTTTTAGTGGATCCAGCAAATATTGAGGAGGTTATTTCTTGGGAGCCACCTAGGAGTGTGACGGAAGTACAGAGTTTCCAGGGTTTGGCTGGATACTACCGTAGATTTGTCCCAGATTTCTCCAGAGTTGCAGCACCACTATCAGTGTTGAAGAAGAAGGGGAAACCCTTCGTTTGGTCGGAGAAATTCCAGCAGAGTTTTTAGGAGATGAGGTAGAGGCTTACTAGTGCCCCCATCTTGAGGCTTCCAGAGGAGGGCATAGGGTATGTAGTCTAATACGACGCATCAAGGACCGGACACTTATGTGTCTTGATGAAGTATTGAGCAATGATCACATATGGTTCTCAACAGTTGAGACAACATGAGCAGAACTATGCTAACCATGACCTGGAGTTAGCAGAAGTGGTCTTCTCCTTGAAGATGTAGAGACATTATCTGAAGGGTGAACATTTTACAGTCTACTCAGAACACAAGATTATTAGGTATATCTTCTATTAGAAGGACCAGAACCTATGATAGCGATGTTGGCTTGAGTTCCTCTAGGACTATGACTTGGAGATAGTCTATACTATTGGGAAGGGGAACGTTGTAGCAAAGGCACTCAGTAAGAGGTCAGGTATACAGCTGCTAGGCGAAGCGACAGAGCAGCTGGCTGATTTACAGATATCCATTGTGGATAGAGATGCATCAGCTTTTCATCACTCTCTTATAGTCATCCCCCACTCCTTCAGTGATTCAGGGAGGCACAACGTGGGGATGCTGACTGAGAGACACGACGTGCTCAGATATCCACAGGACATGCACATGATGGATTATCTGAAGTTGGGGATCACATCATCTTCTTTAGAGATTGTACCATGGAACTAGTGTCACATCAGGAGTAAGTGTTGAGGGAGTTCGACACTTCCCCTCTAGCGGTAAATCCAGGAGTAGTGAAGATGTACAAGGATCTCCGATGACAACACTGGTGGCTGTGACTGAAGAAAGTAGTAGAAGAGTTTGTTTTTCGATGCCCCACTTTTCAGCAAGTGAAGGTGAAGCATTTGGTACCAGCAGGATTGGTTCACCATTTAGAGGTCCCAGAGTAGAAGTGGGACGGGATATCCATGGACTTCATGACAGTACATCCACGTACATCTAGGGGACATGACTAGATTTGGGTGATCATCGACCGACTCACCAAGTCAGCCCACTTCCTACCGATCAGAGAGCAGGGTTCAGTAGAGATCTTGGGACGCCTCTATGTGCAGGATATTGTGTAGATATATGGAGTACCCTTGATGATTGACATTGATAGTGATGCACATTTTACTTACCGGCTATGGAAGGGGTTGCAAGAGGCATTCGGGATGAAGCTTTGTTTGAGCACCGCTTTCAATCCTCAGATGGATGTCCAAACTAAGCGGACCATTCAGACCCTTGAGGAAATGCTGCGTGCTTGTGTCCTTGACTTCATTTACAGCTGGGAGGATCAATTTCCTTTGGTGGAGTTTTCATACAATAAGAACTATCACTCCACCATTGGGATAGCACCATTTGAGGCGTTGTATGGGCGACCTTGAAGATCACCCTTTTACTGGATTGACCTAGGGGAGTCAGCACTACGGGGATTAGAGATAATACAGGTTACCATAGAGAAGGTGCAGATCATCCAGGAGCAGATGAAGACTGCATAGAGCAGGCAGAAGTCACATGCTGATAGAAGATGAATATGCCTAGAGTTCGAGGATGGTGACCACGTCTTTCTACGGGTCTCACCTCGATGAGGTTTGTAGAGATTTGGCCAAGGAGGAAAGTAATTTTCAAGGTTCATCAGACCTTTTCAAGTCCTCATTAGAGTTGGAGAGGTGGCATAGCACTTAGGTCTTCCACCACAGTTGCACTGGGTGCATGAGGTCTTCTACGTATCCTAGATGAGGAGATACATGCATGACCATTCTCACATCATCGACCATGGAGAGATGGACGTAGATGATGGGGAGAATTTTATGGAGGTTCTAGTAGAGATTGTGGATCAAAAGGAGTGGGTCCTTCATGGACGATCGATACCTCTGGTGCATGTTCGTTGGCAGCATGAGAACCTCTAGGAGAGAACATGGGAGGGAGAGTCTCAGATGCGTGCTCAGTACCCCTAACTCGTTCCCTTAAATTGATTTGTGGCATATGGGGACGTAAAGCCCTATGGTGGGGAGAATGTAAGGACCTGGAATTTAAATTTATTTTTTTTTAAAATATATGTGAATTTTACGAGTCCGTGAAAATTGACGGTGCATGATTCCAAGGCCCGGAATTCCCAGAACGAATTTCTGAACTTTTGTCCGGGTACATTCAGTAAACATTCAAGTGGTTTATTCTAACTTTTGAACTGGTGCTCGGAATTGAAATCTGAGGACACCGTTGAACTTGCAGTGCCAATATTTGCTTAAGGAGACTTTCACCTCGATGGCAGTTGGTCGAGGGTGAAATATAATTTTTGAGTTTTTGGTGGAAATAATAAAATAAAAAAACACACATTTTATTTTATTTTTTTGTAAACTCCCACTTGTGGAAGTTGAGAAGTGGGGACCACCAGACCTTAACCTCCCATGAGAGGTTATGGTGATGGGGACCACCAGAGCCTAACCTTCCATGAGAGATTATGGTGGTGGGGACCACCTGAGGCCCAAACCACTTGAACTCCCCTCTTAATGAGGGAGAAACTCTCAACTCCCTCTTTAATGTGGAGGACCCTCTTGAGCTTCCCCCACATTAATTTTTCAAACTCAGTTAATTGTTTAATTAGTCTATTTTGAATTGATGCCAACAAACGTAATTTCCAAATTAATCTATTATGTTGGCTACTTGGAATATTTGGTGTAATTGGGAGAGGAGAGAGCTTTGGGAGAAATAATTTTCTCCAACGAAGAACTTCACCTCCCAATGAAGAACGCTCCACCAATGAAGAATGCAGACTTCGACTTTGAACTTCTTACTCAGGACTTTTTTCTGACATGGGACTTCTTCATATATGATGAATCGACATTTATACTTCCTTCTCGCGCCAGCATCAATGAACAACCCAAGGTAGGTTTTTATTTGTGTATGAATACTTTTGCCATGTTCTTCCCTTGAATTCATTTTCTGGATTGGGAATAAATTTTTGCGGGAGGTTGTAAAGCTTGACGTTCTTCTTCAAGTTCTTGTTGAGCTATATGCTACCACCCTAACACGGAGGGTACGGGCCAAACAAACATGTATCAACCCCTTGACAAATCTTGTGATGATTTGTGGTGTTAAACGCGATGAAGGCGACGACGCAACAATACCGCCCCACGGCCACCACCGCCTCGCTACCTCCGCGCCCTCACCGCACCCCCATGATTGAGATGATCCACGGCACACACGGCCACCGTGCACCATGGATCCCCCACCCATGACCCCATCGTGTGTCCCATGACCACCGCCTTTCGGGACGAGCTACCACCGCCGTCCACCGAGCCGGCGACTTAGACTGTCGAGCCACTGCCATCCGTCGAGCTGCTGCCACAGACCACCGAGATGTTGCCGCCATCTGCCGTGTCTCCACCATATTCTGTGTAACCTCCGTCCCTCCCAGACGCCGACCGAGCTGTCTGCGGCCTTTCGAGACACCCACGGCCTTCCGATCTACTCTGGCTGAGCCACCCGCATCCGAGCTACTACGGCCGAGCTGCCCCGCGGTTGATCCGCTCCGGCAGTGCCGCCCCGCGGCCCCAATCCGTTCTGGCCAAGCCGCCCTGTGGCTGAGCCACTCCAGTCGTGTCGCCCTGCATCCTTGAGCTGCTCCGTCTGAGCCACCCTGCGGCGTCACACCATCTACAGTCGAACCCCCTGCGGCTCCTCGCGGCCTGCCGGACCACCTAGCGGGTCGGGCCGCCCTGCATGGGTCGGGCCAAACCCAGTGGGCTGGGCCAAACCCAATAGGTTGGGCCGCACTTTGGGCCGGGCCAGACCCAGTAGGTCGGGCCAGGTCGGACTGAACCAGGTTGGCCCAGGCCGGGTTGGACCAGACCCAGGCCCACTACGACCGTATTACTTTCTTTTGGCCATAACTTCGGCACCAGACGTCCGTTTGAAGAACCATAAGCGGCGCTAGAAATCTTGGAGCGATTCGTTCTCTTTGAGTATACCCAACTAGAGTTTTGGATTAAAATGTGAAATAGTCAGGTTGGATCGAGCACAAATCCAACCAGACCCATGTGACTAAAAGGATAATAACTCACAGACCGGGCGTCCGATTGGTGTGCCGTCTTTTGCGTTGATACCCCTCTAACATGGCAGAACTTTGAGATTCTTCTTCATGGGACATCGTGGTAGTTGAAGTATCAACCAGTAGCTCGTGGAGCATATCCTCCTGGAGACGAGTTTGCACATTGCGAGAACATAATGGTTGGCTGAGACTTGACGACTGCTGACCTTTTCGACCTAGAGTGACTTGACAGGCCTAGTGGGGAGTACCTCTGTGTGATGAAGCGGACCCACGGTACTCAACAGGAGGATTACCTCCGCAAGTCACAAGGGGGAGCACCACTGTGTGATGCGGTAGACCCATGGTGGGGAGCGCCTTTGTGTGACAAGGCCGACCCATGGTACTCGACAGGAGGAGTACCTCAGCAGTCCAAGGTTTGTGGGAAACACCTCTGTCTGACGCTGTAGGCCCACTATACTTGATAGATGAAGCGGTCTGCAGTAGCAGAGGTGTACGACGATGTGACTGGGAATGTTACTTGATATTACCCCTAGAAGAAATCCTGGTGTGAGCTGAGTCAGAAATTCTGTGTTTCTTCATGTTTGAGATAGATTACATGATAACATTGGTATATGTATGGGCATATACATAAGAAGGGTTATCTGTTGATTTCTTACATTGTGGTTTATCCTTGGTGGATTTTGTGAGACCTTGAGGGTCTCGGGGTCCCTACTCAGTATCGTTATACTAATCCCTACACGGTCTATGCCCGCACCTTTTTGTGTTTGGTACAGATGATGAACAACGTTGATGAAGGTTGAGAGTACGAAGATTGGACGGTGCCCTGAGGTGGAACATATGATGAGTCAGTACATGGAGGAGATGGACGAACATGGAGTGCTGAAGAGGTGATTTTTACCTACCCTTCAGGTAGGAACCTTTGAGGAAAACCCGGTAGCTGTTTTCCTTTTTTCCTTCAGTTGTACTTGTAATTTCGGTTTCTTGTACCTTTACTGTTGGGATTGTTTTCTGGCCCCATTTTAATTTCTGCACTCTTTTTGTTACACAGTTTACTAATTTTTCGTATCTTGTTGTATTCTTGGTTTTATTTTATTATAGTTTATAAAGGCAATGCCTTCCTAGTTTTAAGGATTATGCATTTCGGTGCTAGTCGCCAGCCCCTGTCCTATAGAAGGCCGTCTTGGTGTAGTCATGGAACGGGTCTCAGGGGATAGCTCATGACAAATTCTAAGAAGATTAGATCCTTCTCAATTCTTGTTATTGATAAAGTTACAGGATCCTTTCTACTTAGAGCATTTTCCACTTTATTAGCTTTAATAGGAGGGTAGTGGATTGACCAGTCATAATCCTTGATGAGATTTATCTATTTTCATTGGTTCATATTAAGCTTCTTCTGTGTGAATATATATTTTATGCTTTAATGATAATCATATATTTCACACTTCATCCCATAGATATAACGCTTCAAGATTTCAACGTGAAGATAATAGATTCCAACTCCAAACCACGCATGGGATAGTTTTTATAATGAAATTTCATCTTCCTTATGGTTTATGCTATCAATTTATCATTTTCCATGAGTACATATACAAATATATTATTTGAATCATCATTTTATACCATAAAGAGTTCCCCACTTATCAGTAGTATGAGTAATCATGTAGTGGTAAGCCTTATTTTCAACTATTTGAAACAGTCTTCGCATTCACTGGTCCTAAGAAACCTTACTCCCTTCTGAGTTATCATGGTTAGTGGGGTTGAAAATCGTAATAAGTTCCTAAAAAAATTTAATACCCATCTAGACTAAGGAAACTACAGATCTACATTATAAATGCTAGTATGGGCCACTCATCAATTGACTTGATTTTAGAAGGGTCCAAAGATATTTCTTTTTTGGTGATAATTTTCCCCAAGAATGATACATAAACCATCTAGAACTCAAATTTATTGTACTTTACATATATTTTCTCCCTCCTTAATGTATTTAAAACATCATCCAAATTATACTCTTGTTCCACCTTTCTCTTATAGCATATTATAATATCAACTGTAAGGAATACCAAAAATTTGTCAAGGTAATATCTAAAGGATCAATTCATTAAGTCCAAGAAAGTAATTGGAGAATTAGTGATTCTAAAAGGTATCACTATGAACTCATAGTGTCCATAACTCTTTAGAAATAAAATATTGGGAATATCTTCCTTCTTCACCTTTAATTTGTGATAAATTGATTGAAGGTCCACCTTATAGAAATACTTGGCCCCACATAGTTGATAGAAAAATTCATTTTTCCATGGATGGGGATACATGTTCTTTATAATGATATTTTTGAGCTCATGATAATCAATGCAAAGGTACATTGATCTATCCTTCTTCTTGATGAAGATGACTAGAATATCGCATGGTGAAGCACTCAAGTGTATGAAACCCTTGTCTAGATTATCTTGTAGTTTTTTCTTCATCTCCTAAAACATAATGGTGGATATCCTGTAAGAATTATTTGATATAGAGAGATATATAAGCATAATATCAATTTAAAACTCAACCTATCGTTCACAAGGAATACTAGGAAATTCTTCAAGGAATACATTAGTGTAGTCCATCACAATGGGCATGTCTTCGAGCATGATTCTCATCATTATCTCAATGATTTGAGACATATATTATTTCTCATAAGGCAATAATATCTATAGTTGAAACGATGATTCTGAAGGTGATTCATCCTCCTCCTTACACTTTTATAGAATTGCAGGATACCCCAGGATGTGAATAGTGATCTCCCTTTCCAAATAGTTGATGTTATCTTTGTAGTAACATAGCCAATCCATTACCAATATAGCATAAAACTCCACAAAATGAAGTGAGACAACATTTCCTGATAGGTTTATTTGACAAAAATTAACAATCTAGGAGTTATATACTTTAGATGCAATAATTTCCCCACTTTTTTTTCTCATAGATAACTCATCCTTTATATTTTGAGGTGGAGTTTGAATAGTTCTAATAAAATTGTAGGATTTGAAAGAATTCATTGAACCGGAATAAAATAGTATATTTTCTATTCATGAATGAATAAAAAATGTACCTATAATTGCATTATTATTAGGATCCACCTTAGTATTAGTGATAGCATATGCCCTTCTTTACTACCTTAATGTTCATTTTTGATGATTTCCTCCAATAATCCATATCTTAGGGAATGGTCTTGCATAGTTCCCATGTTATTTGTAGTTAAAGCACCAAAAAAAAATAATCGTGTCCATCTAAACCGTCTTTTCTACTTCCCTTTTAGTGGGATTATTTATTTCACTTCATCATTGATTATCTTGGGGCCTCTCTCTTCCACACTTAAAGCACCTTTTAGTTTCCCTTAAATGGTTTCTAGAATGCTTCTTCCCACACTTTTGATAAGTGGGATGGTGGGTTTTCTTTCCTCCATAATGTAATGTCTCATCTTGAGATCTGCTTAACTTGTTCCCTGAGCTGGTGGGTCAGATAGCCTTATGCGCACATCCCCATATGCCAGAGGATTCCAAATAGGAGCGATGGTGTAAATGTAGTATAGTGGGGTGACTATACCCTCATGTTAGAGTAACACAACAGATGCAGTAAAAAATAAACAATAGAGGAAGCATATATAATCAGACAGAATCAATAAAATTCAGAATCATTAATAGATAGTTTAATAAGTATGAAAATGTAAGAAATATAAAAATAAACAACTGATAGTAATATCAAAATCCTCTAATACAGTGTCTGATACATGGGTGCATGACATACGATAATACAAAAAGGGATCCTGAAGATGAAGGCATGATATACAACAGTACAAAAACACAAAAAGGAAAAATTCTAATGCATAAGAATCTTAATATGATGCATGATCCTATGATTCTAAGCTCCATCTAAGGGTAATCATATCAGTAACCTGTAGCTGGGCCCTTTCCCATATTCATACTTTCAGTCAAATAATCTTCTATGGTTCCAATGGTGGTTGGAGTAAGGTGTGAGATAATAGTCGACCACCCATGGTGACTACATATAATCAAAGTACTTCTCATAAATAAATAGTGTGTAGGTAATATTATTTAATTAAAAAAGATGGATAAATAAACCAGAGCATTTTCAGGTTCCTAAAGGACACCTGATAGGTCTACCTTCTTTGGGTTGTTTCCATAATAATTTCTCTGACCGTGATCTATATATATATATATATAAATAGCTTATTTTTATATTACTTCCACCTATATGATCCAAGTATGTGAAGACGTAAGTTTCCATATATCTGGAATACTAGTCGATGGTTGTAATGAGGCATAACTCAAACATCCATAACCAGTCTAACAAGCATGTAAGCTCCCTCCATAGGGTACATACCCTACATCTCATAATGTATGAGGCACATCATACCCCTCACATTAGATGGTGAATGTGTCTCCATGGAAACACTATAAAAAGGGAATTTGGTTGATCAACCCAATGTCCAACTAGTATTATTGGTGCGAGATTCCATACTCAACACAGGATGTAAGGGAGCATGACTCTTCCATGCTCAACTAAACTCTTACCTTTCTTCACATCCCATATAATGGGGTTATCACATTTATTATATATGTCATGAGGTAATACCTATCATAAAACATATTAAACAATCCCATACATATACAAAAGAAGAATAATTATATTTATAGCATATTCATGATATAACATAACACATGAGGAGAAACATCTCATATGCCCCATTAGTAAAGTTCATTTATAATTAAATAATTTTCATTCTCAAAGGGAATTTATAATGACACAAGGGAAGGTGCGGTCTTTCTACCCTTTACATATGATTATATAAGATCCATTCATTTATTTAAGGAAAACAAACCACCATGAAGATTTCAATCCAATTAATACCTTTAATTTCAAACATTTTTAATTCTTGTAAGGAGATGGAAACAATCATTCCTATTCCATCCTATACACTCAAAACTAACCTATTTAGTTCAATGATGTATGAAAAAACAATTCATAAGGGTAAAGGGGTCAATTGGAGGTGTCATGGTCAAAGGAGGGAATTACCTACCTGAGAAATTCTAATATAAGTTGGGCCAAACACCTAAAAGGTTCTTTGGATTCTATAATACATTCAGTTTACAAGGGAAATTAAATTTAGAAGTTAAGAATAATCCATTTATGCATCATAGGAATATTTTTCATTTATCCACGATTAGCAATAATGGCCAAAATCACATGGCACACCCATGGGGTGACCACATAAGGTGTATTCATCCTATGAATTACCAAATAAGGATCAATATATATATAAAACTAGGTGTGAGGATAAATTTTACATGAAGATACCAATCTAATGGGATCACTTTGAAAATGTTGGTGTGCAACAAAACGACTTAGCTATGAAGAAACAAATGTCAAAGGAAAAACTACATGACAACCTACCTCAAGGTCGTATATGATGCCTCACTCAATACCGGCCTCAGATTCAGAGTAGGATGGAAGAAAACTAAGAAATAGTACAATTCCTTGAAAATATGTGAAATGATCCTAAACCTAAATATCATGATGTATTTGAAGGAAAACATGAATATGAAGTAAGAGTGAGGTTAGTCTTACCTTAAGGAGTCCAACACATCCTTAAGATGTTGATTTGGTTTTCAGATGAAGGAGTTAGAGGAAATACTAGGTTGGGGGAATTTTGTGTTCCAGAGGAGAGGAGAATACCGTCTGTCACTAGAGGAAGAGGAGATAAAAAGGAAATAGGGTTTAAGAATAAAAGAGGGGTAACCTTGTAATTTCACCCCAAAATAAGGGGTTGCACAGTTTGATCATATGTTTTCAACAAACTGTGCACAAACCATGACTAGTTCACTACTAGTTGGGGTGACCCACATGGTTAAGTTCATGGTTTGACTTACCATGATAAAACCCTATGAAATTTCTCTATACCATTCCTGCAACTGCGTGCACAACCATGCACCATGGGTCACACGATTGCCAACAAGCTATGAGGCAAGTTCCTTCTTCCCATTTCAGGGCTCTAAGGTTCGAACCAGCCTCAGACTCTCTTGGAACCTTCTTGGATTGATTAGACCTCTTTATTAAGGTCATTTAAGGAATTAAAATTGAGAAACTAATGATTCATATATTCATTGAAAAGAGAGGTTGTTACAACCTCCCCACTTAGAGCAACTCATCCCCGAGATGGCCTTCTAAGGGTAAAGAGGTACTATGAGAAACGTTTTCCAACCACTGAGATCATATTTCATCTTTCTTATCCCAATTATTTTCTTATACATGTTCATGATTCCATAACACCCATACCAAAGGAATGGACCTTCCTATGAGTTTTTTCATGCTCTGATCCACAATACGATCTAGGAATTATTCAATGGAAGCATCTACACCCAGCTCAACCTAATGAGGCTGAAAAATAGGTGATGAGACTAGATAGTATCGTGCATCTGAGATACATGAAAGACATCATGCGTAGATCAATATCTATGAGGAATTTCTAACTGGTAAGCCACTGGTCTGATCAATTTCATAACCTCAAACAGTCCAACGAACTTCAATGAGAGATTACCTTTCTTCTGAATACCATTATGGCCCATCATGGGAGACACTCGCAAGATAACCCAGTCTCCGACCTCAAACTCAAAAGGTCGTCAGTGTCAGTTGTCATATGAATGCTGCCTAGACTAAGTTGTCATCATATGATTTTCAATCAATTGGACTTACTATGTAGTCTCCTACATGATACATGGTCCAAGCATATATACTTATCCTTCCTCTATCCAGTACATAGGTGACGAAAACGGCCTTCCATATGAGGATTTATAAGGATCCATCTCAATGGTAGTCTGAAGTATGTTATTATAAGAAAAATCAAATTGGGGAACGTGTTTCTCCCTGGAATCCCCAAAGTCTAGGAAAAATGCATAGAGAATATCCTATAGAACCTAAATCATATTCTCTGTCTTTCCATCGATCTAGGGGTGATAGGCTATGCTTAGAAGAACCTATGTACCAAAGTCCTTCTTCAACCCCTACCAGAACCATGATGTAAAGTAAGAGTCTCTTTCAGGAAATATAGAACAAGGAGCTCAGTGAACATACACAACGTATATGAAATACAAAATTCATATTTCATATGCCAAGTAGGTCTCTTACATAGGTAGGATGTGTTCAACCAGCATATAATGAACAATGATAACCCACACTGTATCATTTCCATGAGGTGATATGGGTAGATAAGTCACAAAGTCCATCAAAACATCATCCCATTTCAACTCAGGAATGGAAAATGGCAGTAGAAGACATTTCGGTCGTTGATGTTCTGCCTTCACATGGTGATAGGTGGAACACCGTGTGATGAAGACATCAATCTTGCTTTTCATACTAGACCACCAATATTGATGATGTATGTCTCGATACATTTTGGTACCACTATGGTGAACCTCCCATACTAAGGTCTGGAATTCCAACAAAATATCTTCTATAATGCGTATTAGGGGACATAAATTCCCATGGAACAATAAGGTATCATCCTCACCCATGGTCCAACTAGAATATTTATCATCATCTGAAACACTTTCCCTTAGAACAAGACCTTCAGGGTCGGATAACTGCCTTATTCTGACATGTTCTAGAAGAGTAGAAGTAACTACTATGGTTGAGAGTATAGTCGAACCTTGGTCCTCTTGAACCACAATGTACATCGTTGAGAATAAGGATATGAGCTTCCATCCACCACTAGATTCCTAAACCACCTGTATCTGAGTCTTTTGGCTCAGATAATCAACTACTAAATTCCCCTTTCTAGGAGTGAAGAAAAGATAAAATCAAATGAATGAAGGTACTCAACCCATCTGTGCTGTCTGAGATTCAGATCTTGTTATGTAAATATTCATTTGAGGCTTTTGTGTTTTGTGAATACCACAAAATGATCTCCAAGTAGATAGTATCTCCAATAGCAAAAAGCAGTCACAACAACAATGAGCTTTAGGTCGTGCATCGGGTAGTTCAACTCATGAGGCCTTAACTGAAAAGACCCAAATGCAATGACTCGCTTATCCAAAATTTGAATATATCTAATCCTGATACCTAATGCATCATAGTATAAAATATATCTTCTTCATGGATCTGGAAGAATGAACATCGGTTCTGAATTCAAACAACCCTTCAACTCCTAAAATGATGCTTCACAGGCTTCTATGCATAAAAATTTCACACCCTTATTTTTCATGACTATGCGCGGTGCTTTAAGGAATGATACATATTGGATGAAGTGTCAATAATATCTATCTATACCTAAGAAACTCTTAATGTAAAATATGTTCTTAGGCTTCACCCATAAAACTACATTTCTCACTTTCTCTGGGTCTACCGAAACTCTTGACTCTGAGATAATTGTGACCTAGTAAGTGGACTTTTTGAACCAAAAGTGTCATTTACTATTATTAGAATATATTCAATGCTCTATTAGTGTATTCAACACATTATCATGGTGGTTGTAATGGTCATGTCTGGAGCCTGAATACACTAAGATATCGCCAACAAAGACTACCATTAATTAATCTAGATATGGGTGGAAAACCTGATTCATAAGAGAAATGAAGTCTGTAGGTGTGTTCGTGAGTCTGAACGACATTACCAGGTACTCATATACCAGATCCTAAAATATGTGTGAGGTATGTCTTATGACTTGAAACACACCTAGTGATAGCTCGACCTTAGATCTATCTTTGGAAACACTTTAACTACTTGATGATAATTAAAGAGGTCATCAATTCTAGGTGTTGGATACCGATTATTTATGGTAATATGATTAAAATAAAGGTAATACACACAAATCTTGATGGTACCATCCACCTTCTTGGAAAAAACAACTAGTAAACCCTAAAGATAAGTTTTGGGGATTATAAAGCCTTTATCCTCTAGATCTGCCAACTATTTATTGAGCTCCAGAACATCCTTAGGTTCTATACTATAAGAAAGAATGGTCTCTACTTCTGCTACTGGAACAAGATAAATGGTAAACTCTACATATCACACCATAGGTAGAACAAATAATTTCTTAGGAAAGACATTCAAAAAACACTTCATTGTAGGAGGAAAAACTATGGTTCGTAACCCCTATTCATAAAAGAAGAGACCAACAATCTGTGTTGCCACATTGTCAAGCCTCGAATACTTGGTACCATCTCTAGTCACCCTGACATATCATTGTCCCTTATGCACATTCTTAATTCCCTCTAATGATTTGGACATCACCCTCCAACAATATCAGTCAATATAAGCTCAATAGGGAACTAACAAGTCCATCCCGATGACTACATAAAATCTCTACATGTTGAGGAAGAATAGATTCCACACAAAATGGTAATTGCCTATCTCAAGGGGGGATCCTTACAACAAAGTACACCATATGATCAGATACATAATAGTGTTTATAGAATCATGACATCACAAAAGTGCTCAATCTCAAGGGCCAGACTCTTAGTGTTTTCCTATGATATAAATGGGTGATACACACTAGTATAAAATAAAGCAGACACTAGAGTGGAGGAAATTATAATACTACCTAATACATAAGATGGCCTTGTAATTTTCTCCTGTAGTGTAGGATGGACTGCATGTAACTAGACTATCCCATTTTCATGATTCACTTCTCAACTTCCCTAAGCAAGCTCGCTATACTGGAGCTGAGAATCATAATTCTGACTTCCTCTTCCTCGACCACCACCTCGGCCTAAATGATCGGTGGTATTCTAGACACCTTCCTATCGTGATCTTGTTGGTGTTGATCCTGACCGTTAGGTAGGTATTATTAACCACTCACTAGGTGCTGAAGGTAAGGTCCTTGAAAAACAATAGATATGGCACATCCTGTCACAACCTCTGCATTCTATTGGGTCTCACATGCACCAAGGACTTGTGTTTCCCTACTTCCCACACTTGTAAAAAATAATAAAATTGTCTACATGAGGATCTTGATAGATACTGCCTCCATGAGAAACCTCAAAAAACCTCATTCTCCCATATGAAGATGTACTAAAAGATCTCAGTGCCAATCCACCATGGTTTGGACCCTCATCTGGCCTCAAATTCCACTCTATGATAAGGGCGTGGTTGAAGATTTCAGAAATGGTAGTCAACCTAAACATGTTAAACTACAACCTGATGGCATAAACTATCCCATCCTCAAATCTCCGGGCAGTATTGATATCATCACCATATAGGGTTGGTGAGAACCACTCTGGCTCGGTGAAATAGAATGAGTATTCTATAACTGACATACCCTCGGATGTAGGTTTATGAATTCAATTTTTCTGTCAGCCCAATGTGTATGTGGAAAGAAGTAGTCATTGAAGATGGTCTGAAATTTTTCCCAGAAAATATCAAGATGCTGGTCCAACAAGGTGAAAACATCCCACCAATTCTTAGTATAATCCCATAACATTTACATAGCTAAATTAACCCTTTACTCTGGAGGTGTCTCTAGATGCTCTAATATAGAAAGTATTGCTTATGGACAAGACTCTATAGCATGAGGTCTATCATCCCCCAAAAAGGTGGGAGGATGCTGCAGCTGAAATTCACAAGTCAAATTTTCCATGCTCGGGACAGGTCAAATTAGACAATGAAAACTCTGATGCATATGCATGAAACCCTCATAGAAATGGGAATCAGTGCCCATATCAGGAACTGGAAGAAGTTCCGTAGGCAAAAATATAGGAGGAATCATTTGTTGTTCATGGCCTGCCACCTTAGGAGCGTGGTTGTCACCGCCTTCAGGGTGAATGGCCAAAGGATTTCATGGAGACATAATGAATAATGAAACCACACACCTCAGAAAAGATTCAAGAAATTAGAAATATTGCATTTTCGAAAGTAGGAAATATATAAATCCTTCCTATAAAAAGGCCACGCTTCTTTTCCTGCACCAAAATCTAGGACTAGGTGGTAGAAAGGGACCTATAAGGACATTAGAACACAAGAGAAACCCACTACCCACTACTAAGGTCAGGATCATGTCTATGTCTACTTGTCATATATATATATAATATGTTTTTATAGTTTATAAGTGATTTTCAATTGAAATTGTGCTATTTTAAAATATTTGAATCACTTTAAAATAGTTGAATTATGTGGTTTTCCATTTTCTTATCGATAAGGGTCCAGACTCTTTATGAACCCAAACATGGCATCCACTTGACCCACACCATAACACTTTCCATCCCATGCGACTCATGGTCTATGGATCAATGTGCCATAATTGAATGCTTAAGGTTTCTACTTTAACCTATTGAGGAAAACACTATAAATTTATGGCACACACTTTAAGTATCAATTATGATTTTCAATACCTTTAAGAATTGTCAGCATAATTAAATACATACTCAAGGAATAATCAATATGAATATTAAAATTGATGCTGAAAATTAAACATGGCATGTAAATATGCATGAACTATTAACCATACTGTTCTTATAGTGATGCATGACCTCATGAAAAACCCTCATTTCATTTGGCCAAAACAAAAAAAATAACTAATTCAATGATAACAATATCAATAACATCATAAATCAAGCACATCACCCAATGGTGAAATCATATCAACTATAAATAGCTTAATTAAAAAATGCAATTACCCATCCCATGTAATTTGGGTTTTCCCTATAAATGGGTTAGTTATGTCCAAGAATAGGGTCAATTCCAAATTCCATTAACACCTAGTATCCTATTTAATGACCAAATAGTATGAAAAAAGGAAAAAACACTCGGATACCACTTCGTAATGTTATGTCCCAAGATCCACTTAACTCATTCCCTGAGTAGGTGGGTCACATGGCCTCAAGCACACTTCCTCATATGCCAGAGGAAACCGACTAGAAGCATGGGTGTAAAGATAGTATAGTGGGAGACTATAAACTCATGTTATAGTATCTGAATGGATACAACAAAAAATAAACAATATAAAAAGCATATATAATTAGAAAAAATCAATAAACTAGAGAAGAATAAATAGATAACTGAATAAGAAAGAAATAGAAGAAATCGATAACTGAAAAACTGATAAAAATATCAAAATCCTATAAGGTAGTGTATCATACAAGGATGATTGGAATGTTATAATAAAAAAAGGGAACAGACAAATACAAGCATTCTATACAATAGTACAAAAAGAAAAAAAAATAAAATTACTCTATAATCATCCCAATCCTATGTCTGGTCCTCTAATTGTAAGATCCATCTAAAGGTACGCATATCAACAACATGTATTTGGTCCCTTTCCCTTATTCATTCAAACTATCAAACAATCTTATCAGGTTCCAAGGGTGGCCCTAGTAGGGTCTGTGATAAAAATAATAGTAGGCCACCACTAATGGTGTCTACTTATAATCCAAGCAGTGATCGTAACTAAACAGTGTGTAGGTAATATCAATTAATTAACAAAGATGAATAGATAAACCAAAGACTGCTTAGGTTCTTAGAAGACAACTGAAAGGTCTACCTTCTTTGGCTCCTTGTCAAAATAATTTCTCTGACCAGGATCTACATATATATACACAATAATATATATAGTTTAATTTTATATTTGATATACTGATATGAACCATGTATGTATAGACATAAGTGGTCGTATACCTAGAATAATCGTTGCCGGATGGATTGGGGCGTAACTCAGACATCCATAACTAGTCTAACGAGCCAATAAGATTCATCTATAGGGTACATGCCCTATATATAATAATGAATGGTGTAAATCATTCCCATCACTCAACATGGTGAGTGTGCCTCCATGGAAATACTCAAAAAATGGAAAGTGGTGCCTCATCCTAACATCCATCTAGTAATAGTTGTGCGAGATTCCATACTCAACACCTAATTTAAGGGAGCATGATTCCACCATGCTCAACTGATCCCTTACCATAGTTCACAACCCATATAAAGGGGTCATAAAATTTATTATATAAGGAAGGAGGTAATAGCTCTCATGAAAATTATTAAACAAGATCATACGTTTATAAATGAGACATAATTATATTTATAGAACATTCATGTAATATCATAACACACAAGGCCGAACCTCTCATATGTACCATTATTCATGTTCATTTATAACTAAATCATTATCATTCATAAAGAGTATTTATAATAGAATAAGTGAAGGTGTGGTCTTACCACCCTTTACACATCATTACATAAGATCCAATAATTTATTAATGGAAAAAAACAAACCATGAAGATGTTAATCCATTTAATCCATTTAATTTAGAACATTTCTAACTCATGTAAGGAGAGGTAACCCATCATTTATATGCCATAATATATATAAAAAACAACCTATTTAGTTCAATAAATCACAAAAAACATTTCATAAGGCTCAAGGGGTCAATTGGAGGTGTCATTGTCAAAGGAGGCAATTTACTACTTAGGAAATTCCTATATAAGTTGGTCTAAACACCTAATAGGTTCTGTGGATTCTATAAAACATTGACTATATAAGGAAAATTCAATTTATTAACTAAGAAAAAATCCATTTAGGCATATTAGGAATTTGTTTCATTTAGCCGTAATTATATATATTTTCCAAAATCACATAACACGCCCATGTGATGACCTTATAAGGGATATTTAACCTATAAATTACCAAAAATGGTTCAGTATATATATATATATATAAGTTCAAGGGTAAATTTTACATGAAGAAACCAAATTGAAGGGGGCACACAGAAAAATTCGGCACACGACACAATGGCATAGCTACGAAGAGATGAAACACAAAGGGAAAACATTGTGACCACCTATCTCAAGGTCATAGATTATGCCTCACTCGATATTGTCCTCAGATTCGGATTAGGTTGGAATAATATTGAAAAATGTTCCAATACCCAAAAAATATGTCAATTGATCTTTCCCCTAAATAGCATGATGGATTCGTAGGAAAATGTGAATAGAAGGTAAGAGTGAGATTAGCCTTACCATAAGGAGTCTAATTCTTCCTTCAGATCTTGATTTTATAGTCAAATGAAGGAATTAGAGTAGATCCTAGGTTGAGGTAATTGTTTGTTCCGTGGGTTAGGAGAACACATTTAGCCACTGGGGGAAGAGGAGAGAAAAAGAAAATTGGGTTTAGGAATACAAGAGGTGTAAACTTATAATTTCACGAAAAAATAAGGGGGCCCACGATTTGTTTTTATGGTTTGAAAAAACCATGCACAAATAGTGATTAGTTCACTACTAGTTGAGGTGCCCTACATGGTTAGGCACACAATTTGATTAACCCTGCACAAGCCATCACTACTAGAAAATTGGGCTATAGCCACAGTTTTCCAAAACCATGACTATATGTATTTATACCATGGTTATAGCCACAGTTTTATTCAAAACCATGTCTACAGGGTGTATTTTCAAAGTCTATATCCATGGTTCAGTGAAACTGTGGCTATAACATGTACCTATAGCCATATTTCATCTAAAACCATATAAATAGAGTGTTTTTTCAACAGTTATATCCAGGGTTTGTGTAAAATCATGGTTATAGAGTCTTTTTTAGGGCTATAGCCATGGTTTGCGTAAAACTGTGGCAATATTTTTTTTGTTGGATATAGCCATGGTTTCTATAAAACAGTGGCTATAGAGTATTTTTTCAGCAGGATATAGCCACAATTTCTCTTAACCATGGCTATAGATTATTTTTTTCCAGAATCTATAGTCATAGTTTCTCTAATCCATGGCAATAGTTTTCCCACAGAAATGAAAGATTTTTTTCACGTGGAAATATAGAGGGAAGACCTATTACTATGGTTTGTTGGTTATAGCCATCGTTTATAAAGATATATATACCAAAATATATATATATATCGATTACATCAGTTCTCAATAGTGTACTAGTAATGCGGCTGGACCAAAATAGAGGAGGTATAGAGATCAAATCACTCTGGTCGCTATTTATTTTAAACCTATATACACAGTGTAAAAATGTGAGGGCTATATCCATGGTTTCCAAAACTTTGTTTGAAGGTTCTCTTACCAAGGAGGAAACCATGGTAATATCCCACTAAAACATTGGCTATTTCTATTGGCTATAGCCATGCCAATATAATCCAAGATTAATTGGATTCGTGGATATAGTTTATAGCCACAGTTTTAGATAGTGGAAATAGCCATATTTACTACTTGTGCATGTCTCTTATACCTATAACTGGTCACATGGTTGTGCACCTTGGGTCGTACGGTTACAGACAAATTGTGTAGGGAAATTCATTATATCCATTTCAGGGCTCCTGGGTCCGAACAAGCCTCAAACACTCCTAGAACCTGATTGGATTGATTAGAACACTTTATTAGGTCTGTTTAAGGAATTAAAATTTAAAAACTAATAATCCATACCTCCATGTAAAGATGGGACATTACACATAATATTATTTTATTCGACCCTCTGAAGAGAATTACATCTTATGTTTCTTGTCTCCATTCCGACGAGACCACTAAGAATCGTCAATCTGTATCTCAACTTTAAGGTCACAATGAAAAATCTCTTCATGACTTTAAAATTCATGAATCACCATGAATTTTTGTAGACTCAAATTTAGTATTCTAAATATGTGATCCACATTACTTTCAGTGTTCATGAAAAAGTCAGAGGTGTATTGTGCAAGCCTTAAAAATTTTGATTTGTATGCCCTAATAGATTCATCTTCCTTTTTCTTCAGTCCAAGGAAATACCTCTACATCTTAAGATGGAGACTTTAGGGAAAATATGTATTGAAAAATATTTTCTTGAATCCTTCACAATCCATGGAATCAGTTTTCTCCTTAGACTTTTTGTTTTTGATCAGTGTCCACCACTGATCAGTTTCCCCATCAAAACGATAAACTCATAGTATAACTTTCTCTTCGTATAAGAATTAAATGATAGAGAATATATTCTCAATGGAGTTAATCCATTGTTCCACACAGAGGGGATAAAAATATCTATTAAATATAACAGGCCTTTTTCATATAAAGGATTAAACTACGACATTACCTTTCTTTGGAGAAGGTGTTCATTCCACATAATTCAAGATATTTTTCATAACGTGATCCAGTTGTTCTAGTACTTTCATGAAGTTTTGAGCTCCCATTTCCATCAGATTTGGAATTTAATTAGGGAAATCATAACAATTCCAATCATATTTATTTTCTTCATGAGTTATCCTATTTCTATCCATTAACTAAGAAAAATAAATTAAAATTTGGGGGATTGAATACATATCCAATAAGAATATAAAATAGGAACTTTGAACATAGAAGGATAAACTTGTAAATGAAAAGTATATCCTAACTTGTGATTCCCTAGGTTTCAATCTAGGTTATACGTGGTGATAGAATTATACCTAGGGTTATTACTAACGTTTCTGAGTCCTAATATCAAAAAATAATTAAACTATGTTCTAATACCATCTATAGTGACCCTATCCTTTTAGACATATTATTACATGATTTTAAGCATAATTATTCATCAAATACAGACCTAGGATCATAAAGTCTAGTGTCATTGGAATAATAGATACATAAAATTGAAATCATGTAAATAGAATAAAACATCATTATATAAATCTTCCATAATGTTCTCCTAAATTTATTTGAGCTCCTACATCTTCATAAGATAACTTGGGGAATACAAAGACAAAAGGGATGAGCTAAAAATCAAAGTGGGGAAATAAGCATGGAATAAAGCATGGAACATGAGTTTTAAAGTATAAAATGATGACATAAAAGTAATGGACAAAAAATAAAAATATGGATGAATAATATAAAGAACATGAAATAATATGATTATAGTAATATTGGAATGTGGTAGTAACATTTACCATGATATAAACATGAGTCAAAGCTAACTTCTAATACTATATCACGTGGTGGAAAAAGTCCCATAATGGATTAGGTTTAATCCATAATATCATATATGATGTATCATGAGAATAAACATTACCCAATTAATTGCATCAATATTAGAATGAACCCATCATAACATGTTTATGAATATCTGTGCCACATAAAGAATACAGATATGGGTTAACCATGGAAATAAATCAATATTGTAATCATGTCATAAATCATAATCAAAGGTTGTATCATAATGGTTTACAAAAAATAAAGTATTTAAATCATAATTGGGAATTAATAAGGTAAAATAATCATAGATAATGATACATTATATCCAACTGAAGTGAAAACATGTAAAAATATTTTTCAAGAAACTTTAGAAGGGATCCACTTTAGCGCGGTTTAATGGAAAATTTTAAAGCGTATTTAAAGGGAAAAATTTCATAATTTTTTGTATAAACCATAAATTTAATAAGATAGTTTTCCACGATGAAATTATTGATTTTAGAAAAATAATGGTGGCTTAAAAAATATTATGTAGTGCACTAGAAAATTAAAAAGAAATTGGGAAGATCAGTTTAATCGGGTTTTCATATCAGGAGGAATTGAGAAAGAAACATCTTAAAACATGTATTTACCTATAAAAGAATTATAAATTAATCTCTATACATAAATTTGGATCATATAAAAAAATTTAGAAGAATAATATACAAAAAATTAAGAAATACATTTGGGGTAAATATTGAGAAAGAACAACCCAAAGGTAATTTAGTGGTTCTGAGAGACCCCTTACCATATGTCCGAATGTGTTCACACTTGAACTTAATGTCGCGGATAATGAAATTAGATTCATTAATAATTTAATTCATAACCAACTAAACATATGTTGCATTTATTATAATTTTATGATGTTAATTTATGGCCATTTTGATGAGTTATGATGTTTAATTTTGTTGCTTCGGGAGTGTTTGTTTCATAGTTTTAGGGTTGGCTTGCTTAAGTATAATTATAGGAGTTATTTTCAAGTGGAAGAAAAAATATAAAAGTGGAAATAAATGGTATTGATATACTTCCAAAACATTAAATATTCCCATATATCATTTTTTTTATTTGAGGATGATTGATTTGATAAAATATTAATGATTAACGTTTAGAATATTGTGGCGTTTTTTTGATCATGACGAACTAGTTTTGTTTTATTATTTAATATTGTGTATATGTATTGGTTATAAAACATGGAAAACATTATAATATAAATTTTAAAATTTTATTTAACCATTATAATGGTTTTCTGACCAGTCATCAATCTGGAAATGGAAAATGAAAAATCGTCCTCCATCAAGGTGATGAATCGACATATCAGGGATGTTGTTTTCCTTTTTAATATAAAAGGGGAAGAGAAGTGATTTGATTCCTGATATTCCATTAAAAGAATAAAATTTAATAAAATTTAATTATATGTATTATATTTTATTTATCATGTTACTTTGTATAGTGGGGGAAAGGATGAGGTACAATAAAATAAAAAATTTAAAAGAGAAAGAAGGATGATTTTACCTTTAGAATATCGCCTCATTGAGAACCTTCTTAAGACACTTGGGTTTGGTCTTTTGTTGAGACCAAAATATCTTATAATTAGGGAAGAGGATTCGGAAGGGAATTGGTTAGAATTAATACAATCTATAAATCTTATAAGGTTTGATGAGAAGGGTTGGTGAGGTTCGTATTTATAGGGGGAGGAGAGGGGTGTTTTTTATTATTTTATTCATTTGTTTATTATTTTGTATAAAAACTATCAATGATGTTGATTAACATGACTAAATACAGTAAATAGAGAATGTGAGTTCGAGATAATGGCAACTTATATCATCAATGACTCAACCATTAATGAAATTTTCATTTATTTACTCAAAATGTTAAATAACGTAAATTACTGTATTTCACTATTCACAAAAAATTCAACTATTTTAAAAAAATCATAAAAATTAACACTACCCATTTTATTTATGTCTAGAATTAAAATATTGATTCCATTTTAGGAAAATAATTTTCCAAATATGAGAAATTAAATTTTTAATTAAAATCATCATTTATTCGAAAAATACTGATTTTAATATTATCAATTATTTTATAAACCTTTTCAAAATTAAATAAGGTATCATTAAATTATATTATAATTATAATACAACAAAATATTAATTTAATAATCTAATTTATGAAAATGATTTTTCTTTTTAGTCATTATATTAATTATAAAATTGTAAATAAACATTTACATTTCACAAAAATAACAACACTTAATTTATCGTATTTAAAAAATTTATTTACTTAATACATGATATAAATATATCACATTTTCATTTATAAGATACATAAATTTTATTTATACTTTTATAGGTGAGGTTATTATTCTAACAACCAGATTACTATTCCTAATAGTCACATTATTATTCCAACAGTCAGGTTACTTTTCCAAGAGTTAGATTTCTAACGGTCATAAGGGTTTAATACATCCTATAAATACCACTTATTCCATTCATCAATAACTTATATTTTATCCCAAGGTTTTTTATACTTTCATCTTATAAATGAATATTTTTTTATTAACATTTTGTTTTATTTCTATATCTTTGTTGTTGAGTGTGGTTATTCTAGTGGATCGAGCATATCCAAATTTTCAAATTCTTATTATCTTATTTTCTATTTATTACCCTGATATAATATTTGGAATTATTATTGGTTTGTTTTCAAACTAAAGTATCATTCTTCAATTATTAGAATAATTTTTTATTGGGATCTCTATGTTATTTATGTGTTTTATACTACATGAAATAATTATAAGAAGGAAAATTTCATTGATAAAATTCTAGGTCGTTAAACGCTAGTAGGAATTCCACATGTTTTGGTGTAACCAAAAATTACTTTTTTCAAGCATGTGTAATTGTCCTTAGACATTAATATTATCATTAATGTATGTCATGACTCACTCACTAAGATTTACTGACCAAAATCATCATGCCATATGTTGTCGGGAATTAGGGTATGTTGGGTGTGTCATGATTGACATGTCATTAATGGATAGATCAGGGAAGGATTAGTCTCTTCTATCTTTATGAAAGCTGATATCGTGGCCCTTTTATTGGAATAGAACCATCAAATTAAAATTATATTGTCATGGTGTAATGATTTGTTTATTTCATAAAGTCAAAGAAATACATATTGATTATATAGTTTGGTGACATGGATGTGCAACCTTCTTGATGAGATATTGTGATAAAATGATTAAATAACATAGTGAATGTTCATATGTTGTTTTCAAAATTATGGCATTAAGCTCTATCTCTTGGGTGTCTTGACCCATTACTATATAGTAATCATTCACTTTAGGCAATCCTGAATAATGCCAATGAGAAATAATCCTATAGGGTCAGACACAAAGTGTTCCCATTGATCACATTTAAATTATATTTGAGATTAATTAATGGAATAAATATTATTCTCAAGTTCTAGTAATAATATTATACAAGTAATATTAATCACATAAATTAAATAAATTTTTATTATCTTGGATGTAAACAAAAATATATTTATTTATTTTATGGAATATTTAATAAATATTTATTTTCAGGTTTGTTTATGAATAAAATGTTATTTAGGTGTTAAATAAATGCAAGAGGAGTTTGAATGGACTAAGACTATGTCGAGTGAATATTATTAATTGACAATCCAGTTAAATAATTTTTTTATTTCACAAGTTGGTGCACACCAAAAATAATAATATTATTGTTATTATTATATATTATGAGGTTTATTAAAGGTAATAAATGTTATTTAATGGAAAATATGAAATTAAATAATATTTTAACCTAAATTCTATCTCTATAAATAGATGGTTATGTCTATTTTGTATATAATCCAAAAACTCAGAATAGAAAAATGTCGCGCACAATGAATTTTCTCTCAACTCTTCATTCTCTCTCCCTCTGAAGAACAATATGATCAAGAGAGATTTCTTCAAGTCAAAAGAACGAGGGATCAATAATGAAAAATTCAAGACATTCGACTCAGCATGCTAGCACCCGAATGTTGAGTGGTGTTGCATGGTGTTCATAGTAGCACATCACTGCTAGAGGGATTATATCCTTCAATCCTTATAAAGAAATGAAGGTAATTTAAAAGGTTCATTTTGTATGATCAAAATTAACCAACAAAGAATGTTCTTATTCTTAGGTATTTAATTCTTCAAATATTAAGTAAATTAATTAAAAATTTGATATGAAAGATCCTCACTCTTGGATTTGGGAAATAATTATTAAAAGAAATTTTAATATATCGCTGACCACCACAAGCTTTGTCTATTCCAAGAACCAACACTTGGTTCTTCACTATTGATAAAACATAATGGTTTTAAATAGTCCATAACGTTAATTCACCTTTTAAAAAACAATAAGAAGGCTCTGAGAAATGAAATGTTAGGTACTAGTTATGGTGGAAAACGTTTTACACACTATACTTCACCGTTTATTTAGCTTATGTTGAATAAAATTATAGGAAATATATCTCCTAATTTTATTTCAATGTGTATCAACATCATCATTATTTTTTTTAAAGTAAGAAAAAATGGAAAGTCAACATCAAGAGCGAGTGACCCGGGGGGCTGAAAATAATAAAGACTGAGGTCATCACCTCTAAAGGGATAACCCAATCGGGATTGAAATGGTTAATTTTATGGAAACAGGATGTACCCAGACCATGAACCACAAACTTCACCATATCATCTACCACCAGTTTCCCTAAAGACATTCGGTACCCTGCATGGGGACCAACCACATGCCAAAACGGGTCATCGGACTAATAACTATCCCCACAGGACAACACATGTCCTTTGTAGTATTCTTTTTCCACACTCACAAACACTCTAGGAAGCTTCCAATAAGGTCACCCATGATGATCACTACTCCAGTCTAGACATGCTTGATTATGGAGTTCTAATCAAGTAGGTTCCTGAAATGAATGTTTTTCCTTGTTGACATGAGTCATATAATTTAGTCATTTATCCTTTATAGTTATTGGGTGTTGCATTCAACCCCATTTAGAGGAAAATGTCCTCATTATGGGCCATATATCATAACTCAGGCAGTGCCACTACACTTAAGGATGGGTTCCTACTCTCATACCAATGTAGTAACTAGGCCCAACTAATACCATAGACATCATATTTTAATATGGTAGTCATGTCCTACCCATCTTGTTACGACTTGTTTCCCCATAGACACGTGGTCCCATCCATAGTGCCCACCCACACTAATCACTGCCCCTGCAGGACAACACATGGTCTTTCTATTATGCTTTGTCCTCAGTCACAAACACTATGGGAAACATGCAAGAAGGTCACCCATAATGATCACTACTCCAAGACAAACATGCTTAACTGTGGAGTTCTAATTATGTAGGATCCCAGCAATAAAGTTTTACCTTCTTTACATGAGTCACATAATTTATTCATTTACCCTTTATCATTCAAAGATGTTGCATTAACCCCCTTTAGAGCACAATGTCCTCATTGTGGATCCTATATCTTTACTCATGTAGTGCCTCTGCACTTAAGGTTGGGTTGCTGCTCTGATACTAATGTAACAACTGGGCCCCACTGATAGTATAGATATCCCTTCTTAACATGGTCATTTGTTCCTAGCCCGCTAGGTACCACCAATTTCCCAAAAGACACATGGTCCTCTCCATGTATCCCACCCACATGCCCAAATAGGTCATCATTGTAATGACTATCCCCAAATGCCAACACATGTTATTTCTAGTGTGTTTTCCCTTCACTCACACACACCCTAGTAAAATTACAAGAAGAACACCAATACCGATCAATACTCCAAGAAAACCATGCTTATTTGTGGATTTCTAATTAGGAAGGATTCTAAAAAGAAAGGTTCACCTTGTTGACGTGAGTCATATAATTTACTCATTTAACCCTTTATCATTTTGGGGAATTACAATAAAGAAAAAAAATCATTATGTTGTAACTATCATATTAATTAACTAAAGACTTATTTCAATAAGGTATAAAAACACACGAGATGTGTTTTATTAAATTATGTGTTTTAGTTAAGTAAGATGCTACAATACATTTATATGAATCATCGTATGAATGAATATTGAAACATTAAATGACCATCAAATTTAACATAAACATACCCCCAAGGGGTTAGGTACTAAGGCATGTAAAGAGTAGATTAGACATACAAGTGTCAAGTCATACCATCCTGGGATCAGTTATATGGGTATCCATTACCAATTATGGAGAAAACTCTTTATAAATTACAATTGACATCACATTTAAGTGAAACCCATTAATGGTTAATTTTTAAAGTTGTTAACACACCCACATTTGGTTTATCACATAGGCATAATATATCATGACCAACCTACGAGAGTTGAGTTGAACATACAAGAATTCAGTTTTATGGCTTTCCATTACCAAGTTATAAAGATAAAATACATTCTATGTAAAAATGGACACACCATTTAACTGGAATCCATCACTGAACATTGGATTTATTAAAAAATAAAACTAACAATTACTTTAACCATTAAGGAACATATTATACAAATATATATTGGTAAGATCAACCTAAAATGTTTGAAGCAAGAATATAGGGATTTAGTTATGTGGGTAGCCATTCCCAAATTATGGAATCAACCCTCTATAAATTATAATTGGCATCCCATTTAACTGACATCCATAGGCAATGAATTGAATTAGTTAGAAACACTTAAGTTAATTCATTAAATAATTTAAAACTATATAATTTCTTTAAATCATTTTATGTTGGTTAAATAGAATGTCACCATCAGACTATATGCTAAAACAATTTTTTTGATTTCTTATAGCCCTAGGTCTTCTAGGCCCAACCCATAATCCCTTATTGGGTTCCATCCTAAAACCCAAGGGTGATAGGAGGAATTTCCCATCCAAGATTATATGTGATTCACCATCCTTGGTAGAACCCAATGTGGGACTTGGGTTTGTACCCAACAACCCTCCCCTCAACCTAAAGACTGCACAATTGGGTCTCCCTTTCAATGATAATGCATCAGATACATCCATATTACACCATCTTTTTCTTATCACCTGGACTCGCCGCTTGACCATCGCTATCAAGAAGACTTTAGATACAAGGAACCATTGATTAACATGCTTCAAATGAAAAACTTCCACCACTATCAAACTGGGTTTAAGGAATACTTTACCCTAAATCACACATGGGCTACACACTGATTCAGATTCCACTTGTTGGGTTGACTTCCTCTATCCCTAGGTCATCCAGGCCCAACACATAAGCCCTTCAAGGGTTCTATCCCAAAACCCATGGGTGATAGGTTGGATTCCCCCTCCAATATTATATATGAGCCTCCAGCCTTAGTAGAACTTGATGTGGGACTTCTGTTTGAACCCAAAAAAACACCATTTAGATAGACAGAGACACCGTATTTAGCCAACTATATAATATAACTATAACAAAAAACTATCAAGGAGAGGATACACATTTACAAGGATGGTAATCACACAAGATTGGTATATAGATAAGTATTCTAATTACATGTGAATCCTATGCACTAGAAATTATGAATGAACACTCCTATTTTCTTACCTTACCAGGACAAAAGATAAATCATGTATGTAAATAACTATGAGAAATATGAACAATCATTCATGGTGAAATAATAATAAACTGCAATAATGAACAACATTAACAAAAGTATCATCCCTGTAAACTTGATCTTCCCCCCATGCGTGGGTTAGTCATTCCCATAAGTGAGATATTTACCAAGTTCCAACACATTTCCAATCTCCTTTCTACTAGTACAAAATATAAAGAAAAGAAAGATAAACCTATTATGCCACTTTTTTTCATCCTGGGCCCAGTTCACTCATACGAAGTTAAACATGATAGTTACATGTCCTCAAGTGCACCTCCCCATATGCCAAAGGCTGCCAACTAGTAGTGATGTCCTAAAGGCGGTACGGTTGGGAGACAATTCGCTTTAGATTAGTACTAAATATAGAGAAGGAATAAATAATTGAATGAACATTGGAAGATAATAATAACCAGTAACCTGGAAAGTTCCAAAGAAACTAATAAGGCATAACCATAAGATTCCATAAACACAAGGTAGTCAAGTATATAACTAGAAATATATACAGCAAGGCACGACATATAAAAGAATAAATAAAATACCCAACTATAGTAAGCTTCTTGAGTACATGATCAACCCACCTTTCCCATGTAATGTCCTTTCCCAAAACAATTAGCAGTAAAGAAGCACCATTCAAGTCCTAACCAATAGCAATGTGATCTATCCACGTACCAAATGGTGGCTTGAATAGGGTGTGAGTAAATATTAGTAAGACACCACCAACGGTGTCTAATTCATTCAACTCTATGAGTATGAAACAAATCCATGTGCAATATATCTATAATAGGGAATCAATAAAGTGGAGGTAAACTAGGGAATACCACCTACTTTGGAATACATTAGACTGTCTCTAATCATAGGAATAATAATGTAATCATGAGACCCATGGATGTAAACCTAATCATCCCAGAACAAGTATCCAGATGAAACCATGAAAAGGCATTTGGACATTCCCATATATTAGAACCAAGGTAATCGAGTGAGTAAATCCAAACCATTCCACTTTAATAAAGTGGGTTGTAATTAGGCCTGAGGAACAAGTCCAAGGTAATCACATGATAACAATATTGGGACCCAAAAAGGTAATCTAAGGTGTCCTATGTTTGAGAACATCATGCCGAATCCTCAGAACTCATCCCTGAAATTCTATTTTTTCCAATGGGAAACAAAAAATTTAAAAAATTGGATACATGGGTTCATGGTCTAAAACATGATTCACACTGTGAATCAATTCAACTCGATTGTTTCATGGCCAGAACAGGTGGTTCATATCATGAACCATAGTTATGTAAGCATAGGATCACTATCACAACCATTCATAATGTGAACAACATCTTCACACAATGAATTAATGCCGCAATAGTGGTGTGAATTCTTCAAAGAACTAAATCACAAAAAGGAAAATAAGATCATCAAGAGATATAAAAAGATTCCAAACAAGCATTTCATTCCTGAAATCAATACCAGGATGTAATATAAGGTATTGGAAAATCAAGGGACACTACCACATATCATGAAAAGGGAAGTGTTTTCTTTTATCACTGCTAAGTAGAAAGCACTAATAAAAGCCTAACCTTTATCAGTACTATTATTAGTGCTAATAAAATTTTTTAATTTTTTTATTACTTTATATTAAATTATTATATTTGTATTCAAAATTAATGTTTATTTATATTTATTATTTAAAAAATTCATGTTTATAATTAATAAAAATATGATATATTAATATATAATTTTTAATAAGTCAAATATATATATAATGTTTAAAAAAAGTATTTATAAGATTATAATTAAATTAATATATATTAAAATAATTATAAAATTATAAAATTTTTATTAAATAATAAAAATATTTATTATATTTATAATTAAATATTTATATATATATATATATAATTATATATTTTTAATTATATATAAATACATTTTAAATATATTTATTTATAATTATAATTATAAATATATATATATTTAAAATAAATATATGCCACCCGTGAATATGGTCAATATATATTTAAAAAGAGAGAGAGAGACACACACAAACACACACACCATGAGGATGATATTCATAGACGTTGTCGTTATTTATGTTCATATGATGCATGAGTATAATTGATGTTGTATGATCATAAGATTATTTGTGGACATGATTGTGATGTTAAGATTACATATATTATGATGAGGCAATCATATGTTATGTATTCATCATGAATGTTCATTTATACATATTGACACCCTTTATTATTCTTGTTGTCCATTTATGTCATTTTTTTGTGATCTATACTCTACAAGGTACATATAATTCATTCATGTTATACCCATGAACCAATGATGTTCTCATAAATACTTATAAAATTATAATAAATATATATAAATAATAAATATATTTATCATATTTATAATTTATAATTTCTAATTATTTATGAATACTTATATATATATATATTTATAATTATAATTATACTTTAATATATATATATATATATATATTTAAATAATTATAAATAACAATAAATACATCTATTATAATTTTATATATATATATATATATTAATATATATATATATATTAATATATATATATATAATTATATACAAATATTTATAAATATATTTATATATGTATAATTATATATAAATATTTATAAATATATTTATAAAATATATAATTCTATAATTATATATTATTATATAAATATATTTATAAATATATAAAAATATTTATAAATATATATATGAAAATATATAAATAATTATAAATAATTATAAATATATATATGTAAATAATTGTAAAATTATAATAAATATATTTGTTATATATAATTATAAAATAATCAATATAGTAAATATATTTATTATGATTTTATAATTATAAATAAATACTTATTAATTTATAATTATAATTAAAAATAAATATTTCTTTCATTAAATAACTATAAGATTATAATAAATATATTTATTATATTTATAGTTATAAATTGTTACTTATATATAAATAAATTTAAAATATATTTAAATAATTGTAAAATTACAGTAGATATATTTATTAGAACTATAATTATTTATATATATTTACAGTTATAATTATAAACAAATATATATTAATTTAAATAATTATATAATTATAATAATTATTGATAATAAAAAACATTAATATATTTTATAATTATTTAAATAAATAAATATTTTTTATATTTGTAATTATATTATAATTTTGTAATTATAAATAAATATATATCTATTTAAATAAGTATAATATTATAATAAATAGATTTAATAGATTTATAATTTTATAAATATCTATAGTAATATAAATAATTTATTAACATTAGTATTTATCATCGCTAAAAAACACTAATTGAAACATTACGTTTCCTTATAAAAAAATCTAACAATTCAACATATTCCTTGCTCCTTCAAGCCTTCGTGGAACCATAGTGATGTCGTCACCGCTCGCCTTCTCCTTATCCTTTGCCTCTGCCTCCGTCTTTGTTGTAGCCCACCTTCGTCATCACTCACCTTTGTTGTTCCCCTCAAGCTCTCGCACCTTCACCGCCACTTTCCTCAAGGTTTCTAAAGAACTAGAACTGCGATGTCACCTCTACTGCCCCTGCCACCGCCTTCGCTACCCCAACCGCTGCCTTTACTGCCCTCGCATTTGCTGTTGTCTGCTCCCCTGATGGTACAGTTCATGGAATGATATGTTCCCATAATTAATTGATTGTCAGGTTATGGAAAAGCATGAATCATTTGAGATTACGGTGAATAATATTTGGTTCATTGTATTAATTATGAAAATAATTCTTGTGATGTAATAACCCTGTGTTTTGTTAAAGAATACTTTTAATTAAAAATGTGTTTAAGACTATGCATTGTGGATTATGTATAACACTACAAATGAAGGTCCTGATTTGTTGACTATATTGTGATATTATTGATTAGGTTATAATAAGTTTTATAGATATAAATATAGATTTGGTCATACCACACTATTTATAATTAAAGAGATCGCTACTAGAAAACTGACCTTTAACTACGCTAGAATCGGCCTTTATCAGTGCTAGGAAAGTGATGACTACCTTAGTGAGATTCAAAGAAAATGGCTTTTATCAGTTATAAAAAGCACTAATAAAGGGTCGATTTATTAGTTCATTAAAAAGCACTAATAAATGGTGTCTTTTATCAGCACTTTTAAAAGCACCCATAAATTCCTGATTTAGCTGCACTTTCATTTGAACTGATAAAAGTATGATTTATCAGTGCTTTTTATTTGCACTAATAAAAGTATGATTTATCAGCACATTTAATAGTGCTGATAAATATAGACTTTATCAGCACCTATATAAGCACTGATAAATTATATTTTTATAATAGACTTTAAAAGCGATCATAAATTATACTTTTTCAGCAAATTTAGTAGCACAGATAAAGGTAAAAACCGCAATGTGTTGTTGTAGCACACTGCATCACCAGAAATAGGTGCAGTCTGTTGCAACACCACACTACATCACAAAATAAGATATAATTACAAGATACAGAAACATAAATTACCGAATTAAGAAAAAAATACTGAATTTAAATGAAACAAATTTTCTAACACAAATACAAGAAAAAGAAAACACTATTATAGAGTATGCCAATTGTTTTTTTACTAAAATGAATGACAATATTGAAAATAAAGACACACATGGAATAATTCCAATCACAATGTGAGTTAAATTAGGGTGTTTTCTAATTCCTAAATTTCAAAAATGACTTATGGAAAATTTCCTTAAAGTACCAAAACAATCTGATTTTTTTCTCAATTTTGAGTATTTCAGTTTTTTTTCACAAAAATTAATGTCCATTTTGTATAAAAAGATGTACATTGAGTCATATCGGTCACACTGTACATCATATTGAGGTCCGGCTAATCTGTACATGTCCCAAATGACTCATGGATTGTTTTACTAACGTATCAAAAAAATCATAATTTTTTCCTCATTTTTGAGTATGCCACTTTGGTTTTTACTAAAATTTCATTTTAAACTGGAAACAGGCACTTTGAGCCATACAGGTGGAATCGTGTGTGGGTTTGACATGAGACTAATTCATACACCACACAAATGAATTATTAATTATTTTCCCAAATTATCAATAAAATTTGAGGGAGTTTTCCTAGTTTTCAGCGAGTGAAACTTTTTAGTATGAAATGTTAATTTTAAACTCATAACAGACACTTTGGGTCATACCGGTCACACCGTGCATCTGATTGAGGTGAATCTAAGCCCTACACATCAAAAATGAAGTATGGATAATTTTCCCAATGTTACAGAATAATCCAACTGTGTTTTATTAGTATTGAGCTTTTCGGGGTTATTTCCCCAAAATTAATGCTAGTTTTGAATAAAAAGATTAAATTTTTGACATACCGGTCACACCATGTGTCGGATAGAAGAACGGATGGTCCTTGCATGTCCCAAATGACATATGGATCATTTTTCTAATTTAACAAAACAATATGAATGAAATTTCTCAGTTTTGAGCATGTCATCTATTTTTTCAATTAAATTAATGTCAATTTTGAATAAAAAGATTAACTTTAAGTCATACTAGTCACACTGGGTGTTAGATTGAGTCACCATGTGTGTTTCCTCAGTTTTGAGTACGCCACATGTGTTTTTTACTAAAATTCCATTTTAATCTGGAACCACATAGAATTGATCTTATCTTAAGCGATAAGTGTTGTGTGTAATTTTAAACAATTTTTCTCAACCAAAATCATTTTATGATCCTTATTTTACATAATTTCCCAACAATTTTATTATTTTCAACCTAACTCTTCTTATCCTCATCTACCTCAGTCTTCACAAGTACCTCCTCCATGTCATTCTCCGATTCTGACAGAAACTCTTCCTTCACCTCTGCTTCGACCTCCGCCTTCGCCTCTGCCTCCACCTCCACCTCTGTGACTTCCCATGAATTGTTTTGTTTACAAGTAAGCACTTCTAAACAAATTGACTTCCTATGTTATTTTTCTCCTTGAAAAAAATATCAAAAATAATATATAAGAATTTTCACACTAATGCTTTGCAACCCAAATATCTTTCAAAGGTCATAAATCGTACTAGATCATAGATATAATAAGTAATCACATAAATTTGTTGTCAGTATACGTTCTGAAAAAAAGTATGTTGTTAACTCATCTCTAAAAAAATTGATTTCCTCATTTGAGTAACTTCATTGTTGTAAATCTTGATAGTACTGAGAAAATATAGAAAAAAAAATTATTGTGAAATATATTTAATGAAATTTTAATTACCATCAAGAATTAACTATAGGGGGATGCTAGTTTTTTTCATGCTTTATGATTTATTTCATAATTTATCAAACATAATATCCACAATCGATTGAATTAACTTATTTCAGAAACTGCAGAAACATTGAACAAAAAGATTAAATTGTTTTGAAAAGTTTAGATAGTTAAATAATTATATATATACCTTAATTTTATCCATATGAAGTAATATATTATCTTTTTGTTTTCAGACACCAACATCATGCCATGATCTAGCCTGTATTGAGCGACCTCCCTATCATAAAATAAATATCTCATTAAAACAAAGATAGAACATATATTTCGAAGTTTATATATAAAATGTTGATTTTTGTGTATTACATATTCATAATAAACATAATGTGTGGTCTGTTGGTTTCATATTCATGCATTGAATTCAAAAAAAAACATATTTGGGGTGTTTAGTCTTACTACTATCAGCATCCAGTGCTACCTAAAAAATAAAAACAATTATGTAATACAAAAATAAAAAATATATTTTATGTGATTAGATCATAGAGTTTTACCCTTGTAATGTAGTTATCAAAAGAGTATGTTGTATGATGATTTTTTATTATATTCTTTGAGTAACTCGTTTTTTATTCTCTATTTCTTCCTTATTCAAATTAGTTTATGGCATATAAATGATACAGGGATTAATGAATCCAGATCATGCTTTGCATGATCATTCCCATATATTGTTGTAATATAAATGCTTATACAAAATAGGAATAGTTATTAACTTTAATTAACATATTTATCTTACTATTTGGGCGTACATATTATGAAAATATACCTTGTGTATGTATTCACAACTGAGACACCAATCCATTCATGATTGAGAATCCCATTTAGAGTCTTGAGAACAATTCATTCTGTAAAGGAATATCTATATATTTCTTCATAATATTCAATGTAATGCATGGTTTTATCTTTAAATGTGGTCTCTTCATGAAGTTGTAATGATAATAAATATTTCTATGGAATTGGTGGGGAAAATGTACTCATAAAATGTCATTTTGTTTTCTTGGTCGATTCACTAGATTTTGTTGATTCTACTATTCGTTTCACCACTGAATTATACATATGTAATATCATACCTCACTTCATAACTTTTATCATCAGGTATTACATATTTTTCACATGAAATTTTTTGTTAAAGATGTACCCCATGTATATTTATAAGATTAGATGGCCATGCTATGAAATCTCCCATAGCAGCTTCGATTTTTGTATTATCTGGACCATTAAGTGGAACATGCAACTCAGTAGTCGGCTCACACACTACCTCGATCCCCACTATCAAGTGATTTTTTGGGAGGGGTTGATTGTTTAGCTGGTCTCCTGGTATATTATACATTGTACCCATCGTAACCTGGTAGTACATGGGTGTTGAAAATTAAAAAACCCATAGAACTGTACCCTATAGAATTTTAGTAATATAAATTTAGGAGAATCTATTTGATTAACATTTAGGAGATAGAGTAATGAAAAAATTTATTATCCCAGTTAAGGTATGCGGTTAGGGGGGAATGATTGGCCTCAAATCTAGTGGGATAATTTGGTTTATGTGTGGATATTTTCTCCACCACCGCTTCACTTTGATCATTTCTTATACATTGGTCTACCAAACCAGAATGAAAAATAATTTCTTACAGTGAGTCTATTTGTGTGTACAATTGTCTCATCATATTATATGTATATTTTTGTGGTTTTACCTTCTCAAAATATGTTTGAGGAGATAATCTAAAAACTAATCCTCTAACATGTCCATATTGTTTAGGCCACTTCAAAGTTACTGAAAGTAACTTTTCTTCTGGTATGGTCGTTCTCAATTCTTGTGTTTAAACCATATAAGAAAATATGAACATATTTATTTTTCTATAATATTTTTATAAATCATAACTAATTACAAATATGTCATAATTACACATTCTTCCCATACTGCTTTTTTCTTATCATCAAAAAATATACCCTCCTTATTTACATGAGCCTCCTTCCGTAGTACATTATGTGGGATAGATGTGGCTTCAGATTTTGATTCAACAATCTTCATATAAAAAAGGAACATTTTTTGTTTCATATCACATAATTAAAATTTTTATTGTTTATTTAAAATACATACCAATTTATTCTCTAATGAAGAATACCCCATCATTCCTTTGCAATAAGGGGGGGGGGGGTGGTTTTGATGGATGATCTTTATTTTCAGAACAGTTTTTCTATTTCATAAATTAACAATTTTCAATCTAGTTAGATAAAATAAATAATGTAAAATAATTTATTATCAACTACGATGCACCTGAAATTATTTCTCACTACGATGATTACCGAATGCAATCCATGTTTCTGGCTTTATAATATGTTTATAACTAAGTGGTGGGTGGGGATTTATTTTCCCTCAGCATCCCAAAGATGTAACTTCATCAGAAGAGTCCGGAAGCCTCTAGGGTATTTTCTAGCAGACATTAAGACAAATTTCTTTTTGAAATATTCTCAAAATAAAAAAAAGTGTCCAAGGAATAATGAAAACTAAATAAACATTTCATTATATAATTTTTCAATAAATTAATAAAAGTATGTTGTAACATTACCATTATATCTTTTTAATGGATTTTCTTCATTACAGGTTGGAAGTGGCACCACGAGTCAATATCAATCAGCATGGTCATCCTCGTTGTGACCCAAATATAACTAATGAATGTTGGCTTGTTGGGGCCAATAGTTTGGCCATGTCGATTCTAACCGACCTCAAATTTTATACCTGAACTTCTTACCTTGATAATTTTATTCAAAACTATGACGTCGCATTGTTCTTGTTTTTTTCATTCTTTTCAACAACATGTTGTTAATCCCTTAATAATTCCATAATTTCATCATCAATAGTCTCTTCTTTCTCTTGATTGAAAACATCATCTTTTTCAAAAGATATTGTCTACATGAGTAGTAAAACATTTAACTTTTCTTGAATAACAAAAATGCAATACACTACATGCATTAAATTCTACAATTGCATGCATCTTCCATGAATATTGTTACTTTATTGAACAAAGATATAATAATTTAAAACTAAAGTACAACTAACCTTAATTGCCTTTATTTAATCCGTCCTCATATTCTTGATTTCCTTCTATCTCTTGATGATGGATTTGAGGCTACTGATTCCCTCTTTTAAACTAGCCTTCCTCTCATCACTATTCGCGAGGTATGTGATTGATGAACATTGGAACCATAATTATTGGAGGGAGGCTAGTTTGAAAGAGGGAGTCAAATACATCATCAAGTGATAGAATAAAATCAATCATGTTAGGATTAAGGTGTCCTAGGAACCTGCACTAATGGAATAAAAAAATGTATCCTCAATTGTAGAGGAATTGGAATACCTCCACTATAATGGACTTGAAGAAATGAATCTCATGCCACCTACATTGGACATCACTTCTGTCTACTCAAGGATTCCTTATCTTCCAATTTTGTATATTTTTTTAATCCACCATAAGAATGTCCTTCCAATAACATACATCCCTTTAAAGGGTAAATTTTTCAAATTATTCTCTGTATTGATCTATAATTTGTTTTTTATAATAAATGAAATGAATATATTTAATGAAATAATAAATTTATAATTATGATATATAACCATAAAATATTAGTGGAACCATAGAAAATTCCCATCAGTGAAAATTATACCACATAGCTTGAATTAGATATACAATTACCCCAGGGAATTTCCTAATTTATGACTGATAAGGATATTATTGGTTGTAAAATATAATATTAGAGAGTAGTATCCCCACAAATCAATCATATTCTATGATGAAACATTAATCATATTCTATGTTTGGTCTCACTAATTATGACATATAGGACATAAATATCCAAACAATCAAAAGTATATTTTAATCATTTTTTGTTCTCTCTATAGTTATTCACCATGTTAAATGTCTTTTTAAGTTATTTTTTATCCTATTAATTAATCAACTCTCTATTTTCATTATTAAATCTATTAATAAATCTCATCTCATTGTTTTCTTAATCAACTTTCCAACCATGGATAACTCAATTTCTTTTGGAAAATACACTCTTTATATGTTTTTGTGTATTTCTAAGTCCATTTTACAAATGATTTCCCAACTCTATCCAATCAAGGAAATTTCTAAAAACTTTTTTGAGAATACATTTCTAACCAGAGATATTCTCTATCACTATTTGTAACCCATGGTTAATGTTTAGTAATAATATTGAATTAATTAAAAAACAAAACTCTCACAACATGTATCACTAAAATAATTTTGGGAATGTGACTTATAAATTCAATATTTTTTCGAAAAAAATAAAAATTAATTCCCCAAAATTATAAATATAAATAACCGATTTCATGGTTTAACAATTTACATGAATAACCAAAATACACAAAACATGATTTAATGTTTTTTACACTTACCATGGTCCCAATATGTTCATTGCCCATAAATAAGAGCCACAACTCGGTATCCCCTATTCCTTAAAAACCCTCTTAATAAAGCCTTTAGAATCTATAATCTTGTATATAAGATGAATTAAATATTAGAAACTACATAGATTTTGGAACCCAATATTATTCAAATGAAGAGAAAATAGAAGGGGGATGAGAGGTCTACATGTTAATGTCGATAGGAGAGTAAACCATCTATGTGTGTCTCTAGGGACAAATGGGCTGGACAATAAAATACATATGAAAGGAGAAAACGATGAAATAGAACCACACTCATTGTATTTTAGTAGCGATGAGAAGATAAATAGGGTTCTTTATGTTTATGAACAATAAAAAAATGCAAAAATCATAACCCAAAACATGAAACAATGATAGAGGAAGAGTAGAAAATAACATACACTGGATTCTAGACTTAATTAATCCAAGGGAACATTGAGGAGTCACACCCATAGGAGAGAATTTCTATGAGATATTGATAATCGCCAGTGACTAATTCATGATTAGGGTTTCTTTTAATAGATCAGGGACAATTTTGACAACGCTTTTAATAAAGCGTTGATAAACATCCCCTTTATCAGTGCAAAATTTATAAGTGCTGATAAATATGTCTTTTATAAGTGCCTCTGTAGCACTGATAAATCTCAAGCTTTTTCAGTGCTAACGTTTTGGTGATGATAAATATATCTTTTAACTGTGCTTTTTTATCGCTGATAAAGGTATTATAATTATAATTATTTAAATAACTTTATTATAATTTTATACGTATTTAAATATATATAATTATTAATTTATAAATATATAAATAATTGTTTAAAAAATAATTATTATTTATTTATAATAATTATTAATATAAGAAATATACATTTATAGATATTTTTAATTATAAATATTTATTTACAAATATATTTTTATCATTATTAATGGATATATAATCTTAAATACACGCATTTTCAAAATGAGTGAAATTCAATAATTCAAAATCAGTACACTTTAAAAATATTGAAAAAATGGATAAGTTTTATTAATTAAATTTAATTTATTAAAAAAATATAGATGTATATACATTCAAGTGGATTAATATGTATTGAAAATACTAAAACATAGTAAATAAATATATTTATATAAATAATTGAAAACAATAAAATTCAATAATATAATAAAAAATACAAAACATTAAAAATGAATACCCTAATTGTAGTATTAGAAAAAAATAAAAAAAATTGATTGATTAAAAACATGATATATATTAAATTTATCATGTTATAATGAAATTCTAAAATATAATAAAATTTGAATAAATTACATAAATATTTGGTGTATGTGTTTCTATATATTGCATAAATATATTTATGTGTGCGTTTGTGTATAAAAATTCATTAAAACGCACACATGTGTGTGTGTGTGTGTGTGTGTCTATATATATATATGTGAAATAAATGCAACACATGATGTTTAATATAGGCTAAATTGAAAAATCAAACAACAATAAAAATGAATAAGACATTAATATGTTTCTAATTAACATTTTATACATATTATACTTATTCATTTGATATATCTATATTTAATATATACTATTTATTAATATTAGTAATATATATGTATATTAAATTTATTCATTTCTATCAATAATTATTTAATAAATAAAATGTTTCAAATTTTTCTTAATTTACTCATTTTATTTTTATTTGTTTAATTTTTTATTTAATTCTAGACCTTTATCAACACTAAAAAAGAATTGATAAATCTAATCTTTTATCAGCACTAAAAATGTGATGCTAAAGGGAACTTTTTATCAGTACTAAAAATAAAGCACTGATAAAGGATTCCATTATCATCGATAAATAAAAGCACTGATAAAGGTTACCTTTTATCAGCGCTAAAAAAATAGCTCATAAAGGATTCCCATTATCAGTGCTTTTTTAGCACTCATAAAGGGACTCCTTTATTAATTCTTATTTTAGCACTGATAAAGAGGAACTTTATCAGTTAAATTTTTGAGCACTGATAAATGTCAGCACAGTTATAGGAGTGTAATATAGTAGTGGATGGATTGTGCTCTGCTTTTTTATTGAAGTATAAATTTTGAATGGATTTTATTGTATTTCTCTATATTAAACCATACTAAAGGTTATATCTACTGAATTTAACGAATTAATAATCCTTCAAACTTATAGTTTGTAAAGTGAGAGTAGGAGATATAGTTTCACCCTATTTTATGTCTTTGAAAATATAATATAGTGGATGGAAAAGTATCATGATCATGGTGGATATGAGTAGATAATTACCATTGATAAATTCTTATGAAGTAAGGGTAAAGAGTTTGGGAATTATTTGATGAATAGTGTGGAATTTTAAAGAATTGATAGAGGAACATAAAGAGAAACATTCTACAAATTTAGAGAGTATTTTGTTATTATTGATCAATAATTCTAAAGAAGTTGTGGAATAATAATGAGTTCATCAAATTTTATTAATATGTCGTAAAAATATCTAATAATAGAGTTTTATTATTTTTTGTTTTGATTAGTAAGTATCAAACTCAACACTTGAGGGGATGTGAGTGTCTATTCTATAATAAAGAAGTGAACATTTATTTTTGGTGTAGTTGTAAACAAAAAGGGATTATGATTTTGTTGTGAACCTTATACAATCATTGAACTCAATGTATTTTAGTACTTCAATAAATAACTTATATATACCCCTTGGATATATATTAATTTGTGTGAACCATGAAAAATTGCTTGCATCTTGTACTTTATTGGTTTATAAGGTTAAATTATTAATATAGGTACACCTACTGGTAATCCTTGAATAAATTTTCATTGGTTTTTAAAATACCAAAAGGGAAGAGGAATGATTCCAAGTGATTTACAAGATTCCCTAGAAAAAATAATCCCCAAGTAAATCCCATAACATTTTAAAAACATGGTTACCATGATTATAGGAAAGAATGTGAATGGAGAAGTACGGATAAATAAGATCAAAAGAAGAGATAAGGACCATTTATTTAATGAATACCTTGATCTTTAATAGAGAATAACCAAGATTAAAGATGAGATGAGGGGTAGGGAATGGGTGGTCTTCATGAGGAGAGTCACTAAGGCTTCTTGAGAACTTGGGGATTGAAATTATATTACTCTTATTAAATTCATATTTTTAAAATTAAAAAATTTCATTTCTTAAAATTCTTCATGGGATCTACACATTTCCCAGATTCATATCCATAGAGTTCATGAAACTATCTTCCTCAAATGTAAGAACACCCCTTTTGTTAATTGGATTTCAAACCAGGAGTTTTAGTTATTTTAAAGTGTAAAAATGTTGGAAAATGTGATTTTATTTCTAAAGTTATAAGTTAGCCCTTGTGATCTATATTTAAAACCATTTTTGTATCCCTGGTTAATTTTTATATCAATGTTTTGGGTTGTTTAAATATTTTATGATTTCCAAATGATATGGATTTTTTAAAAGGGTGTGTTTTTTGATGTGGATTAGATTTTGAAACTTATTGTGTCTTTTAATATTATTCAATTTACATTTAAAGGGTAGTGTTAATTACCATTTTAGTTTCAAAGGTGTTTTAATAGTGGCTCTTGACCGTGTGATTTCTTCCTTCTTTTTATGGGTTTCTTTACAGATTTGTTTAAAAGGGATTATGAATGGTTTTAAAGAAGGAAAAAAAGGAAAGCGTGATTTTGAAGTGTTTTCAAACTATTTTAATAATAAGTTATAATAGTTTTCTCAAATGAGAAAAGTTATAATGGTTTGTATTTTAAACTCCAAGAATGCTTGAGTTTTAAAAATGGTGTTTTAAGCCACCATTCATAGTTTTGTGGAAATGATTTGTTTTCAAAAATGATTTAGAAAAAATATGATAGTTGGAAACCTATTAGATTTGGGAGATGTGTATTTCATTTTTTTATGGCTCATTTCGCTTCCTTGGAATCTTCTGGGAGGGAAAACTGTTGGATGGTTACCCTAGTTAAACATATTTTGTGTATTTATTCGGTTAAACATTAATATTACCAAATAAAATACGATATATATGAATAAATAATTTATGGATGTCAATCATATTATAAATGAGTATTAATATGGATTGAATGAGTTCATAATGTATGGAAAAGATTGTGCATATGACCCTTCTCATATCCATTGTCCATATTCACATTGTTTTTTTTTCAGGAATAATTATTCTAGAGTAGTTAGAAGAAAACTTGATCTATCAAGGAATAGATCGAAGTTATAAATTTTGGAATAAACATGGGGGAAAAGTGAATATAGAAAGTGGTTGGGATAATAATGCATTTTATAGATCATCTTATATGATAAGAAATGTGTAAGATGAAGAAGACCACATTGAGGATGTGATTACAAATGTGAATGATGATGGAGATCTGATTGAGGAAATGACAAGGACAGTTGAAGATGAACTTCATGATTTCCCAAAATTGTTTGAGGTGATAATGATTTGTGAAAAGAATCCATTGTATGTTGGTTTCACTAAATATATATCATTGTCAGCAATGATGAAGTTGTATAATTTGAAATCATGCAAAGGATGTAGTGACATCAGTTTTATAGAACTACTTGCTCTCTTTAATGACATGATCCAAGAATATAATGAGCCCCCTAGCTGAACATATGATTCCAAAAAAAATGATACGATCGATAGGTATGATATCTGAAAGAATACATGTATTCCTGAATGATTGAATACTGTTTTGAAAGGATGAAAAATCACTTAAATAATTCTCAAAGAATGGTGAATATCCTTAAAAGAAAGATGAATCCAGTCCTAAAAAGTCATATGGTACTTTCCAATCACTAAAATTTTTAGATTTCTATCTTGAAGTGAAGAGACTACATGGAAATTGATTTGGAATTCAGATACAATACATGAAGAAGGGAAACTACATCACCTGACACACTCTCCTCAGTGTAAGAGAATTTATCATGTGTATCCTGAATTTGGAAATGATCTGAAAAACCTTCGTCTAGCATTATATACAAATGGAGTGAATATTTTTGGATTTCAAAGAAGCAATCATAGTACATGGATGGTTATGGTTTTAAATTATAACATGCTACCATGGTAATGAATGAAATGAAAATACATCATATTATATATGCTTATGTCATGACCAAAACAACTAGGTAATGATATTGATGCTTATATGGATAAATTGATTGAGGATTAGAAATTATTATGGGATTCAGGTGTTACGTTGTATGATGCTTGTAGAAATGATGAATTCACATTGAGAGTCATGGTGTACGGGATGATAAATGACTTTCCTACTTGTGGAAATTTGTCAAGATATATCCTCAAAAGAACCAAGGGTGTTCTGTTTTCGAACAAGATACACCATCAATTAGGTAGAATCATTCATCAAAGATAGTGATTCTAGGGAATCACAGATTTCTACTCCGATGACATATGCACTGATCTTGGATAACATCATTCGATGGAAGTTCATAGGAATATACAACATCGTCTCCACTAACAGGTGATCAACTATTTGAGAAATTATAATATGTGGAGACTACTATTGGTAAATAGTTTTTGAAAAAACATTACGAAACCTGGTTGGAAAAATAGATCAGTTTTATTAATTACCATAATGGAATTTTCTTTATGTTAGAAATTTTCTTGATATTATTCATGTTGGAAAAAATGTATGTGATAGTGTCATGGAAATGATTCATAATGCACCTGACAAAACAATGGATGTAATTGTGGGTACGTTGGACATGGTTGAAATAGGGAATACAAGAATAATTTTCACCAGTAAAGGGTGAAAAACAATCTTTTATTCCTCCAGATTCTTACACTTTTCATGGAAGGATAGATATCAATTTTTCAACATATTTAATAATTTAATGTTTCCATAGGGGTATTCATCAAATATCAAGAATATTATTTCAATGACTGATTTAAAGTTAAAGTGCCTGAAATCACATGACTTCCTTGTTTTGATGAAGGATCTAATTCTTATAATTTTACATTGCATTTTTTATAAGAATGTACATCATAAATTAATCAAGATATGTTTTTTCTTCAATGTTGTATACAGTTAATTTATAGACCAAGTGAAATTACTGACTATAGAAAGAGAAATTTCCATCATATTTTGTGAATCTGAAATGTTATCCCGCTATAATTATTTGATATGATGGTTCATTTGATGGTTTACATGGTGAGAAAGATTCGAATGTGTGTTCCTATACAATATATTTGGATGTACCCCATTAAATGATATATGAATAATTTGAAAGTTTATGTAAAAAATCGAAGTCATCTAGAGGGTTGTATTGTAGAGTGATATTGTTGAGGAAGTTTTTGATTTCGTACTGAATTCCTATTCGGTGTGGAATGTATTGTTCTACCAAAATCTCGTCAAACTGTGTGGCTTGTGAGTGAAGGAATTTCTGGTAGAGATGTTGTCACAATCCATATTACAGATTGGGAGTAGGCCCACCTTTACATTTTTCATAAAACATTAGAGGTATCCCCATATTTTGAATCCCTAAATGATATTCTTAGGCATTTTAATCCATCAGAGGATGAAATATGGATATCATAAACACATAATTAATTGATTATAGTATGGTTTCGAGACCATATTTTTATGGATTTAGAAGAAAATATGGATTCAATTTTAGAATGACATTGATGGCAAGTTAGAGGACCAAGTGTGTTTGTATTGTCTTACAATGGTATGTAATTAATGGTTATAAATTATATAGAAAATAAAATTATGAAGGCAGTACCATGAAAAATGGTGGAGTTACACCTGAGGCTGACGTGATGCATGTTTCTAGTACTAAGGAAGGAAATCCAATTTACGGGAATATTTCATACTTTTCTGTCATCAAACAAACATGTTGGTTGGATTATAAAACATTCCATGTGTCGATTTTTCAATGAAAGTGGGTTGATAACAAGAGTGTTGTTAAAATAGATTAACCGGGATTCATGGAAATTGATTTCAGTAAGGAAGGGTACAAAGATGAATTTTTTATAATGGCATCATAGGTAGTACAACTATTTTATTTTCTAGATTCCGCAAACCAAAATTGGTCAATTTTTCTGTTATCGATAAAAAACACTAAATGGTAAAATGAAAATTCAACTGAGGATGACCCTTTCATTTTGATGTTAGAATAATTTATAAGAGGCCCTAATGTAGACGACATTTTTTCTGTTAGAGGAGACCATAATAAAGGGATTTGGATAGTCGATAGAGGGGTCAAGTCTCTTCATCCATTAAAAAATATTTAATAATTATGTTATATTTTTTGTAATATAAATTGTGTTACCTGGTGTTATTATCTATTATCTACTTCATTTATGTAATCTAAATTAAATTCTAAAACACTTCTGTAGATCTTCATATTCTGGTGCTCCCAATCCTGAGGAACAATATGTCTCTCAACATACGGTTTCTCACAATGCAGAGGAATAACGATGTTCTACACGTGCCGATGCTCCCAATCCTAATGAACTAAAAGTTTCTTAACCTGTTTCTCCTCCTAGTGTAGGGGTACAACAACCAACTGCACATGATGATGTTACCGATCTAGAAGATGAATTTATAAACAATGTTGAATCCAAAAAAATTGTAGGCAATGAAGGACCAACGATGCAAAAAAGGATCCTCATTGTTTGATGGTGCTAGCAAAAAATCATTAAGGAGAAAAGAAAAGGCATCAAATACGAGGTTATATGGAATCAGAACGACCAATAAGTTAACCCAAACTAGGCCATGTTCAGTAGTTACATTGGAATCATCACTTAGAAATGTGTTCGAATTGATGTAGATTCATGGAACCATGTTGTGCTCATGCTTAAGACATTGATATGGGAAGAGATTACGGTAACATTATGATATAATTTATTTACTTTACTAAAAAATAAAACAATGAAACATTGTATTACTTCTCATCATCCCTTATAGTGTAAATCTAAAGATGATGGCTCCCATAAGAAATATATTTTAATTCTTGTTATAAGGATTAACAGATGATTTCGTGCAATTATAATGAGACATCATATTAAATATTCTATAGGGAAAATAAAAATGCACCAACCGCTTATGTACGCACTCCTGATAACCCATGAAGTGTGGGATGCATTTACTGGTCATCGTGCAGATGTGTCTTTTTGAGTACCTTGTGGACAGTAATACATTGTTTGAAAATACATGTATTCATCACTTTGGTTTCCAATTTTTTATTTATGAAACAAAAAATGAGTGATGAAAATAAAAAATGGGTAGAAAATCCAGCATACCCCTACCGTAAAGCAAGGGTGGAGTATGCTTCACATGAATAAAATGTACATATTTTAAATCTATTGTAATACTTTTATGTGGCTTGAAACAACAGAATAATTATTTTCCCCTATTTATATGAAGATTGATGAATCCAAATCCATAACCACTTCCATCCCATGCCATGTGCTACACAAGGAGGAACATGTAAAGAAATATGGGATACTAATAGATGAAAACACATGAAAATTGTTGGAAACATGTATAAATATGACATACCATAAAAATTTTTTTTCTTTAAATCACTATTACATAACAATGAAAACATATTTTCCAATATTTTCAACAAAATATTGTCACAAGAATCAACACCATATGTACTAGATTACCACCTACTATCGGTGGATTTTAATTGGCCAAATAGTATGGTCATGTTAGAGGTGTGGGTTTTGGGGTGACAGCCTGAACATATTTTGAGAAAAAAACAAGAGAATGATAAATGTGAAGAAATGAAAGATGTGATAAAAATTATTATCTACCCCTGAAGAACAATTCCAATAGAATATGAGTTACTAGCGAATGTTGTGGGGAGGAAGCAAAGAGATGAAAAAACTCAAGAACAACCATTGCATGAATATCCCCACCCCCACCCCCCACAACTCTGAGATGATCCATTTCACACAAAGATATGTCTTAGTTGAGGTAATCAATGTTCTAATAATTGTTTCTATGACATGTGAATCAGACAAACACCGATACATTTCCAATACAGATATTCTATAGGGTGAAAATGGTGTTGATTTATATCTATCTACACCCACTCATTACCCTGCAGTGTGGGATACAATGTTCAATATCGAAGAAAATAACTTACACAACAGACAAATTCCAACAGGTCATGTGAGTGTGGCGATTATAATAGATCATGAGCCGAGTACTGATTTGCTTGTTCCAATTGATGACGATGATATTCATATGATCAACCGAGTTGTTGGAACATTTGTCACATGGCCATCAAATATTATAAAAAACATGTCGACAAGGAGGTATTCATTTCCAATTTATTTTTCAAGCTATACCTTTAACAATTTATGAAAAGGGACTGAACCAATGAATATTATTACATGTGGACAAAGGGAATGGGGTGAAATGAAAGACCGAATCAAAACTATCTAATGGATTTACCAACCGACCAAAAAAGATCTACCCAAAGAACCTTTATCCCACATTTTCTATATCTGTATTTACGAACATTGAATTACCATGTGGATACAAAGTTACAAAACATTAGTAGTCACATAGTTGATTTTGAAGAAACTATGTAGGAATCAGAATGTGAATACAATATTGGATTTGAGAATATAAATGAAATCCTCAACTATAAATGGTTAGGATCCTCAGTTTTAAATGTATACATGAGGTATGTTTTCATGAGTTGTTTTTTCAAAAGCTGGTATACTATGTTAATAATGACTAAATAAATTTCTCATTTATTACATGTGTATATATCAAAACAAATTGAAGGAATTTCCCCAATAAAAAAATGGAATTTCTAGTCCTCAAACCTCCTCTACAAAACAAAAAATAGAATCCAAAAAAATTGATAAAATAGTGGCAAGCTTGGTCAAATAATTTGGAAGAAAAATTTTGAATGACAACCTCTCCTTAATACCATAATTATAGGGGTAAAACTCTAAAATTTAATCATATCAAATATATTTTAATTTATTTCATTAAATATTATTTTTTGTGTTTTTTGGAAAAAATGGATTCTTATTGTGGTCAATTTGTATACTCTAAAGATTTATTTCCAAGATTAACTGCACTAATACCCAAAAAAACTAATCACATATGATAGAATTATTGAATAAGTAATACACTATGTCCAATCATTTAGAACTAAACATCAAATTATATAACATAGATTATGTTTAATGAGGATTATTTTATGATAGGGTGGCGCATCAATTTCGTGAAAAAAAAGGAATGAGACTAGGGGATAAGCACAAGGACCCAGATAAGTTCTAAAACTAGACAATTATCAAGGTATATATAATAAAACTTCACTATCCAAACACATATCAAAGCAAATTACATACTCTCCTGAATGATTATGTAGTGTCTGAAACAAACAAATATAAAATATTGTTGTTGTTATGTTTGTAAATTGATGAGAGAGATCATATTCCATGAACAAACTAACATCCCCAAAAAGGTATTTCAATTTTAATTTCTATTCAATTTAAAATATTTATTAATCCCTTGTGTATTTATATTGTTCAAATAATACTATGAAATTAAAAAAGGTTCATATTCACATGATGATATAGCTTTGTTTATAAACAAATGGGTAGCATACCTGATGGAAGAAGGTACACAAATAGCATAAAGATGTGACATGCATATAATTAGTGGAATATTTCATATTTATGTTTAATTTAATTATCTTTATAATTGCTCACACAATAATTTTTTCCATTATACAGGTGGATTCCTTTCATATTTATGGGTCAAGAATGAGACAACCATCATGAAAAGGTTAATTACTACTACTTATTTAATAAATTTTTTCATCATTTTATCTACTATTTGAATGTTATTTTCCATATAATATGTATTTAATAATTATTTATTTGTTTTAATATATATTATTTGAAGATATAACATGTTCCTTTCTTCCAATGTTATCATGCTTTCCATTTCTTTTCTTTGTCGACCTGCCAACACTACATATTGATTCAATGTTCTTATCCAAAAAACTTTGTCAAATAAACATGCAGTGATTGATGTTTGATAGAGAAAGAACCTCATAATTTTGGTAAATATTAAAGTTATAATAATTTTGAGACATTCAGATATGTATGAATCAACGGAACCTCAATACATCACACAGTGTGACCAGTACGACTCCAGGTGCATCTTTTTATTTCAAATTGATAATAATTTTAGTAAAATTGAAAACTGACACACTCAAAATCAAAAAAATGAAATAATATTATTTGTATACTTTCGGAAAAAGATCCATAAGTCATTTAGGACATATGGGAATCCATCTCACCTCAATCTGATTCACGGTGTGACCAGTATGACTCAAAGTGTCAGTTATGAGTTAATATCGACAATTTACTTCAAAATGTGTCAGTCACTGAAAAATGAGAAAACACACTCGTATAGTCTTAATAACATAGGAAATAAATTAATCAATCATTTATGATGTATAATAATTGTTCTCATGTAAAACTAATATACAATTTCACTTGAATGAATCAATGTGCGTGTTTCCAGTTTAATAAGAAATTTTAGTAAAAAGGAAAATTGACGTAATAAAAATGAAGAAAATTTATTCACATTGTTTTTTATACATTAGAAAAATTTTCCATAAGTCATTTAGAAATTTTAGGAATCATTCACACCTCAATCCGACACACAATGTGACCAGTATGACTCCAAGTGTGTCTTTTTATTTAAAATTGACATTACTTTTAGTAAAAAGGAGAATGTGCTGTAATGAAAAATGAGAAAATTCATTTGAATTGTTGTGATAATTTATGTAAATTAGGAATGAATCATTTGGGGTGTGTATGAATCGGCCTCACGTCAATATGATGCATGGGGTGACTGGTATGATTGTAAGTGCATCTTTTTTATTAATAATTTACATCAATTTTAGTAAAAAGGGAAAATAACCAACTAAAACCAATCAAACACATTCGGATTATTTTTATACTTTAGTAAAATGATATATGAGTCAATTTTGATGTGTAGGAATTAGTTGCACCTCAATCTGATGCACCGTGTGGATGTTATAATTCCAAGTGAGTCTTTTTATTTAAAATTGACTTCAATTTTAGTAAAAATGAACAAGAGACGTACTAAAAACTAAGAAAATTGATTCTGAATTTTTTTATACTTTATTAAAATGATCCATGAGTCATTTGTGATGTGTTGGAATTAGTTTCACATCAATCTAACACATGGTGTAACCGTTATGACTGAAAGTCTGTAGTTATATTTAAAATTGACATAAATTTTCATAAAAAGGAATAAGTGATATACTAAAAATAGTGAAAACAGATTTATATTATTTTTATACTTTAGTGAAATTATCCATGAGTTATTTGGGATGTGTAGGAATCAATATCACCTTAATACGAGGCACAGTGCAACTGGTATGACACCAAGTGCATCTTTTTTGATGGGACCAAGGTAGATAGAGTAGGGTGTAAGAAGAGTTCTTTTTTCTAGGAGTTGTCTTTTTTTTTGTCAAAGATGTCTGAGAAGAAAGGAAATCACTTCACTTTGTGAATTTATTGTAAAATAAGGTGATTATTTTTTTATTTGTATTTCAAAAATATCATAAGTTGTTTGGAGAACTTGTGATGTAATCCTTTTGATGGAAAGGGGGAATAAAGGTGTTACCAATCATATTTAGGTTTTATTGGAATGAAACATGTTGCTGGAATATAGGGAAGTTACAAAACATTCCTTGGAAAATATAATGATGATAAAGATGAAATATCAAATATTATAAATCATGATAGATAAGATGCACGATGAAAGAAGCTATTTATTGAAGAGTATTTCTCAAAGGATCAAAAAATTCTGATGCTGATCTTCATGACTATGATGGGAATCACCAATGGTAAAGGTGAGGCGAGTTACGAGTGGAGTATTATGGAAACACAAAGTTTTGATGGAAGGATTAACGATTAATACAAGCATTGCGAATGGGAAATTTATGTAGAGCCTCATGAAAGGAGGAGTGGCATGATGATATTTTTTAGTGATTCAAAAAATGAAATTGAGGTTGTGGAGCATCGGTAAGGGGAGAGCCTATAAATATATGGTGACCCCCACTTCATTTTCATGGAATTTATTAGATAACATCCGAAAGTGATCTGATTTCATGTAGGTATAGGTGCTCTATGAAACATGATTTCTATGCGAGCATGAGTATCATGAAAAGACATATAAAGTCTTGAATTATGCTAATTATTTTATGTAATGGGTGCTTCAAAATGATGAGATATTTTGCATTGACTCAGTGAACTTTGGGAAGTCATTTTGTTTGGAAAAGGTAGGGTGCTTTGTGATGGTTGGGAGCTTCTTGATGGGAGCTTCGTGAAGGAGAATTGTAAAAAGTAGTTTTGAATACCTAGTTTAGGTGAAAAGAGCTTTCTACATGCATCAAAATTAGATTTGGTTATCAGACAAAGTATCATTATGAATTCCAAGAATTTCCTACCAACTTTTGGGTAGGAAAGATAATATTTTTTTGAAAGATAAAATATGTGGAAGTAGATCAAGATGCACTACAACATTGTATTGCATCATATTGGGCGAGGAGAAGCACTCATTCTTTTGGATTACTTTCAAAGCACTACTCGAGTGTAAGGGAACATCCTACTCATTGTATCCACATCAAAGGAATTTTTTATCATAGATTCTGTGGTATTAGATTATTTCCAAACCATACCAAGGAGTAGCTACTCTTTCTGAGTAGTGATCCTTATAAATTATTGTGTTCCTTTGGAAGTGTGGCTGATTTCTGATCGGTAGGGAAATAATTATTTAATATGAGACAAAGGCTGTTTCATAAGAAAAGAACCATAGAAGAAAAATATATATCTGATTCACCCCCTCCCCTTATCAGTGACATTGAATTTTGGCTAGACAACTTCAATTATTATCAGAGCTGAAGGTTTACTTTATGTTATTCATTGTGAATTTTTTAATAAAAGTTATGATAGAGACTCCGAATTGCATGAAATGTAAGGGGGTTCCAATATTTTATATAAAGAATTATCATATTTGGAAATATAGAATGATTCATTATCTTATGTCTTTGGGATATTGAGTTCTTGAAGGTACAACTGATGGATTTCCTCCTATTGATGACAAGGTTTCTCTTACACCTGTCAATAAGAAGAATCTTGAAAATGATGGAAGAGATAAAAATGAATTACTATCATCACTTTCTGAAAGTGTTTTCATGAGAGTAAAAGATGTTGGGATAGCTAAAGGTATCTAGGGTAATCTTAAAAACATCTATGAAGGAAATACAAAAGAGGAGAAGGAAAAAATACAAATCAGGAGGTTGATTGAAAATGGGTGAGTTTGAATCTATTGGGGAATTAATTACTATGGTAAATGACATTATCTGCATAATTAGATGTATTGGTGAAAAGATAGAGGCATCTAAATTTGTTTAAATGATCTTAAGAATTATGTATGAAAAATTTTATGGTAATGTTTCAACATTGGAAGACAGAGACCCTGAAACATTATCTCTTGATGGTTTACATAGCACTCTCACAACTTATGAAATGAGAAGACATAAGTCTATAAATAGAAAAACCAAAGCTGATAGATAAATTTCATTCAATGCCTCCATGAATGAAAATTCTAAAAAGGAACTTGAGAAATATGATGTTCTCTGTCTATGGGAATGAGGTATGTAAATATTTTGATGAAATATTATCATTATTTTCTAAAATGTGAGAAGTGGTACACGTAAATAAAAAGGGAAAATTCCCTTGAACTGTTTTGAATGTGGAGCCATTAGTCACTTTTTTGGATAATTTCCCTCAAATAAAGAGAGAAGAAGACAATGATGAAGATGAAAGAAAGCCAAGAAGGCCATGGAGGATACATGGAGATAGAGATAAATATTTTTCAAGAGGGAAGGATAAAAAAATCTTCAAATCTAAATGAAGAATATTTTTTTTCTAAATATTAAGAAGATAATAGTGAAGTTGAATATGAGAAATATTTTGTTGATAATGCTGGAGATAATAACTTTATTGGAATAGTGAATACTGAATACTTCAAGAGCAGCAGTTCTAATGAAGAAGAAACTCAACATCAACATCATCTGAAAGAAGAATTGAAAGAATGTCTGAGTAAGATCAGAAGACATGATAAGGAAAATAGGAAGTTGATAAATGAAAATCCCTCATTACAAAATAAATATGTTTTTTGGATGAGATTTTTAATATGGTAAAATAAATTAATTTTTTGATGAAATATCTGGAGAAGGAAAATAATCATAATGAACTGTTGGAAATTAAATTGAAGGAAAAAAGAAGAAGAGGTAGAACTTTCCCAACAAAAACACTCTAAAGTCTAATAGAGGGATATATGTTTTATAAACTCTATCTTATAAGTAGGTGAATGTTTTAGTAAGTATGATCCTAAGAAGGATCAAAAAATGTTACCTTCAAATTTTGAGAATAATGATGAAGTTTACATTGAAAAGAAGATAGTTGAGAAAGTAATGTATGAGGCCAAAGTTAACAATGTTAAAAAATCAGAAATTTCTAAAAATACCGAGTTTAGAAAAATTTCACTTACTTATGGTTCTGATAAGTCCGATAAGAAATATTATCTGAATAAGAAAGTCTCATTGGAATGAATAAATTTTTATGGCCAACGAAGTACTGCTAATAAGGTTTATGAGAAACAAGTTTACAGCACTGGTCTGTATCCAAGCTTTAGAGGAAAATATTATTTCTTTGGCTACTACTAGTATTGTTGGGGATTTGGACATGAAAAATATATGTGTCATTTCAACCAAAAACATTACTTATAATACAGAGTTTATGTAAGATAAGGTTTGAGGGGGATTCAATCCTCACAAAATAAGATGTTTAAGAAGGATCATCAAAAAAAATATGAAAAGGCCGGTGTAAAATTTGAGAACTGGTTTCAACCACAAGAAACTATTTGTGAAAGATGTGATCAGCATGTACATCTTGCTAAGGGTTGTGTTTTTTTGTTACTAGGACAAAATAAATTCTTAAAAATTATTAAAATCCAGAGGTGATGAAATAAAAGGAATAATAAAAGGATCTTGTTGTTGAAACTACTTTAAAATATATAAGAGTAGAACGACCTTGGATTCTTGTTAGTGGTTGTTATTATTATAGATAAGGATATGTAATGATGTTAAACAATGTGAAGGAATTAATATAAGGAATGGTGATATTTGGAAATGATGAATCTCTGAGTATCAAAGGTGTTGGATCAATCATCATTTTGGATGAAAAGATGAAATATAAGAAAACACTATAAGTTGATGGGTTAAAACACAACATGTTGAGTGTTTCACTACTTTGTGATGGGGGTAACAAAGTTATCTTAAAAAAATATGGATTTGTTGTAAAAAGAGTGGATGATGGAGAGATAGTTACAAGAGTACAACCTACAAAAGGAAACCTATTTCATGTTGGTGAAACACAGAACTATTGTTACTTGGGTATTGTTGAAGGAAATAAATTGTGGTATAAAAGGTTGGGACACATGTGTCAGAGAAAAATCAGCAAGATATCAAAGCAATATAGTTTCTGATATATTCCTCATATTTCATGAATAATAGATTGGTGTTACACTATCTGTCAAAAAGGAAAGAATGAAAATTCTATACATAAGAGAGTTGAAATTTGATCAAAATAACCCTTGGAACTTATTCATTCTGATATATGTGGGACAATGACAAAGAAATAAACAAATGGATATAAGTACTTCATCACTTTCAGTGTTGAATTTACTCACATTACATGTGTTATGTATATGAGCCATAAGTTAGATGCTCTAAAAATGTTCAAAAATTTTAGGAGGAAAGATGAGACAGAATGTGAGTATTCAGTGAAGTTGTTGAGAATTGATAATGCTGGTGAATATAAGAATGATGAATTTGAAAATTATCTTCAGAATCATGGAATTCAGAATGAGTTCAGTTCACCATACACACCTCAACAAAATGGGGTTGCTAAATGAAAGAACATATGTCTGGTTGAAATGGGGTGAAATGTGTTACTTGAACATGGTCTCTCTCATTAATTTTGGAGGAAAGACATGAGTACTATTGTGTATATTTAAAACTGATGTTTCTATTGGACATGTTTAGTTATGAATCTGTATGAAATAATTTATGGAAAAATATAATTCTGAAACACTTATGATTTTTTGGGAGTCCATGTATCATATAGAAGAATGGTGGAAGCCTTGGAAAGTTTGATCAAAGAGGTAAGGATGGATTTTCTCTTGGCTATCCTCTGGGATAAATAGGATATAGATGTTTAAACAATTAAATAGGAAGAAATGTTGATTCTACTGATGTTAAAGTTGATGAAAATGTCTGGAACGAAAAACATATTTTTTCTAATGTTGAAGTTGAGCAAGATAGGGAAGGTTTTTTTAACAATGCTAATAACGTAGCCGATAGTGAAAATCCTACTCAAGAATAAGAATCAAAATCATCCATTCCAAGTCATGAGGATGAAACTAAAACATCTCATCATATGCTGAGAAATAAAGTGTGGACTCAAAACATTATTGGTGATCAACATCAGAAGGTTCAAACCATAATAACTTCAAAGGTTGTTACACACAGTTATTTATATTCAAAACTTGATCCTAATGAGGTGAATGAAGATTTTGAGCATCCTGAATAGGTTCATCCAATGAATTAAGAACATGATCAGATAGAAAATAATGATACTTGGGATCTCATACAAGAAATGGATAATTGAAATGATATTGGTATAAAATTGGGTTTCCGGAACAAGCTGAATGAATAAGGATAAGTGATAAGGAACAAGTAAATATTAGTGTGAAAAGGTTACTCACAAATTGAAAGTGTTAATTTTGACAAGACTTTTTCTCTAGTGAATGGTTAGAAATAATCAAAATCTTTCTTTTTATTTCTACATAATGAGGTTACAATATCATTCATATGGATGTCAAATCAACATTTTTAACTGGTTATCTTGACTCAGAAGTTTACATTGAACAACCTTGTGGATTTGTTGTTTGGAAAGATAAATGTCAATTGTGTAGATTGAAGAAATCCTTGTGCAGACTTAAATAATATCTGAGGGCATGGTAATCAAAATTGGATACTTCTTTATGAAATATAAGGTTTAAGAAAGGAATAGTTTATAGAAATTTTTACATCAAATAATTTCCTGAATTTTCTCTCATCATAATTGTTTATGTCGATGACATTATCTTTACTGGAAATAATGGATGATTTTGTGAATGATTTTCTAAAGAGATGAAATAGTTTTTTGAGATGTCCATTCTAGGAGAAATGAAATACAATCTTGAGTTAAAAAATTTATAGAATAATAAACATATTTTAATTTCACAAGAAATGTATGCTATGGAATATTATAAGAAGTTTGGAATAGAAAATTAGAAACCATTTTCTACATCGATTTTAGTGGGAATTAAGTTGTCTAAAGATCGTGAAGAAAGATAAGTTGATCAAAAAGAAATTAGAAAGCATATTGGATATTTGTTATTTTTGACTACCCCAAGACCTGAGTTTAAATATGGAAACAAAGTGTCTATGATGGAAACCGTCGGTAAGTCAGAACCCTCAAAAGATAAAGCTATAGATCGTCAGAAGAGTGTCGATTATAATATAAAGTTATAAAATAAATATGATATTGAAAATCTTGATAATCATAGAAAAAAATGAAAAAAATGGAGATCTATTGTGGAATAATCGTCAAAATATATTGATCAGCTTGAAACTGAATTTGAATCACTGGAAGAAGTAGTGAAAGTACAATAAACAACCCATGAAATCACAGAAGATGTAGTATAACAAAAGCTCAAAATTGAAGAACAAGAAAAGGTCATCAATGAAATTACCTTTAGACTAGAGGATAAGTGAAATACTATTGAGGGACTCAAAAAAGAAGTTGTTACTCTTAGGAGTAAACACAAAAGTGAATAAAACTTAGAATAAGCAAAGAATAAAATAATGTTTGGAAAATTCACAGATGTTGAGTTACTGGAGAGAGCTAAGCATGGTTCTGATGGTGTTGAAAATACTTTTAATGATCAAATACCTGTATGCATTTGGAAAATTGGAATCTATTGTGATGTTGAAACATCAAATGCTGCAAATAAAATGGGTCAAAATAAGGGTAAACTATAAGTTGGACATTTTGAAAAGTCAACTGAAGTGCTGAAAAAGAAACCCTAAATTAAAACAGAAAGGAGAACTGAAAACTATCCTCATGAATATAGAAATTATAGGTAGTAAATCTATCATCTAAAATAAGGAGACAAGAGTAGGAATAGAAATGAGAAGACATTTCAACTTATGAAATGTCAATTATGTGGTTATCTGGGTCTTACCATGTCAAACTGCGATGAAGTAAAGAGTTATTTGAATGGAGATGATCTAGGAAGTCAAAAAAAGAGAAAAAATTCATATCCTACTTCTTATATAAGAAATAATTTATATGGACATTGTTCTCATTGTTCTATGTTTGTCCATAAAGCTGTTTATTGTAGGAAGAGGAAATACATGAACTATTCATACAAAACTTAGAGACAAGTCAATACTCAAAAACCAGATGGTTTTGCTCTTACAAACATGTTTTCTACTTTGGAATTAGAGTGTGAGTATGAAGAATCATCCCTTGTGGAAGGTAGATATGAAAGTCTATATTTATCCTTCATTTAATATAATATTTCAATGAAGGAAAAGAAACAAATTGAAAACTCCAACCTTATAGAAGTATCTCTCAAAGCTACAAAGATTAATGACACCTAGATCCTTGATAGTGGTTGTTCATCCCACATGATGGGTAATACTGAATTATTATCAAATGTTATTAAAATGGTCAATAGAACGGTAAGTATCGGTAATGATGGTGGGTTGAAGATCAAGTAGTGGAAGTACTGAACTAGCTAATAGTGATCTGAAGAAAACTAAAGTTCTTTATATGGATGGTTTATGTCACAATATCCTTAATGTGATTCAACTCTATGACTCGGGACTTATAATTACTTTTAGTAAAAAGGGTTTCACTATAAAGGGAAAGACCATGAATTCTAGCATGAAAGACTGTAGAATAGATGGAAACTTATATCAAGTTATAGTAAAGAAAACATTTTATATCTAACAGTTGAAGAAGAAACCAACATGTGGCATTGAAGGATGGGGAACATTAATCAACATGACATGGAAAAGATATCCATGATGAAGATAGTCATGAACATTCCCAATATGAACCATGAATGGGAAAATACTTGTGATGTTTGCATACAAGGGAAGATGGTCTGGAGTTCTTATCGTCCAAAGAAGAAAAGGGAATCAAATCATATCTATCACATCTATTTAGATGTATGTGGTATGATAAATGTTGTTGGAATAAATAGATAAAGGTACTTTGTTCTTTTAATTTATGATTATAGTATAATGGCTTGTGTGATGGTTATGCACATGAAACGACAAGCGCTTGATTACATGAAATCATATCACCGAATCGCAGAGAATGATACTGGATGGACAATCAAAGTCCTAAGGTCTAAAAATGGAGGGGAATACATAACCATTGAGTTTGAAAATTAAATGGAGAAGCATGGAATACAACATGAGGTGGATTTTGTGATAACCCAATGGAAAAATGGAGTTGAAGAGTGTAGGAATAGACAGGTGTGAAAAATGGATATAACTATGCTGATTGAGGGTCATATCCCATGAAATTATTGGAAATAGTCTTTTCAAGATGTGGTGTATGTTCAAAATTAAACATAGATTTATATGGGTGAAAAGAAGAAACCATATGAGTTGTGGGATGGAAGAAATCACAATTTGAAGTATTTTTGTGTTTTCGGAAGTAAATATTTTATCTGAAGTAAAGAAGGGAATCAAGGAAAGTATGGTGATGTGGTAGAAGAAGTAATATTCCTCGGATATTCAATGAATAACAAAGAATACAAATGTTTCAATAAGAATCTCAGAAATTTTTTGGAAAGTATTGATGTTAAGATAATTGAAGATAAGACCACAAATACAATGAGGGGGTCTTATACTGATGTGATTGAAGATGTAGATGATAGTAGACATTGAATATTTTCAAATGAAAATTTAGAGGAAGGAGTGAAAAAAATTTAGAGGTCACAACAAGATGTTGATTTCGAAGAAGAATCAGAAGATGAAATAGTGGCTGAAGAAAATTCTTCTAAACCTCACAGGAGAAATTGGAGGCCATAAATTGATCAATCCAACATCATTGGGGATTGGAAAACACCCACACAAAAAGAAGAATGAGGAATATTACACAATATTCCTTCTAAATAGTTGTAGAACCATACTTATTTGAATATGCTTCAAAGGATGAATCATGGGTTAAAGCCCTGAATGAATAGTTGAATCAAATAGACAAGAACTAAAAATGGGTTATAATTAAGATACTAGAAAACCACAATGTGATTTGGATGAAGTAGATTTTTTATTATAAATTTGACGATCATGAAAATTTTATTAGAAATAAGGCATGGATGGTGTGTAAAGGCTACTCATAGATTGAAGGTGTTGATATTGAAGAAACATTTTCTTCGGTGGCTAGACTGGATTCAATTAGACATTTTCTTTCCATGAAAATTTAAAGAGAGTACAAAGTGTATAAAATGGATGTTAAAATAGCTTTATTTAATGGTGTTCATGAAGAATATGTCTACATAGAACAAACAGTGGGTTTTCCACTTAGAAATGATGAAATGAATGTTTACAGACCAAAGAAGGAGATCTTTGGATTGAAGCAGGAAACACGAGTGTAGTATTCATGATTGGACTCATATCTAAAGAAGTTATAATTTTAAAGAGGAGGAGTGGATCACAATATATATTTGAATAATTAATAGAAATATCAGTTCATGGTGATGTTGTATGTAGATGATTTTATATTTGGTGGCAGTAGACAGGGATCAGTGGATAAATTTTCCAATCACATGAAATCAGAACTTGAAATTTCTATTATTGGTGAACTCACATATTTCATAGGACAACAAGTGATTTAGAGGAAATACTACAAATTTATTTCTTAGGAAAATTATGAAAGAGAATTACTAAATAAATTCAAGATGCATAACTCGAATCCAATGTCGACTCTGATTACGTTTGGAATTAAATGTGGAAAGCATGAGGATGGGACTTTTGTAGATACCACAATGTACAAGAGAATCATTTGAAGCTTATTGTACCTGACATCGAAACGAACAAATATAGTCTTAACAACATGTTTAACAGACCACTTTAAGAGTAATACAAAAAAAGAACTTATGGAGGCTATGAAAAGAATCATGAGGCATGTTCAAGGAACTCACAATTAGGGTTTATAATTTCCAATAGGAATAGATGGTTAGATTTTAGCTTTTTTTGATGGTGACTGGGATGGAGATGTTGTTTTTAAAAATTACAAAAGTGGTGAAGATTTATTTATTGGTAAGAAATGTGTAGGCTTTTTGAGTAATAAATAGTAAATTACTACTCTTAGTACTTCTGAAGTAGAATTTATCTCCGCTACAAAGGGTTTCACTCAACTACATTGGATAAAACAACAACTAATTGATATTGGTGATGAATTGAAACAACCGATGGTGACTCACTATGATAAAAAGAGTGAAATTGGTCCTAAAAAGGATCATGTACATCATTATCATGAGAAACATATTGAGATAAAATATCAGTTCATTAAATAAAAAGTTGAACAAGGCGTGATTAAAATGGATAATGTTAGAACTAATGAAAAAGTGGATGAAATTTTGACCAAGCCACTGGTAGTGGCTGTGTTTGAGAAACATCCTTTGAACCTCGGTGTTCAACCACCTCCTGGTTAATATGGAGGTCATGAGGCTCCCCTCTCCCCAATTTAATTAATTATTTTATCTGTTTGTGGATGTGATGTAGTTTTATGTGGGAGATATGATCATGGGGGAGTATGTTCTGACATCTAAAATGTATAAATATCAGTCTTTGGGTTTATTTAAAATGGGAGAGAATGGATAAATTCAATGTAGAAATGTGTAAAATGATGTAGAATAATTTTAAACATGGATAATTATGGAAAAAAATGTGGAAATGTGGATAATGATGGAGAAATTAAAAAAATTACAATGAGGAAGAATGATGAGTTACAAAAGAGAAAATGACGGGAGAAAATGAGAATAGAGAAAACACTTCGGTGTTATGAGGAAATAGTTAAGCATTCTAAAACAAAATAACACATCTCTTGTTTCCCCTCTTATTTTCTACACTGATCATTGCTCACGTAGACTTAGAGTGTTGGATAGGTTATTTCTTGTGTATCAGGTTTTGTTTGTGGTTGGTGCTTCATTGAATTTATCTGCAGATTGCCAACAAACCCAAAGGCGGGGATTGTTTGAAACTAGGTTGTTCATTTCTAGAAAGGGATTTGGGATTTTATTTTTTGTCAATCCTCAACATGGAAGATTAGGGATTACATTTAAGATCATGGATTTTGAAAGGAAAAGGATCTTATAATTCAAGCTGATAATAGTGTTGAAGGAGGCATTATTTCACATTTGTTGGCCCATAGGATATTGTTGGCCACTACCTCGAACTATAATGGTTTTAATTATCGCAAATCATGTCAAATATTATAACATATATCTTACCTCATTATCAAAAATCATGTCTTAATCACAAGTCACATATCTTACCTCAGATCCTAAATCATGTCAGATCCTAAGTCATGTCAAAACTTATCTATTATATGAGATCATTTTAATAATATAACTAATTATGATTGTTTAAGTCTAAACAACCTTATAACTTATATCTATGTGTAACTATGTGTATTAACACATTCTTACATTATTTTACTATAAGACAAATAGAACACCAAAAATTTTCTAAGTATGAGTCACTAGCACTGACAGAAGAACTGAGACACTGACATATGAGTCACTGACTGATGTCTCGCCGATAGGACGATTCACCTACTGATGTCTCATCGATAGATGACTCACCGACAGACGATTCACCAACCGATGACTCACCAACTGACGAATCACCAACGGATCACTCATCAACTGATGAATCACCAACAGAAGAGTCACCGAGTAATGTCTCACTAACAGGATGACTCATCGATAGAGGAGTCACTGATAGGCTGTTTATATTTTAATTTATTAAAATTACTTCTAATGGTCATATTTGAGTCATTTAATGATACTGACATATTTAATAATAATTTGTAGGACTTTTAATAGACAGTATGAGGTACGATTTACCAATTCACATGGAAAGATCATTCTCTCTGTTGGCCCTCAATAATAAAAGTTGTCTGAAGAGATAAGCAGTAAGAAGAGTTGTGTACCCACCTGACATACATAAAGAAGAACATATGTGACTCTCATGCACCTACTGTTAACTCAAGAACAAAAGGAATAACGCATGGGGAAATATCAATCAAGTTGTACATCGAATTGACAAACTACATCAGCAAATCAAAAAAGGAGAGAAATATACCTGCAGAACCATACATGTATTTGAAAGATAGAATACGACACTCTGTTTTAGATTCAAATTCCAGAGGAGGACTCAAACCTCATCTCAGCTACATCTAAAGAGTCCAGAGTGGCATCTCAAGACACACAAAACCTTCCAAATACATTCTCAAATTTATTTGCTCTTTTGTGTGCATTTTTACATACTTTTGATTAGTATGTGTATCTATATGTAAATCACACACTTTATCCTATATCAAACTAAAGTATATAAGATATAATTCCACTCATACCTTCTTACAGATTTTTTACTCCCATGAATATGTGTGGAAGAGGTTCTTGTGTGATCTGGTAGTTTGTACCCACAAAGAACTGTGGTAGAGGTCGTGTGACCTGAACAACTTGTGTGCTATTGTGAGTCCCGATCCAGGGTGTGGATCAAACTCTATATTAATTTAAGCTTCTTGGTGTTAGGTGATCACCAAGTGGATAAGATTAGGTCTCTTCTCGATACTGAACTTCTTGTTTCATTTTTGTTGTGTTTCTACTTTTATTTATACTCTAATTTATCACATATTTCATAAAACTAAATTGGAATATGATAGTTAGTCTTAAAAAGTGATTATAACAGTATTGACTCATTAGGTCGGTTTCAAATGTTTTATTAATTATCTAATTCATATAACTAAGAACTAATCACCCTTTCAGAAATTAATCAAATTAATCGAATAGTCAATCTCTTATGAATCCACTACTCACTAACTGGTCGATTGAATTTTAAATTTGGGGAAATATCTAATAATACTTTTAAAAAAATATTTTATAGAAAATCAATTCACCGTTTCTTGAGTTTCATACTCCGAACAACATTTGGTATCAGAGGAGTTTTTAAAATCCATTTTTTCAAAATTTAAAATTATCAATCAGTTTAAACTAGTCTTCAACTATGATTTTAGTTGTGTTTTAAAGATCTCTAAATTTATATTAGTTATAATTTTTTAGTTCTTTAAAAATATAAAATTTATTATTTTTGTATGGATAATAGATTGGAAGGTGCTACTACCAACATAGTACCATTCTTTAATGGAACAAATTATTCACAATGGAAAATTAAAATGAAAATGTAATTAGAAAGTATGGGTTTTGAGATTTGGTCTTCCATTATAGATGAATATAAGATTTATTCTATTGATAAGAACACTTGGGATGATCCAACTAAGGCTACTTATAATAATAACTGAAAATACATGAATTCATTATAAAATTCTTTAGTAGATGAATAATTTAACAAAATTTTTGCATGGAGAACATCCCATGAAATTTGGGATATATTTTCTATTTCACATTCAGTAACCTTTAGTGATAAGGAAATAAGACTTAACACATTTAATATTAAATATGATAAATTTAAAATTAATCATTATGATCCTATTTCTGAAATATATATCAGTTTTAATGAAAATTTTAACACTATGATCTCTCTGGGAAGAGACATTACATCCAAGGAATAAATTATGAGAGTAATCAGATGTTTACCAGATAGATGGAGAGGGACCTCTGTCTCAATTAGATAATCTTGTGATATTATAAAACTACTAGTAAAGGAGCCGATAGGAAAGTTGATGATGTATGTGGAAGAGTTAAAAGTCATCAAGGAAGAGGATGAACCTAAACGAAAATTGGTAGCCTTCAAGACTACTACCTCTAAGAATAAGGAAAAAGAGAAGGTGCTAGCCTCTATTGAATGATCCAGTTTTGATGAATCAACAACAGATAGTGATGAATAGATGGCTCAGTTGTACATACGATTCAATAAATTCTATAGGAATAATAAGTTCTTTAGGAATCCCAATTATAAAGGAAGATATGACAACAAGGGAAACTGTAAAAATGACTGGAATATTAATGAAAAATCATAGGAGATTGTCTGCTATGAATGTAATAGATGAGGATGTGTCAAAGAAAACATTAACAAGTTAAAATAGAAAAATATGTATGAAAACAAAGACAAGATATATAAGAAAGATATGAAGGCCTCCTGAAGTGCATCTGAGGATAGCTCTAGTGATCAACGTCATCTCATGATGAGAGAGATGACATGTAAAATATGTGTTTTATGAAAAACAAATTTGAGGTAACATAATATTCTCCTATACATAATTCGTAATATTCTGGAGTTGAAAGTGATTATGAAAATATGTAATGTGATTAACTATTTGAATACTATAACATACTGGAAGAGACATGAAATGAATTGAAAGATAAATATAAATCATTACAGAAAAAACATGCTCTCACTGTAAATATTAAGTATAAACATACTACTGAAAAGGTAAATAATGCTCAACTTCTCAAAGAAAACAATGAAATAAAAATGTTTAATGATAAATTGAATAAAGATCTAGAAAATTTTACCAATGGGAAAAAATAATCTTACTCAAATTATTGTTAAACAGATAGATCTTAAGTACACTTATAGTATTGGATATCATCATGGACAAAGAAAACTATCTAAAACAAAATTTGTAACTAAATCAAGAAAATATGTTTTTCTACCTAAAAAACAAAATTATGCTGCTAGTTCTTATTCTAGAAAATATTTTACTACCTCTATATTTTCTGGACCACACTAATGGAAATGGGGTTTATCCCCACGCATCTATTCCCACGGTTTAAATAAATGTGGGGATTAATTGTTTTTAATCGTCTATACCCACGGTTTTATTAAAACAGTGGGTATTCAACCCTGAAGTATCAGGCTCCATCGCACTCCCCCCACTTCAACCCTACCTCCCCAACCTCCAACTCTTGGTCCTGTCCTCTCCTCCCTGACCACCGCCTCCTGGACATCTGACCTCCGCCTCCCTTCCCTCTCGTCCCCTATCTGTCCTCTTCCTTTGGGCCATCTGACCTCCACCTCCCGGCCATCTCATCCCCTCCCCGGCCTCTGCCTCCTGGCTCCGCCTCCACTCCCAACCTGGACCTCCCGAAAATCGCCTCCACCTCAACATCCCATACTTCTCCACGCTTCCCACATCTTCGAAAACCTCCCTACTCCCCCCTCTCACCTCCGCCTCAAAATGCAGTTTATGACTTTTCAATTTCACTACTCACTATTCTTTGGAATTCCCTTATATAACATGAAAAAAACCATTCCATATAAAATTTTCCAATATAAGAAATAGAAAGAAAACTTCTATATTGGCATGAGTTACTCTTATATATACAAAGAGTGTTTTCCTTTTCTAGATTACAAGTATAGATCAACCCATTTTTAGGATTTTTCTTTTTGAGGTAATCCTTATGTATAGAATCCAATATAAACTTTACTAATTTTTCTTAATCTAGAATTTATTATGCATCAACATGGATGATATTATGTATATCAGGTTAATATTTTTCATTTACTTTCCCAGTTTTATTTAAACATAAATCATGGAGAAATACTTGTGTTTAATCCATGGTTTATTATTTTAACTTCTAGAATAACCAATGCACTCAATTTCTAGACTTAATTTTCCAAAAATAGCCAATTACATATCTTAAAAAGCTCTAACCTTATCAAAAAATCTTCGAACATATCTTCCCTAATTAATTTATATACTTACACTTCAAAAAAACTTTTATACTTAGCTTTAAAATATCTAGTTAACAAAAAATTCTTCTCAGAACATCTTGGTTCTCAAATTCTACAACATCCAAAAATGAAAAACCATTAAAACCAGTATCAATTTACTTTTAGAATATCATGTTTTACATTTATAACAACATCACTTCTAGAACATCTCCAAACCCACATCCAAAACAAATTTTATAACTTTTCATTCTTCAACTTATCTTCCTAAATAACTTCCAAAAAATCTCAAAACATTAATTTTTGACTTCTATTATCAAACACAAATATTTATTAGAAAACATAACACTTATTTTAAAAAAATACATCACACAACCTCCTGGTTGAAACTTTATGTACCTTTAAATTTTTCTGATAATACTACTATAAATCCTACACAAATATTTAACTATAAATTATTCAAAAGAATACATATTTATGGTGTATTATTTTCACTCCCCATTTTTTAAATATAATGAAAATGGACTTTGTATAAATATTTATATTTTCATTCTCCCCCCTTTATTCGATAATTACATAGGGTTACCTTATTAGCTATACACCCCCTTAATCCATAGAATACATGTTGTATATTTTTAATGGTATCCACTAAATCATTGTTGGTACATTTTTATTCTCCTCAACTTTTAAAATTGATATTTGGAGAATTTTTTCTCTCCCTTTCTCATTAAATTCATTTAAGACCAATTTGATATTAAGCTCTTTCAACCTATTCCGTAAACTCCATCTCTTGAAAAATTGGATCCATTTACCACATTCTAACCATTAGGTTATCTTTAAATCATGTGTTGATTAATCCTTTGGATATTTGACCACTGTCATTTCTACTTGTTAGATAAAAATAATTCCTAAATGTTATTTTCAATGATTTTAATTGTTTCCTCTCTTCAACCATGTTTTACGAAATTATTTTTAGAAATTTAATTTATAACTTATAATTGAATTATTGATGAATACTTTAATCCTAATAATTTTAAACTTGATATAATCAATAACATCGAAGCTGTGCATGTGACTCACTTACATATATAAACATGTATAACATGAGATTTTTCTTTCTTCTACACATCCTGTAATCTCAATAATAATTACACAAAACCATCGGAAAATAAACAATAATGTACTAAGTGTGTGAGTCACACCACATGTTTAACTAATAGATATCACTTTTTCATGATGGACTTCTGACACCACTTGATATCCATGAACCTTCCTTTCCTCACATGGTTGTCTTTTTTATGGGTAAGAATAAACATTTTATATGTTCCCATCCCCAAATCCCCCTAAATGAATTATGTTATTTACACTAATTATATAGATAATAATTTAAACATTGTAACTATTTTTTGGTTATGAAACATTATTTCCTACAAATTTTGGTATCTTAGAAAAAACAATAACCTAACACCACATTATTAGAAGACGAACAAATAAACATAAATTCCATGAAAGTTATTATTAATTACATGTATTCTATTCTATTAATTTTTGTATCCTTATAACAATTTACATATGAAATGATATCATTTATCAATTACCAAATTTCACTTAACACAACTGAAAATTTTATATGAGGCTTTGAAGCAACTTTAATTCTCTATGAGGATCTACATCATTTGAGCATCTTCATCACAAGATGAAATTACAAATCTAGCATACAAATCCAAAGTTGTTTCTCAACACCATTTATTGATTCATATAAGTCCATGATACCATTTTATATTTTTATACCAATTAATATATCTAATAAATCTGAAACCACTTAATGAATTTATCTCCTTTTATCATAATCACACCCTTCTTAAATTTTTATCACTTCAAACAACATGTATAAAATATCAGAACACATTGGGCGAGGGATCCTTTCCATCCATCCTCAAGTTAAGTATTTTGTTTTGTATTAGTAAACCAACCCTTTGTATACAACTATTTTCCCAAGCTTAGATTACTGTGTTTCAAAAATGTTATTTCCTACTAGTTGAGGCCATCATTTACCCCTATATTTAAATTACCTCTCATCATTACCCTTAATATGAACCAATTCTAATTATGACATTCTAACAACTACATCTCTAATGTCTATAATGGACAATGATCATATTATGAACATGTAACGTTCTGAATTTCTAATAATCATTTATTTATTCTTTATGAAATATCACACATATAATTTATTTAACGGTAAATTCCCATATAAAAAGTAGGGGTCGTTATAACCATGATGTAGACATGTAATTTGATGGATTTTTATTATTAATTTTTCTTAAACGTATCTCGAATTTACTTATTACCCATCAATGAGAATGATTCCAGTAAACAAAACATAAAAATTTCCTTCAATTTCCCTGAATGGATTTTATTCATTAACAATTTCATAATAATAAAACGCTAAAAATGTTTTTTAAACACTGAACTATTGTAATGAATAATGGTTTTCCCCGCATGTGCATAATTCCTCTATATCTATAAAGGAGTATTTTACATTGAAATTTTCTTTTTTATTCCCCATTAATGAACACTTGGAAGTGTCTGTTTTTACTTTTTTCTTTTGTTTACATCTCATGGTAGAAATGTTTTTCATTTTTCCCTACTTATTCAATCATGGAATCCTCTTGGCATTAAATATGTTTTTCTAGATAAAAATATTCCTTGATTAATTTAATAACAAAATTGATTGTAATTAATTTTTTAAATTTGATTTACATTGTTGATTGAATGATAATTTTTTTGTTGTTATAAAATGGATAGATGCTGGATGTATCGTACCGATCAGATTTCAACTGAGTTTCAAAATAATTTGGAGAATTTTTTAGATTTTTCATTTAACAATGTGTTAGATGGAGGATATATATAGTTTCCCTATTATAATTGTGTTGGAAGACCATGGTTAATATGAGAAGAAGTTAGTTACCATTTAATGAAATTTGGATTTTAAGAAAACTATAATGTTTGGTTTCACCATGGAGAGACGAGTCAATCTTAGAGTGTTCATAAATGAAATGAATGAAGTGACATGGAGAATTTGATATTTGATCGGTTTCCATATGTGCATCATTTTGAGAGAGATAGCATGCTGGTGCAAGAAGACAATTATTTCAGTACACATGAGGAAAATATTAAAGATGATGATGTTGAGAGAGTGAAAAATTTATTGGATGATGCCATAAATCCAGTATATCAAGAATGTACTAAAATGAGCAAGTTGGAATTTTCAATGCGGTTATATCATGGGAAAACAATGTATGGGATTTCTAATACTGTCATTGATAATATTCTTACATTTTTTAAGGACATTATTCCTGATGGTGCAGATATTCTCTCAAATCATTTCATTACATGGAAGTTAATTAAGAAGCTTGGATTTTCTAATAATAAAGTACAATCTTGTCCAAAAGATTGCAGTTTATTTTTTGAGGAAATAACTGACCGTAATGACTGTAAAGAATGTTTTACATCTTGAAGGAAGACAAATGCAGATGGAACACCATCTCGTGTGCCACAGAAAATCATGTGGCACTTTACATTGATTCACTGAATTCAAAATCTATTCATGTCTCCAGAAATCTCATTCAATATGTGATGGAAAGATGTTGAGAGAATTAAAGGTAATGATAACCTGGTCCATCCTGCAGATGGATTAGCATGGTGTACATTTGATGCACAACATCCTGATTTTGCAGCTGAGGTGCGTAATGTCAGATTGGGCCTATCATGTGATGGTTTTAATCTGTTTGGTCATATTATTACTGTTCATAGAACGTGGCCAGTTTTTATTCATGTTTATAATATACCATCGTGGATGTGTATGAAAAAACCTTTCACTTTCTTGAATATACTGTTATTTTGACATTCGGATCCTGGTAATGAAATAGATTTCTACTTGTAGCCTTTACTAAATGATTTGTAACAACATTGGTATTTAGGTTTTTAGACATTTAATGCTTCTTGAAAGAATATGTTTCAGATGAATGATGCCCTTATATGGACCATAAATGATTTCCCTACCTAGGAAATAACGTCTAGGTGGAGCACGAAGGAAAAAATATCATGTCTCGTTTTTACGAATAATACACGATTGAGAAAGATTAAATATCGTCACAGTTTCAGTTTTATTGGGCATTGCCGATTATTGCCAATGGATCATCAATACAGGAATAATTGGCATAGGTTTGATAATAATGTTGACACTGAAGAACCACCTCAATGTATGTCAGGAAGTGACATGCTTAATGAATTGAAGGATTTCAGCTTTTCATTAGGGAAAGGTTAGTTGAAATCTCAAAAGAGGAAGAATGATGATACTGAAGTCACTTACAATTGGAAAAAGAGAAGTATTTTTTTGTGTTTCCATATTGGTATAATAATTTGTAACATCATTGTTTAGATATAATTCAGATTGAGAAAAATATATGTGAAATGTTTCTTTAAAATCTTTTGAATATTAAGGGGAAGACAAAAGATGACTTCTGATCTTGTCGAAATTTATTGGATTGGGGTATTCGACCAGAACTACATCATGTTTGTATCATTGAAATAAAATGGAATGTTCCCTGTGCTTCTTATGTGATGACACCGATAGAGAAAGATCAACCTCTAGAAATATTGGAGAATATCAAGTTTCCAGATGGATATTCCAGCAACATATCTAAACAAGTCAATAGAAGACATTTGAAATTGAAATCCCAAAAAACTAATGATTATGAAATCCTTCTTATTGAATTGATTCCAATAGAAATTTGGAATTTTCTATCCAATAATATAAGGGTGGAATTGATTCGGTTGTGTCATTTTTTAGAGACCTTTGTGCTAAAAGGTTATCCAAATCATTGTTGATAAAAATGCAGCAAGATGCATCATTAATTCTGTGTGAGTTGGAAAGAAAATTAATCCATCCTTTTTCAATTGCATGCTGCATTTAACAGTTCATCTTTAAACTGAGACACTTCTTGGGGGACCAGTCACTTTTCGGTGGATGTATCCCATAGAACAAAATATGGGCACAATAAATCATATTACTGAAATAAGAATTATCCTAAAGGTTCTATTATGATGAGTTATCTGGCCCAAGAATGTATGGATTTTTTTACATTGTATTTTTATGATGTGACCACAAGACATTGTCGACCAATGAGAAACACAGATGAGCAGTATTAGGAAATTCAACACTCGTTTCCATCTCTTCCTCAAACAAGTGGAATTTTCGGGTCGTATACATTAGTTACATTGATCTTTGAATATCGGAATATGGCACATCGTACAATCATGCTTAATTTTGGTTTTTTAGATGCCTATATCAAGTAAGTAATTTGAATATATATATTTTATCTCATATGATATCATATCACATATACCTTATAATTTTATTGTCATTTTATGTAGAGAACATAAACAAATTATAAGTAGAGTTCATCGGTCTTTTCCATTGAGAAGGAGAGAGTCTATATATAACTAAGAGTTCCCAACATGGTTGAAATCAATGTTATGACCATTACATTAAATACCGTAAAATATAGATATATATTTAATTATATTACACTTATGTATTCCAGGTATTGAGTTTGCCTGCTGACTTCATTTCTCAAGAATTAAGAGTGTTGGCTTTTGGACCCAATTCATTGGTTCGTGACTGCGAATCTTTAAAAATCAATGGATATAAATTTGTTACAACTGATAGAGTGCTAAAAATGAGAACACATCATGATGGAATTATGTTAACTGCTAGAACGGATTGTTATGCCAGGGCATCGGATAGTCGACATCGATATGAATATGTGTATTGTTATGGACTGGTTGAGATAATATTGTTATTTGATTACTACTCTCAAGGTCGAGTCACTATGATGAAATGTAAATGGTTTGATTCAATGATGAAACATTGTACATTTATTGATGATTGTGGATTTAGAGTTATTGACATGAGTTGATTCCTGCATACTGATGAAGTATGCATTTTGGCATCAATGGAAAACAAGGGTTTTATGTAAAAGATCATTTGAAACCTAATTATGGGGTCATTAATGAAATAATCCCAAGACATATTTTTCATGAAGCTGGGGATGAAATTTTCCCCATTGATGCCCCCATCGGTGTTAGAAAAAATGTTGTTTTTGATGACACAAATTGTCCCATTGTGAGAGATGAGGTTGAACCTGAGGTAGTGGAGGGTAATATATAAAAGCAACCATATATATTCAAATTTCATTCAGTTTACCTTGAAAAGAGTTTCTCAGCTTTGTAATAATTTAGTTACTTTAATTTAGTTTTATTTTGGAATGATATGTCTATTTTAGGATTTTTTTGGTTTTGTTTCATTTAATTTTATTTATTTCAATTAAAAAAACTAGGTTTAAAATGTGGTTTTAAAAATTGTATAACTTGGTTGTAAATTATCATTACTGAAAGATGTTGTGAAATTTTTTTGTCTTATTTCGCATCTAAGTTGTATGTATGAATTGTAAAATAATTTTCTAAAAATATTTATTTCATTCTTATGCAGATTATGAAGAAAACCAAAGAAGCTCGCAGGAAGAGATTATTTGATTTTGATCCAATTAGACGCGAGCCTGAGTTGTCTTCAGTGAGTATAATAATTCTAATATTTATCTTCTACATTACATATAATATCATTTTAATATTTTTGATCAAAATTTTTTAGGGATATATAACTCCAGAGATTCCGCTTCTTTGTATGGGAGCGAGCATGGATCCTCCTAGACCAAGGCCGATCTCCCATCTTACCACTCCCCACACTGACCCATCAGTGGCCATCCGATCGACCACACATGTCCATCCTCTTCTTGAGACCCCTAGGATGTTCCCATACATGTCATTTTCATCATCCCATTTATCCTCTTTTTCCCATTCCATGTCCATGCTGACTCAACCAATGTTCTCAACTACACAATTTCCATATCCATTCATGTATCCCCATACCTACTACACATATTCTAACATGTCTTCACCACATCCTTTTACTAAAATCCATCCTACACATATTTAGTATGTTCCTTCAGTTTCTACTACTGTTCATGAAGATCAACCGGAGCATGATGTGGAACAGATACATCCTTCAGAGGTTGCTGATCCAGCACAGTCCACGAATTCCTCACAGCCTATTCAAGATCATGCATCAGGTTTTTTTATTATAAATGTTTCAAATTATATCATTTCACTATTTCCTTATTGTATTTTCACTTAACTCTTCTCTTTTCACCTCTTATCTTATTTTTTGGGATCTTCTAGTAGGCGACGTGGGTGCACTCGAATGCGGGATTCCTCGAATCGTGAAACTAGGATTATGGTGGATTAAAATTCTATAAATCAAATGGTACGTATAAATTCTAAGGAGTGTAGAAGCTTCATGGATACTTTAGCCAAATATCATGTTATCGTTCTAGTGGAACTGGTCTCATGGAGACATATCAGTGCTAATATCAAGGATAGGGCATGGGCACAGATACGAGTACAGAACTTTAATAAATTTATATTTATATTAGTAATGTATTTATATGACTTAACATGTTCATTGAAAAGTTGATTTAACTTTCCTAATGTTGAAGAAACAAATTCTTCTTGGTTGAGTGATCTTGGAGAGTATTGGATGTAATACAAGTATTAGTTACATATTTGTTAGAGGAGTAGAGTGGGTACTGAGTTAGAGGGTGTACCCACAAACCCTGACTATCCAAAAAGTCAATATCAAAAAATTATTGCACATTGGATGACTAAACAGTATAAGGTACTACCCATCATTAATGGTTTTTATATAAAATTTAATTTTTATTACTTTTATTGTTTTTTTGTTTCTTAGGAAGTGTCAGTGAAAAAAAACAAAGATGAAATTACATATCTAATGACATTGGGGAACACTACAATGCCTGATCATGAGAAGCAGCTCGTTTGTTTATCTAAATTAAAATAATTTCCTTATTTGTAACATGTCACCATAAATTATTCATTCCTTCCCTTAGTTAGTCCATGTATTCTGGAAATCAAATCTTATACTAGGAGAATTCTTGCCTCTTTTTCCGAAACAAGTAGTATATTTCCATGAAACCCACTTCAGATAACCATTCAGAAAACCACCAATCAGTTATGACTGTCATTTACCTGAATGTTTTTAGGTCTTTGTTGCAACTCACTTCAATCCAATTTTTTCATTTATCATATATGGTTGTAATACAATTTTTTACATTTCTCATATGCATCATGTTGTATTGGGCATTGAAGGCCCTGTACCTTGTGCCAAATTATTCTAATTGAGTAGTAAAAAAATATAGAACTATAGTTAATTCACAAACACAAGATAAAATTGTAAGTTTGTTTATTTATATTTCAAAAATTTATACGAAATTCATAATTTAATATGGTTATAATTTCAAAAGTCTGCCTTAGAGGCCATGTATGAGAAGGAAGCTGACAACATAGGTCCAAATGATCATTTGAGTCTGGTGTTAGGTGTGGAGCATCCAGGAAGAGTCCATTTTAGACCAAGTAAAAACATATTCCCCTCTAGGTATTGGTCATCAACGGACTCCTCTAAAGCCTCTAAGGCCTCTAAGTTGGAAAGAGCATGTGCTGAAGTAGCAGTGACAAAGAAAATAGTATTAAAAGAGCATGAAAAAAGTGAGCTAATGAATGAAAATTTCATGAAAGCTATGTCAGTTTTGAGTCAGTCACTACCATTAGTGGTTGTTGCCACTTTTAATTCATGTATGGAATCAATGCTCTCTTTAAATCATGCCTCGGGTGATTCCCATGGGGGTCCTAGTGGTGATGACGGTGGTGGCGATAAAGTTGGTGAGGATGTTGCTGATGTTGTTGTTGGTGATGAGATTGCTGATGATGATGTTGATGGTCTGGTTGGTGATGATGTTGCTATCAATGTTCCTGCTGAAGATGATGATGCAGAACATGGGGATGATGATGATTGCAATGGGGGGATATTAGTCCCCTCCATTTATGACTTAGTAGAGAGACTTGTGTTGGAGTTTTTTTGGTGGACTGCTTGTATGTGAATTTATTTATGCAATTAAATGCATTTTGGATTATCTTTTAATCAAGGGTGTTATTTGACAATTATTTTGGTAATTTTCACATGCCATATATTTTTTTATGGTTTGGTGTGTTTATTATTATATCTCCATCTAATCTTGGCCTTAGCAGTGGAGGGGAGGCCTGGGATGGGAGGCTGCAGTGGAGGGCTGGGAGGGCTGCAGTGGAGGGCTGGGGGGGATGTAGTCGAGGGCTGGGAGGAGGTCTGGGAGGGGAGGTTGGGAGGGGTTGCAGTGGAGGTATGGGAGGGGAGGGGGGCGCATTGACTTAATCTCTCTTTCATATACTCGGCATGCAGAGGATGTTCATCGGGAGAGTATGACCGTGTCCTTCACATTGAAGAAGAAGAGCTCATCTATTGAAGGAATTGAGAAGGTTTAGTTACTTATAATATTTTTCTTTAAACATAAAGGCACTGATTTGTAGTTCCTGGAGCGATTCATATTTTTTTTGTTTGGTGTCTTTTCAAAATAGTGGCCTTACGAAGCTATTACAGTTTCTTTTGAGGCAATACCTCGACCCTTGTCACAAAATTGTGGTTTTAATGTGATCAGGACTATGGTTTATCTACATAGAAAGGCATGCAACCTGTGCTCATTTCCCCCTTTCCCATTTTAGTCATCGATTTATGATTATATTGTTATGCAGTTCAGTGATGACACCAAAAACTAAAACACTTTACCTGTGTATTTTATTTTCCCAAAAAAAACTATAATCCTTGGTATGTCAAGGAATGTCAAATTTGATTGGTATACAGTAAATTTGGGGGAGGATGAGGGGCTGGGTAGGGGGAGGAAGAGGGGCTGGGCAGGGGGAGCTAGGCATGAGGTAGGGGAGGGGGAGGGGGAGGGGCTGGGTAGGGGGAGCTAGGCATGAGGGAGGAGCTCGGAAGGGAGGAGCTGGGCATGAGGGAGGGTTAGGGGATGGGTAGGGGGAGCTGGGCATGAAGGAGGGGGAGGGGTTGGGCATGAGGGGAAGATGGGCATGAGGGAGGAGGGGGGAGCGCTGGGTAGGGGAGCTGGGCATGAGGGAGGGGGAGGGGGAGGGGCTGGGCAGGGGGGATGGGCATTAGGGAGGAGCTGGGTAGGGGGGGAGCTAGGCATGAGGGAGGGGCTAGGTAGTGGGTTTGGGGAGGGGGAGGGGAATTTGCTGGGTAGGGGTGAGATGAGGAGATGATTTTTTAATCTTCATAATGCGAACGGGCCTTGAATATTGATAACATTTTTTATTTATGGTGTATACTTTTTATTTATATCATTTGTTGAATTATATTGTGATATATGTTTCTGTATATTATTTCATGTGTTTTTATCTAAAATTTTCTCTAAATATGTCATTGTACCTTACTTATTGTCATGTGATCTGATAGTTATATGAATATTTATAGTTGACTAACTGATTTATATGTTGCATATGATTTTTGTGGTTTTCATCTTTCCATTATCTAATTTTTTAATGTGTTTTTTGTGTTTTAGGAAGACTCCAAATACAAAAGAAATTTCGGATTTAGTTGAATCCTTATTCAGGTTTTACTCCATATTTTTAATTTTAATATTCGGCTGTAGATTTGAGTATGTGTTGGATACATTGAATTGTCATCTCATTTGAAAAGGATCGAGATGTTATTCAAAAGTCATGGATCACGATGTACTTTCAGGAGGTATGTACTCTTATGATTTTTCTTGAATTTTTAATATTTTAACATGATGAAGTTGTTAATATTGATAACATTTTCTATTTATGGTGGATACTTTGTATATATATCAATTGTTGAAGTAAATTGCAATACATTTTTGTGTATTTTATTTCATGCGTTTTTTATCCAAAAGTTTCTCTAAATATTCCATTGTACTTGACTGAACAGGGGGCAGGGGCTGGGTAGGTTGGAGGGGAGGGGGAGGGGGAGGAGCTGGGCAGTGGGAAGGGAGGGGGAGGGGCTACGTAGGTGGGGAGGGGGAGGGGCTCTGCCGTGGGGAGGGGCTGGGCAGTGGGGAGGGAGGGGGAGGGGCTGGCTAGGGGGGAGGGGGGGACTGGGGGAGAAGCTGGGCAGTGGGGAGGGAGGGGGAGGGGCTAGGTAGGGGGAAGGTGGGGGGGGGGGAGGCGCAGGGAAGTGGGGAGGTAGGGGGAGGGTTTGGGTAGGGGGAGTACACACAATTTAGATCGGATCATATCTCTTTTAGAGCCCATTTAAATGGGGTTGTTATTTTTGAATGTTTAGTAGGATAATTTCTATATGGTTTTGTTTTAGATTCTTCATGGGTTTGATTTGTGAGCTGCAAAGCCTGTGTGAGGGTGTGAGATCATTATTTAGAAATGTCTTGTGGATGCCAACTAGTGTTGTTTAATGATCAATTGGATGGATCATTGTAGGAAAGATCACATAGTTTCTTTGAGAACATTGTTGTTTTAGTTTTTGTATTGGGACTGTTTGCTCAAGATTAGAGATATTGAGGTATAAATATTGAGTTTGGGGAACACTTATATTGGATTCTTTTGGATGGAATGACTCCTTTTGATGGAGGTTACTGTCGGGTAACATTATACTACTGATGTGAGTCTAAGGGACTCTTGAGGATGCCATTGTTGGATAGTTTCTGATAAAGTGATTAGTGGTTGTCATAGAAGGCTATTAAGAATGCATGTATTTAAGTTCGATTTGAGGAAACAGAAGAGCCATAATGAGCATATTTATTACATCAAAAGAACACTTTTTTGAAGATTCCAAAAGGGCATAACATTATTATAAATCTAATCACTGTGATAATGTTGAGCTAAACATTCAACTATAAATATTCATGGAAGGAATGTTCATGATTCAGGATGAGATTTTAGGATGATTTAAATATAGTTGATGCTGAATTTTGTGGGAGCATTGACAAAAAAATACCAATATATTTAGTGGATAGTAAATTAGTCATTTCTTGAGGTACTTGGAATTTCAAATTGAATCCCACACATTCCCACATCTGTAAGAGGAAAACTTCGTATATAAAGGGGGAACATCACATGAGTTATGTATATGAAAAATAGGGAATATTGAGAATTAGATATTGAGTGTTACTAATAAAAAGCGTTGAATAAGGGGATTTTGTGATCTACTTTCATCAAAAGTGCATTTGGGTCAAAGGAGGTGTGAAGAACCGGAAGCATAACATTTAAAAAAAAAGAAGAACTTGAAGGAAAACTTTTTAAATGATGTTCCATAATGTTGAAAATTGATTAGATCCAAATCATTCCAGATCTAGAGGAAGTTTCAAGACAATTTTACCTTTCTCAAAATATGTTAAATATCTCCATGTAGTTAGACACAAGATATAGTGATCCAATATTCTTATAGAGGAATACCATTTAAAGAAGTCTATTTTTCTACACTTGATCAACTCTGAAAAGAAGCTTGTGGATGGGGAATATAAATAGTTGTAGGAGGCTTTTAGATGGGGTATATAACGAATCACTGAAGGAGTTTTAAATTATGTTGTATAACCATTTTATGTATAAATTATAGGGTGTATAACCAATTAGTATTGATATTATTAGAGTATCTATGTCGTCTCGTATAACTAACATGGAAAGTAGGTTTTTCACTAAACTTTGTAAATCATGTTGTTCCGGTATTGTTCTTTCATTTTCATATGTATGAGGTAAGGATGATATTTTTATATAGAGAGGGTCATGTATTTAACCATCCATAATGTGGGTGGATACTTATAGTTTAGCTATTTAGAAGATGTGGATAAGGTTGTATTATCGAACATCCAGTTTGACATGCCATGTATATATGCTAATACAGGTGCAGAATGGTAGGAAGGTGCAACTGCTCGGCCTTGGGAACTTGTCAATACCCACAGTTTGTTAAACCGTGGGTAAATATGGGGGCACTGTAAATCAGTATACCCACGGTTTGAAAACCGTGGGTAATATCAATTTTCCTTGGTCTATAACCAGGGTTTTCATAGAACCGTGGGTATAGACCTATTGTGACGGCACTTTAGTGCACGGTTTCTGAAACTGTTGGTATATCCTATACCCACAGTTTCAAGGGCTATACCCAGGGTTTTAAACCATGGGTATAGGTGATATTTCCAGTAGTTCCAAATAGAGTCTATTTTTAAAATACTTTACATAATTTTTATAGGAAACCCTTGAAGAAAATGTGGGAACTTAAATCACTAATTACTAATGTTATTATACCCAAACTAATTTGGGTACCAAAATCTATTTTTGTTTAATTTTTTTAAGAAGAATGATTAAAGAGCTCATAAAATAGTCATTGGTACTTGAACAGTGTATGTTCAAGACATATGACAAGAGACTATACAAGCTTCAAGAACATAGTCAAGAATTATGGTGGATATGTCACTTTTGATGAAAATTCTATAGGAAAAATAATTTTCTTAGGACAAATTGGTAACTCTAACTCAGTTTTAATTTATAAAGTACTTTTTTTTATGGATTGAAATATAATTTTATTAGAATTTCAAAATTATTTGATGATGTATTTCATGTTAAATTTTAAAATAATTCTTGCAATGTTTTTAACTCTAACAATGAATTAGTATTTTCTCCTATTAGAAATGAAAATGTATATGCTGTTAAATTAGAATATTTAGTTTCTCAAAATGTTTCTTGTTTAAGTGCCTTGTATAAATATTCTTGGATTTGGAATAGGATATTAGGACACTGTAATGTACACTCTCTTAGAAATCTTACTAGAAAATGACTAGTCAAGGATTTACCAAAACTTGATTTTTCAAATAAAAATGTTTTTAATCCTAGCCGGAAGTGTAAACAACACAATATATCATTCAAATAAAAGAAAGAAATTTTAAATTCTCGAACATTAGAGTTGTTTCATATGCACTTGTTTGGACCATCTATAGTTTCTAGTTTATATTTAAATCACTATGTGAATGATCTTGTAGATGACTTTTCTAGATATACATGGACTTATTTCTTATCTAACAAAGTGAAGCATGTACATACATCACCATGTATGATAAAAAAATGGAAAATATAAGTGTAATTACAATAAAATATTTAAGAAGTTATCATGGCCATGAATTTAAAAATCAAGACATTGAGTAATTTTTCTCACAAAATGGATGTAGTCATAACTTCTCTTCCCCTAGGGCAGCTCAAAAAAATGGAGTTTTGGAAATAAGAAATAGAACTTTACAAGATATTTCCTGAACAATGCTTAATGAATATGAACTACCTGTTTACTTTTAGGCTGAGGTTGTGAATGTTACTTGCTACATAATTAATATAGTCTTAATTAGAAATATCCTCAAGAAGAATCCTTATGAGTTATGGAATAATAGAAAACCAAAAGTTAGTTACATCAATGTTTTTGGTTGCAAAGTCTGTATCCTCACTACAATGGAAAATCCTGACAAATTTTCATCCAAGTGTGATGAAGGAATCTTCTTATGTTACTAAATATCTTGTAAATCCTATAGTTTCTCTAATAAAAGAACCATGTGTATAGAAGAATTTGTGCCTATAAAAGTTCATGAAACAGATTCACATGAACCTAAGACCTCCCTAGACAACCATGAAGAAGAAATGTCAAATCTGAACATAAATGAAAAATCATCTAACCATCTTGTCTTGCAATCTATTAAATCAATTAGTTCTGTAAATTCTTCAAACTCTGGACATGATGAACATGAACCTATAGATGAACCTGAAATTACTAGCCCCTCCTTTTATAGACCGACTAGAACCCTCAAAAACCAACCTTTAACGGTTGTTGTTGGAGACTTAGATAAAGGGACACAAACTAGATCTTCTCTTAGAAACCAGGTTGAACATCGAGCCTTTTTGTCATAGCTTGAACCTAAAAACCTCAATGATTCAATTTAAGATGAATATTGGGCGATGTATATGCAATAAGAACATAATAAATTTGAATGAAATAAGGCTTTGAAACTTTTGGATAGACCCAAATACACCTTTACCATAGGCACTAAGTGGGTGTTAAGGAACAATGTTGTTGAATCTGGTAATATTGTTATAAATAAAGCCAGATTGGTTGTATAAGGTTATAGTCAAGAAGAAGGAATTGACTATGAAGAAACTTTTTCACCTGTTGCTAGACTTGAGGCTATTAGAATCCTCCTTTCTTATGCTACCCATCGTAATTTCAAGCTTCATCAAATGGATGTTTAATGTGTATTCCAAAGTGGGTATATGGTTGAGGATGTTTTTGTTCCACAAACCCTTGGTTTTACAAACCCTCATTTTCAAAACCATGTTTTCAAATTAACAAAATATTTGTATGGTTTAAAATAATATCCAAGATCTCGGTATGATAGACTAAGTACATTTGTCATTACAAAAGTCTTCTCAAAAGGAATTACTGATCCTACTCTTTTTATAAAAAAATTCTAAAGATGTTTTAGTAGATCAAATTTATGTAGATGATATTATTTATGGATCATTAAGAAATAATTTATGTATTGATTTTTATAAAATAATTCTAAATGAATTCGAAAAGAGTTTGATTGCTGAACTCAAATTCTTTCTTGGATTTCAGATTTATCAAAATAATGAAGGTATAATTTAAATCAAAGTAAATATACAAATGATATTTTAAAATGATTTGGATTTGATAGCATTAAAATTAGTGACGCTCCAATGAGTAGTAATTTTAATTTCGATCTTGATGAAGATTGTAAATATGTTGATCAAACCACTTATAGAGGAATGATTGGATGTTTTCTCTACATGACTGGTAGTAGGCCAGATATAATATTTAGTGTGTGTGTGTGACCGTTATCAAGCTAACCCCAAATAATCTCACATAAATGCTGTTAAATGAATTTTCAAATACCTCAAACATTCTATCAATTTAGGTTTGTTTTACCATAATGGAAAATCATTTGATATAGTGAGTTATTCTAATAATGACATTGGTGGATGCAAGTTATAAAGAAAGACAACATCCGGAACATGTAACATTTTGGGAAAGTATTTAGTTTCATGGTGTAGTATGAAAAAAAATTCTATTGCATTATCTACTATTGAAGCTGAATACATAGCTGATGGCAGTTTTTGTGCTCATATTTTTTGGGTGAAACACACTACTATACTATAGATATCAATTTCGACATTTACCTATAAATTTTGATAGTAATATTTCTATTAACATATCTAATAAACTAGTTTCTTATTCTATAACAAAATATATTTACGTAAGAAATCACTTTTTGAGAGATCATTATCAAAAGGGTGATGTAACTTTAGAATTTATTGGCATTGAATATCAGCTTGCTGACATATTCACAAATCCACTAAACTTTGATGGAATAAATTACATCAGACATGATCTAGAAATGATTAATCTATAAGTATCTTATAGTCTTTCCCCTTTGTCAAAACTGAGAAAAATTGTTAAGTTGACACTGTTAGACCGACACTGTCATGTCGAATCTATCATGCCGACATTGTCATGCAGACTCTGCCATGCCGACTCTTTCATGCTGACACTGGCATGCTGACACTGTCATGCCAACTCTGTCACGCCAACAATGTCATGCGGACACTTCTATCATGCCAACACATTTTTCATGCCGACACTGATGAGTCACTCTTTTAATTGTTTTATGTTTTTAACGAAAACGACATTTTTTTGATTATATATAAAACTTGGTTTTCAATTTTGATATTTTCACTCGATTTAATCCCTAAATGTTATAAACATGAATTATTACACACTACTACTTACCTTGAGATCTTCATTGATCACTCTAACCTCAACCTTTCACCTTCTATCCTTCAACCAAACTCTTAAAATGTTAAAGGTGAAGTGCCTTATTGAAGGATACTCTGATAAGTCACCACCCAGTAAGAAGAAGAAAGGGGAGTCCAGTGGATCTTCTAGTACAATGAATCGAGCACTGGACAATTGTATAGTAACTCCAGAAAAATGTGGTGTCTGCAGAATAGTTTTTGGAGAGAAAGTCACTAATACTAAAAGTTCTACACGATCATGGTTGGATTCCATGGTTTTTTTAGAATGGAAGAGAATATTATTCAAAGCTGGTGCATGAGTTCTACATGAATTCTGAATATCTTTTGGAAGGAAGTGATGCCTATTTGATTAAATCAATGGTTAAAGGAAAGAGGTATTCTTTCACATCAAATCAGTGGTATTAATTTCTAAAATTTACTCATAAAGAAGTTTTTTATGATTATCAAGGTACTCCTCTACATAAAAGAGATATTTTTAGCCTTATGATAGCTTTTAAATAACTTAATGACAATGAGCCTCGAATGTTGGTTACTAATGAGCTACTTGGATAGTGAAGAATCTTGTTTAAATTCATCCAACACCAAATTTGTCCCAAGAAAGGGGACTTTTCTTCTATGAAGTACTAGGATGTCTATCTGGTACATCTACTGAAGAATGGAGTTTAGGTGAATCTTTGCAAGTATTTAATGGTTTATATAAGTGAGATGATCAAACCGTACTATAATATAAATTCTTTGTTTTACCCTAGTATGATATCTACTATGTTGAAAGAAAAATGTTGTGTGGATGAAAGTGATGAAACTGTATCAGAATGCAATGTCTTTTGTTTGAATAAGGCTATCTGTGGAAGAATAAAGATTCATTATAATATGTGGAAGAGAATGTTGGTTAGTGATGAAGAGAAATATTATTAAAAATTCAATCATGTGGATCACCCTACTAGACCAAAAGATATACGGTACCCGAGTTTGGGTCTTGATGAAGAAGAAACATAATTTGGGGAGAAAGGAGGTGAGGAAGATGAATATGACAGGGAAGGATCTCATATTGATGATAGGAGTGGTCCTAATGTTTCTATAAGTCCTCCTAAGATACCGTATGGACAACCTAGCCCACCACTGTACTTAGCTTCAAAAGAATAAATTTCAAGGGATGATGAATATGAATAGGAAATTGAAGTGAGTGGCGTTGTGGAGTATGATTCTAATTACTCAGATGAAGAAGAAGAAGAAGGGGATCAAAGAGAAGAAGGAAAGGTAGATGTTTCTGGAAATGATGAAGAAGAGGAAGAAGAAGAAGAATAGGAAGAAGTGGAAGGAGATGAAGCAAATGGTGATGGAGGTGATGCTGGACTTGATCATTCCAACATTGGTTGTGATGATGTTCGTGAAGATGAACAAGATATAAGAGTTGATCTGGATTCTCCAATGTAACATAAAAAGAATAATGAGTTGTTACCTGCTCCTCAAGATGTGTATGTAAGGAGGAGACATCAAACTGAGGGGGAGAAAGCTTCTAAGAAGGCTGACACTGAGGGGGAGCCTCTGGAAATAGAAGTTCAAGATGGTGAATAACATCAACTTGTAAGAGTAAGGACTGATACTATCTCTCCTCTAAATGATGATGTAAAGGTTGAATGGGTGAGGAATCCTGGGTACATTGAACTATCATTAGATTATGTAGATTCAGATGATGATGTTTTTATATCTAATGTAAGGGAATCGGTGGCTGAGACCCCTCCTAGTGACTATGTCGATAAGGCCAATTTGTAAAAATTCAAGTAAGACATATGTTCATCAGTAAGACATACAGTACAATCTCAGATGAGATATGAGATTGATGAAGATAGTAGAGAAAACACTAAGCTGAATGATAACTTGAAAGGTACCCGGTCTATGGTTGACGGTGTAAGGAAAACTAGGACTTCTAGTTCTACTTATTCCATAGCTAGTGCATCTCACGATGATATTGTTTCAGTCTCATAGATGTTGATAAATGAAATTCATCAAAATTTGATTAAAACCATCGAATCCATTTTAGAAAATAAAACTAAGCTTTAGAATGATATAAAGAAGTTGACTATTGGAATCAATGTTTTAACCACTAAGTACATGTATATAATGGAAAGTGTCATCAGAGGACATGAAGATCGTGTTTCTCATCTCAATGTTCCTTATATTTTCAAACTAAGAAAGGAAGTAAAGAAAATAGTTAAATCTACTTCAACCTCAACTACTTCTATACACTCCAAAGATTTGGAAGCTGTCAAATCTACTGTTAGGGAAGAGTTGAAAGAAATGCCAAGTGTCCCATATTTATAAATCCTTGTAAAATATGACATGTTTGTTGACCATGTGCAATAAATGATCAGGATTAATACCAAGGGAGCCACTGAGACTCAATGAAGTGCTTACTAAGAAAGTAAATAATTATTTTTAGAAGATCTATACCAAGCGTCAGATCACTAGTCACTTCATATACTTAGTGGAAAATCTCATATTACCACCTGTGATTGTTTCCTTTAAGGACCAAGTTCAGAAACCAAAGGATTTCAATCCTCTCTTGAATAAATTTATGGAGAACAATTATGACTTTGAAAAAGCAATGAAGTATGGTGGATAGATCCTTGTTGACTGTATCAGGCTGATAAAATCATATCTCCATATTTAGTGTGAATCCATAGTTGATCCAGTTGCTACTTATCTTCACTATGCTCTGCTAATGACTTCCTCTCCGATGAAGGTTGCTCAAGCCGTGACCCAGATCTTCCTTGTTATCATAGAACAGCCTCAACCATGAGATTTATCCCAGCATAGATCAAGCCTATCACAATCTATTCTAGCAATAATTCCTCTACCTCCACTAAAGATTCATTCAGATGGTCTGGTTTCCCAACCACCACCTAATAGACCTTCCATTGACCCATATAATAAGGGGAATGCACCCCTTGATCCTAATAAGTAGTGTGGAGTCATTATTTTTTATAGGGATGAGTGATAGTACTTTTTTTATTTCAATGTAATTTGATTGTGACTGACAATTCATTGTTTCTAATTTTCTATTTTAGTTTTTCACCATACACATTTTTCTAATCCCAAAAGGGGGAGAACAATTATTAAGCATTATTAATAAACTCTTCTTTACTTAAAAAGGGGATAAATTTATGCATTTTTTTTACTCTGATACATTTTACTTCCCATAATTATTCTTGATCTTATTCATCTTTATCAGATTGTTTATTTTAATCCTTCTCTAATGGTTCTTAATAATCCCTTGATTTTTTTTCATCAAAATGGGGGAGATTGTGGACAATAAGATATTGTTGTCCACTATCTATAACTAGAATAGTTTTAAAAATCACAAATAATGTCATATATTATAACATATATCCTACCTCGTTATAAAAAATAACGTCTTAATCAAAAGTCACATATCTTACCTCAGATCCTAAATCATGTCAGATCCTAAGTCATGTCAAAGCTTATCTAGTTTATCAGATTATTTAAATAATATAACTAATTATGATTTTTTATGTCTAAAAAGCTTATAATTTATTATCTATGTGTAACTATGAGTATTAACACATTATAAAATTGATGTTCTGTAAGATAGTCAGAACACCTAAAATTATCTATGTATGAGTCACTAACACCAACAGAATAACAGAGACACCAATAGATGAGTCGCCGACTGATGTCTCACCGACATGATGACTCACTAACTAATGTCTCACCAATAGAAGAATCAATAATAGATGACTCACTGACTAACAACTCACCGATTGATGACTCACTAACTGATGACTCACTCACTAATGACTCACTGATAGATGAGTCACCGACGGATGTCTCACCGATAGGATGACTCACATAAAGAGGAGTCACCGAAAGACTATTTAAATTTTCATTTATTAAACTTATTTCTAATGGTCATATTTGATTCATGTAATGATATTGGCATATTAAATAATATTTTGTAGGACTTTTAGCATATAGTATAAGGTACGATGTACCTATGCACGTGGAAAGATCTTTCTCTCTATCGCCCCTCAAGAATAAAAGCTATAAGAAGAGATAAGTAGTAAGAAGAGTGATGTGCCTGCTTGAGATACATACAAGAAAAACATCTATGACTCTCATGAACGTACTATTAACTCAGTAAAAAATGGAAGAACATGTGAGGAAATCTCTATCAATCTTGACATCGAATTGAAAAACTACTTCAGCTTATCAAAGAAGGAGAAGAATATACCTACATAACCACACTTGAACATGGAAGCCAGAATACAACACCCTGTTTTAGTGTCAACTTCTAGAAGAGGACTCAAACCTCATCTCAACTACATCTGAAGAGTCCAGATCTACATCTCAAGGCACACAGTTCCTTCAAAATCCTCTCCCATATTTATTTTATATATTTTCAGCATTTTTACATACTTTTGAGCAATGTGTGTATATGTCTGTAAAGAACAACCTATCTCCTGTATCAAACTAAAGGATAAGAGATATTCTTCCACTCATACCTTCTTACACCTTTTTTCTCCCATAGAAAAGTGTGAAAGAGGTACGTGTGTGAACTGGTAGTTTGTACCCATGAAGAACTATGGTGGAGGTTTTGTGAACTTGACATCCTGTGTGGTTTTGTGAACCCCGATATAAGGTGTGGATCAAAATGTCTATTAATTTAAATTTCTTGGTGGCAGGTGATCACCAAGTGGAGAGTATTATGTCTCAGCTTGGGAAAAAACCTCTTGTTTCATTTCCTATGTGTTTCTAATTATAGTTTTACTCTTCTTTATAACATTTTTCTAAACATAAATTAGACTCTGACAGTTAGTCTTAGAAAGTGTTTATAACAGTATTGACTCATTAGGTTAGTTTCAAAAGTTGTATTAATTATCAAATATAAATAAATAATAAGTAATTACTCTTTTGAGAAATTTATCTAACAGTCAACCTCTTACTAATTCAATACTGGCAAACTGGTCAATTGAATTTTAAATTTGGGGAAATTTCAAATAATACATTTTAATAGAAATTTTTATAGGAACTCAATTCACCCCCTCTTGAGTTTCATACTCCGACCAACACTTGTGTTTGCCAAATTTTTGGGGTCTAAATTTTGAAGGATGGATTTCAACACAAAAAGTGGATTTTCATGAAGGCCTTATGAAAATATGGCAAAGGCATGTGTTTTGTGGAGATGGGCTTTGGGAATTGTGTTTCACGAAAGAATAAAGTCTTCTGAAGGTGTGCTCCACGATTACGATGAGCATTGTGAAATATATATTTATAGAATCAAAATTTCATAAATATGGTAAAGTCATGGATTTCACAAAGCTTGGAACTATGCTCGTGAAGATGAGAAGCATCACGGATAGAGACGGTGCTTCTAAATGATTACAAGAAGAGGAGCATCATGAATAGAGAATGTGCTTCTACACGGTTACGAGAAGAGAAGCGTTGCGAATGTGTGATGTTTTGATGGAAGGATTTTGGACTATGAAGACCACTAAGATTATTGAGTTTCATTATAGCATCATGAAGGGAGGATCACTATAAAGGTGTTTTTGAAAGATCTTAAAATCATGCTAGAGGTGATGGATCATCACAAACAGCTGAGTTTATAAAGAAGAGGCTACCCCTCTTCACTCATAATGAAATTTTCAAGGAAAATTCTTACTATATTTGATTTCATGAACCAAGGGGAGCTCCATGAATCTAGGTTTCAATGTGATCTTTAGCATCAAGAAAATAATACTTTCGTCTTGACTGATGCAAATGATTTTGATTAAAGGGTGCTTCATGATGATGCGGTATTCCACATTGACTCCGTGAGCTTTGGGAAGGAGTTTGTTCTACAAAGGAAGGGGTGCTTCATGAAGGAGTGAGCTTCACTAAGGGGCTTTGAAAAATGCAGTATTAAACATTATGTTTAAACTCTGGTTCTACGTACAAAATTTAGAGGATGTAAAACATCAAGAAACATGGATTTTCTTGAAGGCCATATGAAAATATGGTAAATGCATGAATTTCATGAAGATTATATTTATTCAGAGTGTTTCACAAAGGATCAAAGAATTATGATGGTGATATCCTCAACTAAGATTATCATTGATAACGTTAAAGATGAGGGGAATTAGGAGTGGATAATTGTGGTAGCACAAAGGTTTGAGGGAAGGCTTCGTAATTATGTCAAGCATTGAAAATGGAAAATTTCCATGGAGCTTCATGAAAGGAGTAGTGTCGTGAAGATATTTTTGAGTGATCATATAAATGTATTGGAGGTTGTGGCTCATTGAGAAAGGGTGAGCCTATAAATATAAGGCAACCCCACTTCATTTTCATAGAAGTTATTACAGAAAAGCTGAAATATATCTAATTTCATGAAGGCAGAGGATCTCTACAAAGTATTATTGCTATAGGATCTTGATAATCGTGAAAATGCATCCAATGTATTGACTGATGCCAATGCTTTTAAGTAATGGGTTATTCACAAGGATGATATATTCCATGTTAACTCAGTGAGATTCATGAAGGATGTTTTTTCCATGAAGGCATGTTGCTTCGCGAAGATTGGGAGCTTCATGAAGGGAGCATCATGAAGGTATCTTCAAAAAGGAGCTTTATGAAAAACAATTTCTATACCCATTTTAGGTGAAATTATCTTTCGACATGAATCAAAATCAGATTAGGGTATCAAACTATGTATCATTACGAATTCCAATAAGTTCCTACCAGCTTTTTGGTAGGAAAGAGAAGAATTGTTTGGAACTATCAAATTTGTGGAAGTAGATCAGGAATTACCAAAACATTGTATTGCATCATATTGTGTTGGCATAGGCACTTGTACTTTTGGATTATTTTCAATGTACTACACAATATTAAGGTAACATCTTACTCATTGTATTCCACGTCAAAGGATTGTTTTGTAGTGTATTGTGTGGAATTGGATTATTTCCAAACCATACCAAGGACTAGCTACTCTTGTTGAGTAGTGATCCTTATAAATTATTGTGTTCCTCTAGATGTGTGGTTCATTTGTGAGTAGTAAGGAAATAATTCTTTAACATGAGGAAAAGTTTGTTTCATAAGGAAAAAATAAAGGAAAAATATAGCATTGATTCAGCCCATCCTCCTCTCAGTGATACTTGAATCCTAACTGGGGAACATCATTTTTTATTTAAATTTTACATAAATTTTAGTAAAAAGGACATATAACCTACTCAAAACCTATAAAACTCATTACAAATGTTTTTGATACATTAAGGAAATTATCCATGATACTTTTGGGATGTGAAGGAATCATTCTTACCTTAATCCAAGGCATGGTGTGACCGCTATGACTCCAAGTGCATCTGTTTTATTTAAAATTTACTTCATTTTTAGTAAAAAGGACATCTAACCTACCCAAAACCAATAAAACACATTCATATTGTATTTATACTTTATAAAAATGATACATGAGTCATTTTAGAGATGTAGGAATTATCCACACCTCAATCTGATTCACAGTGTGATCAGTATGTCTCTAAATGTGTCTTTTTTATTTAAAATTGAAATAAGTTAAAACAAAAAAAACATGTGACCTACTGAAAACCAAGTAAATTCAGTTGTATTGGGTTGATATTTATTTCAATGATCCATGAGTCATTTGGGATGTGTAGGAATAATTTGCACTTAAATCCAAGGCATGGTGTGACCGGTATGACTTCAATTGCATCTTTTTTATTTAATGTTAACATAAATTTTAGTAAAAAGGAAAATTGACCTACTAAAAACTGATAAAATATATTATTAATGTTTTTATACTTTATTATGGTGATCCATATGTCATTATTGATGTGTACGAATCAACCTCACATCAATTCAACACACTGTGTGATCAGTATGACTCCAAGTGTGTTTTTTATTTAAAATTGGGATTAATTTTACCAAAAGGAGGATGTGTCATAATAAAACCATGAAAACACATTAATATTGTTTTATAACTTTAGTAAAATGAACCATGAGTCATTTGGGATGTGTAGAAATCATCCACACCTCAATCCAACACACAATGTGACCAATATGACTCCATGTGCATATTTTTATTTAAAAGTGATATCAATTTTAGTAAAAAGAACAATTGAACTACTCAAAACTGAGAAAATGCATTCATGTTGTTTTGATACTTTATGAAAACGATCCAAAATTCAATTTAGACATGTAGTAATCAGCATTATCTCAATACGATGCATGGTGTGACTGGTATGACTCAAAGTGTGTCTTTTTATTTAAAATTGACATCAATTTTAGTAAAAAAGGAAACATACCTAGTCAAAATCAAGAAAAGACATTAAAATTGTTTTCATACTTTATAACAATGATCCATAATCCATTTGTGTCTTGTAGTAATCAACCACACCTCATTCCGAGGCACAATGTGATCAGTATGACCCCAAGTGTGTCTTTTTATTTTAAATTGAATTTAATTTTAGAAAAAGGAACAGGTGAAGTATTCAAAACCAAAAAAATGCATTTGGTTTGTTTTGATAATTTAGGGTAACATTACATGATTTATTTTTGATTTTTAAGAATCACTTGCGCCTTAATCTGATGCACGGTGTGACCAATATGACTCCAAGTTCCCGTCATAAGTTTAAAATTGACATTAATGTTCAAAACACGTGTCACTCACTAAAACCCAATAAAATTCCCTTAGATTGTCTTCATAATCTAGGAAAAAAATTAAGAATAAATTTGTAACATGTAAGAACTAGTCTTAGGTAAAATGGATACATGATGTGACCCGTAAGACTCAAAGTGCATGTTTCTTAGTTTGAAATGAAATTTTAGTAGAAAAAATAAGTGGCATACTGAAAACTGATAGAATGAATTCAGATTGTTTTGATACTTCATGAAAATTATCCTCAAGTACATTTTGATGTATAAGAATCAACCACACCTCAATCCCACATATAGTGTGACCAGCATAACATCAAATGTGTGATTATTTAAAATTGAAATTAATTTTATTAAAAAGAATAAGTGACATACTAGAAACTGAGAAAACGCATTCGAATTATTTTAATACTTTAGGAAAACAATCCATAAAAAATTTTGACATGTAAGAATCAACTAAACTTCAATACAATTCATGTTGTGATAGGTATATTTTTATTTAAAGTTGACATTTTTTTAATATATTTTTTATATTAATGTTTTATTTATTTTTTTATAATATTACTAAATTAATTTTTTTTTCATATATAGGTGGATTATTTTCCACATTTTGAGGTTATTTATTCACCAATGGATACCATGGGTGGACCTTTTTTAGATGAGATGACAGGTGGAAAAGAAAAATATTAATGTTTTAAATTGTTTATGGATAGTGATTTCAAATATAATTATATAAAACACTATTTGAAATGTATATAGTATTGCTTTTTTATTTGTGATATAAAATTTATTTAAATTAAATTATATATTTTGTGTATAGGAGGTTTTAATGTGTTATTTTTATGTATAAGAGGTTACTACAATGTGTTGATATAAAAACAAGGGCCTTTATCACCACTATTTCTAACACTAATAAAGAGTGACCTTTATCACCGCTAGTTTAGAACTCATAAAGGGGATCCCATTTAATAGTGGTATGATTAACAATGCTATTTTAGTGCTCTTAAAGGGAATATCTTTATTATTGAGAACACAAAATTGATTTTGAATGAGATGATTGTGAATAAACACAGCATTTATGTATTGTAAATGACAATCAAAACTATTACGCATCATATAAATGAATGATATAAGAAAGGAGATAAAAATCAGTTGTAAGGTTTTTTTATTTTTGTAATTGCAATCATTCCAAAAATCAGACTATTTTTTGGGTGTGATACATGCTATAAAGGTGGCTCTATCGTCTCCCCGTCGAATCTGTAATCCTGTATTTTTCGTTCTCATCAACCGGAAAAGATGAATGGGAAACATATTCAACTCCCATGGAGAACCAAGATTTATGTCTCTCTCCTTTACTTCTTGATGGACGCCACTCATCGCTCCGATGACACCATCAACTATATCCTCAGTAACATTTTCAATGTCAAGGTGTCCCCTAATCCCTGTACTGTGAATGGCGTTAAGACACCCGATGTCACTGTCAATGCCTCTTGAAACCTATGGTTCCACCGCTTCATTTCAGACAATAGATACAGTGGAGTCCCCATCATCGTCTTCTTCCATGGTGGTTGCTTCACTTTTCTTGGGTTCTACTCAAAGGCCTACAAATCCATGTGTCACTGCTTCTCCCTTGAGCTCTCAGCTGTGGTGGTGGTCGTCAATTAATGTTCGTCACCAGAACACAAGTTCATGTCCTAGTAAAATGACATATTTGATGTGTTGGGGTTCCTTTATGGTGGGGTTGGGGGGTTACCTAAGGGCGCGGACGTGGGGCGGTGCTTCCTGGATGGGAACAACATGGTCGCGAACCTAAGCCATCAGGTTGTATTGCGGGCGACGGGGTGGGTGCAGGTGGTGGGGGTGGTGGCCATCCATCCCTACATTGTATTGACTTGAGTGTGATTCCTACATGTCACATATGACCAATAAATCATTTTCCTTAAATATCAAAACAATCTAAATGCGTTTGCTCAATTTTCAGTATGTCACCTATTGTTTTTACATAAATAAATGTTAATTTTAAATAAAAAGAGACACTTTGAGTGATACCGACCACACCATGAATCATATTAAGGTAAGGATTATTTCTTCACATCACAAATGACCAATAAATCCTTTTCCTAAAATATAAAAATGATAAGAATGTGTTTTCTCATTTTTTAGTATGCTAGTTGTGTTTTTTTACTAAAATGCCATTTCTAACTGGAAACATGCATTTTGAGTCATATTGGTGGCATCGTGCATAGGTTTGATTTGATACTACTTTATACACATCAAAAATGACTTCTAAATCACTACCCTATATTATCTAGACAATCAGGTCATGTTTGCTTCGTTTTCATTGAGTGACATGTTTTGAACTAAAATGTCAATTTTAAACTGACAACGGACAATTTTAGTCATAGTGGTCACACCGTGCATCATATTACAGTGAGGTTGGCTCCTACGCATAAAAAATGACTCATGTACCATTTTAATAATGTATCAAGACAATATGAATGCATTTTCTTGGTTTTCAGTATGTCATTTGTTGTTTTTACATAAATTAATGTAATTTTTTAATATAAATAGACATTTTGAGTTATACCAAAAACACCATGCATCATATTGAAGAGAGGCTAATTCTAACACTGTAAAAATGATAATATAAAATTGTTCTAAAATATAAAAACAATCTGAATATTTTTTCATGGTTTCCAGTATGTCACTTGTTGTTTTTACTTAAATTAATGTCAATTTTAAATAAAAAAGAGACACATTGAGTGATACCGGACACACTGTGAATCGTATTGATGTGAAGCTAATTTATAAAGATCAAAAATTACTAAAAGATAATTTTCCAAAAATATCAAAACAATCCAAATGCGTTTTCTCAGTTTTCAGTATGTCACATGTTGTTTTTACTTAAATTATTGTAAATTTGAAATAAAAAGATGCACTTTGAGTCATACCAGCCACACCATGTGTCGTATGGAGGTGGATCTAAATCATAAATGTCACAAATGACTAATATATCATTTTAATAAAATATTAAAACGATATGAATGTTTTTTTTCAATTTTCGATATTTCACTTGCTGTTTTTACTTAAATTAATGTCAATTTGAAATAAAAATAAGACACTTTGAGTTATACTAGCCAAAATATGCATTTTATTGAGGTGAGACTAATTACTACATGTCAAAAATGATTAATATATCATTTCCCTAAAATATAAAAACAATCCTAAGGTGTTCTTTTGGTTTTCAGTATGCCCTTTGTTGTTTTTTCTTAAATTAATGTCAATTTTAAATTAGAAGCGGTGCATTGACATATACCAACCACATTGTGTGTCTGATTGAGGTGTGCATGATTATTACATTTCATAAATGACTAATAGATCATTTTATTAAAATATCAAAATAATCTGAATGTCTTTCTATGTTTTCAGTATTCCAGTTGTGTTTTTTTACTAAAATGTCATTTCTAACTAGAAACACGCATTTTGAGTCATACTGGTCGCATCATGAGTCAATTTTATGTGAGACTACTTAACACACATCAAAAAAGACTTATGAATCAATTTCCTAAATTATCAAGACAATTAGAGGGTGTTTTCTTGGTTTTTAGTGAGTGACACATTTTGAACTAAAATGTCAATTTTAAACTGATAACAGACACTTTTAGTCATATATGTCACACAGTGTGTCTAATTGAAGTGATATTGACTCCAACATGTCAAAAATGACTCATGGATCATTTTTTCTAAAGTAAAATAACAATACAAATGTTTTATCTCAGTTTCTAGTATGTCGCTTGTTGTTTTTACTTAAATGATTGTCGATTTTAAATCAAAAAGATACACTTTGAGTTATATCAGCCACACCATGCGTCGTATTGAGGCGATCCTAATTCATACACATCAAAAATGACTAATAGATAATTTTTCTAAAATATCAAAACAATTCTGAATGTGTTTACTTGGTTTTTAGTATGTCACTTGTTGTTTTTACTTCAATTAATGTCAATTTTAAATGAAAATAGATACTTTGAGTGATACCGACCACACTATGTGTTTTATTGAGGTGTGGCTGATTTCTACATGTCAAAAATGACTAATATATTGTTTTCATAAAATATCAATTCAATCCAAAAGTGTTTGATTGGTTTTCAGTATGTTACTTGTTATTTTTACTTAAATTAATATCAATTTGAAATAAAAAGAGGCACTTTGAGTAATACCAGTCACACTATGGATTAACATGCTTTCCATTTACTTTCTTTGTTGAAATGGAAACAATGAATTGTCAACATTTATCACTTTCCTTCATGTTCCCTTGACTCCCTTTAAAGGAAGGTGATAAATTCTGACAATATAGGGGTGATGAGGTTTTGAGGGAGAATAAGTATGTGGAAGACATTATCTACATGAGTAGTTAAAAATTGAATTTAGATTATATTAATCCAATAGAGAACAGATAATATTATTAGAAAAAACATAGTATATTAAAAAAAATTATCTCCTCATTGAATTTTGGGTTGTATCCTTGAAGTCATATTTCTCACGAGCATGAGCATCTTCAAAAAAACCACCCCAATGAAAACAAAGGAATCCACCTATATAATAAAACAATTCTTATGTGAGTAATATTAAAAAAATTAAATCAAATAGAAATATAAAACAATCCAAAACTTCTATGGAAGTCAGATGTTCATTCTATTTGTGCACATTCTTCCACCGAGTATGCGACCCATTCATTTCTAAGCCCATCTATATCAGCTTGTGAAAATGAAAATTTTCGACAGTCGTAGTAGTACTGGAAAATATAATTATAAAAAGGTTTAATAAATATTTTAAATTAAATATTAATTATCTTTGAAAATACTTCTTCAATGATGCTCGTTTGTTCATGGAATATGATCACTCCCATAAATTTACAAACATAATAACCACAATATTTTCCATTAGTTTGTTTTAGACACTTTAGAAACATTGAGGATAATAAGTAATTAGTTTTGATATATGTTTTGATAGTGAAATATTATTATCTATACCATGATACGTATCCATTCATAGAACTTTTCTTCATCCTTATGCTTAGCCTCTAGCCTCATTCATTTTTTTCATGATAGTGATGCACCACCCTATCATAATATAATCCTCATTAAAATATAATATAAATTCTATAACTTCATGTTTAGCTATAAAATGATGAATTTAGTGTATTACAAATTGAAAAATTCCATCATGTGTGGATGGGTTGTTGGATATACATGCATTGAATCTACGAAATAAATATTTGGAGTATCCAAATTTTCTGTAATGAGCATCCAATGATGCCTAAAAACACAAAAAACAATATTTGATGAAAGAAATTAAAATATATTTGATATGATTAAATTGTAGAGTTTTTTCCCTGAATCATTAGTATTAAATAGATTATGGCATCTGAAAGTTTTCTTTGAAATGATTTTGTCAGACCTACCACTATTTCATCCTATTTTGTCCAACTATTTATTTTTGATCTGTAAAGGAGATGTGAGGACTAACGAGTTCAAATTTTTTCCATGGGAAAATCCCTTCCATTGTTTTTCAGATATACGTCCGCCAAAAATATGAAATGTATTTAGACATAATTAACATAGTATATCAGCTTTTGGAAAATAAAATCATGAAAACATACCTCATGTATACATTTACAACTAAGTCGCCCAGTCAATCATTGTCAGGGATTTCACATACACTCTCTACGCCAATAAAGTATTGATCTTTGTCTCCGTACATATTTTATTCAAAATAAAATATGTGATTTTCACCATATTTTAACTTTGTGTCCACATGAGCCTTCAATGATAGTAAATGCGAATATAGAATGGGAGGGGTAATGGTGATTTCAGTAGCACTTTTTAATAGGTTGGTTGATCCTTTCAATGGTTTTGAGATATTTTTTTATTTCATCCCCTTATATTTTTCAGTCTGTTATAACATTCATCAGTTCAGACATTTTTTCATTAATTGTTAATGGTTTCTCTTGAAAAGTATATTGGAAATGAATACCTCCTTATTAAAATTCCTTTTTACAAGATTTGAGGGCCATGCGATGAATGTTAAACAACTTTTTTGATATTATTAATATCATGCTCGTGAATTGGAATAGGTAAATCTGCACTTGGATCATGGGCTATGTTGATCGACACTTGCAAAAGACCTGTTGGAAGTGGTTTGTTTTGTATCATGTCATTTTGAATATTGAACATTGTATCCCTTGACATAAAGTGATGGGTGCGTTTTACTAGATATAAATCACAGTAATTATCACCCTGTAGAAAATCAGTATAGGAAAGGTATTAGTGTCTATATAATTCACACTTCAAAAAAACAATTATTAGTATATTTATTTCCTCGGATAACACATCTATTTGAGTAGAATGGCTAGCCTCATAGCTGGTGGGGGTGGGGACGATCTCTACACAGTGTTTTTTCATGAGTTGGTTCTTCTCTTTTCTTATCCCTCATTAAAGTTGTCATCATATCTCTCTACCAGTGGAATTATTATTCAAGGGTAGATATTATTTCTCTTATTTATTTTATTAATTCACTTTGATCGTCCAATTTTTTTTCCTCAAAATATGTTTGACGTGTCACCCTAAAAGCAGCACCTCTAACACGACCATACTATTTTGAAAACTTCAAGGCCATCGATAGTCTATGTTCATATGGAATAGGTGTTACTAATTCCTGTGAATATGTTAGATAGAAAATATATTGAAATAAGTGATAATTTTTATGTAATAGAAATTTAAATATTTATTTTATTATTTAATACATAAATAGGTTTTCCACACTATGTGTTTTCATCTATTAGTATCTCATATTTATTTACACGTGCCTCCTTCCAGAGAACATGGTGTGGGATGGAAGTGACTTTATATTTTGAGTCAGCAATCAGCATATAAATAGAAGAACATTTGTATGAGGTTGTTTCATGTCACATTAAATTATTATGATAGATTTAAAATATGTACCATTTTTTTCAAGTGAAGTGTACTCCATCCTTACATTAAAGTAGGGGTACACTGGTTTTTTTTCTCGTTCCTTATTTACAGCACATAGTTATTGTTTCATAAATAAGAAATTTTCAATAAAAGTGATGAATACTCGTATCATCAAACAACCTACTACTAACCACAATGTACCTAAAAAGACACATGTGCACGAATTCTATTAAATGCATCCCATTCTTCTTGGGTTATCATGCATGAATAGATAATTGATGGGTGAGGTTTTATATTCCCTTCAGAATATTTAAGATGATTTCTTGTTAGAATTGGGAAAAATACTCAATTAATCCTTATAGTAAGCATTAATACATACTTTTAATGGGATTAATGTACTACAAATTCACTCTTCAATTGATGATGAAGAGTTATTAAATGTTTTATTATTTTATTATTTAGTAAAATAATGAAATGATATCATAATGTTACCATAATATCTTCCCACATCAGTGTCTTCAGCCTGGGAAAAACATGGTTCCACAAATCCAGATCAAATGGAACCTGTTTTCGAGTGATGATTCCCATGTAGCTGTTGTACATGGCCTTCGTGGAGTTAACATGCTAACCCTGCACATTCCATCTGACCTCAAATTTTATACCTTTGACTTTCACCTTAATGATTTTTTCTAACACCGTCAAACTACGCTGCTCCTATTGTTTCTACAATGTCGGTCCTTCATCTCCTACAATTTACCCAAAATCAACATGTTCAATATGTTCTTCCAGAGTGGTAGCATCAGCATGTGCAGATGGTCATTGTACCTCTGCATTGGGAGAATCATTAGGTTGAGAAAACTTTTGTTCCTTATGAATGAAAGAACTATCATGTGCCGAAGCTCATTCCTCTACACTGCGTGCAGTAGCAGGTTGAGAGACCAATAGTTCCTCAGGATTGGGAGCACCAGCACGTGAGGAATTAATTATCTATAGAAGTGGTTAAACATTTAATTTTGAGTAAATGAATGCAGAAGAAAATGTATAATAACATAAGGTAACGTGATGTATATTACAAAAAATGTACCCTAATTATTGAATTCTCTTTTTCAATTTTAAAGGCTGAAGTGATTCTGCCATTTTATCGATAATAAAAATCCCTTCATTGTGCTCTCCTATGAAATTGGAAAATTCATCTACATTGGGAATGCTGTGAAATGATTGGAACATCCCAATGAAAAGGTCATCCTCGATTGAATTTTCATCTAACCCTTTAGTAGTTTTGGTCGATAATAGAACAATTGACCATTTTGATTTGTAGGATCTACAACATAATATACTTGTACTGCCTGTGATTCAATTATAAATGGTTCATCTTTGTATCTTTCCTTACTCAAATCAACTTTCACAAATTTCAATTCATCTATTTTGACAACAATTCTATTATCAAACCACTTGTATTGAAAATTCGGCACTTGGAATGTTGTGTAATCCAACTTCAATATTTTTTTTATGATTCCAAAGTATGACATATTTGTATAAATTGTATGTCTATCCTTGGTACTAGAAACATGCATCACTTCAGCCATGAGTGTAACTCCACTATTTTGAATGGTACCATATTCATCATGATCATTTATTTAGAATGTATAACCAATAATTAGATAACCATTTCAAGATAATACATACACACTTGGTCCTCTGTCTAGCCATTGAAGTCATTCTAAAATTGAATCCCAATTTTCAGCGAACTCCTTAAAAATATGGTCCTAAAACCATCCTATAAACTATTTATTATGTGTATTTGATATCCATCTGTCAACCCTTGATTTATTCAAATGCCTAATAATTTCATTGTGGGTTTTGACATATGAGTCAACCTCCAAAGTATTATGAAAAACGTAAAGGTTGTTCAGCTCCTGGTCTATATTATTGATTGTGACAACATAAATTCCAGAAATTCCTTCACTAGTAAGCCGCCCAGTGTGATGATATTTCAGTAGATGAATTATTTCCACACCAGACAGGTCTTCAGTATAGAATACAATGGCTTTCTCAATAATATATCACTCTGCAATACAACCCGCTAGACAAATTCAATTTTTTACATACCCATCAAAATTCTTCATATATTGTTCAATGGGGTACATCCATCTATAGTGTATAGGACCATGTAGTCTAATATCTCTCACCAAGTGAACCATCAAATGAACCATCATATTAAATAATGTTGGCAATAAAAAACATTTCCAATTCACATAATATGAAGGAAATTTCTATTTCCATAGTCACCAATTTCATTAGGTCTATAACTTTTTTGTATATAGATTTGAAGAAAAAACAATGCTTGGTTAATGTATTGCAAACATTCTTGTGAAAAATGAAATGTAAATCTACTATCATTAGATCTTGCATCAAAACATGGTAGTCATGTGATTTTAGTATAGAGACCTAAAGCTTGACGTACATAGATATTACATTACTTTTGTGGAATACTTAATACATAACAAAAACAGACACACAAGGACTGTAAAATTATTGTGTCTTTGGAAACTTGGAACTTAATCTTCTAATCGTGGTGAAAGATCTTCAACATCTCCCATAAAGATCTTCCACTATTTTTTCCTTACCTAAAACCTTTCTTTTAATCCTGGGGGAAAATAAAACATAAAAAGGGTGAGCTCAAATGCTCAGTAAGGGTAAGCATGGATAAAATAAAACATACCATATACATTTGAACTTAAAAACATGAACATAATGTTTAAACATCAAAATCTTGAGCAATGAAATAAAACATGGAAGTACATAAGGCATAGATCATAATAGAACATAAATGATGATAAAATAACATGGGAATAAAACATGTAATTGTGGCATCCGTTCAGCACATGTAATGATTCCTATAGTTTCCAAGGCATTACTTCCAAGACCATCTTAGTGGGAAAAGTCCCTTTCTGAATCGAGTTCACACCTCATTCAAGTCCTATAATACTGAACCGGATTAACTTACCATTCCATCCATGTCTATCTCATTAGATATAAATCATTACCCAATGCATTGGAGGGAGATATAGGTCCCACCCATCTCATAATGAAATCATTCTTACTTGTACCACAAAATAAACATACATCATTCATAATAACCCAAAGAATAAAATGGGTTTCATAAACATCATCCCATCATCCCATAATCCATATGAAAGAAATTAATATCATTTCATAAAAAGAAAATTGAAACCATGTAAATCATAGAGACATGATACTTGAAACATCCACGTATGAAATAATGTCATCTTACATGGAAAATTATTTTGATAAAACATTTGAAATCAAATCTTGAGGAAAATATCCTTTCTTATTCAAAATCATTTTCTTTTCACAAAATGCCATGCACTTTTAAAATAAAAGTATTTTGCTGAAAATAATCATAAAATCTTGTAGAGTAAGCTTCATGAAAATGAGGCACTATGAAACCGTAAAAATCCGTTCACGCCGTATAAGTTAAAAATAACATTCTTCTCGTACTTTTGTCAGAAAAGTTAAAAAGTACCTCGTATGGTAAAAAAAGATTCCGTACATACCATGTAGTAAAAGTCAAAAATGGGTAAAAAGGACTATATACATACATGAAGACACTTTTATAAAACATGGACATAGATGATAACAATAACCCCAGTAAATACTTACGAATAAGCAATCTCGGATAAAAATGAGTTTTGCGGAATTATCCCTTACCTTAGGTCTAATATGCTTTGTACGTATCCAAAATTCTTGTATAATGATTTAAATAATGTAATTGACTTATTACAGAATCATATTAATTGTTATTATATCATATATTTTTCACTTATGACTTTATATTACACGTTCATTTGTAAATTAATGTTAAAGTAGCGTTTTGGGTCATATCGTTTCATTTGTCATTCGTGTTTTAACATGTAATTATTCATATGATTACTTAGATCATGATTAATAAAATCCAGAATGTAAAACATGATTTATATATAATATATATTCATAATATACATATATATAATAGATTGAGAAATGGAAAGAAATACACCGTTCATGGAGACGGTAGGCCGTACGTACGCATGAACGCTGTTTTTGTTTCCTTATTGAATTGAATGGAATTAAATAGATGAAATAAATATATATATAAATAAATCCAGTATCATTATTATGTCATATATTTGTTGATAACTTTTATATATACTTTATAATCATTCTTAAATGGTTAACATAGAGAGTGAATCTCATCGCGTCATGGAGACGGTAGTCCGTACATACGCATGAGCGATGATATCATTCCCAAGATCGTGGAATAGTATTAAAGTGTATGTATAATATTAAAGAATCAATATAACTTTACAATAATCATATATATTCATTACTTTCACCATTATACCTATTCAAGTAAGGTGGTGGTGGAAAATATATTACACCACGGCGTGGAGACGGTATTCTGTACGTACGCACGCGCGGTGATTTCATTCTCCGTAGGATGGATAGATGGTGAAATAGGGTTGTTTAAAACATATATTAACATATCAGTATCTGAGTGATAATGATGTTATTACTTCATAATGAAACAACTAATGAAGAAGAAGTGGAAGAAGAAATAAAATTGAATGAATCGGTAACAGACATTACCTCTACTTTGAAGCGCCTCTTTGAGACCACCTTTTAGGGCACTAAAATTGGTCTTTTAAGAAGACCAGGACCTCTAGGATGTTTCTAGGGAAGTGGAGAAGAGAATTTTTCAGGGGTTGGACGATCTTGAATGCTCAATGTGGTTTGAGGAGGAGAGGGAGGAGGTGCCCTTTTATAAGGTACGAGAGGGGCATCTTTGGAATTCTTAAAAATATTAATTTATAATAAATCTAACCCCACATAAAACCTCAAAAAATTACTCATATTAGAATATTATATGATCTAGGGTTGTAATATCATCAACCAATCAAATTTAGGAAAGTTTTGATCTTATTTTAAACCTAATCATATTGATTTATCATTATTTAATCTATTTATGTTTATTTGTGGTAATAAAATTATAAATTTTAAATGGTTATAAATTATCACTTATGTGTTGTTAAATTTCCATAATTGGATACTTTATGACATTTTCGACTATATAAATTTCAATTTATAATTTTTAAATACTTTTGTGATTTTTAAATAATTTATTAATTTGTTATTTTTATAAAATAACTATAGTGTCAATTTTGAAACTATTCATTTATTTGAAGTTAAATAAAATCTAAACAGAGGATATATTAGATATAAAATATTTAATAGATTAATAAAAGGTCATATGTATCTAGATAATTAGTGTATCACATTAAATAGTTCACATAATATTTATTTTATTATTTTTAAAACCTTTTATTTGGTTTATCTCTTTATAAAATAATTACCACAACATTTTTGTATAATTATTTAATATAATTATTTGTTTTATAAAAATTAAAAATAAAATCCTATGATGAAGATAAATCTATTAACTTTTACAATAATACTTTTACTCTAATTGATCATCTTTAAAAAACAATATTTAAATTGTTATATTTATTAAATTATGAAGGTGAAAACTTTGGCATCATTTAAAATAAATATATATAAGTGTCATAATCTCTTTTATAAGGCTCCAAATGGTCAAATATTCAACCATTGGATGATTATGGTTTACATTTACATGACCAAAAAGTTTTGGTCAGGGTTATGTTCATTTTATGGTCACTATTAGTTTAATAAAAACTATATTCTTGATTTTTCACTAGATAAACAATTTCTGCATCACTATTGTGTCATAATTAATTATAATTATTTAATCCCTAAAAATTAAAAATAAATTTATATTATGTATATAATTTTATTAGATTTCTGGATACTATTCATGTTGGAAGTTTCATGGAGTTTATCACTAAATTAAAATTATTATACTTATAAGATTTAAGAGAGTGACATGTTGTCACTTTCTTTGGTTTTAATAATAATTAAATTATTTTCATTGAACAAAAGTCCATTAAATGAATCTAATCCGACCCATAGGTGATATGGGTCTACTTTTAGTCATCCAATAAAATTTTGGCATGTGTTAGGGTAATTTTATAATATTATATTTTCCCTTAATTAGCCGATTTACCTTTAACTATGGTAAAAAATATTTACCGTAGTTACTATTCATAATTCCAAAAAAAAAAATTAAGACCATTAACATAATTTGGACCTACTGATTCCAAATATGCAATAAAATTTTCAAAATTAAATACACAAAACATGCACATATTAAATTAAAATTAATCTTGTTGTCGAAAGAAAACAGATTTTTGTTTAAAACATTGCAAAAGATTGAATTGATTTGACCAACGAATTCAATGTAAAATCAATTCTAATGACATAAATTATATTAAATGGTAAAAATATATTCTATTTATACTTTAAAACCATTTAATATTATAATTTAACAATATAAACTATTAAGATGAAAAAAGTTGTTTTTATTTAAAATATAGCGTGTTTTTACTATTCATTAAAATATGAAAGTTATCAGAAAAATATCAAAACATTATCCATTGTAAATTTTTATATCCTGATTCAAAAGAAGATTTTTATTTTGTAAAATTGAATTTAAAAAATGTCAAAAATTAGATTTAAAGTGGGTGCGCCATCAAAAGGTGAAAAACCTGCATTTTTTAAAAAATACTTATTTTACCCGAAAATTTTATTTTGTTCTTATACCATATTCTAGAAAATGTGTAAGATGAATAATAATGTTATAAAATTCAAAACATAGTTAATACTATTCATAACGGCTAGTTCATAATAATATTATAATAATATATCGTTGCTTAGTAAAACCCGGTATTGCGTACAACACACGCTATCGAGGAAGGTCGCGATTGTGTGTAATGCAAGCCAAGTAAGGGTTGGGTGTTGTGAAAGAATCCTTTATTATTTCGTATAACATAATCAAACCATATTTTATTTATACATTGAATATATATATATATATATACACTCAATGTTGCGTAGAATGACTACCATCAAAAAAACTTGAAATTGTGTGTAACACGATCTAAGATTAGTGTTGCATATACTGTAAGCTAATACGGTGTTGAGTATAACACTAAATAATCCTAGGGTATCATACAACACAATACATCAAATAAATTAAAAATAATACTTCTCATAAAATCTTGGGGTGTTACATTCTACCCCCCTTAAAATGAATTTCGCCCTCGAAATTTGTTGGGGTTATAAATGGTTGACTACTTGAAGGTTTCTTTAATAGAAACCCACATACAAAAACAAAATTTTAAAAAGTGATGTATGAAACATAACGGTTACCCAAATTAACTCATCACTAGGTTTCCTCTTGGGAGAAAATATGTGAAAATATGGATTTTTAAGAGAAATCTAAACATCAAGTTCTGAAGGAGAGTGGTAGAGGACATGGATATGAAAAAGACAACAATCACAAAGCCATAGATTTGTTATGATATAAGGTACCATCTGATTCATCGGATATAAGGGAATTATGACAACATTTTTGGTTTTTGGGATCATTTCTCTAATGTTTATGAATTTTCGAATCAAATGAAATACTTACTTTATTTTGGTACAATCTCACCGTTGTTCATGCCTTGAACAATTTCAACTTCATCTCTTAAAGAAACGAAGTTGAATTTGTCATTCATGAAGTGTTCTCATATCATGTGATAGAATGATGAGTCATTCCATCTATTTCAAACAAAAGGTTAGAAAAAGTTATCAAATATACATAAGTCCATCTATGGTGAGGTTAATCATTTAAGATTCCAAAATTGAACTTATACTTCATATATCATACCGCTTAATAAAATAAAACTATTTTTACTAACCAGGGACTTCCTGTAGGCCAGTGGTAGGCGATAAAGTCCAGTCGCACTTCAATTGTGGGTTCGATTCCCACATCCTTATCTGACGCAATGGGCTATCGCCCATCCTGCAGGTTGTCCTTTTTCTAAAACTACATTATTATAACATCCAATCAATAATATCGAAAAAAGTTCTATCCTTAAACAATACTATGTTATGTCCAACATAATCCATTCCAATCTTTAGGATTATCTAAAATACTTCGATCCATGCTCATAGTGTAAATAAAACAATAAATAGAATGGTTATCTACCAAGAATGTGAATACAAGCATTTATCTCACATATATCATAAAATATATCTTGTTGGTTGCATTCCAAACACATGAATACCTTAGTCATATATTATATTGAAACAGAAATTACCATGGAACCTTAGTGAAAAAATGAATACTGTCAAAAGGTACCTCTTTCCACATACAAAGACCCCAAAAAATCTATATAATCAAACCATAATATCACTTAGTCATTATATCAGTCATGAGCTCGTGAATACAATAAAACATCTCATTATCTTCTTATCCCTTCATTATGCGCATATCATCTACTTTCCAAAAATATCTGAATAACCTTTCACGGTTACTGGTATCATTCAACATATACTTTCAAATAATTTAGGAAAAACAATAGTGTAACAATACTTAGATGATTCTTTTTTCTATAGTACCATTAACTATACAACATAACTCTTGTTAAACATACAATCATTCCACTGCCTTCTTAAACAACTGACTGAGCTTCAACACTTCTTTCATCTCATATATCATTTGTAGTCTTCTCATCATCATCAACATAAATACTACCCATATGACCATGCTGATTCTCTTCATGAGATTTTCCCTTAGGGCATTGGTTTGTATAATGCCCATACATTCCACATTTAAACATCTAATCATTTTTTATATCGTAGAAAAACCATTATCTTTGTCCATGCTGTTAACTGAACCTTTTCCTTTGCACTTACTGGATTTGTGTCCTTAATTTCCACACCCAAATCATCTTCTAGTTCCTTTGAAACATTCTCCTTGATGCCTCTTCCCACATGATTTACATAGGGGAAATTGAACTTTCTTTCCTCTATGATCATCATGAAGCTCCATCTTTCTCTTATTAGTCGAGTCAGGAAACATACCAAATTTTATTTTATTGATCATATTATGAGATTGCTGATTCGGCATAATAATGATGTTTGGACTTCCAAATCCCATTTCATTTGGTTGGTCACGAATAATATCATTCTATTGTCCATCATATCCTCCATTATCGTGAATCTTCCTATTTTTAGACATTTTCTAAAACCCAAAGAGAATAGTGTGAGATGAAAAAATCATGCTAGGGAAAACAACATAGTAAAGGGGGAGTACCGTTAATATATAACATCTTAGGTTAAATTCTAATATCATTGCCGTAATTCTATGACTATAACCTATACTTATATATAACATTAGGGACATCCCTAGACATACCTTAGAAATATCTCTAGGGATCTCACTAAAGTTCTCGCATCCTAGTTTCCAAAGTTTGACTAATCCTTTCCTCTAATACCAACTGTAGAGACCCTAAGCTTGACGTACATAGATATTACATTACTTTTGCGGAGTACTTAATACATAAAAAAAACAGACACACAAGGATCGTAATAGTTTAGTGTCTTTGGAAACATGGAACGTAATATTCTAATCATGGTGAAAGATCTTCAACATCTCCCATAAATATCTTCCCCTTTTTGTTTCCTTACCTAAAACCTTTCTTTTAGTCCTGGGGGAAAATAAAAAATAAAAAGGGTGAGCTCAAATTCTCAGTAAGGGAAAGCATGGATAAAATAAAACATATCATATACATTTGAACTTAAAAACATGAACATAATGTTTAAACATCAAAATCTTGAGAAATGACATAAAACAAGGAAGTGCATATGGCATAGATCATAATGGAACATAAATCATGATAAAACAACATGGGAATAAAAAATGTAATTGTGGAATCCATTCAGCATATGTAATGATTTCCATAGTAGCCAAGGCATTGCTGCCAAGACCATCTTAGTGGACAAAGTCCCTTTCTGAATCCTGTTCACTCAGCGTTCCACTCCTATAATACTGAACCAGATTAACTTACCATTCCAGCCATGTCTATCTCCTGAGATATAAATCTTTACCCAACTCATTCGAGGGAGATATAGTTTCCACCCATCTCATAATGAAATCATTCTTACTTGTGTCACAAAATAATCATACATCATTCATAATAACCCAAAGAATAAAATGGGTTTCATAAACATCATCCCATAATCACATAATCTATATGAATGAAATAGATATCATTTCATAATAAGAAAATTGAAACCATGTAAATCATAGAGACATGATACATGAAACATCCACGTATGAAATAATGTCATCTTAGATGGAAAATGATTTTGATAAAACATTTGAAATAAAAACGTGAGGAAAATATCCTTTCTTCTTAAAAATCATTTTATTTTCTCAAAATGCCATGAACATTTAAAATAAAAGTATTTTGTTGAAAATAATAATAAAAAATTGAAGAGTATTCTTCATGAAAATGAGGTGCTATGAAATCGTAAAAATCTGTTCATTCTGTATAAGTTAAAAATAACATTCTTCTCGTACTTTTGTCGGAAAAGTCAAAAACTACCTCGTATGGTAAACAAAAAAAATATTCCTTACATAAAATGTAGTAAAAGTAAAAAATGGGTAAAAAGGACTTTAAAAATACATGAAAATTCTTTTATAAAATTTGGACATGGATGATAACAATAACCCCAGTAAATACTTATGAATGAGCAATCTCGGATAAAAATGTGATTTGCAAAATTATCTCTTACCTTAGGTTTGATATGCTTTGTATGTATCCAAACCTCCTGTATAATGATTTAAATAATGTCATTGACTTATTAAAGAATCATATTAATTGTTATTATATCATATATGGTTCACTTATGACGTTATATTACCCGTTCTTTTCTAAATTCATGTTAAAGTAGCGTTTTGGGTAAAATCGTTTCATTTGTCGTTCGTGTTTTAACTTGTAATTGTTCATATGATTACATAGATCATGTTTACTTACATCCATAATGTAAAACATGATTTATATATATTATATATTCAGAATATAAATATATATAATACGTCGATAAATGGAAAGAAATACAATGGTCATGGAGACAGTAGGCCGTACGTATGCATGAATGCTATTTTTGTTTCCTTATTGAATTGAATGGAATTAAGTCGATGACATAAATATATATATACATAAATACAGTATAATTATTATGTAATATATTTAATTATTACTTATTATATATACTTTATAATCATTCTTGAATGGTTAACATGGAGAGTGAATCTCATCGCGTCATGGAGACGGTAGTCCGTACGTACGCACGAGCGATGATATCATTCCCAAGATCGTGGAATTGTATTAAAGTGTATGTATAATATTAAAGAATCAATATCACATTACAATAATCATATATATTCATTACTTTCACCATTATACCCATCCAAGCAAGGTGGTGGTGGAAAATAGATTACACAACGACGTGGAGATGGTATTCCATACGTACGCACACGCGGTGATTTCGTTTTCCATAGGATGGATAGAAGATGAAATAGGATTGTTTAATATTTATAATAACATATCCGTATATGAGTGATACTGATGTTATTACTTCATAATGAAACAACTAAAGAATAAGAAGTGGAACAATAAATAAAATTGAAAGAATCGGTAACGAACATTACCTCTTCTTTGAAGCTCCTCTTTGAGACCTCCTTTTAGGATCCTAAAATTTGTCTTTGAAGATTACCAGGACCTCTAGAATGTTTCTAGGGAATTGGAGAAGAGAATGTGGTAGGGTTTGGACGAGCTTGAAATCTCAAAGTGGTGTGAGGAGGAGAGGGAGGAGGTGATCTTTTATAATGGCAGAGAGGGGCACCTTTGGAATTCTAAAAAATATTAATTTATAATAAATCTAAACCCACATAAAACCTCCAAAAATGACTCATATTAGAATATTAGTTGAGATAGGGTTTTAATATCACCAACCAATAAAATTTAGACATGTTTTGATATTAATTTAAACCTTATCATCTTTATTTATCCTTATTTAATCTATTTAAGTTTATTTGTTGTAATAAAATTATAAATTTTAAATGGTTATAAATAATCACTTATGTTTTTTTAATTTTCTATAATTGGATAATTTATGACATTTTACACTATTTAAATTTAAATTTATAATTTTTAAATACTTTTGTCATTTTTAAACAATTTAATAATATGTTATTTTTATAAAATAACAATAGTGTCAATTTTGACACTATTCATTTATTTGAATTTAAATAAAATCTAAACAGAGAATATATTCGAACTAAAATATTTAATATATTCATACAAGGTAATATGTATCTTGAAAATTATTGGAGAACATTATATAGTTCATATAATATTTATTTTAGTATTTTTAAAACCATTTTTTTGGTTTCTCTATTAATAAAATAATTACTACAACATTTTTTTAATAATTATTTAATATACATATTTATTGCATAAAAATTAAAAATAAAATCCTATGATGAAGATAACTATATTACCTTTCACAATAATAATTTTATTCGAATTTATAATCTTAAAATAATAATATTTAAATTGTTATATTTATAAAATTATGAAGGTGACAACTTTGGCATCATTTAAAATAAAACAATATAAGTGTCATAATCACTTTTATAAGGCTCCAAATGGTAAACTATTAGACAATTGGATGATTATGGATTACATTTACATGACCAATAATTTTTTGTCAAGGTTTTGTGAATTTAGGGTCACTATTAGTTCAATAAAAACTATATTCTTGATTTTTCAGTAGATAAACAATTTCTGCGTCACTATTGTGTCATAATTAATGATAATTATTTAATCCCTAAAAATTATAAATAAATTCATATGATGTAGATAATTTTATTATATTTCTGGATACTATTCATGTTCGAAGTTTCATGAAGTTTATCACTAAATTAAAATTATTATACTTATAAGATTTAAGAGAGTGACATGTTGTCACTTTCTTTGGTTTTAGTAATAATTAAATTATTTTCATGGAAAAAAGCCCATTAAATGAATCTAATCTGACACTTAGGTTATATGGGTCTACTTTTAGTCATCCAATGAAATTTTGGCATGTGTCAGGGTAATTGTATAATATTATATTTACCCTTAATTACACAATTTACCTTTAACTAAGGTAAATAAAATTTACTGTAGTTACTATTCATAATTCCCAAAAAAAAGTAGCCTATTAACATAATTTGGACCTAATTATTCCAAATATGGAATCCATTTTTCGGAATTCAATATACAAAAGTTGCATAAATTAAATTAATATTAATCTCGTTGTCGAAAGAAAACGGGTTTTTGTTTAAAATGTTGCAAAAGATTGAATTGATTTAACCTACGAATTCAAGGTAAAATCAATACTAATGAAATTCATTATATTAAATGGTAAAAATATATTCTATTTATAATTACAAACCATTAAATATTATAATTTATCCATATAAATTATTATGATGTAAAAAGTTGTTTTTAATTAAAATATAGCGTGTTTTTACTATTCATTAAAATATGAAAGTTATCAGAAAAATATCAAAACTTTATACAATTTATATTTTTATATCTTGATTCAAAAGAAGAAGTTTATTTTGTAAAATTGAATTTTTAAACATGTCAAAAACTACATTTAATGTGGGTTCTCCATCAAAAGGTAGCAAAACTTCATTTTTTGAAAAATACTTATTTTACCCGAAAATTTTATTTTGTTCTTATACCATATTCTAGAAAATCTGTAAGATGAATAATAATGTTATAAAATTCAAAATTTAGTTAATAATATTCATAATGGCTAGTTCATAATAATATTATAATAATATATCGTTGTTTAGTAAAACTCTGTATTGCATACAACACACGCTATCGAGGAAGGTCGTGATTGCGTGTAATGCAAGCCAAGTCAGGGTTGCGTGTTGTGCAAGAATCCTTTATTATTTCATATAACATAATACAACCATAATTTATGTATACATTTAATATATATATATATATACACTCAATGTTGCGTAAAATGACTACCATCAAACAAATTTGAAATTGTGTGTAAAACAATCCAAGATTAGTGTTGCATATACTGCAAGCTAATACGGTGTTGCGTATAACGTAAGATAATCTTGGGGTATCATACAACACAATACATCAAATAAATTAAAAATAATACTTCTCATAAAATCTCGGGGTGTTACATTTAGACACTTCAACTTTAAATTGGTCATTGAAATAATGTTATTAATAGTCAATGAATACCCCTCCTTAAACTTTACACCATCTAAGATGTTGTAAAACTGATATCTCTCCAGCTTGGAAAGAGTGTAAGCATCTAGAGGAAGAATAGTTCATTTTCACCTTTAACTAGTGCCAACTCTTCTTGTATTTCCTTGTCAACCATTTCCATCATAGCCTTAATTCCTTCCTTTTTTTAGGTTCATTTAGAAACATGTCATTGACACTATCACATACATTTTTTCAACATTCATAAAATTAAGAAAATGTCTGACGTACAGATAATTCCAGTATGGTAATTAAAAAAAACAGATCTATTTTTTCAAAGGATTTTTGTAAGGTTTTTTGAAAATGGTTTACCAAAAGAAGTGTCTACATATTTTACTCTCTCAAACAGTCGACCTCCTGTTTATAGATATAGTGTTGTATGTTATTCTGAACTTCTAACAAATGATGTTTTCCATGATTGGTACATATGTCATCAGGGTAGAAATCTATGACGTATTAGAAACATAGTTTTCAATGAATGTTTCAACCTAATTGACTGTGTAAATTATTCATAAATAGGAAACCCTTGAGTTCCTTTAATTCTATATACTGAAATTTTTTCATAAGTAGTAAAGTCATTTATCATCACATACAAGATGGATCTCAACTTGAAATCGTCATTTCTATAAGCATCATACAACGTAACACCAAAATCCCACAATAATTTCAAATACTCAATCAATGGATCCAAAGAAACATCAATATCATTACCCATTTGTTTTGGTCCTAATATAAGCATAGATAACATGATTTATTTTTTTATCAAGCATAACTATTGTGGGACGTTATAATTTACCAACATAACTGACCATGTACTATGACTGGTGCTTTAAAAACTAAAAGGATTCACTCTATCTATAAATAACACAAGACGAAGGTTAATTAGCTCATTTCAAAATTTAGGATACTCATGATCAATTATCATCCACCGAGGATAGACTTCTAGGTGATTTAATTTCCCATATTTAGTTCTTGTGTTTGTGTGCCACGTCAATTGAACTGCAATCTACTTACTTCCATATAGGTGCCTAAAGCATGGAATGATTAAAAAGTACCATAAAAATTTCATATGACCAGATTCATATATATTGTATCAAGAAGTACCACACTTTTTTTATTCTCAAAGTAATTTTTGGTCCTTTTAAAATAGTATAAAGTCATTCGGGCAGGCGTGTATTCTTTCAATGATCTTACCTATCGAGTGTAGAATTCATTTGGAATCATATTTTTAACTCAAGTGATCATTATCTTCTGGGAGCATTTCATTCAAGAGATAAAGTAATTCTATAAAACTGAAGTCACTCTATCTGTTTCCTGATTTCAAATTATACACCTTTAATACATCTAACAATCAAGTAAATTTAGTGAAACCACCATACAATGGAGTCTTTTGACAACCCTTTAACATCTCAAATAATTTTGGTCAATCACGAAGTTCATCTTCAATTGTACATATCATTTCCTCAATATGATCTTTGTCATCAATCGCATATGTAATCACATCTTCGACGTGAAAATTAATTTTTTATTCCCAGAAAACATTTGAGGAAAACATGTGAAACAAAAACTAAACCATATCAAAAGAGTTAACCACAGAAGGAACCCACAAAATAATTAAAAACAAGACTCCGAATGTTATATCCAACCAACCTATAAAGCCCCCGATTAAGAGAGGATACCTCCAAATCTGGTACATTCTCCAGAAGATCCTCAAATTTTCATCTAACTTATCCTAGGCCCAGATGTATTCCTCTACATTGATCTTCCATTCCTTAAAATCATGCGCCAAAACAAGTTCTTATTTGTTGGTCCAAACCCTTTGATCTTAATTCATGTTCACTCTAATCTATCTCTCATATATTCTGTTGACAATGTAATTTGAAGCATTAATATTGAAATATGTTTCTAAAATTTCCTCCTTAGAGTGCTGAACTAGCTCCAATAAATTCACATTTGTTGATTCAGCTGTACCTACCATTCTGTTTAAGGCTCCATCTTTAAGTGGTTTGATTCCATCGCCTTCCAGAGCCTTAATTTCCTCATTTATATCTAGCTTTCCCAACATACCAGGTACTTGAAAAACAACTTATTCACTATATGTGTCCCTTCATACAATATGAGTCTCATTTTTCTTGATATTAACTGAAGATCTAGTAACAATTGCCTTTGTAATATTTTTGTATTCATTTCAAGGTCTTGGTTCCCCCCCCCTTGTACTAGAAATTTCCCAGAGTCAAGCATGCCTCGCTTTCCCTTCCTCGATCCAGACCCAACCACCATGTCCCCATGGAGGTCTGTCTCATAATCCTACATCTAGTTGGGATCTTTTTCTTTGTCACTTAAGTCGATATCCTCTGAAGATCCTAGATTGACATGCTTCTGTTTCCATCATGGAATATATGTTTTCCATCCATTAGGATCAACATTTTCCTTCCCATATACATTCAGGGATGAGAACCAATTTTGGAGCTGAATAGTCCTAGGAGGTTCATCATGTTGTCGAGGTTACACTACATTCATAGTAGGAGAAACATGCACCTCCGTAAGAACACTAGAAACTACATGGGTCTGTTCCTATATGCATTTCCCTAGGACGTGACTTGGGCTTTTTGCTGTGATTTTTTGATCTCCAAGATTGGTAATATTATTCTGTTGTAAAGATTCAGTAACTTCGTGATCAAGGTCATTTATTGTTTACACTGCCATGGGATAGGGAAACGACCTAATCTTTATAACCTCTGCATAAGAGTGATGGTATAAGGTATCATCACCACCACCCATTGTTCTAACAGTCCTCGAAGGGGTCAAAGAATTTGAGTTGGATACACCCATATCAGACCTTAGACAATTGAAGCTATCAGTGATCTTCAAATTAACCTCTTGGGGACTTGCCTCTTTTTAGAACGAAGCACCTAGTGGTTGAACACCCTCCAATGTCTGAACGATCACCTTATTGTAAGAAGTTTCTATAGAACTCGGATTATGGATCTTCAAGACAAGGAATCCCTAATTGGAATCCCAGCTGTGATTGAATGTTGGGGTGAGATGGCCCATACGTCTCCATGAGAGACAGAAATCTATCCAAGATTCATAGATAACCAATTTTTTGTACCTAAATTCCTCTCCAACCATAATCCACACCCACTCCAACTTTGTCTTGGAGACATCAACTTCAACATATACATGAGGACAAATAGGGTGGTAAACCTTCTTCATTCTGCTATCGTAACATAGGTACCGACCGACTGGGTTCCCATGAAAACGCATGATAGATGGATTTTGAAAAGGTAAGGGGGCTGTGGGAAACGTACTTATATCACCATTGATGGAGTATCCTCCTTCATATAAAGATCATATGACCACCAAAGAAGATATATGTGGCTTCCAATAAATATAAATGATGCTCTGGACCAATACTATATGAAGTCGTCTGATGAGGCAAAGTGAACCATGATATGGAAACGATTGAGTAGACCTACCATAGCATGGTCTTTCAAATCCCATGAGTTGAATATGAAAGGTGGCTTTCAAATTAGAGGAAATCAACATTTTAATGATAGTTATTATTGTTTTTCATTTTATATGACTCGTCCCCATAGAATCTAACACCAAATTCCCTTGAAAACTATTTATAAAATCACACTTGAAATCCCATTGAAAACCTAACCATTTACACAAATTCCTATTTAAAATAACACACCCTTTTTAAAATGAATATAACATTAAATACACTTTCATAACATTCAAATACCTTTATAAATGTCATCCAGGTGAGTTGAAAAACACTTGGCATGAAACCTAAGACAATTACAAGTGTTTAATTCATTTTGAAGCTATTTAAAACCAAAAAGGGTATGTTGAACACATATAATTTTGTAAGAAACATTTCAAAATAATTAAATCTTTTTAAAATAGCTACCTAGGCATATTCATAAAGACAGAAATCCCAAGAGAGGCACTTTATAAACCATAAATTAACTAAGATGGTTTTCCATGATGAAATGAGTGATTTTAGAAAAATAATGGGTCATTAAAACAGATTATTGATTTTACTTGAATATTGGTAAGAAATTGGGAAGTTTCGTTTAATCGGGTTTTCTTATCAGGAGGAATTGAGAAGAAAATGTATTTAAAAAATGTATTTCCCCATCAGAGAAGGTTGAATTAATCTAGATACAAATGTGTGGAACATATTCACAGAATTTTGAAAAATTATATAAGGAAAATGAAAAAATAAATTTGGGGTAAAGAGAGAGAAATCACAACCCAAAGGTAATTTAGAGGTTCAGATAGATCCCTTAAGTTATGTCCAAATGTGTTCTCACTTGAACTTAATATCCTAGATAATAAAATTAGATTCATTAATAATTTAATTTATAACATATTCAACATATAATTTATTTATTATAATTTTATTAAGTACATTTATGGATATTTCTATGAGTTATAATGTATAATTCCTTTTTTCTAGGATCGTTCGTTTTATGGTTTTATGGTTGGTTCATTTGAGTATAATTATGGGAGTTCTTATCAAATGGAATAAAAACTCCAAAAGTTTAATTAAATGGTGTTAATTTACTTCTATAATTTTAAATGGTTCCATATATCATTTTTTCTGATATGAGGATGATTTATTTGATAAAATGTCAATGATAAACGTTTAGTTTTTTTTGGCGGTTTTTTGATCACCATGAACTAGTTTTTTTATTATTTTATATTATGTATATATATAGGTTCCAAGACATGAAATAAGTGATAATATATATTTTAAATTCTGGTTCAACCATTATAATGTTTTTATGACCATCCTTGAAGGCGGTAATGGTAAACAAAAAATCGTAAATATACATTACGTTTCACAAAAATACCAAAATTTAATTTATCATTTTTAAACATTTATTTACTTATTCCATGATATAAATATTTCATATATTCATTTATAAGATACCTACATATTATTTATAGATTCATATGTGAGTTTACTATTCTAACAACTATATTATTATTCATAATGGTCACATTACTATTCCAACGATCATATTACCATTCCAATAGTCAGATTTCTAATAATCATAAGGGTTTACTACTTCCTATAAATACCTATTATTACATTCATCAATAACTTCTATTTTCTCCCAAGGTTATATATTATTTCATCTTAAAAATTAATATTTTATCATTAAAATTATGTTTTATTTCTACATTTGTGTTCATGAGTGCGATCATTCTAGTGGATCAAGCAAATCAAAATTTTCCTTTTCTTATTATCTTATTTTCTATTTATTACCCCCACTATAATATTTTGTATTATTATAGGTTTTTTTACTAAAGTATAATTTTTCATTTATGAGAATAGTTTCATTATTAGGTTCTCTATATTATGTATGTTCTTTATACTACATGACATATTTGTAAGAAGGAAAATTTCATTGATAATATTCTAGGTCATTATACGCTAGTAGAAATTCCACGTGTTTTGGTGTCATAGGATATTCCTTTCTAAGACCATGTGAAATGGTCCTTATACTTTAAGATTATCATTAATGTATGTTATGAATCGCACACTTATATTTAATGACTAAAATATCCACACCATATGTTGGCGAGAAGTAGGGTACGTAGGTTGCGTCATGATTGACATGTCATCAATGGATAAAGTGAGGAAGTATTTGTCACTTCTATATTTATAGAAGTTGATATCTCAACCCTTTTATTGGAATAGAACCATCGCTTTAAAGTTCCATGGACATGGTGTAACGACATATTTATTTCAGATAGTCAATGAAAGACATATCAATCATGTAGGTTGGTGACACGGTTGTGAAACCTGCATGATGATATATTATGATAATGTGAATATATTACACAGTGAGAATTCGTATGTGGTTTTCAACATTGCGATAATAAGTTATATCTCTTAGGTGCATAGAACCTTTACTAGACAGTAATCTTGGACGTTATGTCATCCCACTTAATGATAACAAGAAATAATCTTAGAGGGTCACACACTAGGTGTTTCCATTTATCTCGATTAAATTCTATTTTATTTTAATTAATGGAATAAATATTATTCTAAACTCTCATGAATAATTTTATTCAAGTAATATTGATCATGTAAATTAAAGAAATATTTATTCATTGATATGTGAACAAAATTATATTTATATAATTTATGGAATATTAAATAATTATTTATTCTCCAATATGTGAATAAAATATTTATTTATGAATAAAATTTTATTCGATTGTTAAATAAATGAAAGAGGAGTTCGAACGTACCAAGACCATGTCTGGTGAAAAAATATCAATTAATAAGCTGGTTAAATAATATTTTTTATTGAACAAGTTGGCACGTGCCAAAAAATATTAATTATATAATTATTGTTATTATATGGAATGAGGTTTATTAAAGGTAGTAAATATTATTCAAGGAATAATATGCAATTAAATAGTATTTCAACCTAAATCCTAACTCTATAAATAGACAGCTATGTCTATTGTGTAGAGAATCCAAAAATTAATAATAAATAATTGTTGCACACAATGAATTCTCTCTGGACTCCACATTCTCTCTCCCTCTCAAGAAAAATAAGTGCATGAGATATTTATTCATGACAGAAGAATGAGCGATCAAGAATGAACAATGCAAGACATTTGACTCGGTGCACTAGCACCCAATGATCAAGTGGTGTTTCCCAGAGATCATACGAGGACATGTGTATCACTGCTAGATGGATTCTGTCCTTCCATCCTCACAATGCAATGAAGGTAACTTGAAAGGGACTTTTTGTATGATCAACATTCAACAACGAAGAAATTTACTAAGCTCAAGTATATATTTGGTAAAATATTAAGTAAATTAATTATAAATTTGACGCGAAAAATCATTTCTCTTGGTTTCAGGAAAAGATTATTAAAATAAATTTTAATATATCACCGACCACCACATGCTAACATTGTGTCCATAACCAACACTTGGATCGTCGCTACCAGTATATCATAATGTTTTTAAGTAGGTCATAATGTTAATTCAACTTTTAAAAAACATTACTAAGGCTTTGAGAAATGAAATGCCAAGTACTAGTTATAAAGGAATACATTTTAAACACTATACTTGACACTTTATTTAGCTGATGGTGTGTAGAATTATAGTAAAATTATCTCATAATTTTATTACAACATGTATCATATCCATATGTTCTCATGACTAGGATCAGTTAAAGGAAAGGTCAATAACAAGCCATGGATGTAACTACTATCGTTGTCAAACAGGTTTAGAGAATACTCCACCCTACATCACACCTGGGCTGCACCATAGCTCTCATACCATATGTTAGGATTGATTTCCTCCAGCCCAAGGTCTCCCAAGTGCAACAAAAAGTCCCTTCTGGGGTTCTATTCTAAATCCCTTGGGTGATAGGATGAATTTTCCATCCAATATTATATATGGGCCACCATCCATGGTGGAATCTGTTGTGGGACATGGGTTTGTTCCCAATAGTATATACATGAATTATGATATTCCCTTCATAAGGCATAAAATATGGCTTGTTTCACATATAACATACAATAGGATATTTACATATCATATAAAATGGTATAATCATATTGTATATAATGATACAGTGAAAATATTAAATGCTTTTTATTTTGTTTTGGGCATTTTTCCATCGACATTAAGGCTAAAGTCTAGTAATAAAATTTTCCTTGTACATGAATATTTGGATGTTTAATTGAATTTAATGTTTTTTATTTTTTTAAATAACCTTCCATAAACTATAGAGGTAATCATTATTTCAATTAAGTAGCAAACTATTGACCACTGCCTCATGTTATTAGATAATATTAATTAAAAAATACACATACCATATGTATACTATTAATAAAAAATAATCATTGCATATGTTGGTCCCATTAGGATGCTCAAGAAGGGGGTGACTTGAGTTCCTATAGGAATTTCTGTCTAAAACACTTATTTAAAATCCCCCAATTTAAAATAAAAAAACCGAGTTAACCAAAGGTGCAGTTTATAAAAGATTTGAATGTTTGAAGGATTTCTCAAAGAGTGATTAGTTCTCTGATAAAACAATATGAATTATTTCTTAACTTTTGAAATCAATCTACTAAGGCAAATACTAATAAAAACATTGTATAAGATTAACTATGAGTAAATTGTAGATTTCTGAAAACACAAATAGAGAAAATTAATTTTAAAGAACGCGATAGATTTTAAAACAAGAGTTTCATCCTCAAGTAGATACATAATCCTCTCCACTTGATGATCACCTGCCACCAAGATGTTTATATAAATAAACATTGATTTGCACCATAGATCGGGGAAAACAATAATATACACAACTTTCGAGGTCAACTTGATATTTTCCACAGTTTTCATTGGAGTGGGAAAACAACCAGGCCATTCCGGGACCTCTTCCACTATTATATGTGCATAGTGTAATGAGTACCAGATGGTTAGTGAAGATATCTATGTATCATCCTGTTTTTCACAGGATCCAGTGTGTGTTCATAAAATAGAGATACACACACTACTCATAATGTTAAAAACAGTACACAATCAGAGCATAAATAAAGTGAATACAGTTAGAAGGCTCTGTGTGATTTTCTATGTAGTTTGCGACTATTGGAAGATATCTTGAAATGTATCTTGCGTCGACATTCAAAAACGGACCACAAAATAGAGAGTTGTGAGAGCTTCTATCTTTTGTTTCTAGTGAGGTTTTAATGTGAATGATGAGTTCTTCTCCTCTCTTGGTATGTTGCTACTAAAAGTTCATCATTTCGAGTTATCAGCAATGCCTATTAGTTTCTAAAGCTTGCAGTTCTCATTTTATTAGGTGCACGAGCACTAACAAAAAAATAGGTCTTCATAGCGTTACACTTTAACAATGATAAAAAATGATGATAATAGTGGTACCTTTAACAGTGCTAAAAATCGAGGTTAAATGAACCCCTTTATTGGAACTTTTTTAGCACTGATAAATGTAATGCATTTATCAATGCTTTTTTTAGTGCTGTTAAAGGGGGCCCTTTATTAGTGCTTTTTTAGGAGTGCTAATAAAGCGGGGTCTTTATCAATGATTTTTTTTACTAGAACTGACAAATGATATGTTTCAAAAAAATTATTTAAAAATAATATATTGACATATAAATATATATTTATATTTATATTGATATAAATATATAAATATATTTAAATTGATATAAATATAACATATATTTTTAAAATATGTTTTAGATAAGTATAAATAGAGATTTACACTTAATATATATTTAAATTTAGTGAAAATGGATTTAAAATATTTTAAAAAATATATTATTAATTAAAAATTTTATAAATATCATTGAGTAATAATCATTTAATAATAATTTGAAGACACATAAAATTAAAAAAATTAATAAAAGATCTAAAATAAGTCTAAAATTATTTTCAAATTTCAAACGGCCAGAACTTTTGATCTGTGTATGCATTTGAGCTCTACCACATATCAAATTGATGCCTACGATTAGCTCTACGTGCTGGCGACAAAAGGGAACCTTCTGTTGAATTTTTTGAGACCAAAAAAGGCCTAGAAGACCTCCAAATCTGAATTTTTAGTCAAAATACACATAAAAAATTAACTTTATAAATAGATAATTAAAAATATTTACATTTAAAATATATTTATCAATATATAATCCTTATCTAAATAAAAAACTAGTATCGATTTTATTTTTAATAAAAAAGTATGAATATTTATATACCTATATAATGTGTGTGTTTGTGTGTATGTATTAACAAATTGATATATATTATCTATATATTCTAAACATATGTATATACATATTAATATATAATATTTGTAAATATATATAAATATGTATAATTATACTTACAGATACACATATAATATATGTGTGTGTGTGTGTTATTTTTTTATTTATAAACGCACACAAAAAAGCATATTATATAATTGTATTTAAAACTGATCTTATAGTTATATAATAATATACGGATAAATATATGGATAAAAATATAACTAAATATATATAAATAAATAGATATAAATATATATTAATATGAAATTAAATATATAAATATAACTATATATGTATATATGTATATATATTAATATACAAATATATATATATATATATATTAATATTACTATATATATAGATTAATATATATATATATTAATATTACTATATATATAGATTAATATATATATATATATATATTAATATAAATATATATTACTATATCAATAAATATAACTAAATATATATAAAAATAATTGATATATCAATAAATGGACATGAAAGCAACATGGAGGAGTGGTAATGTTGGGGAGAATCCCGAATCCGGACCGAAAATTACTTGCCAAAAAATATCGTGAGAAACTCGTCGAAATATGGAAGCGATATAAGCAGAATGAAGAAATCAACACGCAAGATTTTTTAACCTGGAAAAACCCTCCCATGTGGAGGATTAAAAAACCACGGGGAAATTCCCAAAATATCTGCTATAAATCAGAGAGTATAAAGAATCCAAGTAAGGCCCGAACTTGAATTACAAATGAGAGAGCATAGAAAACCTGTGTGAAAACCACACCCCGATACGCCTCTGCCTTCTCTCTGATAAACATTCCGCTGACACCATGTATCGGAAGATCAATCTGTGGCAAAATGTCACCCTTCGGTCAATGAAACGTCACTACCTCAGAGATCTTCACCCAAACATGCGTCAGCCTCGCACCAGCTTGTGACACCCAAATGACTCTCCATCACGATGTACCTCTGATCTACAATCGGGAAATGCCACGTGATCACCGCTATCAGGAAGACTTTCTATACATGGCCTCTATCATCAATTGTGTTGCCGCTGCTCCGCACCTATCAAATGTCGACGCACCATCGTCGCCATGCCACACGGGCCACCGCAAACGCGGAAACCCCTTCCTCCATCTCCCTTGCCGGCTACATCTTGCCGGCAGACCCTTCTCTCTTCAAAATATGTTTCTTCATCATCCTTATATAGACACCAAGTCCATAATAATAAATTAATGCAGTCAACATCCATTATTCCATCCATTAATTTTGAAAATTAAATATCCATTAATGTTGGGAAAAAATTCTCAATTAATGGTGATATAAATCTCCCCATTAATAATATTCCTCTCTCATCAATAAATGTGATTAATCTCAACAATATCCTCCTTCATCACATTAATGAATGGAACCATCCAACAAACCCAGTTGAAAAAAATGTCGGTATCACTCCAACCATCATCAACTGTAGAAAATATGACGACGTCCTTTTGCACTTCTGATAGAAAAAATATCGGCTCCCCCTGCAAAAAGAAAATCAAACACTGAAATCTTCATCACATTTGTATCTGCACCGTCCTACTGAATAAGACCAGAACCAAACACAATCGTGCTCCCCCATAATCGTGATCGCCACATAATATAGAGCACCTTCAGAAAAAACTTTCTCCCACATGCTCAACCTCCCCTGAGCCGACATGTGCATCACCTCACTCAACCTGCTTTAATTTTCAAACATTATTTTTCTCCAAGCATGCATCTGCGATCCTCTTCGAAGCATCCAAAATCCTCATGTTAAACTGCAAGAACAAACCAAACACCTCTGATACCACTTGTTGGGGGAGAATCCCGAATCCGGGCCAAAAATTGCTTGCCAAAAAATATCATGAAAAACTCGACGAAATATGGAAGCGATATAAGCAGAATAAAGAAATCAACCCGCAAGATTTTTTAATGTGGAAAAACACTCCCATGTGGAGGATTAAAAAACCATGGGAAAATTCCCAAAATATCCACTATGAATTAGATAGTACAAATAATCCAAGTAATGCCCGAAATTGAATTACAAATGAGAGAGCGTAGAAAACCTGTGTGAAAACCACACCCCGATACGCCTCTACCTTCTCTCTGATAAACATCCCGCTGACTCTAGGTATCAGAAGATCAATTTGTGAAAAAATGTCACCCTTCTGTCGACGAAACGTCACTACCTCGGAGATCTTCACCCGAACATGCGTCATCCTCGCACAAGCTTGCGACACCCGATTGATCTCACCATCATGATGTACTACTGATCTACAATCGTGACACTCCACCTGATCACCGATATCAGGAAGACATTGGATACGTGGCCTCTATCTTCAATTGTGTTTCCGCTACTCCGCACCGGTCAAACGTCGACGCACCATCGTCGTCGTGCCACACGGGCCACCACAAACACGGCAACCCCTTCCTGGGTCTCCCTTGCCGGCTACATCTTGCTGGCACACCCTTCTCTCTTCAAAATATGTTTCTTCATCCTCCTTATATAGACACCAAGTCCATAATAATCCTTTAATGCAGTCACCATCCATTATTCCATCCATTAATATTGAAAATTCAATATCCATTAATGTTGGGAGAAAATTCTCAATTAATGGTGATATAAATCTTCCCATTAATAATTTTCCTCTCTCATCAATAAATGTAATGAATCCCTCCATTAATAATTTTCCTCTCTCATCAATAATTGTGATGAATCTAAATAGGTAAAGGGTCCAGGCGCATAGGGAAGGGGTGTCAAGTTTGAATCCATAGAGATGCAAGGGCATGTGGGGGTTAGTGTAGGGGGGATTCAGCGCTATGAAAGGAGGTGCTAGCGCCATTAAAGGGATGGGTAGTGGGGTCGGAGCGTTCATGGGCGGGGCTATAGAAATTTTATTTATTTTTATTTATTTTTTTTAATTTTTTTATCTTTTATCCGCACTTTCAAAAAAGCACTAATAGAAGAAGGGTTGGGTGGTAGGGTTGGGGCATGCAGGGGTGGCAGGGCATGCTGGTGGGGTTGGGGGTGGGGCTGTGGCATGTAGTTATTTTTAATTATTTTTTTAAAATTTTATCAGCGTTTTTTTAGCAGTAATAAAACGACCCCCTTTTATCTTCACCTCGATTATCATAGATTTTTTAGCACTATAAATTCACTTATTGAGAACTTTTAAAGGGCATATTTGCAGTAGTGGAGCAGCTCAATCACTTTTCTTTTTTTCCCGATATTTTCATTATATTATACAACTAGCTAGGAGCATGTTCTCTATCATTTTAAGGTACCTCGTACCTCGTATTGGGCTTTGACATCGATTTAAAAGTTGTTCACAAAAGGAAGAAAAATTCATTAGTATAATTAATAGTACTTAGTTTCACAAATATCGTCGTCAGAAGTAAATTTAAATATAATTTAAAAATAATTGACAGTGTCTCTGAATGGTGTATTAGGATCGGTTGGTCAGGTATGGTGTCTCAGATATAGTGCATTATACAATTTGGAATGGAGAGTCAAGTAGCGGTGACTCTGGAATGGTAGGTCACTCTAATGGTAGGCCGACTTGACGGTAACTCAGCTATTGGTAGCTCATATCAAAAACTCGTACTTAGAGGACATTTTGATTTCATCGGTAAGTTTCTCTATCAATAGCTCCACACAATAGTGTCTCCTCTACAAAAATTCTGATTTCAGATATCACAAGGTTGAACATCGGTGACTCAGTGCATCGGTAACATGAGTGATGTCATCTCATCCATTTTAGAATTCATAATTTGTGCTAACGGTGAGACAGTTGATAGTGCGGCATGTTATTGGTAGGACCATGTCAATGATAGATCATAGTTAACCGATTTTCTACCAATGGTGAGATTTCCGACGGTGTGCTCACCTTAACAGTGATTCAATATTGAACGATGATAGTGAGTCCCCCTTAACGGTGACTCATACTTAGTCATATCGTGTCGACCTATCTTATGATGTAAAACTCTAACAGAATATATTAGGCTTATATGCTAACATAGTTAAAATGAGTAATCCTAATATAACATAATAAATCCTGATTTGGGAGCATTAAAACTAGAGGAATCCAACAACATATATTCAGAAATGTTTTAAAAACTAAAAATCAAATATTTAAAATACAATATCTTCACACACACTCAAATCATCAAGTGTTTAACGAATTAGTTAAATTATTTAAAAACATGTAGAAACTAAAGAAAAAATACGCCAACTAATATATTTATAGTGATGTAACAATTATAAAATTTATAGTTCAAGCCAATTTTGGCTTGTTTATGAGGGGTGGTAGTTGTCGGACCACATCACCTCTCTGTCACTCTTTTTCATTTTAATAAAGGTTCATTGACCCCATCTTGTTAAAAAAACTATAAAATTTATATTGGAAAAAGGATCATCTATTTTTCAAACATAGAAGAAACATTCTCAGTTATAATAAAATCAGTTTTTTACACCATACATATACTTGTATATAACAACATTATACAATCTTAAAGCCTTTCAATTAAATTTAGCATGTTAAAATAAACGGAAAATTGTTTACATAATTTGATTATAAATTTATTTATAACAACATCACATCACAGTTTGTTTATTTTACCATTCATTATTTAAAATATATATGCATTCCTTTTCTCAAGGGAAAAAATATTTTCTAAAATTTTAAAAAACTGGTAAAAAGAATTTTTCATTTAGTTTTTTTTAAACTGAGTTATTTTTATAAGTCAACAAGGAAACTTTCACTTTTTTTGTATTTAATAATTAGACTATTAAAAGGGGGTTGAATTGTTTAAATTAATTAATTAGTCAATGGGTAACATTTAAGGAAATGGTAAGGGTAAGGAGGCAAAATTGGGTATAGGGGCATTTTGATTTTTATTTTTTAATTTAAGGGGGTTTGGGTTTTTTATTTGGGTATATGGGTTTTCCAAGCGCCGAATCAATTAGCGCTTTGAAAAAATACCCAAAACGCCAATTGAATTGGCGCTGGGTGGTTTATTTTTTTCAAAATCCCAACGATACCCCCCATTCACCATATATACATATATCTTATATATATTTATATTTATATAATTATAAATATAACAAATACAAAAAATATATTTATAATAAATATGTTTATTATAATATATATAACTACTATAATAAATATAATAAATATATAATTATATTTATTATATAATTATAATAAATATATAATTACAATAATTAAATAATTATAAATTTATTAAATATATAATTATAATAAATATATAATTATAAATATAATAATTAAATAATTATAATAAATATACAATTATAATTTCAATAATTATATAATTATATGTATAATAAATATATAATTATAATAATTATATAATTATAAATATAATAAATATATAATAAAAATAAAGATGTAATTATAATTATAATAAACACACAATTATCATAAATATATAATTATAATTACAATAAATATATAATTATAAATATAATAAATATATAATTATATTAATTATATAATTATTATAAATATATAATTATAAATATAGTTATTATATAGTTATTATAAATATACAATTATAATAAATATATATATTATAATTATATATTATAATTATAATAAATATATAACTATAATTTAGAATTATAATTATATAATAATAATAATAATTATATTATATAATTATATGTCATATAATTATATGTCATATAATTATAATTACAATACATATATAATTATTAAATATATAATTAAAATTGAATTATATATTACAATTATATATTTTTTATAATTATAAATATATAATTATTATAATTATATATTTTTTATAATTGTATATATTTATAATAAATATTTAATTATTATATTTTATATTATATAATTATTATATGTATAATTATATATTTATTATATTTTTATTTATATAATTATTGAAATTATAATTGTATATTTATTATAATTATTTAATTATTATATTTATAATTATATATTTATTATAATAAATTATTTATTATAATTGTATATTTATTATAATTATAAATATATAATTATTATAGTTATATATTTATTGTAATTGTATATTTATTATAATTATATATTTATTATATTTATATATTTATTAAATTTGTAATTATATAATTATTGTAAATAAATATTTATTATAATTTGATTTTTTATAATTATATAATAAATATAATTATAAATTTATTATATTTATTTTAGTTGTTATATTTATTATAATAAATATATTTATTATAAATATATTTGTTATATTTATTATAATTATAGTTATAGTTATATAAATATATATAAGATATATGTATATAAGGTGGGGGGGTAGCGTGAGAATTTTGAAAAAAACACCCAACGCTAAATCAATTGGCATTGTGGGTATTTTTTCAAAGCGTCAATTGGTTTGGTTCTTGGAAAACCAATATACCCAAATGACAAAAACCATACACCCCTTAAATTTAAAAATAAAAATCAAAAGGCCCCTATACCCAATTTTTCTGGGTAGGGACCCCAACTTGGCCATTTGTTATAAGTCAACCAGGAAACTTTCATTTTTTTTGTATTTTATAATTAGACTCCTAAAAAGGGGCTGAATTGTTTAAATTAATTAATTAATCATTGGGTAAAATTTAAGGGAAAGACAAGGGTTGGGACCCCAACTTGGCCGTGTGTTATTATTTTATATTATTAGATTTTTTTTTACAATTTTGATGGGATGGATGATAAAATTTATGTAAATATCTCATTTAATGAGACAATTTTTCAAAAAAATCTTATCATGAAAATGTTTCAATATTTGGAATTATCAATGAATGCAGTTGATCCATTATTTTTTATTTGACAGTTTTCCTAAATCTCGGCCTTTTTCTTGGGTTCACGATCTCAACATTTATTTCCATTCCCATGCCCAAAATTTCCATTTATTGAGGGTGACCACCAAATAAAATGTCCCCTATATATAATTATATTTCATTCCTTCATTCCTGTATTCCTCCCTCATCTGCACTTGGCTCCTCCCTCTTCTCAGCCATCCCTTTCGTTCTTCCCTGTTGCTCGCCGCTGTTAGCTGCCATGGAAATGCCGATCTGCCACCATTTCCCCACTCCCATGACCAGAATCAAATCTCACTGCCCTTCCTAACCCCTTCTCATCCCACCCCAGCACATCAACACCACCCCTGCCACCTCAGTCGCCTACTTTTCTTACATGGCAGTGGGCGAGGGCAGGTTGAGGCAGCGGCCTATCGGCTCCCGAAAATCCTCCATCCGGGAGAAAGGTGCATTTTTCGGGGTGTAGTGGTGGAATGTTTTTCACCCTCACTTGGTCTGTGGCCAGCGTCGTGATGTTAAAGGGGAGTCCTACAACCCGAGAAGTTGGAGTGCCTGGGCTTGTTCGTTGGTTGAAGAAGGCGACACGTTATATTTTTTTGGCTCCAGGGGTGCCAAAAAATACGATGAGGCCTCTACGAAGTCCGGAGATTCTACTTCCTCCCCAAGGGACAACGACAATGTATGCAAAGGCGGTGGTGGGAAAAGGAGGTCCTTGGACGGTATGATGAGAGGCATCCCCTGTGCGCTCCCGTGGAAGAACCGAGTGGAACTCCGACACCCAAGAAGCCACCGGCGACTGAACGGGCACCGCCCCAGTGTGGGTTCATTCCACTATTCTTCATTAACCCCTTTCTGAAATCAACAGCATGGCGGGAGGAAGGAAATGAAGTGGATGAGGAAGAATTGGAGCGCCATTGAAGGTCATTTTCCTTTCCTATGCTGCCCCAACCAACACTGTGGATTCAAACATCATGGTTTACATCACCATGACCACATTTGTATGACGATGATTTGTCCACTAATATCAATTTTTAGTATTATATACACTTTTTGTCTCGTATTTCATATTTTATACTGTGAAAATTTATGCGTAATTAAAATTGGGCATTAGTAAAAATTTGGTGCATCATAGTTTCATTTTTCTTTTTTTTCCTCGGTTTAAACGTGACCAAAGGGGACTTTTATACACATACTCGGTATTTAAAATACTATATATATACACACATTATTTACGATATTGTTTATATTTAAAAAAATATTCGTGTTTTTTTTTCTTTCTTATATATATAAGAAAATATTTAACACTTTAAAGTATCAATTTTTTTATTAGGAATTACCATCATTTATTTAATTCCAAAAAACAGTTAAACCCCTCATTCAACACCCCCTTTTATACGGGAATTCCCTTTTATAAGAGGCCTGGTCATAATTATAATAATAATAATATATAATATATAATATAAAATTATTTATTATAGGTTGAATTGATTACAAGAAATCAAACCACGCATGCATCAAGCTGATGTCATCATGGTGACCTGTCGTGCTAGCTCGCCAACCCCCTATCTCACCATCAACTTGTGCCGGCCTGTCGACCGCACTGCCCCCGCTGCCTCAACCCGACCCATCAACCACCCAGCCTGTGTCCCCCTACTGCCTCGAGGTCACCTGCTCCCTCACACCGTCCCTTCCTAGAGTAATGCACTTCCATCGAGATCTTCAATCGACCGCATCCAAACTCCATCCCGGAAAATGGTATAAGCATTCATTATCACCGTCATCAGTGTGCCATCGCCATTCACCATCACAACTACTCGTCACTAGGCCTTCATCATCACCTCCACCGATATCCCACATCGCCTTTACCCAATGCACCACTTGCTACGGATGACAAATTCCAGAAGCTTCTAACAAGGTCGTCGCATGCCTCCCTAACCAAACCCTTCAACGATCCGCTCCCTACATTGGGTTCTCTTGGAAATCTCTCTATCCCCACCATCGGTCAGGCCCCCTGTAACCCATGGTTGATGCCATGCACCTAGGAAAATGCTAGTCTGTAGCTAGCCTGACACCGAAATTTCCCCAAGGTTGCCGCCGACGAAGCCCATGACCTGAGATGTCCTCACATCTCGAGTTAATCCCCACCCGTCCCTTCCTGTAGGGTCATTGTTTTTTTGTCTCACAACCCCCAAAGGTTAGGGAAGCATCTCCAACCACAACCTTCATGGCGTCGTCGCAAGCCGTAGCATCGCCAACCATCGCCATCAAGGTGCTTTCACAAGTCGCCACCGTTGAGGCGCCATGGCACAACATCTCCATCAAGGCTCGTCTTCAACCTCAGTCGTTCCCACAAGCGCCTCCCTCCACCCAGCTGCATACCATGAATCAACGTTACAAGTCCTGCAGCCAGATTCTTCACGACGTGCAAAAATCTTATCTTCAAACCCTTTTTTGTGATAGTGATATTTATGTAGAAGAGAGAGAGGCATTAAAAAAATATATAATTATTATAATTATTATTTATTATTAGTTTAGGGGATTAAAAACCCGAAACCAATGCATGATACATCAACCATATTTTTTTATTCAACCCTACCTTTGGTGTTTTGTTGTTATATGAAGGAACCCTACGTATGACTATTCAACAATGGAGTTTTAAATCCATGATATTATTTGTGATTTATGCAATGGTCTTGATAGAAGTAAAGATATGTTCAAAGATATTTTATGGCTGATTCAAATTCTCATTATGATTGTTTTAAAGGCTCGTATTAAATGTAGTAAATCGCCACTATTCTTATAGGATGTTACAAATCTCTTGAATATTTTTGAAGCCAAATATTCTTGACTTATTGTGTGATATTTCGGGGGTTATTTTTAACCTGGAGTTTCTTGACCAACATGATAAATATCAAGACACACTTCATCAGAAAATAAGTGGTAGATTATTTATAGAAGTAGTGAATATACAGAAAAGGTGATATGTATATAAAACTGTGTGTACTTGCGTTCAGAGGTACACTTTGGAGATTACATGTTTAGATCTATCATTTTTCCACTACTGCTATTGTTTTCACCTCTACTGCACTTTATAGTTACATATTCATTTGCAAGAACAACAAAGCGTTTGTTAGAGATACACTTTGGAGACATACATGTGTAAAACATCTGTCTGGTGTTTTTTATATCACTTATTGAAGAAATCCTACACGACTATGAAGATCTATTTGTTGTTGTGCTATATTGAGGATATGAATACACCTATAAGTTTTTACTACAACTGTGATGTTTAATATGTATCCTCAAACAAAAACAATCTCTATTGATTTGGTGGAGTTTCGACTGCTTAGAGTCTTCCATGGTTAAGTGTCAGCTTCTATAACTAAGCTGTGGATTTATGGTTCCCTGTAAAAGAACCAGAAGGCTATTTAAACCCTTGTAGTAAATATTTCAACTATCAACAATTAGTTGTGGATTAAAGGTCTTAGGATAAGAGAGCTAATTGAAAATCGCAAAACTCATTGAGTTGAGTGTTGGTGGAGTGGACAAAGGGATCTTTGTGCCCTGAACCATTATACATCACTGTGTTCATTTACTTTATTTATTTTCACTTATCTCTCATCTTGGGGAGAAAAGTAAAGGTTAACTACTAAAAAAGAGAGAAATTCTGAATTGATTAATGTTTCTAACATACAAAATTCACACCCCACTTTCACTGCATACAACTTCTTCACATCATATGATGATTTAGTATTTCCCCCCATAAGCTTGCGACTAAAAACCTGCTACCTTATAAGAATCTAACTACACCCCTAACCCTCTTGGTGATAATGATCCTGAACAACTTCAGTAGGTAGATGAATATTGATAGAAACTTTCCACATAACCCATATGTCCACAATACATGCCAACTTTCAGTGTTGTCGAGCAATAATGTTTAGTATGCCTTGTCTTACCATAATGGTAGAAAGTAAAAACGTATATTTTAGTAACTGTAGAGGTTATAAAATGATTTTAATTCTAGGGGACACTATAACATCTACTTTGATCATCATTCAGCTTCATCTTCCTTATGAAAGGGCTACTATAAGTACCACTAGACATGGGAGGAATCCCAACTGATCCTAAAATGCCTGCAAGATCAATTTATACCATAATTTTCCTGTTAGGAACCTTTGAATATAAGGAATGTTTTAGCATGAAAAATTAATAACATATATCTAGCTACAAGATCATATGAAACTTTTGAGCCTTTAGTTTTTTATTCGATACCAACTTAGGCGATAAAAGGGAAATCTCAAAAAAAAAATTGGAATACTCCATTACTGTCTCGTCAAATTATTGAAGGGTGAAATAATCCATAGAATTATCTAAAACCATTATTTCTGGGTAGAAATACTAAGTAAATATAGTTTTAAATCCATTCCACTCTAGACCCTCATGTTGCTTTTCCAGAAACTCAGAATCCCATCACCTTCGACTTGGGCCTTTATACTTAAAGACAACATAATCTACCTTAACAAAATCTAAATTCTGTAAGAAGACAACAATCCTTTCAATCTTCCCTAGATAGCCCTCTACTTACTAAGGGTCATTCATCTACTAGAATAATGGAATTTTATAGAATATGAACTCTTGGGCTTGATTTATATCTCCATCCTTCCCTATATTCGCATTTATTGGTTGAGAAAGAACTAGTTCGACACCTTTCTCCAAAGAATGGACCACATGTATTCACTACAAGAATACAGTGTATTAGTAGAGGTCTTTTCAGAGTGGTTTCTAAAACCACCGTGAAAAAACCAAAGCTAATTTTTTTTAAAATATTTTCTGTAATTTTTTAAAAATATCTTCTAAAAAATCATTTTTAAGGGCGTTTTTTTAACAAAATTACCACGAAATAGCAACGGTTTTTTCAAAAGCGCCGCAAAAGTCTAAAAAATATGTATTTATTATTTATTATTTATTTTTATTATTTACAATAAAATATAGTTTATTATTTATAATTTTATATATTTATAATGTTTCATTTAATTCATATTTTTAATTATTATTTAATAATATTTTTAAAATGAAAACAAATCATAAATAAGTAGAAGAACAGACTTCAGCATCAAATGACCATAACTTCTGATCCGAGAGTCCATTTCAGCTCCACAACTAGTCAAATTGAAGTTTATGAAATGAGAAAAAACCAAGCACAACATGAAAAATGGCCTATATCAGCACTAAAAAAGCGATGTAAATCTCAGCGCTGATATTGGGGGGGGGGGGGGTCCCTTTTATCAGTACTCCGAATAGCACTGATAAATGCCACATTTATCAGCGCTAAAAAAGCACTGACAGAAGTAAAAAAATTATAAAAATTAAATAATTCTCGTGCAGATCTTTTATCAGCGCTTGACCACCCCTTTATCAGCGCTAGGAGGTCTCCTGTGCACTGCCCTTCCACCGCATCCTCAAACGCGCACACCACCTCTGCCTCCACCCGAACTCGAACCCGCAACCTCCCCCTTTCATGGCTGCACCTTTACCACTATGCTATTTTTTTCTCTATTTAATGACATATCTCTTTATATATATATATATATATTTATTCGTATATTGATATAGAGTCATATTAATATAAATATATTTATTCATATTTTAGTATATATATATATATTCATTTGTATATTAATATATATTATTATTTATTTATATATATATATATATTGTTATAATTTTTTATCCGTATATTTATTTGTTTATTAATATATACATATAAGATTAGTTTTAAATACAGTTATGAAATATGTTTTTTGTGTGTGTTAATAATTAAATAATTAAATACATACATACATATATACAACATACACACACACACACAGCGAGACACACACACATAGAAACAGACATATAAGAATAAATACATATATATGTGTCTTTGAAAAGTCATTGAATGTTAAAATGACCATAAAATATAATCAAGAAGCCCGTTTCAACTCCACAACTAGTCAAATCGAAGAAAATGAATCAATATTCGATATGATATGTGGTACAGGCTTAACAGACATCCGGATCAGAAGTTATGCTTGTTTGAATGTATACAAATTGGGGTAACCCGACTAAACACTCAGTTTTGGAGGCCTTGTGGGCCTATATTGGCCAATAAAAAACATTTACTGGGGTCCCCACGGTCACAACGATGTAGAACTCATCGCAGGCTTCGATTTGATATGTGGTAGAGCTCAAACGGACACCCGGATCAAATGTTATGGCCTTTTGAAGTTTGAGTTACATTTTCAACATATTTAATGTCTTTCATTAATTGTTTTGATTTTTTGTGTCTTCAAATTGTTACTAAATGATTTTTAATCAATAATAAATAGAAAATTATTTATAAATAATATTTTTTTAAAAATATTCGAATGCCATTTTCACTAAATTTCTTATATATTAAATGTAATAGTCTATTTATACGTATTGAAAAAATATTTAAAAAGTATATATTATATTTATATACGAATAAATATACTTATATAACAATAATTTATATTTCATGATTTGTTTTGAAATATAATTTTCTTCAGTGCTGATAAATACCCCCTTTATCAGCGCTACTAATAGTAGAGCTGATCAAGGGGTAGCACTTCCCTTGCCCGTTTTTGCAGTAGTGAAGTGAGATTTAAATAATGTGATAATCAATGGAAAAAAATATATTCAAAATTCAAGTCGAAAATTGAACTCGAACTTCAAACGATCATAACTTTTAATCTGGGTGTCCGTTTGGGATCTACAACATATGAAATCGAAGCCTGGAATGAGCTCTACACCACTTTTGTCTGGTACCAACTCTTTCATTATTTTACCTCTTTTAATTCCACCAGAAAGGCCCAAAAGGCCTCCAAAATAGATGTTTTAGTTGTAGACACCAATTTCGTAAAATTCAAACGATTTTATCTTTCAATCCATGTGTCTGTTTGGCTTGTACCACATATTATATCGAAGCTCATTTCATGTTCTTCGATTTGACTGGTTGTGGCACTGAAAAAGGAGTCTAGGATCATATTTTATTGTCATTTTAGTGTTTTTAGGGTTTTTAGAGGTTCTTAACTTTTCATGATTTATTTATTTATTTAATATTTATTTATAATTTAATTAACTAATAATAATTAATTAATTAATTTTTATTTATTTATCTATTATTTTTTATTTTTTATTTATTTATTTAATATTTAATATTTATTTATTTATTATTTAGTAATTATGTACACATTAATTATTAATTTATTTTTAATTTATTAATTAATCAATTATTATTAGTTTATTATTAATTTATTATTTATTTATTTATTTATTTATTTATTCGTTGTTCATTATTTATTAATTAATTATTAATTATTAATTATTAGTTATTTTTTATTATTAATTATTTTTTATTTAATAATTATTTTTCTATTTATTTATTTATGTATTTATTTATTTGTTATTCATTATTTATCAATTATTCTATATTCTATATTCTATATTATTTATTCTTTATTAGTTTATTGTTAATTTACTAAATATTAATTTTTTATTAGTTTATTATTCATTTATTATTCATTCATTTATTTATTATTTATTGATTATTTATTAATTAAATATTAATTAAATATTAATTATTTATTAAATATTAAATATTGTATATTGTATATTAAATATTAAATATTAAATATTAATTATTAATTATTAATTATTAATTATTAATTAAGACGTATTAATTTTATAATTATCAATTATCAATTATTAGTTATTATTAATTATTAATTAAATATTAAATATTTATTTATTTATCTATTTATTTATGTATTTATTGGTTTATTTAATTATTATTAACTATTTATTATATATTATTTATTCTTTATTCTTTATTCTTTATTCTAAATTGTTTATTATTTATTAATTTATTTTTAATTTACTAAATATTAAATTATTATTACATTATTATTTATTTATTTATTTATTATTTATTTATTCAATATTCAATATTTATTAGTCATTTATTGACTACTTATAAATTTTTAAATATTAAATATAAAATAATAATTATTAATTCTTAATGATCAATTATTAATTATTAGTTATTATTAATTATTAATTATTTACTATTATCTATTTATTTTTTTTATTATTTATTGTTTATTATTTATTTATTTATCTATTATTTATTAATTTTTTATTAATTTGTTATTTTTTTATAATATATTAAATTATTTTCTAATTAATTTTTTATTTATACATTACTTATATATTACATATTATCTTTTATATATTATATATTATATATTATGTATTATATATTATATATTATGTATTATGTATTATATATTATGTATTATATATTATGTCCAATATATTATATGTTATATATTATATGTTATATATTATATGTTATATATTATATATTATATATTATATATTATATATTATATATTATATATTATATATTATATATTATATATTATATATTATATATTATATATTATATATTATACCCAAACGACTCAGCCATGGGTTCAGAAACCCAAACCCATAGCTCCAAAATTTATTGAAAAAGAGTATAAGAGCAACAGAGTTGGAGGAAATGTTTAAATGTGATACACCACACCAAGACAAACTGATTATAACAAAACATGCACATTAAAACCACGAGATTAACTTTTCCTGGACCGGCCCCGACTCTGAGATCCTCCACGATTGGCCGGGTGACGCCCACTTCTCTATTGCATCATCTTTGACAAATTTAATTCCTCATCCGTCACTAGATCCTCTATAATGGGCACGACAGTTACTTCATTAGTAACTTCTTCATGTGCATCTTTGAAGTCATGCACAACCTCATTAGGGATTAAGGTATCATCCTGGGCAGCATCTCCATGATGAACATCTTCACCTGCCGCATTAGAGTCAGGAAAAACCTTCATAGGGGGTGATGAATCATCCTGGGAATCTTCTTCATTAGATGGTGTTGTTTGTGCATCTTTGGATCCATGCACAACCACATTAGAGGGTGATATAGTAGCCTGGATAGGTTGGTCTGTTTCCTTTGGTGACATTGACGAAAAACTCTTTTGATTACTGTATCCTTCACTCTTAAGACATTCGAGAATAAGAACATCAAACTCAGGAGAGTTAATTAACTCTAACATGGAAAAGAAATTAATAGTTGGCTTATCTTGTCCTTGCAAAACATCTTTTATGACAACAACCTCCAAAGAGCACCCCCCCCCCCCCTGATCCTCAACCATTGAAAGAGACTGTGCAATGTCTTGGATTACACCATGACTAGCTGAAACATCATTACAGGTACCATCACCTTCCAAATTATCAAGGGAGGATCCTTTCATAGAAGTAACATGACCCTACTGGCCAGTGGCACCAAAGCCGAGCATACCTTCTCCTCCTTGAGCCACCTTCTAATAACCCACCTCCTCAAACGTGGAAGATCCAGCCATTGACTCAGTCCGCACCTGCTAAGAATCAACCTATGGATTTACAGTGGCTCCAATAGAAACATTTTCTACTATTGAAGGCACTTATTCTAATCATACATCCACTTTTTTAGCATGATCCTCATGGGCAATGGGCAGAGCGCAAAGAGGCCCTCGGTTTCTTCGGTGTCACCAATTGAAATCCATCAGCATAAAAAACCTTCATCATACCTTTCTTGCATTAAAAATCTAGTTAAACATGATCCATCTCATCATTGACATCATCTTGGATAGAAGCCTCATCCTCAGATTGATTCTCTCCCTCCTCATCATCCAAATCAGCCTAAGGTCTCTTTTCCAAACCCCCAAAGAAACCAGTGGAAGTCTGCTGTAATGATCCACCACTAGATAGTGAAGTAGCACCACCAACTGGGTGCTGAGACAAGTCCCACAAAGGAACTTCTGACAATCCGGTTGGAGCATTTGGAATTCCTTGCTTGACAGCCTCAACAAAGGAGGAGGGACTAACAGGAGGGACCTTACTCCTGAAAACATACTTTCTACCCTTAGGATCATCACTAGACTGATTCCTCCTACACTAATCAGAGGCATATCCTAAGGATTTACAAAGAGAGCATTTAATACTCCTGTGACATTGATCAAGAGGATTTCTAATGCATTAACATGACTTATAGAAATTCGATAACCACTAATACTGAATAGAAAATTCTAACTTAATATCACCCGTAACAAGAAAGACTATATCAATCATAACATGAGCCAAATCAACCACTACTATCACGTTAGAAAAGTGACCATACCCAGGTCGCTCTGTTTCTTTATCAACCTTGATCAGAGAACCGACCGTAGAATCAACCTCCCACAAGACTGAAGGGTTCCAGAAAAACCAATTAAGACCCCTAATTCAGACCCATGTTTGCATGGAGGAGTTCCTAATTGCAAAAGGATTTTCTAACAGATGCCACTATTGAACCATGATCTGTCTACGATTCAATGGAACTGGTCCAAAACTCTAGGCCATATTCTAATGTTCCTTCGAGGGGAATACAATATGAAAATTACCTCTCCCAACTGAGATTAGGTGCTAATCATTAAAACCCCAACTATAAGACAGTCAGTCATGCACCTCATCCACCTTCAATGTGGAATCGATCTGAGTACCATAAATCCTGGTAAGTAGTGATAACATGGATTCTTCAAGACGAGCCTCTAAAATCTGCGGACTCATTTCCACAAATGCAATACATCCATATTTGGCAATCCACTAATGTATGGAAGCAGATTCAAGCAGTGATTCGGAGATAAACCTATTCCAAGAAGAAAAACCCTCGGATTTCCTCTTAGGGTTCTGTGCATCTGCCTTCACCACATACATAGGATCTGAGATAACACCACCACCCGAAACCACTGCCTTCGACGAAGGAATGAAAACTTCCTTATATATTATTAATTATTAATTATTAATTATTTATTATTGATTAATAAATATTTAGTGTGTATCTATTTGTTATGTATTACTTGTTTTTACAATTAATATATATATGTATATGTATATTAAAGTTGATTTGTTGACCACATGAAGAGCCAACTGGAGTGTTAAAGTATTTGGAGAATAAGCAAGAGGTAAGGGGTTAAAATCTCATACAACATAGATTTTCTATATATGGAATGTACATGTTCATGGATATGGACTTATGCATGGAGATGAGCATGTCTGTGGTAATAATTAATTAATTAATTAATTAAGAAAATTAAAAAATAAAAAAATAAAAAAATTTAAAAATTTAAAAATTTAAAAATGATTTAGCAGAGGTTTAAACAATCAATAAAAAACACTTCTAATTATTTCGTGACACACGATTTAGTGGTGGTTTTCCAAAACTATCTCAGAATGATTTAGTGGTAGTTTAAACCGTCGCTAAATACAAATTTTGGCGTAGTGATTATGGCCTCAAAAGGATCCCAATCAACTAGATGATTTTCTCACAAAAATTATCTATGGAACCCTTATAAGGATTCATTAAAATTCCTCTAAAAGGCATGGTACTAAACAACACTAAGGAAAGAGGATAAATCACCAAGTGGGGAAACATCGTCAATAATAGCCATGATAAAATGAAAAAACTCATGAATTCCCTCCTAAATATCCCATGGAAAATTAAGGCTATCCATAATGAGATATGTCCAGACACTCACTTATAACCTACCACTTATGTATTAACTATCCTAACTCCTATCTACCAAGACATCCCAAATCACATCAACTAAAAACTGCTGATTTTTCGCAGACCAACCTAGGTCATCCATGAATAGGACACCCAAGCCGACCTATTTCAAGTCCCAAATGGTATTTCTAATCCCAATGGTCTGGGAGAAAAAATTTGGGTATTGAAGAATTTCTATTGGGAATGGTTTCACCCATAGAGATATAAAATTTGGGATCCTTCGAGATAAAGTAAATAAATAATATCCCAACACATAACATAAATAAAAGAAACTCTGAACAATTATGCAACATAAAATTAAATATCTAGATATAAATAAAGAAAAAATAGAAGTTTCACAGAGGCAATATAAGTACTAGTGTAGGGATAAGTCAAATAATACAAATTTTATGTAAAAGGCATAGTTCACCCATAAGTAACTAAACCTAAGGGCCACATAGAACCAAGCATGCCTCTCAACATGCTAAAGACTATAGATTAGAACTGATGGTCTAATGGGAGTATAGTGGTGAGACTGATCCCTCTATATCATTACTAAGTACATAATAGGAATAAAAAATTAAATGAACATTTGAAGACAATAATAACAGGTAACCCAAAAAGTTCCAAACCAGCCAACCAAGAATGAAGATGAGATTCTATAAATATAATGCAGTCAAGAATATAGAAGGTAATACATACAAAAATGATTTATAGATAAAAGAATAAATAAATAAATGACCCATCTATGGTAATTAGTCTAAGTACACACTCGACCCACAACTCCCATGCCATGTCCTAGCCCAAAACAAATAGCATAAATGAAGCACTAGACAAGTCCTAACCTGTAACCATGAGATCTTCTCGGGTACCAAATGGTGGCCTGAATTGGGTTTGAGTAAAACTCAGTAGGCCACCACCAATGATGTATAATGCATTCCAGTCCATGACTATAAAACATAAGCATGAATATTGTATCTATAATAGTGAAGTAGTAATGTGGAGTTAATCTATGGAATAACACATACTTCAGCATAGGTCAGATTGACTCTAGTCTTAGGAATAGTTATGTAATCATGGGAACTATGGATATAATCATACACATCCTAGAAAAATTATCTTGATGAAGCCATTGAAATGCGTCTAGGAATTCTCACATATTAAAACCAAGAAAATCCATTGAGTAAATACATTGTATTTCACTTCAATAAATGAGGCTCTAACTAAGACCAAGAAAATCCATTGAGTAAATACAATCTATTCCATAACGGAAGTAGATATATAAGGACCTTTGATGTAATTGATATAGCCTAAATAAATCCATGGCCATGGTACGGTATGGGGGAGTTCAATTCAGGGAAGTCAAAGAAAGAATAATCAAGCACATGAGTTGGTGGCACTATCATGCAACCTGTTTGATTGGAGATATCCAGAAAAAGGGATTAAATTACATTTTAAGCATTCATATGAGGTGACACATCAATGAGGCATCAACTTCTTGCTCATGGGTTCCTTGACCCGTTGTTAGACAGTAATCTTGGACTTTAGGAAAGCCCTCCTAATGAAAATGAGAAAGAGGTCCAGAGGGTAACACACAAAGTGTATCCATGTATTTGAGTTAAATATTGATTTTAAAAGTTAAATAAATATTATTCTCGACTATGTTTTAATAATTATTTAAGGATTCTTGATCGCATTTATTTTGACAGTAGTTATTCAAGAGAATATATTTTTGGAGAAATAATATATTTTAATTAGCGAGTAATGAAATTACATTTATTTAGGAAATAAATAGCCATTACTCAAGGTCTAGTATATGTGGTGGAGGAAATAAATAAAAATGAAAACAAGATAAACACGTCATGTACATTGAATGTACACGCCGTGATGTTTTCATGGAAAATGAGTACACACCGTGTATTAATGATTACACGCCGTGTAGTTTTTTCAGTCGGGATTTAGAGGAAATAATATCAATTTATTAAATGATATTTATTATAATCAGCATGGGCGCATGTCAAGTAATTAATCATATGGCATGGGGGTTTTCAATAAGAGTTAATGAAATAAATAAAACGCGTAACATGTTTTTTTAATGTCATAAATATATAACCTACAACTCGATTATAAATATCCTCACAACCCCAACACTTTTCCAGAGATAATCGTTGTGCACAACAATTATGAAGAATTCTTTCAAGGCCAAAATAACTCATTCCTCCATAAACGCTCTCAAGAACAAGAGAGATCCACCACCAATGGATCAAGGCTATCGAAGGCGGACATTGCAAGAGAAGGTTCTTCCATGATAGCACCCGGAGATATTTTTAGCGACTTCTAGAGACACGTGGTGCATGTGTGGATCACTACTAGAGGAATCCTAAACATGGATTCTACGAAGCAACAATAGATCACCTCAGATTGTGACCAGAGACATCAATGAAGAAATAATTCCATCAAGGCAATTCTTGTCAATTAATTAAAATAATTATAACCCACATATGATGATCCTCTCAATAGTTCCAGGACCCTTCTCTTTCTTTTTCGTTCATTGTTATATTCCAAAGATACGACGTTTTATTATTGTGATGGATCCCGGAATGAACGTTGTTTAATGCTAAAATTAAAGTTAGGTACACCCACCAACGCACTTCAACTACACCCGGAACCTTCATGTTGTATAAGAGCGGTCATAACGTTGATTATAATTATTTAATTTTTTCATTGGTGATTTACGCATTTTATAATGTATTTGTTTCAATTCATGTTAATCGTTCATTAAAATATGAATCTCGAGATCTGTTCCTCCCATCTTGTTTCTCATTCACCATATAGAAACAAATTTTTCTTTTAATTTTGATTAATATAAGATAGAGGATCTCATCCGAAGGTGCCAAACACTCCTGGTTGTACAACACCAGAATACACTATGTGTATTCGGAAGTACAAGTCGTGTAGTCTTGGTTCAATGCATTGGACTGGTTCGTCACATCAGGCCGTGTATTGGATCCTATCTATGTCATTTATGACACCATGTATTGACCAGGAACAGGCAGCACATGGTTTCTGGATTACATGTCGTGTGGTCGACTGAACACGGCGTGTAGTCCCTTCGAGTTAGGGTTGGACCATGTACCCCATACACGGCATGCATGGCTGAAAACCATGTAACGCAGATACTACACAGCGTGTGTCCAAAAGAACATGTCGTGTAATCTGAACATTTCTGAAGTACATCTACATGCCATATCCCTGGGAGTGTACTTAATATGGATGGTGGACAAAAGTACACGTCATGTAGTCCGAAATACACGTCATGTACTCATCCAAATTGTGTAGATTTATTAAAATTTATTATTATATTATACAAACCCTTGAGACGTGTACCATAGTGAAAGCGTAAAGCAGAGGCACAACACGTGATTGATGTTTTATATATGTTTTTAATCTAATATCTGCGTAAATGGGAATTCACCAGGTTGGATCCAAGATACATGTTACAAACAAATATAATTTTAAATGAATATATTTTTTTAAAATTATGATGGATGATATTCTCAAGGAAATTCCGAAAAGGGTTTCAGATAAAAGGATTGATTAATTGAAGATAATTAATTGATTTGAGCATGATTTATCTAAAACAAGAACGATTAAATAATTGAATGCTAGTTATATTTTGGTGTAAATATTGTTGCATGTATGGATGATCATGAGCTAGACCAAGACTTTTTTATGTGAATGGTTTCTTTTAATTAATTAATTAAAATTAAATTTTTTGGCCCTCGAGCCTTCTCCTCATTAATATGTAGGGCCTGTGTGCCCAAGGATTCTTTTATGAAAAACCCCCTTTTACCCCTCACTTGTGTGTGAGATAAATTCATATGTAATTGATGGAGGTCCCAAGCTAGTGGAGGTAGCTCAAGTCAGGAGCCAAGGTGAAACCAATCCAAGGAGATACAATGGTGGACAAGTGGAAAGCTGTAAACACGAACCAGAATGGTTCAAGGTGTTTCTCCACTAGATCTTGGGTTAGTTTATAAACCACTAGATAAACTAACAAATAGAATAAGATCATGATCATACCATTTATTTTATTTTTGTCATTTTCATGGCTTATTTATTGTGGGTGTGTTTTCACAATCACACAATTAATGAATTAAACAAGCATGCAAGAAGGAACTAAAATAGAACCAACTTATGCGTAAATATTATAATAGACATGGATAATAACTTATGTAGATCCAACGTAATATGAACAAGCATGTAATCAATTATAATAAAGTGGAAATTTACATATAAGGATAAAAATCCCTCAAATAAATATTAAGTCAGTATAGCATTCCGTAATCTTGGTTAGAATCGAACCATAGTTCAAAGTGCTTGACCAACCCTAGTTGGGGTGATTTCAATTATCGGGGAATTATAATTCAAGGATTTGGGTAGTCTTGATTTGGTTCACAACAAGGGTTGACTACCACAACAGTACTTGGAGTGACCAAGATGCAAAGTTAGAAGAAATCCAAAATAAAAGGGTTTCAGGATTGGGGAGTCCACTCTATGGATCAAGGAGCTGCGAGTTAATGTAGTTGGAATTTTGAATGGCTACCTAAAACCCTTAAAGTTACTTTAACAACCCTCATTGGGGTAATTTGAAGGGAAATATGGATCCTTTCTACTTGAATATTCAGGAAACAGAATATTTCGAAGTCAATGGTGAGGGCTATTGGATTTCGATAATATAGTGGGAGACTAATAAGTATTTATTTATTTATTTTTCTCGGTTTTATAATAAATTTCTATACCTTTGATCATCTTAATTTGTAGAAATGGAATGAAAAATGCCTTCAAACAAATAATTCTGAACCATACTCGAGAAGGAAAACCTTCTCACCAACACCAATTTCCAAGAGTGCCAGAGGGGTTTACGCGTCATCTTTCACCACGAGTGGAAAATGAATGTGCTGGAAGAGCCTATTCCAGTTGGTCCTAGGAAAGAAGAAAGTGATGAGTAACTATCTCTCTATATTAAACATATGGATGATGCCACATATGTCCAATGTTTCATGCTATCGTCCATGTCTAATGAGCTCTTTAAGCAACATGAAATCATGGACGCGTATAGCCTGATGACTCACCTTAAAGATATCTACCAAGAGAATGCGAGACAAGATAGATAGGAGATCTCAAAATTGTTGTTTACAACTAATCTTGGAGATTATGCATCAGCTGGGCCTCACGTAGTCAAGCTTATTGGCTACATTGAATGCCTGGACATCATAGAAATTTAGATGCTAGATTAGTTGTGTACAAATATCATCCTATCATTACTGTCCAAGACCTTCTATAGCTTTATTGTCAACTAAAACATGAGAAACAATGAGAAGAGTCTACCAGAACTTCAGACCATAATTCGCCAGGTAGATAAGGACATGGGGTGTGACAAAACCATAGTCCTTATGATGAATAAGAAAAAGAAGGACAAGGCAATGAGGCCAAAGACTTATAAACAGTCTGAAGCCCCCGATCACCATCCCTCCATGAAGGGGAAGATCCATAGGTAGGGCATTGAATGGGAGGTGGTATGTTATGCATGTGGAAAGAAAGGCTACTAGAAGAGGAACATCACCTAGAAGTGTGGGGATTCTAAATGTGCGTTCGTTATCGAGTTTAATATTTCAATTTCTACAAATTGGGTATTAGATACAGCTTTTGGGGCTGACATCTGTATTCAAATGTAGGAACCAAGTATATTTAAAAATATTTCCAGAGGAGAGTTGGATCTTCGAGCTGCCAATGGTTCAAGGCTAACTGCGTTGGCTATTGGAGATTACCACCTCTCATTCCTGACTGGGAAGATTTTGGTTTTACATTACTATTATTATTTGCATAGTGTTACCAAGAACATAATTTCTATATCTTGTTTGGATATGGATGGATTTATTTTTATGTTTGGAAATAATTGATGCCTCTTTTATAAGAACAACGTGTTTTATGGTATGTCACAATTAAATAATGGTTTGTATGTACTAAATTACCAAAACCAAGTGTTCAAAATTGATAATGAAAGAAACACACATGATTCATACATCACCCAGTTGCGGCATCACTGTCTCAGTCATGTAAATGATAAGCACTTGACAAAGCTCTTCAAAAATGGTTATAGAGACTATAATGATCTATGACCACTTGATAGATTTCTTGATTGTTTACAAGGTAAAATGACCAAGCCTCCCTCCAGTGGACAAGGTGAAAGGGCCACAGAGCTTCTAGGATTGTTGCACATGGATGTGTGTGGACAATTTCCAGTAGAAGCTAGAGGTGGATATTCTTACTTCATTACTTTTACTGATGATTTGAGTAGATATGGCTATGTCTAATTAATGAGATATAATTCAGAAGCCTTAAAAAAATTTAATGAATTCAAGAATGAAGTAGATAATCATCTTGGTATGAAGATAAAGAAACTTTGATCAGATCGAGGTGGAGAATATCTGATCCAAGAGTTTATTGATCTTCTACGAGATTCTGGGATTCTATCTCAGCTCACACCTACTTATAAACGACAGTGGAATGGTGTTAGTGAATGGAGTAACCACACCTTGTTGGGCATGGTGAGGTCAATGATGAGTCATGTAGATCTTCCATTATCCTTTTGGGGATATTTATTACAAACTGCAGCATACACATTAAACCAAGTTCCAACTAAGGAGGAAAATGGATTTAATTCCAGGTTATGGAATGGAAATGAACCCATTTTGTCGCACACATGTGTATGGGGATGTGAGGCGTTTGTTAAGGCCTTATCAGTCAACAAATGAGCACCCTGGGGCATGAGGTGTATCTTTTTAGGATATCCCAAGGAAACAAAAGGATATTACCTATATAACCCTTCAGACAAGAAAGTGATTATAACCAGACAATTCGTCTTTCTTGAGAGGGAGAACATCCTTAAAAGGTATAGTGGGAGAAAGATTGACTTCGACGAAGTTAATGCTCAACATACTCAAGAGTTGGTACAGGAACAAGTTCCACAGGTCCCTCTGGAAGAGGTTCTAGAAACACATGTACTACGTATGAACTCAAGAGAGGTAAGGGAACTAGAGATATTTGGTTTCCTAGTCACCGAGGATGGTGAATCATTATTGTCGGACAATGATGAACCTCTCTCTTACAGGGAAGCAGGAGAATGCTCAGAAGCTGTAAGATGGCTAGAACCTATGAATTCTGAGACGGATTTCATGTATCAGGACCAAGTCTTGGTTCTGGTCGATGAGCTAGTTGATGTAAATAATGTTTGATGCAAATGGGTATTCAAGAGAAAACGGAACATGGAAGGTAAAGTTAGCACTTATAAATCACGAATAGTGGCAAAAGGATTTAGACATTGTCAGGGAATTGACTATGATGAAACCTTCTCGCCAGTTTCCATGTTTAAATCCATAAAAATCATACTTTCCATAGTAGCTTACCATGACTACAAGATTTGGAAAATGGATGTCAAAAGAGCATTGCATAACGGGAACCTTTAGGAGGATTTATATATGACACAACCAGAAGGGATTATGACACTATGTAAAGACAAATGGGTTTTGAAGTTACAGAAATCCATTTATAGATTAATGTATGCATCCAGGTTATGGAACATTTTTTTTGATGAATCCATAAAGGAATTTGGTTTCATTTAGAAAGAATATGAGCCATGTGTTTATAAGCAGTTTAATGGCAATGTGATCGTTATCCTAGTAGTATATTTTGATGACATATTTCTTATTGGAAATGATGTACCAGTCTTACAGTCACTTAAGGACTAGTTGAACAAGTGTTTCTCCATGAAGTACTTGGGTGAATTAGCCTACATTCTAGGGATAAATATCATTAGTGATAGATCCAAGATGCTACTTGGGCTAAGTCGGGGTACATACATTGACCAGAAACTAAAGAGATTTAGTATGGAACAATAAAAGAGGGGATTGGTTTCAGTGTCACATGTCCTACATATATCTATGAAAATGTGTCCTCATACACAACAGGAGAAAGATAGAATGAGTAAGAGATCATACGTTTCAGCTATAGGATCCATCATGCATGCCATGTTATGTACCAGAATTGATGTTGCCTATACACTAATCATGGTAGGTAGATATCAAGAATATCCAGGAGAACAACATTGGACTGTTGTTAATAATATCCTTGAGTATCTGAGAAGAACTAAGGATATGTTCCTAGTATATAGAGGAGAATAAGAACTTGTCATTTGAGGGTATGTTGATGCTGGTTTTCAGACAGAACAGAACGATCTAAAGTCTCAATCTGGATATGTTTTCTGACTCAATGGAGGAGCTGTGAGCTATAAGAGTTCAAAGAATCCAGTTGTCGCTGATTCTATAGTGGAGTCCAAATATATAGTGGCTTCTGATGCATCCGAGGAAGCCGTTTAGATTCAGAACTCTTTCCGGGATCTTGAGGTGGTGTCTAGCAGTAAAGAAACTATCATGTTGTATTATGATAATACTATAGCGGTGGCTTTTGAAAAATAACCAAGTCACATCAATGAAAAAAGTACACACAATATAAGTATCACATCATGAGGGATTTATATCAAAGGGGTAAAGTTGTAGTGACCAAAGTGTCCACGGATGAGAACGTGGTGGACCCCATGACTAAAGGCATATCTCAGAAGAATCATGAATATCATGTGAGAGCTAGCCAGTTAAAGGATGTTAGCAGTTGGATCTAGTCCAAGTGGGACTCTGTTAGAGTTTGTGGCCTAGAACCAACTACTTTGTACTTTATTCCTTAATAAATACCTTATCACATCTTGATTGTTCTTCTTCATGACAATGCATGTGATAATGTCCTAAGGACAATTGTTGCATTAATGGGACATAGTGGATCCCTACTATGATGATATCCCAAAAGTGCCATAACACTATACTTTAATATATATTCTATGTAAAAATGATGTTATTTGAGGGACACAAATAATACAGGCCATTAGTAGTGAGGACTCATAAAAATTTGAGGCACCTTCTCCTGGTGTGCGCCCTTGGTAATATCCAGCAGGATATTATGAGAACGAGACCAGCCAGTAGGAAATACACATTTCATAGTGTCACTGGATGTTTCTATCTGCAGACGTGTGTATTGGTCCTTAGATATTATGATTATTATTAATGGGTTTTACAGCTCGCGCACTTAGATGTATTAATGAAAACTGTGATGACACACTATTCGTAGTGAGGTAGGATACGTTGGGTGCATCACGAGTGATACTGCATTAATAGATAATGTGAGAACGGATTTGTCCCTTATGTTTCATAATGAAAGTAGATATCTCAGGCCCTTTTATGGAATTTATATATCCTAAATAAATCCATGGCCATGGTAAGGCATGGGAGAGTTCAATTCTGGGTAGTCAATGAAAGAATAATCGAGCACATGGGTTGATGGCACTAGCATGCAACCCGCTTGATTAGAGATATCGAGACAAAGGGATTAAATTTCATGGTAAGCGTTCGTATGAGGTGACATGTCATTGCGGTGTCAAATTATTTCTCTTGGGTGACTTGACCCATTTATATATAGTAATCTTAGACTTTAGGAAAGCCCGCCTAATGCCAAAGAGAAAGAGGCCTAGAGGGTCACACACTAAGTGTATCCATGTATCTCAGTAACATATTAATTTAACAAGTTAAATAAAGATTATTCCCGACTGTGGCTTAATAATTTTTTAAGGATGCCTAATCACATTTATTTTGACACTAGTTATTCGAGAGAATATGTTGTGGGCAAAATAATATATATTTATTAGTGAGTAATGCGGTTACATTTATTTAATAAATAAATATCCATTACTCAAGCTCTAATAAATGTGGTGGAGGAAATAAAGAAAAATAAAAACAAGATAAACACTTAGTGTACATAGATTGTACACTCCATATAGTTTTCCTGGAAAATGTGTACACACCGTGTATTAATGATAACACGCCATGTAGTTTTTCCAATCGGGATTTTGAGGAAATAATATCGTTTTAATAAATGATATTTATTATAATCATCATGGGTTCACGTCAAGGAATTAATCATTCGACATGGGGGTTTTCAGTAAGAGATAATGCAATAAATAAAACGCGTAACACGTTTATTTATTGTCATAACTCTATAACCTCAAACCCGATTATAAATATACTCACATCCCAAACAGTTTTCTAGAGAGAATCATTGTGCACAACAATTCTGTATAATTCTCTCAATGTTGAAAGAACTACTTCCTCCAGGAATGCTCTCAAGACCGAGAGAGATCCACCACCACTAGATCAAGGCAATCGAAGGAGGACATTGCAAGAGAATGTTCTTCCACGGTAGCACCCAGAGATCCCTTCAACGACGTCCAGAGATACGTGGAGCACAGGTGGATCCCCTCTAGATGAATCCTACACTTGGATTATACGACACAACTATAGATCACATCATATTATGACATGAGACAACAACGATGAAAGAATTACATCAAGGTAATTATTGTCAATTAATTAAATTAATTATAACCAACATATGATGATCCTGTCAATGGTTCTGGGACCCCTCTCTTTCTTTTTCATTCTTCGTTATATTCCAAAGATCCAGAATTTTATTATCGTGACAGATCTGGGATTGAACGTTGTTTAACGCTAAAATTAATGTTGGGTACACCCACCAACGCGCTTCCGCTGCACCCGAAACCTTCAAGAAGTAATTTAATTTTTCATATTTCCAAGGAAATATATATAAATCTTTGGAGCACATCCATATCATTCGAATGTTTTCAGAAGTATTGAGTGAATCATCAGTACCACTTCTAGAAAACTGGCCTTTAACAGTGCTTAAAAAACACTGATAACCCGAGAAACAGTAAAATCCTAGGACTTTTATTAGTGCTAAAAAAGTGCTGATAAAGGGTCAATTTATTAGTGCTGCAAAAGGAGTCCTTTATGAGCACTTTTATAAGTAATGATAAAGCTATTCTTTATTATCTCTTGGAAACTACAAAAAAACAATAGATTAATGGTGATTTTTTAGAGGGGGTTATGCACAACCCCCTCTAAATTTTTTAGCATTATTGTTTTAATATTTTTTTGGATTGTAGAGGCAGTTATGTCAAAACCACTGTTATTTTAATAATTAGTGGTGCTATATGTTTGGTTGTATTATAGAGGCAATATATATATATATTCATCCAGATATTAGTGGATTTTGAACCCCCTATAATGTATGACAGTAGAGGGAATTGAAAAATCCCTATAATATAAATAATTATAGGGGTTTATGAGCCATGGATAATCCCTTAGATTAGAGGGGGGGTTTAAACCATGTCTAATTCATGAAATTAGAGGGGGGTTTAAACCCCCTCTAATCTATGTCATTAGAGGGGGGTTGTGAACCCCCTATAATTTAATATATTATAGGGGATTGTGAAACCACTATAATTTAATAAATTAGAGGGGGTTGTGAACCCCTTCTAATTCATGAAATTATAGGGGGATTTGAACCCCCTCTAATCTATGAAATTAGAGGGGGTTGTGAAGCCCCTCTAATTTTATAAATTATTGAGGGTTTTGAACCCCCTTTAATCTATGAAATTAGAGGGGGTTTTCAATCCCCTATAATTTAATAAATTATAGGGTCTTCTTAAACCACTGTTAATCCATTTGATTAGAGTGGGTTTAAACACGACTTAATTTTTATTTATTTTTAAAAAAAAATCTCATATAAATTCTAATTTTATAATATATATGTGTGTGTGTGTGAGCATGTGTGTGTATATATATATATTACATAAGCACATTATCTAAAGGTATTTAAATGCATTACACACATATATAAAGACATTATATAAATACTTTAAAAAACTTATACATATAAAAAATATATACATATATAAATATTGGTATACGTAGTATAAATATAATTATAAATATATTTATTTAAATATATAAAAGTTATATATGGTTTTATAAATACAATACATTTATATTATGATTTATATTATACATATATTATATTAAATTCATTTTTATTGAATATTTATGTATAAATACATTTATATTATATTACCCATACAAATATATATAATATTGATGAAATTAAATATTAATATATATATATATATTATATATTATTTTATAAATATTTTATTGTATATAAATTTATATATTTTATATAATTATTTTATATATATTTTCGTATACCATATTAATTATAAATTAATTTAGTATATATATATATATATCATTTAATTATATTTTATTTTTCCAATTACATGAATTTATCTATTTTTGTGTATGCATATGTGTGTGTACATTATATAATATAAATGTACGTAATTACATACATAAATATATAATATACATGTATTTAACATAATATATATATATATAATATAAATCATAAAATATAAAAATTTATAGTATTTATAAAACCAAAATATAATTGTTATAGTTTAAAAATATATTTATTAATAATAGTAATTAATAATTAATATTATTATTATTACACATAAACATATATATAAGTATATAAAATAAATATATATATACATTACAATTAAATTATATCTATAAATATTATATAAATACATAAATATAGACACATGTAAATATAATTATTTATATATATTATATTTAAATATTATACACAAATATATTATATATACTAAAATATATTATATTATTTATATTTATATAAACAAATATAATTATATATATATATAATATTTTTGTATATAAGTATATATAACTTAAAAATATGTAAATAAATATAAAATATTTTCTATATTATTGAAATCACAAAATAGGTTGGTTGGTTAAGATATCTACATATGAGGGGTCGGTACAGGGTTCGAGTCCTCCCTGCTTTGGTATTTTCAACTTTTCCCAGTCGTTGGTGGCACGCACGTGGGGTTGGGCGTCAGGGGATGCGTGTGAGGGGCATCAAGGGGGCGTCTCTGGGTGTCCGAGGGGGCATCAAGGGGTGTGTCCTGGATAGTGTGTTTGGGTGTCCAGGGGGTGTGAGGGGCATCAGGGGGTGTGTCTTGGGCATTAGGGGCGCATGTCCTGGGTGTTTGAGGGTGTGTGAGGGGCATGAGGGGGTGTGTCTTGGGCGTTATGGGGCGTGTCTGGGTGTCCGGGGGTGGGTGGGGGTGTGAGGGGCATTTCATGTGGGGATCATGGGGTTTCCAATAAAAAAAGATAAGACTATATTAGGGAAAATTATATAACCTCCCCTAAAATTAAATTTAGGGCCTCAATTAGAGGCGGTTCTGACTGCCCCCGATTGAATCACTAAACTAGCGGTGGATAGAACCACCTCTAATTGACATGTTTCAGGTGAACATTAAGAGATATTAGAGGGGGTTAAAACCCCCTTTAATCTAACCTCTACTAAACACATATCCATGTTACCAGCGCTTATACAAAACTACCCCTAATCGGAGTAGGGAGACACTTTAGTGCTGATTTTGGGTAACCACTACTAAAGTGTTTAGAAGGGGTTATAACCCCTTGGATTTCCTCAAATTTGTTTGTTGTTGGAAAAGATATGATAAAGGGCCATACTACAGTGTGCTATAACAGAACACTCCAACACCACTACAGTGTGCTGTTACAGTACACCACATCACCAAAAACACACTAGAAACACACAAAATATCAACAAAACAGGTCCCAATAGAGAATTTAAATGAAATTAAATTTATAACAAAAATACAAAAAAATAAAACTATATTATAGATATTTCAAACATTAGTTTATACAATTACATAAATATAAATTATTACATGTATTCAAAAACATCAATGTTCTTTTATTGTAGCTTGTTCTTATGAGGGATTGGTAACATCATCATGTGCAGAAGACATTTTATGCGTGAGTAGTCAAAATTTTAAATTATATTATGTTAATGTAGTAGAGAAAATATAATATTAAGAGAAAAAACATGATATATTAAAAAACACTTTTACCTTCTCATTAAACTCGTTTTCTTTTTTAAAGGGTTTAAGGATTTGGTTCCTCTTTTTAGAATCCAAATCCCCTCTTTGTGGTCCCCTCTAATATACATGACATTTTATAAATTGGACCATCATGAAATGATTGTGATGTCCCAATGAAAGGTTCCTCCTTGGTTGAATTTTGATCTGACTCAACATTTGTTTTAGTCACCAGTAGGACAATCGACCAATTCATATTTTTTGGATCAGAGGCATAAATTACTTGTACTTCTTGTGATTCTATTATGAAAGACTCATCTTTTTCCCCTTATACATTGAAATTAATCAATACAAAGTCCATTTCATCAACTTTCACTCCCTTGGTATTGTCAATACATTTACAATAGAAAATTGGAATTTGAAATATTTTATAATCCAACTCGTATATCTGTTCGATAATACCATAATATGACATATTTTCATAAATTGGATTTATATCCTTGGTACCAGATATGTGCATCTCTTTAGCTACAAGCCTAACACCACTATTTTTATCATACTAAATTCATCGTGTTCTTTTGTATATAACATAAAACCATTTTTTACAAACCCAATGTAATATATAACATATTCATTCATTCTTCTAGTTAGCAATTGAAGTTGTTCAGATATTGATTTCAGATTTTCCGATAACTCCTTATAAATTTGATCGTTGAACCCTCCTATAAATTACTGATTATGTGTATTTGATATCTATCTTTTAGCCCTTGGTGGATTCAAATATCTATGAATTTTGTTATGGGATTCAATGTATGGATAAATATCTTTACTATTATGTTATATGTAAAGATGTGCTAGCTCCCGCTCTGTCAAGGTAATTATAAAAACATCTCGTCTGGAAATCCATTCCCCCATAAGGAGTTCGTTGTGACATGACTTTGGGAGATCGATGCATTCCACATCTGATAGGTAATAGGTACATAATTTAATAGCTTCTTCAAAAATATTTCATTCTTCAGTACAACCTTCTAGACCACATTGATTCTTTACCTACCCATTCAAAACTTCATATTTCATTCAATAAGGTACATCTATCTGTAATGGGCATGGCCATATTGTTGAACCTCTCTGACCAAGTGAACCATCTGGTGGACCATTATATCAAAGAATGGTTGTGGGAAGAACATTTATAATTTACATAATTTGATTGAAATATTTTTATTCATGATTGAAAAATTTACTGGGTCTATAACTTTACTATATATGGCATTGAAAAAGATGAAGAGTCTTTTTAATGTATGTTGTACATTTTGAAGTAGAATGCAACGAAAAGAAACAAACATTAAATCATGCATCAAAACATGATAGTAGTGTGATTTTAGTCCTTGTAACTTCAAATTAGTCATTGAAATGAAACTCTAGATATTTGATGAATAGCACTATGGAACTTTTACACTCATAAGGAAAAGGAAAAAATTGAAAAAATTTCTATCTGGATATAGTGTAAGCTGCTGGAGGAAGAAAATTCCCCCATGTACCCTTCATAAATGCCAACTCTTCCCTTATACCCATTTTAATCAAGTCCAACCTAGCCTTGATTACATCTTTCATTTTTTGAAGAACATTTGGTAATGTTCCAAAAACACTATAAAATATTTTTTTGTACATGAATGACATCAAGAAAATGTTTGAAATATAAATATTTCCAATATAGTAATTCAAATAAAATTGGTCTCCTCTTCAAACCTAATTTTGTAATGTTTTTCAAAAATGGTTAACAAAAATATTGTCAATCTTTGTTACTTTTTTTATAGTTGATCGCCCATTTCTAGAGATGGTGTTGTACCTTGTTCTATATTCCAATCAAATGTTTTCATCCAGGATCAGTATTTATCTCACTAAGGTAAAAAAAATTGAAGTCCTAAAAACACAATCTTTGATGAATGTTTCAACCGAACTGAGTTTGTGTGTTTTTCACAAATGGGACACCCCAACATGCCTTTAATTCTATAGATTGATATATTTATATAAGTGGGAAAGTCATTTATCGTTCAATAAAACTTGTTCCTCAATGTGAAATCTTCACTTATATGATCAAAATACCTTATAACACCTATATCCCGCATTAATTTAAAATCTAAGATCAATGGAGCCAAATAGAAATCAATATCATTACTGGGTTGCTTTATTCTAGATATAAACAGAGACAACATAATGTATTTTTTCTTAATGAACAACTAGGGAGGAATTTTATAATTTACCAACATGAAATGTCATGTACTATGAGTACTACTCTGTACACCACAATGATTTATTCCATCTGTAGATAACATAAGATGAATATTTCTCAGCTCATCTCCAAATTAAGGAAACTTGTAATCAATTTTTTTCCACTGGGAAGAATTTTCTGAATTTCATAGATTCGAATATTTAATTATTCTATATGTATACCATGATAATTGTCTTACAGTTTTATGAAATCCATATAGTCTTCTAAACCATTGAATGATAGGAATGTACCATAAAAATTCTGAAGGACTTGATTCATTTTTCTTGTATAGATCTGCACGACACTTAGGGAATTCGATGAGTGATTCATGGTCCTTGATAAATAATGTGATAACATTTGGACAAGAATTCGTTTTTTAGATATCATTACCATTTAAAATAACATTCATTTAGAATCATATGTTTGACATGGTAGTTTATTTTCTTCTGGTAGCATATCTTTCATAAGACTAAGTAGTTCTGTAAAGCTGGCATCACTCCATCTGTTCCCAACATTCACATTATAAAACATCAATATAGCTGAACATGTTGTGTATTTAGTACAACCAGTATACAATGGTTTATTGGAATAGGTATTTAAATCCTCAAACAACTTTGGACAATCACGATGGTCATCTTGATTTTCCATTGTCATCTCTTCCATGCAATCTCCATTGTCTTTTACAATGGTATTCATATCAAATGATTCATAAAAAATAGTATTATCCCAATCACTATCCACATTCATTTTCTCCCCATGTTTAGTCTAACATTTATAGCGTTGATCTATTCCATGAAAAATCAAATGTTCTTCCAAATTTTCCAGACGAAATTGTCTTGAATAACAACAATGCAAACACGGGTATACGATTTAAGAAGGGTAATCTGTATGGTCTCTTGCAAACATGATGAACTCTTTAACTCCATCTTCATATTCATTTGTCAAACAATTTTAGTGCATATATTTTCAATTCATATCCATCATATTGGGTTCATAAATAGGGATTTGGAAGTTATCATTAAAATTAAAAATAGAGGGTCTGTTTTAAATACACTCAAGATGACCTGTATGAAAAGTAAGGACAACCAGATAAGCTATATAGGAAGGTAAAAATACCGTTGATTTTATTTTGGATTACATGGGTATTTTTCTAGTTTTAACTTAATTACTTAGTATATATTAACTATTGTGAATTTAAAGGAATATTTATAAAATAACATTACCAATTATACTAATGAAGTTGTAGATAATGTCTCTAGTGATATTTAACTAAAATAGAAGCATAAGACCAACATGAACTCGATTAATTGTATATTCCATTGAGAAATATATTCCATGGGATGGTTAGAGAAGATCACTAGGCTGAAAGAGGTTTTAAGAAGAGGTACAAAAGATGAAAATTTTATCAAAAGATGAAAATTCTTGTTAAGACGTACTATGAAGTTATAATTGATGATTTCAAGTACTTCTTTTGTTTTGAGAAATATTGAGAATGATTTGGTTTCCCAACTCACACCCCCTAATATTATTAAATAAGAATACTAATAGAATTCATGGTGTGAAATTTTCTTGCACAAACAATGATTTTAAAGAAAAAACATGTGAAGATCAAAAGTGCATGAAGCATCAAAATAGGAGAACAAGCCATCATGCTTCAAAACAAAGTTGATGAAAATCTTGACCCTTACCTTCGTGTATATGTACACAGAAGATAAAAAACTTGTTCACACATAAAAAGTTCCATTTATCTATCCTCCACCTTGATCAAGAAACAAGGAGTATCATTTTATACAGGTATCTTTGGAACAATGCCAACGAATAAAACAACCAGTGGACCACATGATATGGAAATATATATTAAACCATCCATCTGATTTGTTGATAGGAACAGATGAATTGCAAGTAGTAAATAAGATGTCTGGTTATCTCTAAAATTTTCATGCGCATGAGTGCAAAAAGATACATCATAACAACAAAAAGTAGTGTCCTATTTTTCATCAAGATCCAATTGATGAGTTGGTATAAACAACCAATTATATATTGGTAGGCAATAAAAACAACAGACCACAAATCGTTCCCTAAATAATGGATCACAAACAAATTGTAAACATAGGATCATAAAATATATATCATAATCAAATCATATAAGAATAAATAAAAAATTAAACAAAAAATACAAAATGAAAATCGAAAGGCAAACCTCGCTATGTTGAAGAAAACATGAGGCCCTCTTCGAATGTCAGAAAAGATGTTCGGAGGAAGTCGAGTGGTGTGATTCGACCTTCGATTCATCAAGGAGGAGCACTGAAAATGGTTGACTTCCATGGAAAGCTTCTATATCATGACAGGTTCGCAAATGGATAGGGTTTTTAAAATAGATCGAGACAATTTTATCAGCACTTACAAATAAGCGCTGAAAAATAGCCCTTTTATCAGCACTTAGAACATAAGCACTGATAAAAAGACTATTTATCAAGGCTTTTTTACCTTTGATAAAGACTGATCCTTATCTGTGCTAAAAAAGTACTGATAAAACCATTATTAATTAGCGCTAAAATTAGATCATTGATAAATGTTCATTTTATTAGCACATTGTTTAGTGCTGATAAATCCTTATCTTTATCAGCGCAAAAAAAGAGCTGATAAAGATTCTTTTATCAATTCATATTACTAAAGCACTATTGAATGATTTATAAATATAAATATAAATAAAAAATTGTAAAAATTTATAAATACTTAATAAATATATATGAATATAAAAATAATAAATATATTCCTTTTTAAATATATATATTATAATTTTATAGATATTCATTTTTAATTATCGAAATATTTTAAAAAAACTACTTATATCGTTATATATATTTATATATATACATATATATTTAATAAATAAATATAAATATAAATATAGTAAATATATTAATTATTTAAGTAAATTTATTATAAATTTAATAATAATTTAAATTTAAATAATCAATTATTTATAATTATATAAATAATTTTAAAAAAAATATTTATTTATTTATAATTATAAATATATAATTGTATAAAGATAGTTACTGTACATTTATAAATATTTTTATTTATAAATATTTTTTTACAAATATTTTTTTAACAGTATTAATGAATATTTAATTTTGAGTGCATGTATATATGTTAGAAATGAGTGAAATTGAATAAATTTAGAATATAGGTACACATTAACAATATTGAGATAATGGATAAGGTCTCTCTGTGTGTGCATATTGTATATACAAATACATTAATTAGTTATATGTGAAATCAATATAAAAAACATTTGATCTATATTAAATTGAAAAATCAAATGGCATTCAATTATATGTCGAGTACTATGCAATTAGTCAATATTTTTAATTCATGTTAATTTTTAATTATATACAATTATTCAATAAATATATGACTATTTAATGTAAATTTCATAAATATTTTGTAATATATAAATCATATTTATATAAATTAATATATATCTATAATATATACAATTTAATAACATTAATTATCAGAATTATCTAATTAATTAAATGTTTAATATTTAATAATGTATAATCAATAAATTCATTTTTATAAAAAATGTAATTAATAAAATTTTTAATGATCAAATTTTTTATTTTTTATTTATTTAATTATTTCATTTTTTCAGTTTTAAAAATGCGTTGATGAAATAAATATTTATCAGTTCTAAACAGAAAGCACTAAATAAGTGTACCCTTTATGAGCATTAAAACATAAGTGCTGAGAAATGATAACCTTTATCAGCGCTAAAATAATAGCACTGATAAAAGTTTAAATGTTTAAACACTTTCTTTAGTGCTGATAAATATGTCATTTATCAGCGTTTTCTTCTAGAACTGATAAATGACAACGATGTTAAAGGCCAGTTTTGTAGTAGTGTACCATGTCATTTCATCCAATAAAGATATATATTGAACGGGTCCAAAAATAGTGTATCCCTTGGAATTTACATCAATGAATCTTGGTGCGTCTATCAAGTCCACACTTTGAATTTGTAACTGGAATCCAAGTCTTTCTATTGGTAGGAATCACTATTAACATAACTAATCTCATTAGTTTACCAAGCTCGGGGATATTATTAAGGATAACCCATTAATCAAGTAGTTCATTTTCTCAAGGGCTTTATTAAATATTATAACAAAACACCAAGGTTCCATATACAGACTTCACAATTTAACTTATAAAAAGGGATATCACAATTCACTTACACCCTTACTCTAATCGATTTAAATCAAGGTGTTCGTAAAAAAGGTCATAAGTGACAAGGAATTGCATAAGGTTAAACCAATTCTTCATGGTATAAATTGTAGTTGAAAGTGATGTAATCATATTAAGGTCTTTATTAAGAATAAACCATGACCAATGATCGGTTTCCCAAGGTTGTTCGTAAGGTATTACATCAGTTAAAAATTTAAATTGTCTATTTATTTTTAGCGATATAAAAAAAGAAAAGTAATTGGGATTTAGCACTTACTCAAGACACCCAAGGTGCTTGAGATGGGTTTAAACAAGTCAAGACAACTATGTGGTCCTTCTAAGAGTTCCACCATACATGTGTCATACCCATCACATCTTAAGGGATGGTTGAATCCAAATAGAAAATTGTGTTTATTATTAATTATCAAACTAAACAAACCCTAAGGGGTGTTTTGGTTACACCTAAGGTAAGGATATTAAGGAAGACAATCAAACACAACCTTAAAGGTGGTTTTATTACTAGGGAAAGAGTACATTGGGGATTAAATATGAATCAATCCAAACACACCTTATGAGTTGTTTTGGTTCCATAAAAAGAAATTTCATCATGGGTTTTAAGATGAACTCACCTTAAGGGGTAGTCTGAGTTTAGGTCATCAACCACTTATTGTTTAAGGGAATATTACACTACATATAGGTTGATAATTTTTCAATAATCTGAAGTAATTATAAATTAATGAGGCAGCACTAAAAATTCTTAGTGTGTGGAACAATAAAACATTTTATTAATGGAATGAATTTTAGGGAAAATAATGTAGACCACCTACCTCATGCTAAGGAATCTTAACTAAATTGATATCATCTTTTGATTTGAGCTGAAATGAGTGGAAATAAGAAACTTGTAAAACATCCTAGAAATAGTGAATGGCCGACAAAAACAATAAGTGGAAAATAAATAGTGAAATAAACTAAGAAATGAGGCTAGAGGACAGATATAAAAACTGGAGTCTCTTGATCACAAGTTAAGGCATGATGTTAGACCCAGGAATGAAGTAAAACTACCTAGGAGGAGAAGAAGAGAGAGGGGCGTGGGGTATAGGCTGTTGGAGAAATGGGGGAGTAAAATGGGATGAATCCCATTTAATGTAGGAGGGGGTAAATAGTCATTTTTTCCTTTTAAATGAGGCACATAGTTAGGAAAATAGTGCACCAACCATTCAGACTCACTATCCAAAGAACCCCCATTTTGAACTATTATAGTGCACAGTTAGAAAAATCATGTGTCAATTGTGCATGCTCACTATCAAAGCACCCCCATGTCACATGGTTGAGGCACATGGTTTATCAAATCATGTTCAAACCATGTTCATGGATTTCCAATTTATTGTAGAACTTTCACAGTTAACTATTCCACCTTACATGGTTTATGTAAGTCATGTGCCTATATAAAATAGTCCACACCATTTTAGTGAATGGTTAGAGTTAAATGTGCGGTAACTGTGCACCCCATGATGTTTCTCCCAAAAATTGGGTTTTTGAAGATCAAAGCTCCTATGAATTAACCATGAACCTTAGTAACCTCTTATGGCCCAAACCTCACAAAAACACCACTTTAAGGCATTGAAACTCTTTGAAATCTATTTCATAGCTCATTTTGTGAGTTGGTGCATCCACCAAATGAAAAACTCAAATTAATTTAGAATTTAAAACATGTTAAAAACATGGGATCTAACAACCTACCCACATTAGCACTTATCATCCCTGAGAATACCCAGTGGACATCCAAAAACATCATTTAACTTGCACCAATTTTCAACTCCTATTCAAATGAAACTGTTCTATTTTTGATCGGCCAATGTGCTTCACAATGCAACATCAAGCTTAGAGCACGAGATTTCTCACAATCGAGTTGATGCTCATGCTCCTCATTAAACACTGAGATGAAGCTTCACAACTCTCACTACTACAAAAAAAGACCTTTAATAGTGCTCTAATAGGCCTTTATCAGTGCTAAAAAAGCGCTGGTAATTTGAGTGTGGTTAAACATCCCAAAAGTTTATCAATGCTAAAAAAGCGTTGTTAAAGGCCCCATTTAAATATGCATTTTTTAGAACTATTAAAGGGCCCTTTTAACAGCTCTTTTTTAGCATTAATAAAAGCATCATTGTTAAAGGGTGTAAAGAAATTTCAAACATCTAGACCATCTGACCCTTTTATCAACACTTTCACAACCCCTTCAATAGCACTCCACCCCACCTTTATCAACGCTTTTCACCCACCCCCCCCCCTTTATTAGCACTTTCTAAATTTCTCACCTCATGTGTGCTTACCTGGATTGGAACCCTGCACCTCTCCTTTGAAGATGGAATGCCTTTACCACTACTCCATGCTATTTTTATATCTATTTAAAGATATATTTGTTTATATATATATATATATATTTACATATATATATAGATATATTTATATGATTATTTTTAAATACATTCAAACAATATATGTGTGTGTGTGATATATATACATATATTTCTTTAAATATATAATAATAATTAAAAAATAAAATTAAAAAATAAATAAATAAATAAATAAATAAATAAATAATACTAAATAAATAAATAAATTAATTAATAATAAATAAATAAAACAGAAAATGTTAGGGAACCCTGAAAACCCAAAAACACTGAAATAACCATAAAAAATGATGCGAGAATCCTTTTTTAGCACCACAACCAGTAAAATCGAATATCATGAAATGAGATTTGATATGTTATGTGGTATAAAATGAACAGACTCATGAACCAGAAGTTACAATTGTTTGAATTTTAAGAAATTGGGTTTGATGAATAAACAGTATTTCAAAGGCCTTCTGGGCCATTCTAGGAAATGAAAAAGGGGTATAGTACTCAAAGAGCTGGTAACAAACCTAAGAAGCATAGAGATCATCACATTCATTGATTTGATATGTGGTAGAGCCCAAGCGGACACCAGGATCAAATGTTATGGTCTTCCAAAGTTTAAGTTAATTTCGTAACTTATTTTAGAACTTTGATTATTTTTTAAATTTTTTTATCTCTAAATTAATATTAAATGACTATTACTAAATAATAATAAAAAATTAATTAAAATTATATTTTTTAATAATATTATAATCCTTTTTCATTAAATATCTTATATATTAAGTGTAAATTCCTATTTACCATATCTAAAATGTATTTTAAAAATACATATTATATTTATATCAGTATATATATATATATATTTATATATTATTTTTAATGAACTATAAATTTTTTGAAGAATACTTTTATCAGCGCTTGTAAAAAAGTGCTGATAAATGGGGGGGTCTTTAATAGAGTTTTTAGCTGGCTTTGTTAAAGCCATAGCGCTGGATGATCCCAGTTTTGTAGTAGTGTCTCATCTAACCCCAGACACCTATGTTGTTTTCCCATTGGGTTAACCATCCCATGGTGATCTCCACCTTAGGAAAAAGTTAATAAGGCCAATTCCAAACCTTAGCACCCTTCGCCTTCAAAATTTACCATCAAAAGATGTTCTCTATGGTTTATTAACCCACTCAGTATAGTTTCCCAACAAATCATACCTCAACATGCATGAAATTACTATAAACTCAGTACCCACTCTCATCTCCAAATCCCAAGTTAGAACATACATAACTCCTCATCCATTCATAGCATGAGCATGTTTTACTTTTCCTCAAAACTCCATTGATCAAAACCAAAAATTCATCTGTCATATCTAAAAATATGTTCCCAATATGGTTTCTAACTTTCTACATCCAGTTACATGTGAGAATGAAAGTTGAACCACATCTAGCCAACTTTTATTGAAAACACGTAGCTACCCCCAATGATGCATCATCACTACTCAATCATGATTCCCTTACCCCCATAGGAATCTCATGATCATTTAAGAACACTTATTTAGGTTCGTACCCATCCCAAATGACACTCTGCATTTTTAACATGACATACACTAAGCAGTTTTGGATCACAACAAGCACTTGTGTACTTGAACATCAGTCTAACTTCATAAGTTCAACCTATTCAAGGGTGTCCAGCTTAACAATTGATGCCAAATATAAGGGATTGATCACACTACCTTAAATCTTAAGGTCACCCATGACAATTCAGGCATACCCACCAAAGTCCAACCTGACTCTCAGTGTGCATTAATGGTTGTGTGCTCAACCAACCATTTCACCATCATACTGCCTTGCAATCATAGATGCTCCACCGACTCATCCCACTCCCGGATCACTTACTCACCCCGATACTAAATCTAGTGTCCATACTCTATCTAAACTCATACCAGAGTCTTAAAATTATCACTATATATGATACTAGAGAGATTTAAATTACTAGATCACATACTTCAAAAATTCATTCTAACCATTCCTGACTGGTTTTATATGGCCATGTTCCCTCTATCTTAAAGGAAATGCTTCCCTTAGCTGGCGCGACACTCCCCACCTTAGGAATAACCTAGTCATCATGTTACTAAAAATAGAAACCTGATTTCGATATCACATGCTCTGTTCACAACTGAACACGGTTTTTGGATATGGCCAACACAATTATACCAATCACCAACATGAACTTCATCCATTTATAAGCATGAATATAATTGGTTTGTTCTTATATTCATGTGTGATGCTCCTCCTGATTCATGCTCACACACACCCTTAACATCAAACATAAAACCCAAAATAACTCTGACTGGTGGTGTTATAACACCTTATCTATTTTACAATATCAACCCATGCATTAAGACAACTCAGACCTCTATTAACATCTATAGGCTATGATGCTCACAACAATCTCTTAACACCCTATTCACTCTACTCCGGAGTTGACCCATTAACATATTATTCGCATAATCACAACCCTTTTTCCAATAAATCATGGAATAACACAATTTAGGGTGTTATGTGATCACATCACTCAAGCCTCCTTGGGACATGAATGATTACCACTAAACTGCATCTATATCATTGTGCCATTCCTTAAATCAATGGAACTGTGCGTGACAACACATACTTCCTCGATATTACAAAAGTGCAACAAGAACACAAATTCTCTTTTAATTCACCGACCCAAGGGCACTATGCATTTTTGTCTTGTGATAGCCTACATAAAAGATCAACTCGGAGTCATGTTATCCCACATGACCATTAACCTGGCTGAAAATGATCTGAGTTGTACGTCAGGAAAATAAGAAACACCACATGATCAACTAAGTGGTCGACCATACCCTAGGAATGTCATTCCCATTAAAATATGACACCAAAAACCTCATGTCCTTAACAAGGTTAAACTTACTGAACAACCACCCACATAACCAGGGGCGTCGTTTCACCACTAAGAGTCTTACACTATCCAAAAAGACACATGAACGACACTTCTTATGCCTAAAAACTCATTAAAATCATTTAATAATGATTTTTACCTCTGAGGGAACTACCACAACTGCACTACCCCATTACATAACACAAGGAATCAATAATAAAAAATGTTCATGCTTAAATGGCCACTAGGCACACCCACCCAACCTCTATGTCCAACGTAATGGAAGAAGTTAACATAGGCCTAAGGGAAGATTTTACATTCTCATCCAAGGCCACATTTAAGGAAACTCTCCCACCAACCATCACACATGGGTCTTCACTACCAATAAAATTTAAATTTATTATGTAGGTCATAACGTTAATTCACCTATTTCAAAACATTATGAAGGCTCTGAGAAATGAAATTTTAAGTACTAGTTATTGAGGAAAACATTTTACACACTATACATGACACTTTATTTAGCTGATGTTGTATATAATTGTAGGAAAATTATCCCATAATATTCATTCAACTTTTATCATATTCATAAGTTCTCACAATTGGGCTCAGTTAAAGGAAATTCCAATCACAAGCTATAGAGGAAAACTCTCTTTATGTTGTTACTGACATTTTAATTTTCTTGAGCCTTATTTTAACAAGGTCTAAATACACATGAAATGTATTTTATCAAATTATGGGTTTCAGTTAATTAAGATGCCACAATACATTTATATGAAATGGAATATGGGTTGTTACTGACCCTTTAAATAACCATCCAATTTAACATAATCATACCCCCGAGGGGTTATGTACTGAGGCATGTAAAGAGTAGAGTCAACCTACAAGGGTCAAGTCATACCAACCTGGGTTTTTTTTATATTTGTATCAATTCCAAATTTATGGAAACAACACTTTATAAATTACAATTGGAATCTCATTTATGTGATATACATTAATGGTTAATTTATTAAAGATATTAACACACCGTTAGTGGGTTTATCACATATGCATAATATTCCAAGACCAATCTACGTGGTCTGAGTTTAGCATATAAGGATTCAGTAATATAGTTTTTCATTCCCAAGTTATAAAGATACTGGCCTTTAAAAGTTGAAATTGACACATCATTTAACTAACATCTGTCATTGACCATTGGATTTATTGAGAAATAAAACTAAAAATTACTTTAACCTTTACGGAATTTATTAGATAGATATATCTTGCTAAGATCGACCTGCAAGGTTTGAATCAAGCATATAAAGATTCAGTTCTGTGGGTAGCGATTCCTAGTTTATGGAGTCAACGCTCTATAAATTACAATTGGAATCCCATTTAACTGACATCCATAGGTAATGAATTGATTTTTTTAAGAAATAGATCCAATTTACTTGACATTTAAAGATTCTACCCAAGTTAATTAATCAACTAATTTAAAAATATTTCATTTCTTCAAAGAATTTTAGGCTTGTTAAATAGAATTTCACGATCAAGTGATACAGGAAAACACTATTTAGATCGATTTAGAGACATTATTTTACTAACTATATACCATAACTATAACAAGGAACGCTATCAAGTAGAGGATACTGGTATACAAGGCAGGTGATCAGACAAGCCTAGTATATAGATAATAATGCTAATGACATGTGAATTTTATGTGTCAAAAATTATGCATGCACAAACCTCCTCTCTTACCATACCAAACCAAGAGATAAATCACATATGTCAATAACTATGGGAAATATTAACAGTCACTTAAGGTGAAACTACAATCAACTATAATAATGAACATCATGAAAGACAGTCTCATCCCCAGAAATGTGATCATTTCCTTATACGTGGGTTGGTCATTCCTAGACATGAGCTATTTACTAAGTTCCAAGACATTTCTAGTCAATTGTTTACAAGTCCAAAATAGTAAAACAAAGTAAAATAATCCTCTGCTGACACTTTGTGACATCCTGGGCCCAGTTTGAACATAAGTAATTGAACTCGAGGATCACATTTCCTCGAGTTCACTTCTTTGTATATCAAATGCTGCCATCTAGTAGTGAGGGTTATAGGTGGTACGGTGGGGAGACTATACCTTCTGTATTAGTACTAAATATAATGAATGAATAAATAATTGAAATGAATAGTGGAAGATAATAATAACTAGTAACCATACAAGTACCAAACAAACTAATCAGGGTTAAACATAGAATGGGAAAATTTATCCAATGGGGATCTTTTTATATTTTATTTAGTTAAGGGGTGTAGGTCAAATTTAATTAGGGAAATGGGGTTCATGAGCACTAATTGGATTGGCCCTTTGTGCTTCTCTTCCAAAACTCCAGTTCAAGTGGCGTTTTGGGCATGCCCCATCCAAACCCCCTCTCTTCATTCCTATTATATATATATTTATATATTAACAAATAATAATAAATATAATATAATATATTTATATTGATATTCATAATTAAAATTTTTATAATTAAATTTATAAATATATATTTTGATTTTATTATATGTTTAAAAATATTTTCAACTTATTCATAAAAAAATATAAATTTATAACTATATATGTATATATTTATAAACATACATTTATAATTATATAATTATAAATATATTTTTAATTTATATAAAAATAAAATTTAAAAGAAAATATATAAATATATTTTAATAATTATATAATTACAAATATTTATTTATAGAAATAGATTTATACTTTTATGACTATAACTATATTTACAATTACATAATTATAAATATATTCATTATATATATATATTTATAATTATAATTAATTATATGAATACATTTTAAATTTATTTTTAAATAAATATTTAAAACTATAATACATTTATTATAAATATACATTAACGGAAATTTATTTTTAAAATGTATTATATTTATAAATATATTTAATAAATGTATATTTATAATAATTGTATTACATTTATAAATATAATAATAAATGTATTATAATACATTTAATAAATATACATTTATTATAAATATAAATTTATTAAATACATTTATTATAATACATTTATTAAATACACTTATTAAATACATTTATTTAATAAATGTATTTTATTTATAAATATATTTAATAAATATACATTTATTATAAATAAAATACATTTAATAAATGTATTTTATAAATATAATACATTTAATAAATATACATTTATTATAAATACAATACATTGGAATAAATGTTTTTAATAAATATACATTTATTATAATAGAATATAATACATTTAATAAATATACATTTATTATAAATACAATACATTTAATAAATATACATTTATTATAATACATTTTTTATAATAAGTGTATTTAGAAAATATAGTACATTTAGTAAATATAAATTTATTACAAACACAATACATTTAAATATATGTATTTAATAAATATAATATACATTTATTCAAAATACAATACATTTATTAAATATAATGTATACATTTAATAAATATACATTTATTTAATAAATATAATACATTTAAAAATGTATACATTTATTAATCATACATTTATTTAATAATGTATAAATTTATTATATAAATTTAATAAATATAATTTTTTTTAATAAATATACATTTTTTTAATAAATATAATACATTTAATAAATATACATTTATTATAAATACAATACATTTAAATAAATGTATTTAATAAATATAATACATTTAACAGATGTATTATATATTTAATAAATGTATTTAATAAATATAATAAATGTATTATATTTAATAAATGTATTTAAATAAAATACATTGAATAAAAGTATTATATATTTAATAAATACATTTAAATATATTTAATAAATATAATACATTTAATAAATATATTATTTATTTAATAAATGTATTATATATTTAATAAATGTATATAATAGATATAATAAATGTATTATAATAAATGTATTTAATAACTGTATTATATATTTATTAAATGTATTATAAAAAATGTATTTAATAAGTGTATTTAATTAATATAATAAATGTATTATATATTTAATAAATATAATAATTGTAATATATATTTTATAAATGTATTTAATAAATAAAATAAATGTATTGTATATTATACATTTATTAAATACATTATAATAAAATCATTTAATAAATGTATATTTATAATAAATGTATATTTAATAAGTGTATTTAATAAATGTATTATATTTATAAATGTATTTAATAAATGTATATTAACAAATTTATAAATATAATACATTTATTAATATACAATTATTAATATACATTTATTAAATATATTTATAAATATAATACATTTATTAAATAAATGTATTTAATAAGTGTATGTAATGAATGTATTATAATAAATGTATTTAATAAATTTATATTCATAATAAATTTATATTTATTAAATGTATTATAATAAATTTATTATTATATTTATAAATGTTATACAATTAATATGCATATACATTTATTAAATATATTTATAAAAATGATACATTTTATAAATATACATTTATTAATGTATATTTATAAAAAAATGTATTATAGTTATAAATATTTATTTACAAATAAATTCAAAATATATTCATATAATTATATTTATTTATAATTATAATTATAAATATATTTATTTATATAAATAAATATATATATATATATAATGAATATATTTATAATTATATAATTATAAATATAGTTATGGTCATATAATTATAAATCTATTTCTATAAATAAATATTTATAATTATATAATTTTTAAAATATATTATATATTCTATTAAATTGTAGTTTTATATAAATTCAAAATATATTTGTAATTATATAATTATAAATGTATATTTATATATATATATTGACATAGTTATAAATTTATATTTATTTATAAATAAGTTGAAAATATTTTTAAACATAATAAATTCAAAATATATATTTATAAATTTAATTATAAATATTTTAATTATAAATATAAATATAAATATATTATATTATATTTATTATTATTTGGTAAAATATAAATATATATAAAATTGTAAAATGGTGGTGGGTTTGGATGGGGCATGCCCAAAACACAACTTGAAGTGGCGTTTTGGAAGAAAAGCAGAAAGCACCATTCCAATTGGCGCTCATGAACCCAATTTACCAAATTTAATTTGACCTACACCAATTTAACTAAATAAAAAAAAGCCCTATGGGCTAATTATTCGCATAAAATTCCATAAACACAAGGTAGTCAAATATACAGCAGACAATACATACACCAAGACTAGACAGATAAAAGAATAAATAAATAAAAGACTTGACTTCAGTAAGTAGCTTGAGTACATGCTCCACCCACTGTTTTCATGCTAGGTCTTAGCCTAAAATAAGTACCACCAAAGAAGAATCACCCAAATGATATATGCAGCCATGAGATCTGTTCGAGAACTAAATGAGGGTATGAACAGGTTTTTAGTAAATTTCAATAGGTCACCATGTATAATGCATTAAACAATGTGAGTATGAAACATAACCTGGTACAAGGAGTCAATAAAGTGGAGATGAACATGGAATACCACCAAATTTGTCAGACTGGAGTGTCTCCACTACTAGAAAAGGGGGCATTGGAGCCCCCCAGACTCGGGCGACCGCCATTGGCGGTCGCTATAGGTCAGCATTAGCGACCGCCAATGGCGGTCGCTAAGCTGCCTAAAAAATTTCGGGGGGTTTCTGCGCCCCCCCCCCCCCCGCGCACTCTCTCCCTCGATCCCTCGCCCTAACCCTCCCTCGCCGCCCTCCCTCGCGCCGCCCTCCCTCGCGCCGCCCTCCCCTCCCCCGCCGCCCGGCCTCCCCCGCCGCCCGGCCTCCCCCGCCGCCCGGCCTCCCCCGCCGCCCGGCCTCCCCCGCCGCCCGGCCTCCCCCGCCGCCCGGCCTCCCCCGCCGCCCGCCCTCCCCCGCCGCCCGGCCTCCCCCGCCGCCCGGCCTCCCCTGCCGCCCGCCCTCCCCCGCCGCCCGCCCTCCCCCGCCGCCCGCCCTCCCCGGCCGCCCGGCCTCCCCCGCCGCCTGCTATCCGCCCTCCGGCCGCCGCCCTCCGCCCTCGGGCCTCCGGCCGCCGCCCTCGGTCCTCCGGCCGCCGCCCTCCGGCCTCCGGCCGCCGCCCTCCGGCCTCTCGGCCCTCCCCCCCACCCCGGACGGCACCCGCACCCCAGACAGCCCCCGGCGCGCACTCCGGACCGCCCCCCGCACCCCGGACGCCTCCCCGCCCCTCGGACAGCACCCCCCCCCCGCGCACTCCGGACCGCCCCCCGCACCCCGGACGCCTCCCCGCACCCCGGACAGCACCCCCCCGCACACTCCGGACCGCCCCCCGCACCCCGGACGCCTCCCCGCACCCCGGACAGCACCCCCCCCCCCCCCCCCCGCGCACTCCGGACCGCCCCCCGCACCCCGGACGCCTCCCCGCACCCCGGACAGCCCCCCCTGCACTCGGACACCCCCCTCCGAACCCGGACAGCCCCCCCGCACCCCGGACAGCCCCCCCCCCCCCCCCCCCCGCACTCGGACACCCCCCCTCCGAACCCGGACAGCCCCCCCGCACCCCGGACAGGCCCCCCGCATCCCGGACACCCCACCCCGCACCCCCGACAGCCCCCCTGCACCCCAGACAGCCCCCCCCTCCCCCGCACCCCGGACACCCCCGCACCCCGAACACCCCTGCCCGCACCCCTGACAGGCCCCCGACACCCCAGACACCCCTCCCCGCACCTCGGAAGGCCCCCCCCGACCCCGGACACCCCCCCCCCTCGCTGCGCGTCCCCCGTCCCCTCACCGCCTCCTCTCCTCCAGCTCCCCGCCGCCGCCGCCGCCCGTCCCCTCCCTTGCCGCACCGCCTTTGGCTCCGGCTCCCCTTCGCTGCCTCCTCTCCCTCGCAGCACAGCCTTCGGCTCCCCTCCCTTTCAGGTTTGTAGCTCAATCAGGTAACATGAGCTTTCAGTTACATTATTATTTTATCAATGGTTCATAAACAAATGGTTAATATTTATTTTGAATATAGTTGATTTGAAAAATGTAAATTTAATAAGTATTGTGTAAATGTTTGTTATACAGATATTATTATGGATAAGAGTTGGATTGATCTTCCAAATCGAACGTCTAGAGAATATTTCAATGGCATTATGCAGTTTATTGAGTTCACGAGAGGATTTGAAAGTGACTATATTAGTTGTCCATGTAGAAAATGTGCTAACAGATATCAATTCACACGAGATACTGTGAGGGAGCACCTTTTCTTTAATGGATTTCTGAAAAATTATAAGAGTTGGACTCGTCATGGAGAAGAATATGTTCGTTGTCAAAATACAGATGCAGCTCATATGGATGTTGATGCAAGGATGACTGATCCAATGCATGAAATGCTTACTGAAATGGTACGTGGGTTTGATCCTGAAGGCATTGACATCTAGAATCTTGAGACCGGTGAGATAAATCTTCGCTCTGGTGCAGATCGTGATTCGAGGAGGTTTTATGAAGTACTTGATGATGCGAAAACAGAATTATATCCTGGATGTACTTCTTACAATAAACTGTCGTTTATCGTGGAGTTGTTGCATTTGAAGACTTTGAATAATTGGTCAGACACATCATTCGACATGCTTTTGGTTTTATTGAAAAAAGTTCTTCCTGTCGACGCTAAGATTCCTGAGTCGTATTACTATGCTCGTAAGTTGACAGAGAACTTAGGTTTTACATATGAGACTATAGATGCATGTGCAAACAACTGTATGTTGTTTAGAAATGAAACTGCTCATTTGGATATTTGTACGGTTTGTGGCGCTTCCAGGTGGAAAGAGAACAGGGGAAATAAGACTCATCAAAGTCAGATTGCGATACAGGGGAAACCGATTGCCGTAAAGCAAATGCGTTACTTTCCCCTTAAACCGAAGTTGAAAAGATTTTTTATGTCATCTAAAGTTTCTAATTTAATGAGATGGCATGCAGAAAGAGTTCATGAAAGTGACATGTTAACCCACCCGGCAGACTCTCATGCATGGAAGGATTTTGATAAGAGACATCCCGACTTTGCTAAAGATGTTCGTAATGTCCGATTGGGATTGGCAGCAGATGGTTTCAATCCATTCAAGTCTATGGTTGGTGCAACTCATAGCACATGGCCCGTGGTGTTGGTTCCATATAATCTTCCTCCGTGGCTTTGTATGAAGCAACAATTTATATTACTTTCCACTCTTATTGATGGACCTAAAAGTCCGGGGGATAAGATTGATGTTTACCTTCAGCCATTGATTGATGAGTTGAATGAATTTTGGGGCGATGGTGTGATGACTTATGACTGCGAAACGAATGAAATGTTCAAACTGCATGCAGCTTTATTGTGGACAATCAATGACTTCCCAGCTTATGCAAATTTATCAGGCTGGAGTACGAAAGGGGAATTTGCTTGCCCTTGTTGCAATAAAAGTAAAAAATCTGTATGGCTTAAACATTCCAAAAAATGGGCATACATGGGTCACAGGCGTTTTCTCCCTCCCCAGCACAGGTTCAGAAAGGACAGAGTGGCATTTGATGGTTCTAGAGAGTTCAGCCCAGCACCAAATATCATGACAGGAGTCGAAATGTTATCGCAGATTGAGGAAGAAAACATTCGCACGGTATATGAAATTCAGGATTTGGTGGCTCCTCCAGTACGTAATATTCGTGCTGCGGGTAGGCAGCGCAGTCACAATTGGAAAAAGAAAAGTATTTTTTATAGTCTTCCGTATTGGAAAACTAACATGTTGAGGCATAATTTGGATGTCATGCACATTGAAAAAAATGTTTGTGATAACATATTGTGGACCATTTTAGGTGTCAGTGGAAAGTCAAAGGACCATGTTAATGCACGCCGTGATTTGGAAGAAATGGGTTTAAGGAAACAGTTGCATTTACAGTTAGCTGAGGGAAACAAGGCATATATGCCTGCTGCACAGTATTCGATGACTACAGAGGAGAAAAAGACATTTCTTTCCATTTTGAAGATGGTCAAGGTGCCTGATGGTTACTCTTCTAATATTTCAAAGTGTGTGAATCTGACGAGCAAGACATTGCAAGGGTTGAAAAGTCATGACAATCACATATTACTTCAGCAGTTGATTCCAATCGCAATTTGTGATTGTTTATCCCCCAATGTTGTTCAGCCCTTGATTGAGATGAGTAATTTTTTTAGACAGCTTTGTTTAAGAAATCAACGAATGAGTGATTTAAAAAGTTTGCAGGACCGAATTGTACTTACGCTTTGTCACTTTGAGAAACTTTTCCCCCCCTCATTTTTCGATGTTATGGTCCACTTGACAGTGCACCTAACTGATGAAGTAATGGCTGCTGGTCCAGTGCAATTCAGGTGGATGTATCCTATTGAACGGTATTTGAGTACATTGAAAAGATTTGTACGCAACAGAGCTCGTCCAGAGGCATCAATAGCCAATGGTTATTTGATGGATGAGTGTACTACCTTTTGTGCAGAATATCTTACGGATGTTGAAACAAAATTAGATAAGCCCTCTCGGATTCATGATGGTCCAGTTGGAGAAGGAAGCACATTTGATATGGACAACATCGAGTGGATACAAGCACATCGATATATCTTGTTCAATACTCCATCAGTTGCACCATTAATGCAGTAAGTATCTTATCAATGTGCTTGTATAACTTTTACATGTTTTCTTTGCATAAGTTGATCTTTTAAACATCGCGTAATCATTTGCAGGAAACACATTAATGAGATAAAAGAAGAGATGCATCGTGCGACTGAGTTGCAAATTCAACAATCTCATTATGCGACATTTCATGATTGGTTCAAGGATTATGTATGTATAAATTGATTTTCATTATGAGTGAAGTATTAAACTAATTCTTTCTGCATATATCAGTATTGATTTTTATAAATTATGTAGGTTCGTAAGCTGAGGGAGTTAGGGGACCCCACGCTACCTGAAGTATTTATCCAACTGGCTGAGGGTCCATCTATAACGGCTCGTCGTTATAAAGCTATTGATGCTAATGGTTTTCGATTTCGCATTAAAGATGTTGACGACAAACGAGCAACACAAAACAGTGGCATCGGTTGTCCCTTTGTCGATTCTGGTTATTACTATGGTCAATTGATAGACATCATTGAAGTTGTATATACACACGGTTTGAAGTACATATTGTTAAAGTGTAATTGGGTTGATCCAGTGCGTGGATGTAAAGTCGATCAATATCAGTTTTCATTGGTGAATTTTAACTATATGTTATACAGAAATAATGAACGAGTTGAGAATGAACCTTTCATTTTGACATCACAAGCGGAACAAGTATTCTTCGTTACTTTGCCTTCGGATCCAAGTTGGCAAGTTGTTGTCAAAATGTCTCGGCGAGGAGTGTTTTTATTTGAAGAAGATGAACCCGAGACTGTTCCGTTTGTTTACCAACAACTTGATCAACATACCGTAGTTCAACGTGAAGAAGATATTTATTGGGTCAGAGCGGCTGTTGAAGGAGAAACGGTCGATTTGCATGCTTAATGAAAGGTATAATTGTTTTCCCGCTATTCAGTAGAATGTCCTAGGATATCATAAATTATCTAATCATTTTATAAATCCTTATAAGTTTTAATCCTCACTTTTGTAAGTTATTTCAGTCATAAATATTTAGGTTGATTAACTTTCTGATTTTTTAAAATTCATTCACAACTAATTATTCAATCCATTTTTTGTTTGATTAACAGTTGTACAAGTTTGATTTATTAAGAACAATCCAATTTATCTTTTAAACACTTTGGACTCATTACTGATATTTTGTATGACTGCAGACATGTCAGGGGAAGAGGCAGAAAATCCACATCATCCATCTGAGGCATCTACGTCTCAGGGTCGAGGTATGTTTGAATGTCATTGTCTATATTTTTTATGTAATTGACATATATATATATATATATAACATTTGTCAATTTATATATAAAATTGTTTTCAACAGGATCAGACTCGGCTGCTTCTTCCTCTCGCAGGAGAGGCCCTGGTCGTGGCATATTATCATGGAATTCCGACACGACGATAGATGTTTCATTTGATGAGGTATTTCATCCCGTGGGACCGAATGCCCCGGCATTTATTCGTCAGCTGGGTCATATCATACGTGACCCACATCGATTTCCATTGACCACGCGTGATTGGGCTTCTATCCCTCAGGACACATTAGATCGTCTATGGAGGGAGGTTCAAGTAAGAAAATAATTTTACTTTATTTTCTATTTATAAATAATACTAATATGTTTGATTATTTTCATTATAGCAAAATTTGAAAGTATGCCCTGAAGAGTTTCGGCCGGTGTGTATGAGCAAATGCCGTAAGCTGTGGAAAGATTATAAAGGCAAAGTGAAGAGGGACCACTGGATACCAAATGTGGGTGCCCTTGACATTTTGGAAAAGGTCCCGAGAGGTGTCCTCCCAGCTCAGTGGCGTGACTTGGTTGCATATTGGTCTACTGAGGGTGTTGCGGTTAGTATATTAATTATTTTTCTGTATATATATTTTCAAGAATATGTGATTTGTTTGAAATTTGAATGAATTGAATGTAGGAGGTGTCAACACGTCATTCGGAGAATCGAGCGTTGCAGGGACCAGCTCACAGGCTCGGGACTCGTCACGTGTCTCAGATCCGACATGAGGTATATATTATTCATTTTTTAATTTATTAATTAATATGGTTTTGTGTTTATATTCTTTTAATATACAGTTGCGAGGGCAAGGTGCAGCAACTGATAAAATGTCGGTGTGGATAAGGACTCGTGATCGCAATGATCCAGAGGTTGCAGCATTGATAGTAAGTGTCTGTACTTACCAATAATTACATAAATCTATATATTAACATATATATATTTAAATATTTCACAGGATCAATTTGAAGCTGAGTTAGAACATCTGCCAGAGGACCAGCGACAGCTTCCCATGCGACGGGATGAGATCTTTCATCGCATTATTGGTCGGGACGGGCATGGCTATAGTTTGACCTATGGAGCAGGGATTCCTCGTTCTGTAGTGTCACGCGCTGCGGTTGTCGGTCCTGCTGTTGCTCATATGACACAGCAGATGTCAGATTTTGAGGCACGGCTGCGCGCTTCCGATGAGACAAATGCGCAATTGACAGCTGAGGTTAGAGCACTGCGGGAATATGTGCGTCGAGCTGATGGTACAGGGGATCATACGACGCAGGTATATACTGTATTTATTTATTTAATTTAAATTATTTTTGTTATTAAAATATTTATAATGTTTATTTGTTGTAGGCACCTGGCCCACCAGAAGGAGGTAGCAGTGATGGCAACACGTGACGCACCATATATTCACGAGATATGTTTTTTGTTTTTACTGGTAGGGTTGACATTGATGTACTGTATTTATTCATTTAAGTAATGCATTATTACCATCCATGGTGGTCTTTTAAATATTTTATACACATTGAGTTTTTGATCAGATAATCTTGAATGATTCTACATTTGAAAAAGTCGAACTAATTCCAACAGATCAATAAATCTGATATTATAGATTATGTATTATTAATATATTTTTTATAAATTTCTGTATGGTATCGATAAAAGAAATATGTATTAATTAGATATTATCACTTTTATTTTTCACTTTTGTAATCAATGGGATGGCCTTTGCACCCCCGGAGAACCCCCCGCACCCCCGTACAGCCCCCCGCACCCCCGTACAGCCCCCTGCCACCCCCGTACAGCCCCCCGCCACCCCCGTACAGCCCCCCGCCACCCCCGTACAGCCCCCCGCCACCCCCGTACAGCCCCCCGCCACCCCCGTACAGCCCCCCGCCACCCCCGTACAGCCCCCCGCACCCCCGTACAGCCCCCCGCACCCCCGTACAGCCCCCCGCCACCCCCGTACAGCCCCCCGCCACCCCCGTACAGCCCCCCGCACCCCCGTACAGCCCCCTGACACCCCCGTACAGCCCCCCGCACCCCCGTACAGCCCCCCGCCACCCCCGTACAGCCCCCCGCCACCCCCGTACAGCCCCCCGCCACCCCCGTACAGCCCCCCGCCACCCCCGTACAGCCTCCCGCCACCCCCGTACAGCCCCCCGCACCCCCGTACAGCCCCCCGCACCCCCGTACAGCCCCCCACCACCCCCGTACAGCCCCCCGACACCCCCGTACAGCCCCCCGACACCCCCGTACAGCCCCCCGACACCCCCGTACAGCCCCCCGCCACCCCCGTACAGCCCCCCGCCACCCCCGTACAGCCCCCCGCCACCCCCGTACAGCCCCCCGCACCCCCGTACAGCCCCCCGCCACCCCCGTACAGCCCCCCGCCACCCCCGTACAGCCCCCCGCCACCCCCGTACAGCCCCCCGCCACCCCCGTACAGCCCCCCCGCCACCCCCGTACAGCCCCCCGCACCCCCGTACAGCCCCCCGCACCCCCGTACAGCCCCCCGCCACCCCCGTACAGCCCCCCGCCACCCCCGTACAGCCCCCCGCCACCCCCGTACAGCCCCCCGCCACCCCCGTACAGCCCCCCGCACCCCCATACAGCCCCCCGCCACCCCCGTACAGCCCCCCGCCACCCCCGTACAGCCCCCCGCCACCCCCGTACAGCCCCCCGCCACCCCCGTACAGCCCCCCGCCACCCCCGTACAGCCCCCCGCCACCCCCGTACAGCCCCCCGCCACCCCCGTACAGCCCCCCGCCACCCCCGTACAGCCCCCCGCCACCCCCGTACAGCCCCCCGCCACCCCCGTACAGCCCCCCGCACCCCCGTACAGCCCCCCGCACCCCCGTACAACATCCGGGGCGTGAATTGTGAAATGGTCGGCCAGACGGCACCTCATTCGGAGGTGCCGTGTGACCGCGGCGGCCGGAAACGCGTTTCCGGCGCCATTAAACACCAAAACGGCGTGCGGCGGTCCCGTTCGGAGCAAACGTGCTCCGAACGACCTGAAACCGCACGGGAACGATAGAAATATTATTCCTGAGATGCAGGAGGAGGCCGCACGTCCATCGGACGTGCGGTTCGCGCGGCACGTCCGATTGTGCCGTTTTCAGCAGCGCGGCGCGCGCTGAAATGGCGCATTGGGGGGTCAAAACCACCCGAACGACCTCCGAATGCCACGAAACCGTACGACTACATCCGGGGCGTGAATTGTGAAATGGTCGGCCAGACGGCACCTCATTCGGAGGTGCCGTGTGACCGCGGCGGCCGGAAACGCGTTTCCGGCGCCATTAAACACCAAAACGGCGTGCGGCGGTCCCGTTCGGAGCAAACGTGCTCCGAACGACCTGAAACCGCACGGGAACGATAGAAATATTATTCCTGAGATGCAGGAGGAGGCCGCACGTCCATCGGACGTGCGGTTCGCGCGGCACGTCCGATTGTGCCGTTTTCAGCAGCGCGGCGCGCGCTGAAATGGCGCATTGGGGGGTCAAAACCACCCGAACGACCTCCGAATGCCACGAAACCGTACGACAACATCCGGGGCGTGAATTGTGAAATGGTCGGCCAGACGGCACCTCATTCGGAGGTGCCGTGTGACCGCGGCGGCCGGAAACGCGTTTCCGGCGCCATTAAACACCAAAACGGCGTGCGGCGGTCCCGTTCGGAGCAAACGTGCTCCGAACGACCTGAAACCGCACGGGAACGATAGAAATATTATTCCTGAGATGCAGGAGGAGGCCGCACGTCCATCGGACGTGCGGTTCGCGCGGCACGTCCGATTGTGCCGTTTTCAGCAGCGCGGCGCGCGCTGAAATGGCGCATTGGGGGGTCAAAACCACCCGAACGACCTCCGAATGCCACGAAACCGTACGACAACATCCGGGGCGTGAATTGTGAAATGGTCGGCTAGACGGCACCTCATTCGGAGGTGCCGTGTGACCGCGGCGGCCGGAAACGCGTTTCCGGCGCCATTAAACACCAAAACGGCGTGCGGCGGTCCCGTTCGGAGCAAACGTGCTCCGAACGACCTGAAACCGCACGGGAACGATAGAAATATTATTCCTGAGATGCAGGAGGAGGCCGCACGTCCATCGGACGTGCGGTTCGCGCGGCACGTCCGATTGTGCCGTTTTCAGCAGCGCGGCGCGCGCTGAAATGGCGCATTGGGGGGTCAAAACCACCCGAACGACCTCCGAATGCCCCGAAACTGTACGACAACATCCGGGGCGTGAATTGTGAAATGGTCGGCCAGACGGCACCTCATTCGGAGGTGCCGTGTGACCGCGGCGGCCGGAAACGCGTTTCCGGCGCCATTAAACACCAAAACGGCGTGCGGCGGTCCCGTTCGGAGCAAACGTGCTCCGAACGACCTGAAACCGCACGGGAACGATAGAAATATTATTCCTGAGATGCAGGAGGAGGCCGCACGTCCATCGGACGTGCGGTTCGCACGGCACGTCCGATTGTGCCGTTTTCAGCAGCGCGGCGCGCGCTGAAATGGCGCATTGGGGGGTCAAAACCACCCGAACGACCTCCGAATGCCACGAAACCGTACGACAACATCCGGGGCGTGAATTGTGAAATGGTCGGCCAGACGGCACCTCATTCGGAGGTGCCGTGTGACCGCGGCGGCCGGAAACGCGTTTCCGGCGCCATTAAACACCAAAACGGCGTGCGACGGTCCCGTTCGGAGCAAACGTGCTCCGAACGACCTGAAACCGCACGGGAACGATAGAAATATTATTCCTGAGATGCAGGAGGAGGCCGCACGTCCATCGGACGTGCGGTTCGCGCGGCACGTCCGATTGTGCCGTTTTCAGCAGCGCGGCGCGCGCTGAAATGGCGCATTGGGGGGTCAAAACCACCCGAACGACCTCCGAATGCCACGAAACCGTACGACAACATCCGGGGCGTGAATTTTGAAATGGTCGGCCAGACGGAACCTCATTCGGAGGTGCCGTGTGACCGCGGCGGCCGGAAACGCGTTTCCGGCGCCATTAAACACCAAAACGGCGTGCGGCGGTCCGATTCGGAGCAAACGTGCTCCGAACGACCTGAAACCGCACGGGAACGATAGAAATATTATTTTGCTGAGATGCAGGAGGAGGCCGCACGTCCATCGGACGTGCGGTTCGCGCGGCACGTCCGATTGTGCCGTTTTCAGCAGCGCGGCGCGCGCTGAAATGGCGCATTGGGGGGTCAAAACCACCCGAACGACCTCCGAATGCCACGAAACCGTACGACAACATCCGGGGCGTGAATTGTGAAATGGTCGGCTAGACGGCACCTCATTCGGAGGTGCCGTGTGACCGCGGCGGCCGGAAACGCGTTTCCGGCGCCATTAAACACCAAAACGGCGTGCGGCGGTCCGATTCGGAGCAAACGTGCTCCGAACGACCTGAAACCGCACGGGAACGATAGAAATATTATTCCTGAGATGCAGGAGGAGGCCACACGTCCATCGGACGTGCGGTTCGCGCGGCACGTCCGATTGTGCCGTTTTCAGCAGCGCGGCGCGCGCTGAAATGGCGCATTGGGGGGTCAAAACCACCCGAACGACCTCCGAATGCCACGAAACCGTACGACAACATCCGGGGCGTGAATTGTGAAATGGTCGGCCAGACGGCACCTCATTCGGAGGTGCTGTGTGACCGCGGCGGCCGGAAACGCGTTTCTGGCGCCATTAAACACCAAAACGGCGTGCGGCGGTCCGATTCGGAGCAAACGTGCTCCGAACGACCTGAAATATATTGTATATATATAATATTTAAAATATATTATATATAGAATATTTAAATTATTATAACACAATGATTTGATATTATATATGTATTAAATATATATTAAAACATTTAAAATATTATATATATATATATATATATATATTTAAAATATTGTATTTAATAGTATATATATGAATATTTTTACATAAATATATATATATATTTATATTGAATTCAATAAAAAAAATTTAAAAAAATATTTTTTTTTTGAATAGCGACCGCCAAAGGCGGTCGCTATAGGGTGCCATGCCGGCCCACTATAGCGACCGCCATTGGCGGTCGCTATAGGGTGCCCGGCAGGGGGCCTTCAGCGACCGCCTGGCGGTCGCTCAAGGCCTCTAGCGACGAGGCAACAGCGACCGCCAATGGCGGTCGCTGCGCGGCCGCTAGAGACCTTTAGCGACCGCCAATGGCGGTCGCTAATAGTCTTATTTTTAGCAACATAAGAAGAGTATTATAATCATTGGACCCATGATGGATGGTGTGATGTGATCCGCGCTATAAAGGTGGCTCTATAGTCTCCCTGTCAGATCTGCAATCCCATCATTTTCGTTCTCGTTGACTGGAAAGGATGAATGGGAAACGGCTTCGACTCCCATAGAGGACCATGATTTCCCTCTTCTTCCTCTCCTTCGTGAATGCCACCCATCACTCCGACGGCACCATCAACCGCCACCTTGCAAAATTCATCGACGTCAAAGCGCCCCCTAATCCACGCACCGTGAACGGCGTCAGGACGTCCGTCAATTACCATCTGTCACCGGAGCACAAGTTCCCGTCCCAGTAAGATGATTGGTTCAACGTGCTGAGGTTCCTTGACGGCGGGGGTGGGGGGCTGCCAGAGGGTGAAGACATGGGGCGGTGCTTCCTGGCCGGGGACAGTGCGGGCGCGAACCTGTGCCGCCATGTGGCACTGCGGGTGGCGGGGCCGGTGCGGGTGGTGGGGGTGGTGGCCATCCAGCCCTTTTCGGTGGGGAGGAGCGGACGGCGGCAGATGTGCAATTGCGGGGGTGTCGGTTGTGTCGATCGAGTCAACAAACTAGGTGTTGCGGGCGTTGCTGCCGGTAGGGTGCAACAGGGACCACGCGACGGTGAACGTGAGCGGCCCGAATGCGGCCGACATCGGGGTGGTGGAGTACCCAGTGACGCTGGTTGTGGTGGTGGGGGGGATCCACTGCAGGAGTGGAGTACCCGAATGCGATCCATGCCTTCTACGTGTTCTCCGAATTGCCTGGGTCATTGCTCTTGGTGACGGAAGTCCGGAATTTCATTCGTCGTCAACAAACGTTGTAATCCTCTCAATACCCACACTGAATCACCTTCTTCCTCCCACTGGAACTCCTATGCACCAAAAATGATCATAGAATAGATTCCTTGCAACATGTAGGCTTTATGACTCTTTTTTCATGTGATCATGCTCCTTTGATAAATTTTCATCCAAAATTTATTTTGTTGCAGTATATATAATTAATATACTAATTATAATTTTATAATTATCTAAATATATCTATATTTACATAAAATAATAATTATAACTATTCTATATTTATTTATAATTATTTTTATATTAATATATATAATTAAAATAGTTATTATAATTTTATAATTATTTAAATATATCTATATTTATATAGAATTATAATTATAACTATATATATTTATTTATAAATATATTTATTTAATTATATATATTTATAACTTTATAAGTATAATAAATATATTTGTTATACTTTTATATTTATTTAAATATATATATATATATTATAATTATAAATAAATATATATATTGTAATTTTATAATCATTAGTTTTAATTATAATTATAAATAAATATATTTATTGTAATTTTAAAATAATTAGTTATAATTATAATTATAAATAAGTATATTTAAAAATTATTTGTATATAATTAAAATTTTATAATTATAAATATAATAAATATATTTATTATCCATTATCCATACCATAGAATGTGCCTACATATACACGTGGCACCTCCACATTATTTCTCACCTACGTGCCTGATTCCCCTTCATTTCTGCTCTCCCTCGTCACTATACCCTCTCCCTGATTCCTCCCCCCACCCCAACTCTCCTCTCCTCCCCATCCCTCTTGCCTCTTTCCCCCATGTCCCATCCTCCTTCACGCCCCTTCTCTGCCTCAACGTCACCACCTTCGCCTCGATGCCTCGCTACCATGCATCCCCACCCCAGCTATGATGGAGAAATTTTCCAACTGCCTTGATAGGTGGCTGATTCACCTACCCCACCTAACTCTTGCCTACTTCAACGCAGGCTACTTCACATGTAGAATATGAAATCCACCATTGTTGAAGTACAATAGTTGGTGGGGAAATGGTGGGAGTTGTGTCAAACATGACACCTCTCACCATGGCTATTTTAGGAGGCCCAAGGGAGCTTCCAGCATCATCAAATCCGAGCCAAGAGAGCTCTTCCAACAAATATTGCCTTGAGAGCTCCATGTGAGAGAGATATAGAGAGAAGTTTTTGTATGCGTTGTTATTTGTGAAATAAATCCATTTTCTTCCATTTTCATTCCATATTATCTCTATTCGCGGTCAGTGAACCACAATAAATGGTATCAGAGGAGGTTCCGGTGAAACGATGATGAGTAGTGGAAGTTTTTCAGTGATCGGAAAATTCAAGTAACCCAGAATCATGTTTTGAAGGCATATTATGAAATCCTATGTCGAGATGATTCCAATGGCGCAAACGGAATCGAAAATAGAGCTAAAACGAGATTACTAGGCCCGATCAATGTTTGCTCAAAATTCAGGTGCTACAGTACCCCCTTGCCGGAGAAGAAGTTACTTTTCCGGCGACGGCGAATTTTCAGGCGAGTATCTAGCAGGTGCTCTGGAATGCCACATCATCACCACATCTTGGACATGCCATCAGACGATCTCATCCATTGAAACTGTTTTGATCATATCTTGATCAATCGGTATCCGATTTCGAAGATCCAGGAGTCAACTCCACCATTTTCGAATGTTTCAGACGCAACGATGAGATCTATTTTTTTAGAGTCAACACAAAGTTTAACTGAATTAAAATCCAATAGAGGGATCATCCATGGGAGGTATGATCATGTTGACTTCTTCGAACTACTCCATTTGGATGTATCGAATGGAAGATCTCCTCAATGCCAAGGATCTTTTTGACCCCATTGAGAATGAGGGAGTCAACCCTAATGCCACCAAGGAAACGGGGTGGAAAATTTTGAACAATAAGATGATCAGTCAAATCTGTCAATGGATTTATCACAATGTTTACCACCATGTTTCTCAAGAGACTAGTGAATACAAATTTTGGACAATGTTGGAAAATATGTAGCCATCCAAGACTACTCGAAATAAGATATTCTTATTGAAGCAGTTGATGAATCTTTGACTATAGAGTTAAATATCTATAGCCGAACACACCAGTGAGTTACAAAGCCTAGTGAAAAACTTGGTGGCTTTAGATAAGACTATAAATGATGAAGATCAGGTAAAAAACATACTCTACACACTTCCCGATAGATGGTATACGCTTTTTTCCTCCCTCAGGAACTCGATGCCCAAAGGAAAACATACCATGGTGATAGTAAGAGATGCATTGTTCAATTAAGAATCCCAAAAGAAGGATTCAAGTTACAACCAGATGCATGCACTCATCTTGGAGAAGTCAGGGAGACAAAAAGGAGGAGGTCATGGGGAAGGAATCAGAGGCCAAAGAAAGAACAGAGGAAGGCCCACAGATGGCAGGAGGTCAACAAACAAATTCTACCACTGTGGCATGGAGGGACACATGAAGAAGAATTTCTGAAATTTTCGACATGTAAACGGTCAAAGTAGCAACTGACAAATAAGAAATGGAGATGTACATGTGACCATCACTGGAGAAGTTGTAATTTTCTCCAAATATGAAGAAGAGACATGCTTTTATGCATTAGGCCAAGACACATAATGGGTGGTCGATACTACAACATCGTACCAGGTGACTCCACATCATGAGTATTTCATGACTTATCTAACTAGTGACTTTGGTTCAATCTAGATGGGGAATAACATTTTGACAGAGATTGTTGGCATGGGTGATATCCAAGTCAATATGACCATTGGATACACAATCACCCTGAAGGATGCTCGACATGTTCCAAGCCTTCAGATCAACTTGTTTTTAGGTATATCCTTTGATCAACAATGCTATGACAACATCTTCAGTAATGGAGCATGGAAGATGTATAAAGGATCCATCATCAATGCTCGAGGACAAATATGTGGTATGTTGTACAAAACTCATGTGAATATATGTGCCAATAGCCTCAACATGGTAGAAAAAGAAATATCATCCAAAATGTGTCATAGAAGGCTCAACCACATGAGTGAAAAAGGGTTATCTACCCTAAATAAGAAGATGTACATCAATATTGACAAGGATGCATCAATTGATCCTTGTAAATACTACTTGTATGGGAAGAATCATAGAGCTTCATTCAATACTGCTTCATCACAGATATCAGAGTTGCTAGATCAGGTGCACTCTGATGTATGCGGACCCATAGAGGTGGATTCACTGGGAGGTAGAAAATATTTTTATATCCATTATAGATGATGAATTTAAATGGGTGTGGGTGTTATTCTTGAAGAAGAAGGACCAAGTATTGGACTACTTAAAGATATTACATGCCATGGTGGGGTGTGAAATTGGATGGGAGCTGAGGTTTCTTCGTTTAGACAATAGAGGAGAGTACACATCCAGGGAATTTGATGCATATTCCAGGAGTCAGGGCATCAGACATGAGAGGACGGTCCCTCACACCCCACAACATAACGGAGTTACAAAATGGATGAGCAGAACCATCATGAAGAAGGTCAAAATCATGATGAGTTTGGCTATGCTCCCTAAGCCATCTTGGGGAGAAGCTGTTCAGGTTTCTTTCTACCTCATCAACTGATCACCATCAGTCCCACAAAATTTTGAGTTTCCACAGAATAAATGGTTTCTTAGACATCCCTCTTACTCTCATTTACGACTATTTAGATTTTTGGTGTTTTCACATGTATCCAAGGAGCTCAGGCAGAAGCTAGACGAGAGATATACTCCATGCATCTTCATCGGCTATGGAGATGAGGAGTTTGGATACAATATTTTGGACCTAAAGGAGAAGAAGGTGATCAGATGTAGAGATGTCATATTCCATGAGAACCTGATGATCGAGGACATTAAAAATCCTAGAATGTCTCAAAGGGAAAGTGTTGAGGACTAAATTCAGGATCAAACACCTATACCAACACCGCCTATCGTTTAATAGGAGGAGGTGAAATAAGACTCATCGATAGTGGACCAGGAGGAAGTGGAGGAGTTTATTGAGTAGGGGGAGACTCAATCCTCTCCAAAAGAAGTTGCAGAACCATCACAGGAACTATGTGATGTTGTGCCTCCCAATCCTAAAATTTCACTGGTTCAAAGATCTTCAAAAGGAAATATTCCATCGACAGAATATTTGGAGTAAAATTACCTATAGCCGACTAATGAGGGGGATCTATAAGGATACAAGGAAGTAGTTTTTCATCCAAAGAAACTGAAGTGGCTGCATGCAATTGAGGATGAGATGGAGTCTTTGACGAAGAACCAAACATAATATTTGGTGGAATTAGCCAAATGTAAGAAGGGTCTAATGACCAAATGGGTTTTCAGGATAAATAAGGATAAAAAAGGAGGTCAATCATAAAGATAATTTAGTTTTCAAGGGTTTCCTTCAAAATAATGTAGTTGACTTTGACGAGATATTTTCACCCATCGTGAATATTGCTTCAATCCAAGTCATTTTCGTATTGGTGGAAAGCTTTGACTTGGATCTTGAACAGATGGACGTGAAACCAACTTTTCTTCATGGTGACCTCTCCGAGGAGATCTATACAAATAATCAAGATGTATTTGAGGTTTTTGGACAAGAAAACCTCATCTGCAAATTTAAGAATAGATTGTACGGATAGAAATAGGCTCCTAGGCAGTGGTACAAGAAGTTTGACTCATTCATTGTGAGTCATAGCTACAAGCAAACATTGGTGGACTAGTGTGTCTACAACTAGAGATTTTAGGATGTGAATTTTTTTGTTCTTCTACTTTATGTTGATGACATTTTGATCATTAGAAATGATGCATCGAAGATTTACCTTTTGTAGAATGAGTTATCCAATTATTTTGATTTGAAGGACTTGGGAGAAGCTCAACAGATTTTGGGGATGCATATCATTTGTGACAGAAATAGGAAGTCATTATGGCTATCTCAGGATAAGTATCGTTAATGTGTTCTAAAACATTTCAGCATGGACAAATACAAACCAGTGAGGATTCCTCTTCCCGGCCATTTTATGTTGAGCAAGAGATCATTCCCATTGTCCAAGGATGAAATCGAGGTAATGGAGATGATACCATAATCTTTAGTTGTTGGAACCATGATGTATGCTATGGTGAGTACAAGACCTGATATTTCCCATGTAGAAATCATGATCAAATTTCTCTCTAATCTCAGGAAGCAGCACATGGATGCAGTTAAGTGGATTCTAAGCTATCTTAAAGGTACTTCAATTTTATGTTTGTTTTATGGGGGAGATGGAACTTTCTTGGAGGGCTATACAGATGTAGATATGGCCGGACAATCCTGATAGCAAGAAGTCTACACCAGGATACATCTATACTTTTGTAGGAGGAGTTGTATCATGGTAGTCAAGATTCCAAAAGTGCATCTCTTTATCAACGATGGAAGAAAAGTAAATTTCTGATTTGGAATCTGGAAAGGAGATGTTGTGGATAAATCATTTTCTCTAAGAGATCAGATTCATCCAAAATGAGTACATGGTTCATTGCGATAGTAAAAGTGCTTCGGACATGAGTAAGAACTCCATGTACCATTCCTGGATGTAGCATGTCTATATTAGTTATCATTGGATATGTAAAGTGATGGTTCAACAACTAATATTACTTGTGAAGATCAACACAAAGGATAACCTGACAGATATGTTGAAAAAGGTCGTTGCTTGGGAGAATCTAGACCATTGTATATTGTAAATACCGGAACCTTCCTAGTCCATTACTTTTTTCAAATTATAGTGTTTGGGCTATCATGGAGACCATCAATGAGTCAGGAGGGAGTTAGTGGTAGTTTTTCCCTATGGTGTCACCTATTGGTCTCACCGATCTGTGTCTCACCGATCGGTGTCTCACCGAGCGGTTTCACCAATCGTGGTTTTGGCGTCCATTCCCCAGTTTTCCCGTAACACAACTTTTAAGTATTCTTACCCCTTTAGAGTGGTTTAAGGCCATTTAAGGCCCATAAAAGATTTTTTAAACCACCAAGAGTCTAGTGACCCTTTAATTACCAAAATGTGTGGCATGTCACACCATTTTCCATGTTTTCCAAATCTCCCATGTTTTTCACTGATACACGTTTTCTCTATTTAAAGTTGATTTATCAACTCATAGCTATACACTGGTCTATCTCACTGTCACCAAATGAATTAATTAAATATCAATTAATTAAAATGTGTTCAACCACCCATATGCATGTTAAAACCATGATCTTCTTGTAAGGCACTTTGATATTGCACATCCCATAACTCTAGGATCGATCCTTATATCATGCTGAGATCTTATTCCTCATTCTATTTTGTATCCTCTTAGTTTGATTAGGGTCCCTCTTCCAGAGATGAGTCGTTCTTATGTGAGAGCCCTCTTGTTTGGTTCTTCTTGTAGTTTCATGCAGGTAGTTTCCACCTTAGTTCTTGGTGCAAGGAGAAAAATTCGGTCCTTGATCATCCATGTAGGGGTTTTCCTTCGTCTCTCTTTACTTGACATCATGCGGGGTGGGTATGATGATGTTCCCCTACGATATAGATGAAACCAGATTTACTGAAGATAATAAACAGACTTTTAAAGGATGAAGGGGTGGGAATGATGATGTTGTTATTGTGCTTTACCTTCGTCCTTATGTTTTTAATTGTATGGGCTAATGTCTTTTGAAAATCGTGGTCGCATGTGGTCATTTCTTGCACACTAATGAAGCATTATTTTTTTGGAAAAAATTGTGGTTGAATGACTATAAACTAGAAACTAGTTAATCATATAAACTTGAATGATTAATTGGACACCCAATGAATAACAATCCTTGTGTAATCACACTAGATAACCAAATAGAAAGAAGGAACTTAATGAATGGTGTGGTTAAATCTGAAAATTTCCTTTCTCTGTTCTAGTGATAGGTGTGCTGGCTCTATTTGACACCGTGTGAGGTGACATGGATTGAATGAGAAAAATGGTTGATAAGTTGTTAGTTTGTGAATCTGAGGCCATGTGAAGAAGGAAGTGAATATTCTGGACCATGTATGTTGGGGCTTCGTTTGGTTCCAATACTTTTAGGGATTTCATAGAACCATTTTGTTGTTGTTACTTTACAAGAGAATCGGGTGTGAATGCTTAAATGTCTGCTTGGCTGTTTTTCCTTTAGTTGTTACTTTGTCTTGGGGTTATTCCTATTGTTTCCTAGTAGTGGTAAATTATTTAAATGTAAATCACTTGAACATGATAATGATAATGGGTACAATGGGGAACTATTTTCAAATAATGGGATGTGTTCTGGTTGTGTTTGTTATGTATTCATGCATGTAGGGATAGAAGCATGAGTGGTTGTGTATGTTATGGTTGTTTGTTTGGGGACCCTTAGGTTGGGATGAGTGCATTTTACCAGTATTTATACATTTTAGTTCTTGTGTTTCTCATTCGCACCCCAACCATGTTGAGATCTTTGTTCCGAACACCCCCATTTCATGGGGGAGGGTGTTTTTACCAATATTCTTATGATTGGATGGTTATTATATCCTTTATGCTCCCTCTCCTATGTATCCCAAGACTCTTTGGGAAGGCTGTGATGACTTAAGGTTCACTATGGCCCAAGACTCTTCAAGCGGGGTGTGTTGCGGGAGTTGGACCAGGTGTGTGCAGGCAAGTTTATTTCCCAAGTGTCTTCGAGATGAGGCCCAGGTGTCTTCGAGTGTGGCAGTGGTTGTTCTGGCATAGGTATCTTCGGGCATGGTAGTGGTTGTTATGGACTAGGTTTCTTTAGGTGTGGCGGTGGTTGTTGTGGCTTAGGTGTCTGTGTGCATGGATATCTGTGGTTTTGGTGGCCCAGGTGTCTACAGGTGGGATGTGTGGTTGTGATGGCCCCTAAAGTTTTTGTTGGGGCGATAGTGGGACTAAAGTATAACTTTTGGGGGAGGATTGACGTGTAGGATGTCATAAATAACCAATGGGAAAGTGGTGCGGGGTACCCAAATATCAATGTGCTATTACTACTACTTTACCTGACTTGCGTTATTTGGAGAGTGTGCCTTGGTGAGGTTGGGTGGATAGTTTCCTTGATAGGTGATTTTGTTACCTCTACTTTTTCATAGGGCATTAGAATTCCTCTACACTTGTGAACGAGATATTTTGGTTTCCCTACTAAGTATGCTTGTATACTAACCCTATGTATATAAAACTACTTTTAGGTTTCCAAGAGGACATTGAGGGCTATGTCATTCCTTACTAGCATGGGCATCATGATAGTCTTCATTGCTTATTTTCTTTCTTTGGTACTTTCCTGGGGAGTTTTCTTGCATTTTTTAGCACATTCTTTTGAACATGCATATAGAAAAAGGGTTTTTGGATTTACTTATACATTCTTTATTTGGAGTTTTTTGGGATTTACCATCTTATCTCCTAATCTTCTTCTGCAAAAAGAAAAATGCCTTCCATATTATTTGATATTATATACCCTTTGATCTAGTCACCACTTTGGGGCCTATTGAAGTTTGGACTCGGGGTTCATTATCTATCCTTCGACTTGAAGAAGGAAGGGTTTGGAATCATGTTGTATCTTCCATCATCTTGGGGAAGACAGGTCATGAAAGAATGGTATCAGAGGATGATGGTTTAGAGATAGGATGGAGTTTGGGGTTAGGCACAGTGAATATTTCTTTTTATGGTAGGGAAATAGTTTTAGGTAATCATGGTGTGTGAAATAGGACATGGAAGACCAACTAGAATATGGGATTTTAGACCCCCCCTGTGATTCGATGCAAGGACTCTGGACCTACTGAACGACCATGTGAGGCTACACTGATTGCAGGGTCGAGACCCTAGGAAAGGTACGTGAATCATAATGAATTATTTTCTTGGGTATTTCAGGTGTTTTGTAAATTTATAATAAAAAAATTAGGAAAAAATTAAAATAAATCTTCCACACTACTCGGGCTTAGGCATTCCTTGTTTACCTTACAGCTATGGAACCCGGACGATGTCCATGAGTAGTGCAGGAGATCGAGGCCCAGCAGGCTAATATGGCTGATCAGTAGAGGGATGATTTAGAGGAGTAAGACTATTAGTGGTAGAAGACACTTTGTTCCTTTCAACAACATACCCTTAGGAAGTATGAGGATAGCGTCTAAGACAATGAGGCAGATATCTGGATCGAGGAGCTGGTGATAGATTTCAGCTTAATCTAGGATCTGGAAGAGTACTAGGTTCCTCTAGCCATGATCCAGATGCAAGGGGCGACATGTTAGTGGTGGATGTTCTATCTCAGGGAGATGAAGGAAGTTGAGGTTTTCTGGACTGACTTCGAGAAGATGTTTCTGGTGGAATTTCGTTCATCCTCGATGAAGGCCAAAAAGATGAAGGAGATTATCTCCCTTTAGCAGGGGAGTATGACGATAAGGGACATGGGGATCAAGTTCAATGATCTCCTTTATTTTTCTCTTGACCTCTTCCTGTATGAGGAATCACATTCAAGGTGCTTAGAGGAGGCACTACGACCTTCCCTTCAGTATGACTCTATTCCCTTCACTCTACCGATGTATTTGGAGGTTCATAAAAAGGATGAAGTGGTGGAGAGGATGCACATAATAAAAGGTGTTTTTTGATAGTGGATCCATTTGATCTCATCAAAGGGGAAAGCCATTGGTAGTAGGCCTCTAGCATTAGGTCCTTCCAGGTTTCGGCCGGCTGGGAGCAGGCCTCAGTAGTTCCAGTTTCAATCTCCCGTTCCTCGCCCTTTCTTTAAGAGCTTAGGACCGAGGTTCTTTATCTGTGGTAGCCATGATAATCTTTGGAATCAGAGCCCAGAACATGTTCAGTATAGTGGGGGTGGGAAAGTTCAGTGCCCACCTTAGTAGTAGCAGTTTCTAGCCAGACCTTTTCAGCAGCAGCAGCAGGGACAGTGAACTCCCACTCCTCTGAGGGCAGACGTTGTTGGAGGAGGCAGAACTTAGGGCACTCCTCAGGGACCTCAACCATGGCATGGCCGGGGAGGCGGACAATATATGATAGGTAGATGAGCTGGGCATGGGCAGTTGCACACCAAAGAGGCAGTAATTTCAATAGGGTCGATGGTCGTTCGAGGTATGATCAGTTTTTTAGCACACTTTCTCGTGCTTTTTTTTGATTCAGGAGCTTCACACTCATTTTTTCACCCATTCTAGACCATTCCTTGGGTCTAGAATTAGAGAGACTCCCCATTCCCCTGGTGATGAGTATGCCAGTGGGAGGTCAGACCAGGCTATTTGATGTTTGTAGAGGATGCAGATTGATGTTGGGGACTCATCCATATAGTGGGGATCTCTTTCTACTGCGAATGCAGCCATACGATGTCATCCTGGGCATTGAATGGCTATTTTCCATACATAGTGTTATCGACTACTTCCGTATAATGGTTATGTTCTCAGATATGAGTGACCAACGTGTAGCTTTTGTCAACAAGCCGAGTTACCAGGAGGGAAGACGGTGTGTGGAGCCCCTTATTTCCTTATTATCCGATCTATCAGTGGAATTCATAGATTCAAAGATAGTGGAAGTTTTAGGGATTTTCAGTGAGTTCATAGATATCTTCCCTAGAGAGGTTGTGATTCTACCCCCTCGACGTGATGTTGAGTTCGAGATATACTTATAACAAGGTGCCCATCCAATTTTGTGGTTCCTTATCGGATAACGCCTTCTGAGTTGTGAGAGTTACAGATTCAGGTTAATGACATGATAAATAATGGTTTTATGAGACCAAGTGCATCTCCTTAGGGTGCTCTTGTCTTGTTCACAAAGAAGGTAGATGGTGGTCTCAGGCTGTGTATAGACTTCCTAAGACTAAATCAGGTGATGTCCAAGAACCGTTACCCCCTCCCAAAGATTGAAAACCCATTTGACTAGTTAAATGGGTCAATTTGGTTATCCAAGATCGACCTACAGTCTGGATCTCACCAGTTGAGGGTGAAAGAGGGTGATATCTCGAAGACTGCTTTTAGGTGCACATATGGGCACTTTGAGTTCGTGGTCATGTCGTTCAGCGTTATAAATGTACTAGCTGTGTTCATGGGGATTATGAAATCTGTTTTCCATGAGTATCTGGACCGGTCTGTAGCTATGTTCATCCAACACATCCTGATCTAATTGATATTGGAGGATGACCAGGAAAAGCATCTAGGGACAGTTTTGGAGGTCCTCTAACACCACCATCTCTACGAGAAGTTGTCCAAGTGAAAGTTTTGGAAATGAGAGGTGCACTTCCCTAAACATGTTGTGTCATAGTAGAGAATTTTATAGGACCTGTCAAAGGTTTAAGTGGTTGTTTCTTGGGCAGCACCCAAAAAAGTGGTAGAGATTCGTAGTTTCCTAGGAATGGAAGGTTACTACTGGAGGTTCATGCCCAATTTATCTTTATTTTCACCACCTTTGATGGCCTTCAATAGGAAGGAACAAGATTTTTTATAGAGTGAGAAGTGCCCGGAAATATTCAGTAACCTAAACTAAAACTGGTCAGTGCCCTAGTGTTGTGGTTTCCAAAGGAAGGGGTAACGTTTGAAGTGTTATGTGTTGCTTCCAGTCCGGGCTTGGGGTGTGTGCAGATGTAGTAGCGGGGAGTGATATCTTATGGGTCCAGGAAGTTACATACTCACAAACGTAACTATGCCACCCATGACTTGGATCTTGTAGCAGTTTTGTTTTCACTAAAGTTGTGGTCTCATTACCTCATCGAAGAAAGCTTCATGGACATCACATACCAGAAGAGCCTTAGGTATGTCTTCTCCCAGCGAGACCTAAACTTTCGGCAGTGGAGGTGGATAGAGTCTCTCCAGGACTACAACTTCGAGAACTCCTAAAACCAAGTAAGGGGGAACATGGTGGCTGATGCGTTGAGTATGAAGTCAAAGAAGGATGTGGTTTGGTAGTCAGTATATGCTTGGAAATAAATAGGGGGTTTAGCTGCTCTACATATGAAAATGAAAGTGGAGGATAGTAGAGGTTGTCTTTTTCAGATGATAGTGAAATCTTACTTGGTAAAACAGGTGGAGGAGTCTTAGTGGGTAAATTTGGAGGTTGAAGTGATGCGTGATAATGTTATCCAGGATGATGCTCCAGAGGGATGGTCAGAGGATGGTCAGAATCAGATGATTTTTTACGGGAGGTTGTTTGTCTCAGAGATGATGCATGAGGGAATTCTCTAAGAGTTCATTAGCTTATCTTTGATAGTACATATAGAATTATCCAAGATGTACTAGGGAATTAGAGGTTAATTTTGGTGTCCCATAGTGAAGTGGGTAGTGGAGGAGTTTGTGGAAAAGTTGCTTGTGTGTCATCAGGTGAAGGACGAGCATTGTGTTCCCAATTGTATTCTACAGCCCTTAGACATTACTGAGTGGATGTGGGAAAACATCTCGATTGATTTCATCACATGACTACCTAGATCTGAGGGGAGATGTGATTCTATCTAGGTAATGGTGAACTGTGTGATGAAATCAAATCACTTATTAGTGATAAAGGAGTCGAGCACAATGGATGCCTTGGCACGAAAGTACGTTGGTGAAGTTGTGAGGATACATGGATTCCCAAAACCATCATTTCATATTGAGATTCATGCTTTACTTCTTAAGTTTGGATGGGGTTACAACATGATTTTGGCACCCGACTATGCCTTAGAACTTCTTTCCACCCTCAGATGGATGGGTGGATAGAGAGGACCATCCAGATGTTAGAGGATATGTAGAGAACATGTGTTCTGGACTTCGGAGGATCATGGGTACGACACTTTCCCCTAGTAGATTTTTCCTACAACAATATATATCACTATACCATTAGAATGGTACCATTTGAGGCCTTCTATGAGAGACCGTTTCATTCAACCGTGTGCTAGACAGAGGTTGGGGAGATAGGTGTTCATGGACTAGAGGTAGTGCAGAGCATGACAGAGAAGGTTCAACTTGTGCGTGAGAGGATGAAGGCAGATCAGGATCGACAGAAGCCATATGATGATCATAGGAGGAGACCCTTAGATTTCAAGGTTGGGGACCACATGTTCTTAAAGGTCTCCCCTCAGTGTGGACTGTGGAGCTTTGGTAGGGGGAGTAAGAATTATCCAAGGTTCATCAAATCCGTTGAGGTGTTAAGATGAGTTAGTGAGGTGGTGTATCCGCTGGTGTTACCACCACCGCTGGGGAGGATCCACAACATATTACATGTATCTTATCTTTGTTGTTATCTACATGACGACTCCCACATTATTGACTGGGGAGAGTTGGATATCAAATATGATGCGATGTTCGTTGAATGACTGGCAAGGATTGAAGATTGTAAGAAGAATGTGCTTCATAAATGGACCATTCAATTGGTTTGGGTGTTGTGGACGCATGATGGCCTTGAAGAGAGTACCTAGGATTGAGAGGGACCGATGCATGCCCAGTAACCAAAGTTTTTTGGAGTTTTGATATTGTGTTTTCTTTGTATTTTTCTTTGATGTAATGCTTGACCTTGTTTGCTATAAGATTGGTTGTCTCCCTTGTTCTCTGAATGTGTGTGAAAAATTCCTGACTATGGGGAGGAGAGAACTTGATCCCTAATAAAGAATCATAATGGCGGATGTGATAAAACCCATGCGGGTGAGTTAGTGTCGCCCAAACCGGATAGTATCTTGACATGGATATGGGGACTCCTTAATCCATATGTTTGGACAGTGTGGCCTTTATATGTTTGTGTGGTTACTTGGTGGAGAGGAGCTGCAATGTTTCTACAGTTTTTCAAGAGATATATGTGAGAGAGATGTTCCTGGTGGTTTTTCCTTAAGATTTATCTTATGAGGTTGTTGTTTAGACCCCTCTCTATTTTCATCGGGTTTACTCTTAGATTCCAGAGGGCAAGAATAGTTTGATAGGTATCTATTGTAATGAATTGGACCTTCCTGGTTCATTACATTGTTAAATTCTAGTGTTCGGGATGTCTTGGACACCATCAGTGAGTCCGGATGGCATCGATGTTGGCGGTAGGGTGTCACCATGCTGTCACCTATCGATGTCTTGCCGATTGGTTTCACAAATTGGAGTGTTAGTGTCCATTCCCCAGTTTTCCCATAACACCAATTTTATGTCTTATTACCCTTTTGGAGTTGTTTCAGGCTGTTTTTAATGCCCATAAAAGATATTTTATACCACCAAGAGTCGGGCAGCCCTTGAGTTACCAAAACGTGTGTCCCATCACACCCTTTTTCTGCGTTTTCCAAATCACTTGTGTTTTTCCCTGATACATGTTTTCTCCATTTAAAGTAGATTTATCAAATCGTAGCCATGCACTGCTCTATCTTTCTATATCTGAGGTAATTAATTAAATCTTAATAAATTACGATGTGTGCATCCACCCAGCCTCATGGTCAAACCATGATCTGCTTTTAAATCAATTTGAGATTTCACATCTAGTAAATCCATGATTGGGCCTTTTATCACACTAAGATCTTATTCCTTAGCCTCTTTTGTTTCCTCTTGGTGTTCTTGGGGTCTCTCTTCTAGAGATGAGTTGAACTGACATGAGATCCATCCTGTTCAGTTCTTCTTAGAGATTCCTACATGTCACGTCAACCTCAGTTCTTGGCGCAAGGTGAAAACATTGGCCTTTGATCATCCAAGTAGTGGTTTTTCCTTCATCTCTCTTTACTGTACATCATGTGGGGTAGGTATGATGATGTTCCCTTACATGGATGAAACCAACTTTAAATAAAATAATAAACAGACATTTAAAGGATGAAGTGGTTGAAATGATGATGTTGTTGTTGTGATTTACCTTCATCCTTATGTTTTGAATTGTATGGGGTTATGTCCACTAAAAATCATGGTCGTTGGTGGTCCCTTCTTTCACACTAATGAAGCTCTGTTTTTTGGAAAATATTTTGATTGAATGACTATAACCTGGAAACGGGTTCATCATGTAAACATGGATGATTAAGTGGATTCTTGATGGATAAGAATCCTTGCATGATTACCCCAACTAAACAAATGGAATGAAGGAACTTAATGAATGATGTGGTTAAATCTGAAAACTTCTTTTCTCTGTTCTAGTTATATGTGTGGTGGCTCTGTTTGATGTCGTGTGGGGTGACGTGGATGTGAATGGAATCTCTGGTTGAGAAGCTATTGGTTTGGGAATCTGAGACCGTGTGGAGTAGGCGGTGAATGTTCTGAACCCTATATGTTGGGGATTAGTTTGGTTCCAGTACTTTGAAGGATCTCATGGATCCCTTTTTAATGTTGTTACTTTGCAAGAGAACCGGCTGTGAATGCTTAAACATCTACTTGGACTTTTTTCCTATAGTTGTTTCTTTGGCTTGAGGTTATCCCTATATTTTCCTAGTAGTGGAGAATTATTTAAATAGAATCACTTGAACATGATAAGGAGAATGAGTACAATGGGTAACTATTTTCTAGGAAGGGGTTGTGTTCTGGTTTTGGTTTTTGTGTATTCATTCATGTATGGATAACAACAAGAGTGGTTGTGTATGGGCTGGTTGTCTATTTCGAGACCCTTAAGATGGGATGAGTGCTTTTGTACCTATATGCATACAGTTTAGTTCTTGTGTTTCTTATCCGCACACCACCTATATTGATAAATTTGTGCCGAACACCACCATTTCATGGGGGAGGGTGTTTCTTCCAACATTATTATGAGTGGACTCTTATTATCACCTTTATGCTCCCTCTCATAGATAGCCCAAGACTCTTCGGACAGGCTGTGACAACCTAAGGTTCACTATCGCCCAAGACTCTTTGGGTGGGGTGTGTTGTGGTAGTTGGACTAGGTGTGTGTAGGTAGGTTTATTTCCCAAGTGTCTTTGGGATGAGACCGAGGTGTCTTCGGGCATGGTAGTGGTTGTTCGGGCCCAAGTGTCTTCTGGTGTGGCTGTGGTTGTTTTGGCCCAGGTGTCTTTGGTTATGGTGGTGTGTGTTGTGGCCTAAGTGTCTAGAGGCATGGATATGTGTGGTTCTGGTGGCCCAAGTGTTTGCAAGTAGGATTCATGGTTGTGATGGCCCTTAAGGTGGTTGTTGGGGTAGAAGTGGACCTACAATGGAACTTGTGGGGTAAGTTTGATGCATAGGACGTCCTAAATAACCAGTAGGAAAGTGGTGCGGGGTACCCAAATATAGATGTGATATTACTCTTATTTTACTTTACATTCATTATTTCGGGATTGTGCCTTGGTTAGGTTGGGTAGATATTATCTTTGTTAGGTGTTTTTGTTACCTATACTTTCTCACGGGGAATTAGAATGCCTCCTCACTTGTTTAAGAGAGCTTTTTGTTTCCCTACTAAGTATACATGTATACTCACCCTACGTATATAAAACTACTTTCATGTTTCCAGGAGGACTTTGAGGATCGTGTTGGAACTTACTAGCTTGGGAATCAAGATAGTCTTTGTTGTTTCTTTTCATTCTTTTGGTACTTTACTTTGGAGTTTTCTTGTATTTTGTATCACTTCCTTTTGAGCATGCATATGGAAAAAGGGTTTTATGATTTACTTTTACTTTTTGTATTTGGATTTGTTTGGGATTTTCCATCATATCTCCCAATCTTGTTCTATAAAAAGGGATATTACTTCCATATGACATGAGATTATATACCCTTGGTGCTTTGTGCCACTTCGGGGCCTATTGAAGGTGGGACTCGGGGTTCATTATCTCTCTTTCATCTTTAATAAGAAAGGGTCTGGTAGTTTGTTGTCCCTTCCATCATCATGGGGAAGGCATGTCGTGACACCAATGTTTCAGAAAATTGCATCCAGAGGGGGAGAATTGTTGGAGAAATTTTCTAGCTGCCTTGGTAGGTGGCTGGTGTACTTACCCCACCTGACCCTTGGATGCTTCAACATTGGCTGGTGCACATGCAGAATATGCAAACCACCATTGTTTAAGTCTAATGGTTGGTGGAGGGAATGGTGGGAGTTGTGTCAAACTTGACACCTCCCTCTATGGATATTTAAGGAGGGATAAGGGAGCATTCATCACAATCAAATCTGAGCGAAGAGAGCTCTTCCATCCAAAAGATCCTTGAATTTTCCATGTGAGAGAGGTGTAGAGAGTTGTTTTTGTAAGCATTTCTCTTTTCAAAATAAATCCCATTTTATTCCATTTTTATTTATCTATTATCTCTCTTCATGGTCAGAGAACCACAAAACACTATGCATCCCCCCATTCTCTATGCATCCTCGGCTCACCAACTCACCATCGCCGCCTCCACCTCTGCCATGTTACCTTGTCGTCTCACTGCCACACATCCACGCCTCCTCCACGAATCCCTGCCTAACTGCCTCATTGCCTCAGTGCCTCACAACCTCTACCTCCTCCATAATGAGAGGTATTAATTCATGTATATGTTTAAGAAAAAAAATCTCCCTCTATGATGAGAGGTATCAATTTATCTTCATTCGAAGATATCCAACCACAACCTCATAACATATTTTCAAATCCACATTCCATTCCTTAATCATGAAGGTGTCTTAGACAGAGATGATAGAGATAGTGTCTAACCCTTTCACTTTGATCTCTCAACCTTCTCGACGAAGCCGGGGTTGGGATTCTAAGAACATGTGGGGGTATAGGAACAACGACAACAAAGTGGTCTTCCTTATTTCCCTTTGTGGGGTCTGACATGGCATTCTTTCCATTGTGTCCCTCGGATTGATCACTGTATTTTGGAGATGGAGATTATGGCGGAGATGAAAATTTTAGTGGCATGTGGATTCCATGACAAGTGCCTGATTCATGGTACATAGTGGATAAAATATGAGTTGGTGCGGTGATGTTGGATTTTTTGTAGATTCAAGCAATTGTGTGGCTCTGCATATCTCAATTCAAGTTTGTGATTTGTTTCTTTCGTTTTGAGTTTGATTTTAGATCTATAATATCTTTGTTCTGTAATTAGATTTTCAATAATAAAATAATAATCTCAAAGGCTTGATCTCGTGTTTTGGATGTAGGTTGACAGACATAACCATGTAAAATGTTGTCTTTCCATGTTCTTTAATTTCTGGTAGTTTCAAATATGAATCAAGATTGTTGTTTTTTTAAATAAAAATTCAATAATTTTATCTGTAATTTTATATTATTCCTCTTATTGTTCACTATTGGAATAATATTTTTTTGTGTACATTATATTTTGTTATTGTGATTCTGAGTAGTTGGTTTTAAATTTATATTAAATTATTTTTGTTTGGATTTTGAAATTATTATATTTTTTTGGACAGAAATATTGTAATAGTGATAGGTTATGTTGTCATGTAGGATAATCTAATTTAATTTCTTGACTTTATGGACAACCCCAACACATTGTGGATAACAACATTCTATATTAGAAAGCCCTAATTTGACCGTATATGGCACTCCTGACAGAGGGCATGGATCCTGATGATGCTTGTTCTCCGCCTCCCTGAGAGGGGAACCTTTTGGTGGCTTCCTAGGCTAAGAGGTTGGAATAAAACACTAATTTTCCATTGATTTTTGTTTCTGTGAAGGTTGGTAGGGTTAATTATTAGTAGTGAGTCACTTGTATCAAGCACATACTTTCTCTCATCACTCTGTGACACTTCCATTTTCCTCACATCATGCTCTGATTTTTACTTGTGGTTTGTTTTGATTATCTATTATTTTCATCACTATGATTTATAATTTTTTATGGATGCATGATTTCATCCATCAACATATACATTTTTATCGCTACATTTAGGGTTCCTATGATTTTTGATATCCCCTTACCAGTGTCCACTGGAAGTGATTCCCTCTACAACCGATACAATTGAGTCACTACCAACTCAACCATCTTATTTCTTAATATGTTCCTATTCAAATTGTAGAATGTTTTACATGAGTAGGCCGATTATAGGAATATATAGTGATGGTGTTTTTATTTAATAGAATGTTTTCCCTGAATTTTCCGATTCCATATTCTAGGTACTACTACCCTTTATATTTTTAAATATGATGCATTTTATTTAATTATTTAAGTTCCTCTAATTAAATTTCATGATCTATCATCACTATTTTACATTGGATTCCATTAAATATTTTTTTTCCTTTTACACCATGCTGGATCAAATATTGAGTTTTGTATTTTCACTATGTTATAGGTAAAAAATTATACTTATTTCTTCTTGATGGTGGTAGGTTCATGTTTCCCTGCTATAGAAGGTATCTATCTATTATTAAATGTCAAATTCTACCAATAATATAACTTTAGGTTGATAAAATGATATTTTGTCACATTCATATAATATTTTATCAGTAAGGTATCTATTTTCATTATTTATCTTAAATGTTATTATGAAATTATAACTTCATTTAAATATTGAAACCTAGACTATGGGTTTTCATTTTACAGTGGATTAATATGACATTTTATAATCACTACTTCTGGGTAGACATGACATTGAAAATCATGATTCATGAAAATTGATTTTCATTGTATAGAAAAAAACAGTTTCTAAATTTCTGCCATTGAAAATGCTGAAGAGAGCCCAAAAAACACACAAAAGAATTAAATTAAATAGGATGGCGTTGAAATTAAAGGTATAAACACGTTCAGCTAAATCAAATATGAACGTTTTTCATTGAACCCTTTATATTTAATATATATTAACTGAAACTGGTAAAATTAGATTTTAATCATCGTCCCTGCTAGTGAGGTTGCATGCTTGTACATAAACTCCTCATTCACTGAATCCTTTGTCTCAAAAAACACAAGTTCCTGATTCTTCCCATTCATCTCAAAAATCTTGTTCTTAACAATGGAACCATGATTCTACCTAGTGATCTACAATATCCACCTCCATCATGTCATTTCGGAGCATCGACATGTGGATCATTTTTTTCGTGGATCAGCAGTAGTAGTATTTCTTCGCCGCATTATAATTGAACTGATTCATGTTTAAATTCAAGTATTCACATTTCTCTGTGTCGGCCTTAATTTGTGGTTACTGTGAAATTTTCACCTCCAACCACTTCCCAAACAACAGGGTTCCCTTAGAAAAGTTTAATGTGAACTCATCTTGAAAGTTGTCACTCTTCTTTCCCAGTTACTTTTCTCTCCCAAATAACTTTGATTTTCTTAATATATTATAGATGTCTCTTAGGTATATTCTTGAATTTTATTTCGTTATGTAAATAACTTCATGTTTATCCATATTAGGTTCTTCATTTAATGAAATATCCTGAATATATATGAAGGTATGTTCTTGAATTTCATAGTTTTATATATTATAATTCACTCAATGTTTTACACTTCACCACTATCATTTTGATCAGCAGGTCAACGATTCAGTGATAATGAAATGTTGTTCATTAACATTATGGTATGTTCTACCCATTCCATTTAATCATTTTTAATATATATATATATATATATATATATGATAAATACTAAAATTGGGGTTGTTACATCCCTGTGGTTTGTTATTGTAGTCATCTCATGGATCTATTTGTCTATATTTTATCACATACAGATTCATATTCCATTTCTTTGTTCATATCTATTCGTATTTGTTAAGTGAAATATATTGGTTTATATATGTAAACAATGGATTTTATTTCAGTATGTATAGAAATTCATGTTTATCTATATTAGGTTCTTCCTTGAATGAGATAAAAAAACTATACATTGAGATAAGTTCTTGAATTTCATAGTTTTATAGATTATAATTCACTCAATGTTTTATTCCTCACAAATTTCATTTTGGTTAGTAGGTCGATGATTTAGTGATGCTGAAATGGTGTTCATTCATGTTATGGTATGTTATAATCATTACATTTAATAAATTTTTAATAGATCTATTTGAGAAATACTGAAATGGGGCTTGTTACATCACTGTAGTTTCTTATTGAAGTCATCTCATGGATCTATTTTTTCATATAAAGATTCATATTCCATTTCTTTTTTCATATCTATTCATATTTATTAACTAAAACATATTGGTTCACATATGTAAACAATATTTTTTCTTTTTTATAGTAATTTATTCTAATGTATAGGTCTGTAAATATGTATGTTTCCATCATATTATGTTTTAGAGAAATCATTTCATGAAGTATTGGACCCCACACTAAAAAACTCAAAAATACAACACCTCAATGGAACAACACAAGGATTTCTAGAATATCAATTCCTCTTGGATCAATTTCCTGTCCCTGAAAAAATCATTTCAATGACTACTTTATTGATTCCTCCTTCTAGGATTATTAAGGTTAAAAAATAATGCTTATTTTTTCTCTTAAAAGATCTATTTTGACTGCCACTACGAGATATTTCAAGGGTTATTTATTAAATATTTCATTATATGTATATCTATTTTAACAACTCTACTAATCATATGGCCTTTTAAGTACTTAGTTGTGTAAAATATCATATACCCAATTGTTATCTCCTTAAAACAAATCCTCTTATTACCATTTTAATGGTTTTGAGGTTTTTATTCCTCAATTGATTATTTTACCTAATATAAAAAAGATCTAGGTTTTACATAATGAAATATAGGATAGAATTGGGGAGTTTAAACATGTTCGCCTCATAAGAAACATTATAGAAGATCAATTGGAATGTTATGTTTAAGTTGGAAGCATCCACGACTATATGTTAGGCCATTCCATGTATTAGATACAAAAGTTAATGGAATTTTTAGGCCACTGAATAGTTCCCACTATTTTTCTATTATAATATATTTAATCACCTTTTATGGTGCTTTAATTTGCCCTCATCCAACTGTTATGTCCTTTTCATTTTCATTTATATTTACCCCCTTCACCTCCCTATTTTTTAGATTGTTTTCCCACATTAAGATCAACAATGTTCTTCTTAGTGATACAATTGTTATAGATTTTTTTTATTTTGATCATATCCATATACCGTGAAGATAGTGATTTTTAATATGTTTTTTAATATCCCATATGATGATTTTATGTACTGTATTATCCTATTATTTTTTCATTTTTATCATATCTATGTAAAAAATGATAATGAGAATTAACTTTACTTTGTTTTTAAACAATTTGATGTTATATTATTTCTAGTATCCATATAATATAATTATAGTTGTTTTTATACAATGTGATCTACATTATCTATACTATATCTTGTCCCCTCCCCCTCTTATCCCCCTCCCTCTCCACGTGTCTCTCCCTCCTTCCTCCCTAGCCTAATTTTCAAACATGTCAAGCCCTCCTTCAAAAATGATTGCCTGACTCAGAGGTCCAAGAGGACCAGACCTACAGGTGGATGACCTCATGACTCAGGATCGTTCGTGCGAGGCACCCAATGCAAAACCAGTTAGTCAAGGATCATGCAGTGTTACTCATGGGGCGGGTAGGGTCGCATGGCTCATGATAGTCCGACCCGTCGTATGGATGATCAGTAGACAGTCGAAAGACCACCCAGGAAGAGACTGAGGTTCGACCGAGGAGGTCTGCAGGGAGTAGGCGGATGTGGAAGAGGAGTTGACCGTATAGCTGGCGTTGAGCGAAGATTCAAGATGCTACCGCCACCACCACTAGGAGGTCCACCCCGATTGTAGGGAGCTGGTGAACATGGGAGAGCTCAGCTCCATTCAACTGAGGATTACAATCATAAGACTCCAAAGATGATACGAGGTATGATTTTTGTCTACTCCACCTTAGCTGCAGTACTTATAGACACATGTTCTAGACATTCTTTTATTGCCACTACCCTCGTTCGGATCTCGGAGATTCCGAAAGAGCCATTGGATCTATCCTTACAGCTATAGACTCATATAGGAGTGGATTCGATGACTACGCACTAGTTTCGGAAGTGTGATATTTCTATAGGAGGCGAGAGCTTCGGCTAGGATCTCTTAGTAGTAGCATCAAGGCCTTACGACGTCATCTTGGGTTTGGACTGGTTATCTACAGTACATGTTCAGATTGACTGTATTAGGAACAATGTGTGGTGTGTCCACATGGATGGGACTGGGTTTACATTCACCAAAGTGAATGGAGTATTTGCAGCACAGGATGTACATACCTGGAGGAGAGTGCAACTGATCACTCATCAGTTGGCTTGCCTTACTCTTGGAGAGATCTATTCGGAGAGTTTGAGTTATCTTGTAGTGGTGGACCAGTACATAGATGTTTTCCCTGATGATGTTACGGGTCTACCTTCTCACATAGAGGTGGAATTTTACATTGACTTGTACCCCGGGATGGCACCGATATCTATACCAGCATATCTAATGGCTCTCACGGAGCTTCGTGAGCTGCGGGTACAGCTAGAGGACTTTTAGGTGAAGGGATTCATCTGGCCCAGTGTTTCTCCCTAGGCAGCCCTGATTTTGTTAACCAAGAAGGCAGATGGGAGCTTGAGGCTTTGTGTTGATTAACGGTGCCTAAACCAGGTTATTGTGAAGAACAAGTACCCACTCCCGAGGATTGACGACCTCTTTGATCAACTGAAGGGAGCACGATGGTTCTCGAAGGATATACCTCAGATCAGGATATCAATAGCTCAGAGAGAGAGATGAATATGTGCAGAAGATATCTTTTTGATGTCAGTACAACCACTATGAGTTCTTGTTATGCCATTCGGTGTAACCAATGCTCCAGCAGTGTTCGTGGGACTCATGAACTATATATTTCAGCCATACCTAGATCGCTTTGTAGTAGTCTTCATTGATGACATTCTAATCTACTCGGATACTGAGGATGAGCATGCCTATCATTTTTAGATAGTTCAAGATACACTCAGAGAGCACTAGAATTATGGTAAGCTCTTGAAGTGATAGTTTGGATCTGAGAGGATCACTTTGTGCGACATGTCATATCGAAAGCTGGAGTTGTAGTGGATCCAGAAAATATTGAGGAGGTACTTCCTTGATATCCACCTAGGAGTGTAACAGAAGTACGGAGTTTCCTGGGATTGGATTGACACTACCCTAGATTTGTGCCAGATTTCTCCAGAGCTGCAGCACAACTATCAGTGTTGAATAAGATGGTGCAACCCTTCATTTGGTCGGAGAAATGCCAAAGGTGTTTTTAGGAGATGAGGTAGAGGCTGACTGGTGCCCCCATATTGAGGCTTCTAGAAGAGGGCATAGGGTACATAGTCTACTACGACGCATCAGGGACCTAGCAATTATGTGTCCTGATGAAGGACCCAGTAGTGACCACATATGGTTCTCAACAGTTGAGACAACCTGAGTAGAACTACGCTACCAACGACCTAGAGTTAGCAGTAGTGGTCTTCTCCTTGAAGATGTGGCGACATTATCTGATGGGTGAACGTTTTGTAGTCTACTCTGATCACAAGAGTCTCAGGTATATCTTCTCATAGAAGGACCTGAAACTAAGATAGCGATGTTGGCTTGAGTTCCTCTAGGACTATGACTTGGAGATAGTCTATACTCATGGGAAGGGGAACATTGTAGAAAATTCACTCAGTAGGAGGTCTGGAATACAGCTTCTAGGCCAAGCGACGGAGTAGATGGCTTCTTTACAGATATCCTTTGTGGATAGAGACGCAACAACTTTTCTTCAATCTCTTACAATCACCCCCCCCCCCACTCCTTCATGTATTTTGGGAGGCACAATGTGGGGATGCTTACTGAGAGACATGACGTGCTTAGATATCCACAGGACATGCACCTGATGGATTTTCTGACGGTGGGGAGAACGTCATCCTCTTTAAAGGACGTACCATGGTGCCAGTTCCACTTCAAGGGGAAGTGGTGAGGGAGTTCCACACTTCCCCTCTAGCGGTATATCCAGGATTAGAGAAGATGTACCAGGATCTCTGTTGACAACACTGGTGGCCGGGAATGAAGAAAGCAGTAGAAGAGTTTGTTTTTCGACGCCTCACTTATCAGCAAGTGACGGCGAAGCATTAGGTACAAGTAGGCTTGGTTCACCCTTTAGAGGTCCCAGAGTGTAAGTGGTATGGGATATCCATGGACTTCGTGATAGGACTTCCACTTACATCTAAGGGACATCACTCGATTTGGGAGATCGTGGACCGACTCACCAAGTAATCCCACTTCCTACCGATCCGAGAGAAGGGTTCAATAAAGAGCTTGGGACTCCTCTATGTGCATGAGATTGTGCGGCCACATGGAGTACCCTCGATAATTGTCTTTGATCATGATGCATGTTTTACTTACTGGCTATGGAAGGGGCTGAAAGAGGCTTTCAGGATGCATCGTTGTTCGAGCACCGCCTTCCATCCTAAGACGGATGGTCAAACTGAGTAGACCATTCAGAACTTTGAGGACATGTTTTGTTCATGTGTCCTTGACTTCAGTCACAGCTGGGAGGATCAATTCCCTTGGTGGATTTTTCATACAAGAACAGTTATCATCCAGGAGTGGATGAAGACTTCACAGAGCCTGCAGAAGTCGTATGCTGACCGAAGATGGATACGTCTAGAGTTCGAGGATGGCGACCATGTATTTCTATTGGTCTCAACTTGATGGTGGTTTTTAGAGATTTGTACTAGGTGGAATGTTATTTTTGAGGTTTATCAGACCTTTTCCGGTCCACATCCGAGCTGGAGAGGTGGCATACCACTTAGCTCTTCCACCTCAGTTGCACCAGGTGCATGAGGTCTTCCACATATCCCAGCTGAGGAGATATGTGCATGACCCTTCTCACATCATCAACCATTGAGAGATGGACATCAACGATGGGGAGACCTTTACGGAGGTTCTAGTAGAGATTGAGGATCAACATGAATAGATCCTTCATGGATGATCGATACCTCTCGTGCATGTTCACTGGTAGCACGGGAACCTCTAGGAGAGAACATGGGAGCGAGAGGCTCAGATGCGTGCTCAGTACCCCCCACTTGTTCCCTTAGTTTGAATGTGGCATATGGGGACATAAAGCCCTATGGTGGGGAGAATGTAAGGACCTAGAATTTCCATGTAAATTTTTTAAAAATATATGGGAATTTTACGAGCCCGAAAAAATTGATGGTGCTTGATTCCGAGGCCCGGGGTTCCCGGAAAGAATTTCTGAACATTTGTTCGGGTTCGTTCAGTAAACATGCGAGTGGGTTCTTCTAAATTTTGAACCGGTGCTCGAAATTAAAATCTGAGGACACCGTTGAACTTGCAACGTCGGTATTCTCCTAAAGAGACTTTCACCGCGACGACAGTTGGTCAATGATGAAATATAATTTTGGGGTTTTTTCTGGAAATAATAAAATAAAATAAACACAAATTTTATTTTATTTTGTTGTAACCACCTAGTTGTGGAAGTTGAGAAGTGGGGACCACTAGACCTTAACCTCTCATGAGAGGTTATAGTGATGGGGACCACACGAGCCTAACCTTCCATGAGAGAATATGGTGGTGGGGACCACCCAAGGCCATAACCTCTTGAACTCACCTCTTAATGAGGGAGAAACTCTCAACTCCCTATATAATGTGGAGGAGCCTCTTGAGCTTCCCCCACATTAATTTTGAAAACTCAGTTAATTTTATAATTAGTATATTTTGAATTAATGCCAACAAACTTAATAGCCAACATAATCTATTATGTTGGCAAATTGGTATTTTTTGTGGAATTGGGAGAGGAGAGGGATTTGGGAGAAATAATGTTCTCCAATGAAGAAATTCACCTCCCAAGGAAGAATGATCCACCGACGAAGAACGCCAACTTCGGCTTCGACATTCTATCTCGGGACTTCTTACGACGTGGGATGTCTACATCTATGACGAATTGACATTCATACTTCATTCTGGTGCCAACGTCAATGAACAACCCAAGGTAGGTTTTTATTTGTGTATGAATACTTTTCCCATGCTCTTCCCTTGAATTATTTTTCGGGATTGGGAATAAAATATTGCGGGAGGTTGTTAAGCTTGATGTTCATCTTCATGTTCTTGTTGAGCCTTATGCTACCACCCTAATGTGGAGGGTACGGGCCAAACAAACATGGCATGACCCCTCCAGAAATCTTGTGATGATTTGTGGTGTTAAACGCGATGAAGGTGACAGCGAAACAACAACGCCCCACGGCCACCGCCGCCTCGTGAACTCCGCGCCCTCACGGCACCCCCACGGCCGAGCCGCTCCACCGCACCCATGGCCACCGTGCCCCGTGGATCCCCCATCCATGGCCCCGTCACACCGCCCACGCCCGCCGCCATTCGGGCCGATCCGCCACTGCCGTCCACCGAGACACTGACATAGACCGTCAAGCCACCACCATCCGCCGATTTGCTACCACAGACCACCGAGCTATCTCTGCCGTCCGCCGTGTCGCCACCGTCTACCATGTCGCCACCATCCCGCCACACCACCTGTCGAGCCGCCTGTGGACTTCCGAGCCAACCACGACCTTCCTAGCCACTTCGGTTGGGCCACCCGCAGCTGAGACGCTCTGGCTGAGCCTCCCCATGGTTGATCCACTCTGGAAGTGCTGCCCCGTGGCCTAGATCCGCTCTGGCCAAGCTGCCCTGCGGCTGAGCCGCAGTAGTCGTGTCACCCCGCATCCTCGATCTACTCCGGCCGAACCACCCTACGACCTCACGCCGTCCACAGACAAACCCCCTGCGGCCCCTTGCGGCCAACCGGACCACCTTGCGGGCCGGGCTTCCCAGCACGGGTTGGGCCGGACCCAGCGGGTCGGGCTAGACCCAGCAGGTCAGGCCGGGTCAGACTGAACCAGGTTGGCCCAAGCCGGGTCGGACCAGACCCGGACCCACTACTAACAGATTACATTCATTTGGCCATAACTTTGGCACCATAAGTCTGTTTGATAAAAAATCAGTGGCACTGGAAATCTTTGAGTTAGTCGGTCCATTTGAGTATTCCCCACTAGAGTTTTGGATTAATATGGGAAACAATCAGGTTGGATCACACGCGAATCCAATCGGACCCCCGGGACTAAAAGGATAATAACTCAAAGGCCGGGCGTCCAATTGACGCGTCGTCTATTGCGTTGAAACCCCTATTACATGGAGGACCATTGAGATGATTCTTCATGGACTTCGTGGTAGTTGGAATATCGACGAGTAGCTCGTGGAGCGGATACTTCCAGAGATGAGTGAGCACAGTGTGGGAACCTAGTAGTTGTTTGAGACTTGACGACTACTGACCTTTTCGACATGGAGTGACTTGATAGGCCCATTAAGGAGAACCTCTGTGAGATACGACATAACCATAGTGGGGAGCACCTCCGTGTGACGCGGCAGACCCACGGTACATGACAGGAGGAGTACCTCAGCAATTCACGAGGGGGAGTGCCTCTGTGTGACGCAGTAGAACCATGGTGGGGAGCGCCTTTGTATGACGTGACAGAACCATGGTATTCTACAGGAGGAGTACCTCAGCAGTCCATGGTTTTTGGGATGCACCTCTATGTGATGTGACAGGCCGTCTATACTTGATAGAGGAGGGGATCTCTAGCAGCCATGGTGTTGGATGATGTGACTGGGAATGTTACTTGATACTACACCTAGTATAAATCCTGGTGTGAAATGAGTCAGAACCTCTATGATTCTTCATGTTTGATATGGATTACATGATAACTTAGGTATATGTATGGGCATATACCTAAGTAGGGTTATCTGTTTATTTCATACATTTTGGTTTATCCTTGGTGGATTTTGTGAGACCTTGAGGGTCTCGGGGTCCCTACTGAGCATCATTGTACTCACCCCTTCATGGTCTATGCCCGCACCGTTTTTTTTTTGGTACAGACGATGGACATTGTTGATCGACGTTGAGAGTACCAGGATGGGATTGTGCCCAGAGGTGGACCATTTGATGATTCGGTACATCGATGATATGGACGAAGATGAAGTGCTGAGGAGGTGATTTGTACCTACCCTTCAAGTAGGAACCTCAGAGGACAACCTGATAGTTGTTTTCCTTTTTTCCTTCAGTTGTACTTGTACTTTCGGTTACTTGTACCTTTACTGTTGGGATTTTATTCTGGCCCCTTTTTACTTTCTTCACTCATATTTTATACAATTTACTTATTGTTCATATCTTATTGTATTCTTGGTTGCATGTTATTACAGGTTATAAAGGGAATGCCTTCCCAGTTTTAGTGATTACGTCTTTCGGTGCTAGTCGCCAGCCCCTGGCCTATAGAAGGCGGGCTTGGTGTAGTCACGACATGGGCCCCAGGGGACAGGTCATGACAAAGTCTTTGAATATTAGATCCTTATCAATTATTGTTATTGATAAAGTTACAAGATCCTTTCCACTTAAAGCATTTTCCACATTATTTTCTTTACCAGGATGGCAGTGGATTGAGCAGTCATAATCCTTGAGGAGCTTTAACTATCTTCATTGGTTCATATTAAGCTTCTTCTGTGTGAATATATATTTTATGCTATTATGATCAGCATATATTTCACACTTCTTCCCATAGAAATAATGCTTATAGATTTCAACGTGAAGATAATAGATTCCCAGTCCAAACCATGCATGGGATAGTTTTTATCATGAACTTTCAACTTCCTTAAAGTTTATGCTATCACTTTATCATTTTCCATGAGTACACATACTAATATTTTCTTTGAATCATTATTTTATACCACAAAGAGTTACCCACTTATCAGAAGTATGAGTACTCATGTAGTGGTAAGCCTTATTTTCAACTATTTGAAACAGTCTTCACATTCACTAGTCCTAAGAAACATTACTCCCTTCTTAATTATCATGGTTAGTGGGGTTGAAAATCATAATGAGTTCCTCAAAAATTGTATGTAATACCCATCTAGACTACGGAAACTACAGATCTACATTATAGATTCTAGTATGGGCCTCTCGTCAATTGCCTATATTATAGAAGGGTCCAAAGATATTTCTTTTTGGTGATAATGTTCCCAAAGAATGATACATCCACCATCCAGAACTCAAATTTATTGTACATTGCATATATTTTCTCCCTCCTTAATGTCTTTAGAACAGTGTTCAAATTCTACTCATGTTCCTCCTTTCACTTATAGTATATTATAATATCAACAATAAAGATTAACAAAAATTTTTCAAGGTAATCTCTGAAGGATCTATTTATTATGTACAAGAAAATAATTGGAGCATTAGTGATTCTAAAGGGTATCAATATGAACTCATAGTGTCGATAACTCATTAGAATGAAAATATTGGGAATATATTCCTTCTTCACATTTAATTTGTGATAAACCGACTGAATGTCCACCTTATTGAAATACTTGTCCCCACATAGTTGATAGAAAAATTTATTTGTCCTTGGATGGGGATACATGTTCTTTATCATGATTTTTTTGAGATCATGATAATCAATGCAAAGGTGAATTGATCCATCCTTCTTCTTGATGAAGTATACTAGAACATCGCATGGTGAAGCACTCAAGTGTATGAAACCCTTTTCAATATTATCTTGTAGTTTTTTCTTCATCTACTCAAACTTAATGGTGGCTATCCTGTAAGAATTATTTTATATAAGGAGAGATATAGATATAATATCAAATGAGAACCTAACCTATCGTTCATAAGGAAGACCAGAAAAGTCTTCAAAGAACACATTACTCTAGTCCATCACAATGGGCATGTCTTCGAGCATGATTCTCACCATTATCTCAATCATTTTAGCTATATATTATTGCTCATAAAGAAATAATATCTATAGTTGAGATGATGATTCTAAAGGTGATTCATCTTCCTCCTTACACTTGTATAGAATTGCAGGATACCCCATGATATGAATAGTGATCTCCCTTTCCTAATAGTTTATGTTATCTTTGTATAAATATATCCAATCCATTACTTATATAGCATAAAACTCCACAAAAAGAAGTAAGACAACATTTCCGGATAGGTTTATTCCAAAAAAATTAACCATCTAGGAGTTATATACTTTAGATGAAATAATTTCCCCACTTGTTGTTCTCATAGATAACTCAACCTTTATATTTTGAGGTGGTGTAATGCCCCGACCCCAGTTACCCAGAGTCGGTGCATTATTACATATCATTGTCAAGATCACAAGATGGATCAAGTCTCAAAAGACCGATTAGTTTAGTATCCTTTGAATAACTAGATACATTCAAAAGTTTACATTACATCATAAAGTGAAAATTACTACAAAAAAATATTGACTTCATATTCCCTCATATTATCCCTGCATGTCATTCATAATTACTCCTTCACATCCGAGGAAAATAAAACATTGAAAGGGGTGAACTCAGATGCTTGGTAAGGATATCAATATAGCGGAAATATTCATAAATAAACATAAACATTTAAGGCAATGTATAGCTAAAACAAAAGCCTTTTAAACATGATCATCAACATAATATGGAAAAGATAAAATGAAATAATGCAATTTAATTATTCACATGGATATTCTACTAGTCGAATAATCACATGAAATATAAATAAACACTTTCATAATGATGGAGTGCATAATGCCAAACTATAATAACCACATAGCCAAGGACTCATGCCATGAGTACAAATAAGATTTTGTCAAGGCCTTGTGGCAAGACACTAGTTTGTCTCATAAGAACTTCCGATCCCTCGAGGAACTATAGCGGGCTCCACCCATCACTTATTATGTCCAATGCATTCCTCATATGAACATGTTTAAACATAACATAATCATTTTTATTAAAACTATCATAGGAAATGTCAATACTTTCTTCATAAACCATAAATGGAATAAATATAATACATCCACAGTCAAACATATCACAAAACCATCAATAATATATGGAATTTCTGTATCATAATAAATCAACTCTAAATAAACTTAAAATCCATCAAATGATGTTGACATAGATGAAATCAAAACTCTTTATAGAGAATTATCTCTTTCTATTTTGAAAATCATTTAAGAGTCATATATTTATAAAATAAAACATTTTCTTTTAAAATATTCTTATAAACTTTTAAGCGAGGGTCCGATGATTTTATAATGGTTGAAAATAACCACACCCACCGTATAAGTTAGAAAAAAACATTCTTACCTTAATTATGTCAAAAATGTTAAAAAGGACCTTGTTTGGAAAATGATAGGAGGATTCTTTTATAAACATTTTTAAAAAGTAAAACATGGGTATAAATTAATTTAACCCAGATTCTGTAAAATAGTAAGAATGATTTGTAATACATTTGTAAGAAACATGGATGTGGATGATAAAGAGTTCCCAGTAGAAAATTACGTATAAACAACCTCGGATAATAAAGAGATTGTGAAATAAACCCTTACCTTGTACTTTTCCTTAGTAGATGGTATGTTAACCTACTTTATAATAGTTAAAACAATGTTATTAAATTATACATGAAGCATATACATAATAATGATTTCATATATGTTCTTTTAACATTTATTTGTTAATAATATCTTAGTATTATCATTGTTTCGATTGTTAACTTACTCGTTTTCTTATATATGATTTGTTACATAAGTCATGTTTTTTATGGATAGGTTGTACCTTATTCATATCCAGAATGATATAAAGTTCTTTAAAATTACTTTTAATCATCAAATGTAAATTATTCTTGAATGGATACGATGGGGAATGAATCTCATCGCCTTCGTGGAGACGGTAGTCCGTACGTACGCAAGAGTGACAAAATCATTCTTTTGATATTAAAATAATATATAATTGGATGGTATATCATATATAAAGAATTATTATCATGTTATATTTATTATTTATATGAATTACACATCATTATTATACCCATCCAAATAATAATATATTGAATAACAATTACAGCACGGCGTGGAGACGGTAAGCCGTACGTACGCACGTATAGTGACATGACATTCAAATGATGGATAGAATACTGAATGTGGTTGTACCATATTTATAATAATATCACACTATTTAAGAGATACTGGATTTATTATTTTAGAATGGGAATAACAAACAAAGATGAAGTCGAAGAACAAATGAACTTGAAAAGGGTGGTGAAAACATTACCTCTTCTTTGGGTTCTTCCTTTTGATTTGATCAAAAGGGCTCCATAGGTAGGGTTTCGGATCAAACTAAGGCCTCTAGGTTGAAGTGAGGGATGTTTAGAGAGTACTTGGGTAGGATTTGGATGATAAAAATGGTTTTGAATGTGTGAATTATTGAGAAGGGGGAGTTCCCTTTTATAAGAAGGGCGAGGGGCACCTTTCGAAAAGCTAGAAATATTATTTTATAATAAATTCATATTTGGTTTTTAATTTCTCCAAAGTAGATTATTTAAAGGTTAAGGTCAAGATGAGTTGAAAAACACTCCACCAACAGAATTTATACAGGTTTGGGCCATTATATTAACCTTATCTTTTAGTATTAACTCTTAGTTAATTAGTTTGACACTTACCATGTCACTTTGTATTTTTATATTATATAGTTAATAAACCTACTATTTACCACCAATCGTCCCCCAAGTGGTCCATAAATGATAAAAATATCATGATATAAGTCTCTTGGAAGATCCATAGATTTTTAGTAATTTAATATCATTTAATAATAATATTTTTTTAAAAAAACTCTTTTATGTCAATTTTGACACTATTGTGTATTTTGTTTTTGATAAATTCATAACAGGATTATTACTTCAAAAAAAATTTATATAATCAATTGTAATATGTCTTATTAACCTATAAAATTAGTGTAATTTATAAAAAGTCTCAAATTATATTTATTTTGATATTTATAATATCAATTATTTTAATATTTCATTAATTAGGTAATTACTGCATCACCATTGTGTCATAAATAAATTAAATTATTTAATGTCTAAAAATTATAAATAAAATAAAATTATGTAGGAAATATATTTATATTTATAATTAATATTTACAATAGAATTTACCTTATTTGTAACCCTATATTAAAAATGTTTTAGTAAATAAACATTGATTTTAACTCTTTTAACTTTTCTTTAAATTAAATAATAATAAATGTCATAATCTAATCCAAGTGGGCCTAAATGATAATATATTATTTCTAAGGTTGTTTTTGGTCTAGATAAACTTGTAAAATAGAATTATGACATGTGTTAGGGTAATATTAATATCATTAGTACACTTAATTACCCTATTTACTTTTAACCGTGGTAAATAAAAGAAAAATGTTACTATTCACTAAAAAATTATTTTCATCACATTGAACCACATTTTACTCCTTGATATTAACCGAATCTCTTGTATTTTAAAAATTCCACTCACAGAAGCTGTAAAATTATGTTTTATGTGAATTTTCAAATTCTCCTAGGAGGTGGGTAAAAGACGGTGAAAAGTTCAATAAAATTTTTATATATCTAAAATTATTCTAAACTAACTTCAATGAATTTCATTGAACATATTTTGGTATTATGTATCTATTTTGACCTTAATTATATTTAAATAAAATAAATAATTATTTAAAATAAAAATTCTGTTTTAAACTATAACTAAGTGTTTTTTCACTATTCATCAAAAATTGAAGGTTTTCAGAAAAATACCAAAATTTCACCCTAGGATAATTTCAATATTCCAAATCCAAAATGAAGTCTATTTTGAAAGACAAAATTTATAAAATTTCAAAAAGTTGGTATTACTATTCATAACGGCTAGTTTGATTGGTTGTGGTTTGTGAGTTAGGACTCGATGTTGCGTACAACACACGCTACTGTATTATTCAAAAAGAAGTGTACCATGGAAGCTTGGGGTGTTACATTATCCCCTCATACAAATAATTTCTTCCAAGAAATTTCTAGAAAATTAATGTATATAAAGACTCGGATGATTCTTCATCATAAGTTCCTCAGGTTCCCACGTTGCCTCTTCCATCTTATGGTTTCTCCATAGAACTTTTACCAGACGAGTCGTCCGGTTTCTCAGCACTTGTTCTCTGGTATCAAGAATCCTGATGGGCTCTTCGCAATAAGAGAGATCAGGTTCCAGTTCTAATTCCTCGTAATTGAGTACATGCATTGGGTCAGGCGTGTATTTCCTCAACAGTGATACGTAGAACACATCGTGAACATTAGAGAGATTTGGCGGCATTGCCAAACGGTAAGCTACAACCCCATTTCGTTCTAGAATTTCTAAAGGTTGGATGTACCTAGGAATCAATTTACCTTTCTTTCCAAAATGTATAACTCCCTTCCATGGAGATACCTTCAAGAAAACATGATCTCCCAACTGAAATTCCAAATCCTTTCTTCGGTTGTCAGCATAGCTCTTCTGACTACTTTGATCATGTTTGATGTGGTTTTGGATTACCTTCACCTTTTCCATTGTTTCCTCCACCAGTTCTGGGACTACAAGTTTTCTATCACGAACGTCATCCCAACAGGTTGGTGTAGGACCTCTCTTTCCGTATAACGCTTCATATGGTGCCATCCGAATACTTGAATGGAAGCTATTATTTTAGGAAAATTCTACCATAGGTAAATATTGATCCCAAATACCCTGAAAGTCAAGTGAGCAAGATCTCAAAATGTCTTCTAAGGTTTGAATAGTCCTTTCTGATTGTCCATCTGTTTGAGGGTGGTAGGCAGTGCTCAATTGAAGTTCAGTATCCAGGTATTTCTGAAGACTCTTCTAGAATCTTGAAGTAAAACGAGGATCACGATCAGAAACAATTGATAGGATTACTCCATGAAATCTCACCACTTCATTAATATATAGTCTTTCTAGATGTTCCAGTGGTAGATCTTCTATTATAGAAAGAAAATGTGCTGACTTGGTAATATGATCAACAATAACCCATATTTCATCATTCCTTCTAGGAGTCTTTGATAGCCCCATGAAAAAGTCCATCGTAATATTTTCCCATTTACACATTGGTATGGGAAGAGGTTGCCTAACTCCTCCAGGCTGTTGCCTTCCAGCTTTCACTTATTGACAAACCAAACATCTTGACACAAAATCAGCAATCCCCCTCTTCATGTTGTCCCACCAAAAATGTTCCTTCAAGTCTCTATACATTTTGGTGCTCCCATGGTGCATAGAGAAATTAGAACTATGATCATCGTCCAACAATTCCCTTTTTAGATCAGGTATATTGGGAACACAAAGTCTCTTCCCATATTTCAAAACTACATCTTCATACCCAAAGTCATTCAATCTTCCATCATTTACAGCATTAATATTCTTTTTAAATTCCTCATCATCGGTCTGAGAACTCTTAATCTTTTCTAGTAAAGATGGTTTGGCAACCATTTGAAAATACACTAATGTTTCACCTTGCATGGTTATTCTGATGTCCATCTTCCCTAGATCCATAAAAATAGATCCATGAAAATTGGGTCCCATTCAATTCTCATTTGCTCAAAAATCCATGATCGTTTATACTCAAAGCATCTGCCACCTTATTTGCTTTCCCCGGGTGGTAGTGTATCGTAGAATCACAATCCTTGAGTAATTCAAGCCATCTCGTTTTCCTCATGTGGTGTTCTTTTTGTGATAAAATATAATTCAAACTCTTGTGATCAGTATAAATCTCAACATTTTCAACATAGAGGCAGTTCCTCCATATATTCAAAGCAAAGATCAGTGATTCTAACTCGAGATCATGAGTAGGATAGTTTTGCTCATGAATTTTCAACTGTTATGGTGCATAGACAATAACCTATCATTCTTCATAAGGACACAACCAAGTCCTTTCTTCGATGCATCATCATAAATAATGAACCCATCATTCCCTGATGGTAGAGTCAATATAGGAGAATTTACTAATCTTCTCTTCAATTCTTCAAAACATTATTCACACTCTTTTGTCCAAACAAATTTAACCGCCTTATGTGTGGGCTTTGTTAATGGGTTAGCCAATTGGGCAAAATTCTGGATGACACCTCAATAATAACCTACTAAACCAATAAAAATGCGTACCTTAGTTATACTCGTAGGTGCTGGCCATTATTGGATTGCCTTGGTCTTAGAAGGATCAACAGAGATTCCATCATTAGAGACAATATGGCCAAGAAAAGAAATATCCTGAAGCCAGAATTTAAACTTGCTAAACATCTCATATAATTCGTGTCTTCTCAGAGTCTTCAAGATAATGCATAAGTGATTTTCATGATCTTCATATCTTTTGGAGTATACCAGGATATCATCAATAAATACCACCACAAAATCATCGAGATATTCCTTGAAAACTCTATTCATTATATCCATGAATACAGAGGGTGCATTAGTCAGCCCAAAATGCATTACCATAAACTCGTAATGCTCGTACCTTGTTTGAAATGCGGTCTTCGGAATGTATTCCTTCTTCACACACAACTGATGGTATCCAGATCGAAGGTCAATCATTGAAAATTATTGAGCTCCATGAAGTTGGTCAAATAAATCATCAATTCGATGTAGGGGATACTTGTTCTTTATTGTTATAGCATTGATCTCCCTGTAGTCGATCAATAACATCCTAGATCCATCATTTTTTAACAAATAGAACAGGGATCCCAATGGAGAAACACTATGGAGAATAAATATTTTATTACGCAATTCCTCTAGTGGATTATTTAGTTCATCTAATTCCACAGTGGCCATTCTATAAGGGGTCATTGATATAGGCCTTATTCCAGGAATTAAATAAATGGAAAACTCAACTTCTAGTTCTGGAGGATGTCCAGGTAAATCTTCCAGAAACACATCTACATATTCTTTCACAATAGGTACATCCTCTATTTGAACATTCCTTTCCTCACCCATAGTCATTTCATTCTCTTCCTCCACAATAATTGAATTTAGTTGAGATACTAGGGGTGGATCAAGATAAGAATTTGGTGGTGAAAATTCTACTCTAAAGACAAGGTGTTCCATATCATCGTCATCAAAAATCATAACCTCCTTCTTATTACAATAAATCTTCGCATCATGGTCCGAAATCCAATCCATACCTAGGATTATATCAAACTCATTCATAGGTATGATGATGATATTAGCGGGTAAAGAACATTTATGTTCTCTAATGGGGACTGATTCATAAAACTTTGTTGCAATGATACTTCCCATAAGAGTTTTATCTAACAACTCCCTTGTTAAATCAAATTGTAAATATCTAATTTTCTTAGAAAACTGGGAAGATATGAAACAATGTGATGATCCAGAATCAAATAATGCATTTTCTAAACTTGGAGAAACCATTAACTTACCTGCCACCACATCTTTCAGAGCTTCTACCTCAGTAGTTGTGATAGCATAATCTTGGCCTTGATCCCTTGGAATTTTCTGAGGTAAGTTCTACTGGCGCTTAGGATATTCATTTTCATAATGTCCCATCTCCCTACAATTGTAGCATTGGACATCGGTAGCTTCTTTCTTCCCCATACAATCACGAGCTTGGTGGACTTTTTCACCACACTTGTAACAGACTCCCATTCCATTTAAGCAAGTACCGGGGTGTTTCTTCCCACATTTTCCACAGGATGGATGTTCAACCTTTCCCTTCTTCCCCTTAATTCCATTCCCACATTGATCAGTAGATATCTTATTCTCTTTCTTTTCTTTAAATTCATAAGACTTAGAGAATTCATTTTCTATCTTGATAGCACATGAGACAGTGTCTTCGTACGATGAGAAGGATTGCGAGACTAATTCTCGATGGAAAAATGGTTTTAACCCATCAAAGAAAAGATAAATTTTACTTCTCAGGATACGTATATGATCTCCAGCATACCTTTCTATCCTTGTAAAGTTAGTCTCATACTTTGTGACATTCTCATCCTCCTTTTGTCTCTGACTCAGAAATTGCCTTTCCATATCTGCTCGATGGTCGCGAGTAAATTTTTTTTCTAGGAAAATCCCTTTTAACTCCCTCCATTCCATATTTGTTACTTCATCATCTTCCTTCGTGTTTTGAATCAATGACCACCATTGATCAGCATCTCCAGTGGGGCGATAAACTGCCATGACAACTTTTTCCCTTTCACTACTCCCCAATGCCTGAAATATTTTCTCTAGGAAACTTATCCATTGCTCAGCTACTAATGCATTTATACTCCCATTGAATGTTGGTGGTTTCTTCCTCATGAAGCGATCTAACATTGATCCTCCATGTTGTGGATCAGGGTTCTCCATACGGGTATGGTTATTATTCATAACATGAGTGAGTTGTCCCAGTATGGTGATTGGATGATCAGCACCAGTTGCATCACCAGCTCCACTATAATTATCTTGAGTATGAGGGAAATCCCTACATGGAGTATGTATATTGATACGGTTTCTATTTCTTCCACAAGGCTCCATTTCTAAACAATGTCATAAACTATATCAGTTTATGAATCAAAATACATAATTCCATACTTGCAAAACACTTATCATAAATTGAACTATTTATGGATATAATCCATAATCATAAAAAATGTTTTCTTTGGGGACGTATATACTCATAAACCCTTCATAATGATTTGTAAAGAAAATGATAGTTATCCTAAGAATATCCCCTGAGAGTGTTGTAACCAAGAGTGCAGCAAGGCCCGTTGTCGTGCAGCAGTTCCCATTCGAATCTAGCTCAAAGCGGTGTTTTCAGGTTTTACCCCTAGGTACATCTGTGCCAGAGCCACCTCTACCTGCTCATATCCTAATAGGAATTTATTGCTCGGAAAGCTCACAAAATATATACAATACCAAAATTCTATGAAGTTCTTCTATACTAATCCTCAAAGTCCATCTTAAATCTATGTCCTCTAATCAGAGTTAATTTAAATCTATCTTCCAAGGTTTGTACTAAACTTCCTCTGATACCAACTGTAACACCCCGACCCCAGTTAACTAGAGTCGGTGCATTATTATATATCATTGGAAATATCACAAGAAAGATTAAGTCTCGAAAGACTGATTAGTTTAGTATCCTAGGAATAACTAGATACATTCATAAAGTTTAAATTACATCATAAAGTGAAAACTACTACAAAGACATCTTGTATTCATATCCCCTCATATTATCCCTGCAGGTCATTCATAAATTACTTCTTCATATCCTGGGAAAATAAAACATTGAAAGGGGTGAGCTCAGATGCTCAGTAAGGATAACAATATAGCGGAAACATTCATAAATAAACATAAATATTTATGGCATTTTATAGCTAAAAAAATCCTTTTAAACTTGAACTTCAGCATAATATGACAAATATAAAATTAAATAATGCCATTTACATATTCACATGGATATTCTAGTAGTCGAATAATCACATGCAATATCAATAACAACTTTCATAATGATGGAGTGCATAATGCCAGACTATCATAACCATGTAGCCACGGCCTCGTGCCAAAACTACAAATAATATGTTGTCAAGGCCTTATGACAAGACAGTAGTTTGTCTCATGAGACCTATCGATGCATCAAAGAGCTATAGTAGGCTCCAACCATCACTTATTAAGTCTAATGCATTCCTCATATGAACAGGTTTAAACATAACATAAACATCCGTATTAAAACTATCATACGAAATGTCAATACTTTCTTTATAAACCATGAATGGTATAAAAATAAAACATCCAAATTTAAACATATCACAAAACCATCAATAGAATATGGACGTTTTGTATCATAATAAATCAACTCCAAATAAACATAAAATTCATTAAAGACCGTTGATATAGATTAAATCAAAAATATTTTGAGAGAAATATCTCTTTATATTTTGAAATCATTTAAGAGTCATATATTTAAAAAATAAAACATTTTCATTGAAAATGTTTTTATAAACTTATAAGGGAACCTTCAACAATTTTATAACGACGGAAAATAGCCGCACCCACCGTATAAGTTAAAAAACATTCTTACCTTCATTCTGTCAAAAAGGTTAAAAAGGACCTTGTTTGGAAAACGACCGGAAGATTTCTTTAAAAACTTCTTATAAAAATTCAAACAAGGGTATAAATGACTTTAAACCATATTCTTTAAAATAGTAAGAATTATTTGTAATACATATTTATGAATCATGGATGTGAATGATATAGATTTCCCAGTGGATAATTACGTATAAACAACCTCGGATAATGAATAGATTGTGAAATAAACCCGTACCTTGTACTTTTCTGTAGTTGACGGTATGTTAACCTCATGTATAATAGTAACAAAATTGTTATTAAATTATACATGAACCATATACATAATTATGATATCATATATGATCTTTTAAAATTGATTTGTTAATAATATCGTAGTATTATCATTGTTTAGGGTGTTAACTTACTCATTTTATTTTATATGTTTTGTTACATAAGTCATGTTTGTTATGGATAGGTTGTACCTTACTCATATCCGGAATGATATAATGTTCTTAAACATTACTTTTAATCATCAAATGAGAATTAGTCTTGAATGGATACGATGGTGAATGAATCTCATCGTGTTCGTGGAGATGGTAGTCCGTACGTACGCAAGAGTGACAATATCATTCTTTTGATATTAAAATAAAATATAATTGGATGGTATATCATATATATAGAATAACTATCATGTTATATCTATTATTTACATGAATTAAACATCATTATTATACCCATCCAAATAATAATATATTGAATAACAATTACACCACGACGTGGAGACGGTAAGCCGTACGTACGCACGTATGGTGACATGTCATTCAAATGATGGATAGAATACTGAATATGGTTGTACCATATTTATAATAATATCATAGTATTTAAGAGATACTGTATTTGTTATTTTAGAATGGGAATAACAAAGAAAGATGAAGTTGAAGAACAAATGAACTTGAAAAGGGTGGTGAAAACATTACCTCTTCTTCAGGTTCTTCCTTTTGATTTGATCAAAAGGGCTCCATAGGTTGGGTTTCTGATAAATCTAAGGCCTCTAGGTTGATGTGTGGGAAGTTGAGAGAGTATTTGGGCAGGATTTTGCCAATCCAAAAGGCTTTTAATGTGTGAATTAGTGAGAAGGGGGAGTTCCATTTTATAAGAGGGGTGACGGGCACCTTTGGAAAAGCTAGAAATATTATTTTATAATAAATTCATATTCGGTTTCTAATTGCTCCAAAGTGGATTATTTAAAGGTTAAGGTCTATATGAGTTGAAAACCACTCAAAAAATATAATTTAGACAGGTTTGGGTCATTTTATTAACCTTATCATTTATTTTTAACTCTTTGTTAATTAGTTTGACAATTACCATGTCACTTTGTATTTTTATATTATATAGTTAATAAACATACTATTTACCCCCAATAAACCCACAAGTGGTCCATTAATGATAAAAAAAATCATGATATAAGTCTCTTGGACGATCCTTAGATTTTTATGAATTTAATATCAATTTATAATATAATATTTGTTTTATAAACTCTTTTATGTCAATTTTGACACTATTGGGTATTTTGTTTTTGATAAATTCATAAAAGCATTATTACTTCGAAAACAATTTATATAATAAATCATAATATTTCTTAATAACCTAGAAAATAAGTGGAATTCATAAAAAGTATCAAATTAAATTTATTTTGATATTTATAATATCAATTAATTTTATATTTCATTAATTACGTAATTAATGCATCACTATTGTGTCATAAATAAATTAAATTATTTATGGTCTAAAATTTATAAATAAAATACAATTATGTAGTTAATCTTTTTATCTTTCTAATGAATATTTAAAATCGAATTTACCTTAAGTATATCCCTATATAAAAAATGTTTTATTAAATAAAAATTGATTTTAACTCATTTAACTTTTCTTTGAATTAAATAATAATAAAAGTCCTAATCTAATCCAAGTGGACCTAAATGATAATATTTTATTCCTAAGGGTTTTTTTGGTCGAGATACACATGTTCAATAGAATGAGGACATGTTTTAGGGTAATATTAATATTATTTTAACCCTTAATTACCCTATTTACTTTTAACCGTGGTAAATAAAAGTAAAAAGATACTATTCACGAAAAATTATTTTCATCTCATTGAACTAAATTGTACTCCTTCATATTAACCGTGTCTCTATGATTTTCAAAATTCCACTCATAGAAGTGGTAAAACTCAGTTTTAAGTGAATTTTCCAATTCTCCTACGAGGTGGGTAAAAGGCGGTGAAAAGTTCAATAAAAATTTTATATATCTAAAATTATTCTAAACTAACTCCAATGAATTACATTGAACCTATATAGGTATTATGTATCTATTTTGTCCTTAATTAAATTTAAATAAAATAAATAAAAATTTAAATAAAAAATTCGTTTTTAAACTATAACTCATTGTTTTTTCACTATTCATCAAAAATTGAATGTTTTCAAAAAAATACCAAAATTTTACCTCAGGATATTTTCAATATTATGAATCCAAAAATGAAGACTATTTTGAAAGGTAAAATTTATAAAATTTCAAAAAGTGGGTATTATTATTTATAATGGCTAGTTTGATTGGTTGTGGTGTGTGTGTTAGAACTTGAAGTTGCATACAACACACGCTACTGTATTATTCAAAGAGAAGCATACCGTGGAAGCATGGGGTGTTACAGGTGGTGTTTGAATAGTTCTAATAAAATTGTAGGATATGAAAGAATTCATACAACCAGAATCAAATTGTATATTTTCTATTCATGAATGAATAAACAATGTACTTGTCACTGCATTATTTTTAGGATCCACCTCAGTAGTAGTGATAGCATATTCCATTACTTACTACCTTAGAGTTCATTGTTGTTGATTTCCTCCAATAACCCATATCTTAGAGAATTGTATTGCATAGTTCCCATGTTATTTGTACTTAAAGCACAAAAAAAAATCATGTCCATCTAAACCTTCTTTTCTACTTCCCTTTTAGTGGGTTTATTTATTTCACTTCATCATTGATTATCTTGCGGCCCCTCTCTTCCACACATAATGCACCTTTTAGTATCCCTTAGATAGTTTCCAGAATGCTTCTTCCCACACTTTTGATAAGTGGGATGGTGGGTTTTCTTTCCTCTATAATTTAATGACTCGTCCTAAGATCAACTTAACTCGTTCCCTGAGTTGGTGGGTCACATAGCCTTATGAGCACCTCCCCATATGGTAGAGGATTCCAAATAGGAGCGATGGTGTAAAGGTAGTATTGTGGGGAGACTATACCCTAATGTTAGAGTTACAAAACATATGCAATAAAAAATAAACAATAGCGGAAGCATATATAATCAGAAAAAATCAATAAAATGCAGAATCATTAATAGATAACTGAATAAGTATGCAATGGAAGAAATATATAACTAAACAACTAATAATAATATCAAAATCCTCTAATGCAGTGTCTGATACATGGATGCATGACATACTATAATACAAAAAGGAAACATGAAGATAAAAGCATTCTATACAATAGTACAAAAAATACAAAAAGGAAAAATTCAACTCCATAAGATTCTTGATCTGATGCCTGATCCAATGATTCTATGCTCAATCTAAAGGTAAGCATATCATTAACCTGTATCTGGGCCCTTTCCCTTATTCATACTTTCAGTCAAACAATCTTCTCTGGTGCAAAGGGTGGTCGGAGTAGGGTGTCAGATAATAGCCCACCACCAATGGTGAATACATATAATCCAAGTACTTCCCATAACTAAATAGTGTTTTGGTAATATTATTTAATTATCAAAGATGAATAAATAAACCAAAGCTTTTTCAGGTTTTTAAAGGACACCTGATAGGTCTAACTGCTTTGGGTCGTTTCCATAATAATTTCTCTGACCATGATCTATATATATATAATTATATATATATGTAATATTTTTTTATATTACTTCCACCTATATGAACCAAGTACATGAAGATGAAGGTGTACATATATTTTGAATACTAGTCGATGGTTGTAATGAGGAATAACTCAGACATCCATAACCAGTCTAACAAGCATGTAAGCTCCAACCATAGGGTATATACCCAACATATCATAATGAATGAGGGAAATCACACCCATCACATTAGATGGTTAGTGTGTCTCCATGGAAACACTATTAAAAGGGAATGTTGTTCCTCAACACAATGTCCAACTAGTATTATTGTTGCGGGATTCCATACTCAACACCCGATGTAAGGGAGCGTGATTCTGCCATGCTCAACTAAACTTTTACCTTTATTCACATCCCATATAAAGGGGTTATCACATTTATTATATATCTCATGGGGTAATACTTATCATGAAACTTATTAAATAATCTCATACATATATAAATGAGGCATAATTATATTTATAGCATATTCATGATATACCATAACACATTAAGAAAAAAATCTCATATGTCCCATTAGTAAAGTTCATTTATAATTAAATAATTTTCATTCTCAAAGGGATTTTATAACGACACAAGTGAAAGTGTGGTATTTCTACCCTTTATATATTATTATATAAGATCCATTCATTTATTTAAGTAAAACAAGAAACCATGAAGATTTCAATCCATTTAATCCCTTTAATTTCAAATTTTTTTAATTATTGTAAGGAGATGGAAAAAATCATGCCTATGCCATCCTATATACTCAAAACTATCCTATTTAGTTCAATGAGGTGTGAAAAAACAATTCATAAGGCTAAAGGGGTCAATTGGAGGTGTCATGTTCAAAGGAGGGAATTACCTACCTGAGAAATTCTAATATAGGTTGGTCCAAACACCTAAGAGGTTCCTTGGATTCTATAATACATTCACTTTACAAGGTAAATTCAATTTATAAGCTAAGAAGAATCCATTTATTCATCATAGGCATCTTTTTCATTTATCCACAATTAGCAATAATGGCGAAAATCACATGGAACACTCATGGGGTGACCATATAAGGTGTATTAAACATACAAATTACCAAATAAGGATCAATATATATATATATAAAGGTGTGAGGATCAATTTTACATAATGAAACGAAACTAAAGAGATCAAATTGAAAACATTGGTGTGTGGAAAAATGACATAGCTATGAAGAAACAAAACTCAAAAGAAAAACTACATGACCACCAACCTCAAGGTAGTAGATAATTCCTCACTCAATACCGGCCTCAGATTCTAAGTAGGTTAGAAGAAAACTAAGAAATATTACAATGCCTTAAAAATAGGGGAAATGATCCTAAGCCTAAATAGCATGATGTATTTGAAGGAAAACTAGAATATGATGTAAGAGTGAGGTTAGTCTTACATTACGGAGTCCAACGCATCCTTAGGATGTTGATTCGGTTTTCGGATGAAGGAGTTAGTGGAAATCCTAGGTGGGGGGAATTTTGTGTTCCACATGAGAGGAGAAAACCTTCTGTCACTGGAGGAAGAGGAGAGAAAAAGTAAATAGTATTTAAGAATAAAGGAGGGGTAACCTTGAAATTTCACCCCAAAATAAGGGGGTTCATGGTTTGTTTACATGGTTTCAACAAACAGTGCAAAAACCATGAGTAGTTCACTACTAGTTAAGGTGACCCACATGGTTAGGTGAATGGTTTGACTAACCATGAGAAAACCCTATGAAATGTCTCTATCCCATGCCTACAACTGCGTGCACAACCATGCGCCTAGGGTCTCATGATTTCAAATAAACTGTGAGGGCTAGTTCCTTCTTCCCATTTCAGGGCTCTAAGGTACGAACAAGCCCCTAATTCTATTGTAACCTTCTTGGATTGATTATACCTCTTTATTTTGGTCATTTAATGAATTAAAATTGATAAACTAATGATTCATACCTTCATTGAAAAGAGGGGTTTTTACAACCTCCCATCCTTAAAGCAACACATCGTCAAGTTGGCCTTCTAAGGGTAAAGAGGTATTATGAGAAACATTTTCCGACCACTGGGATCATATTTCATCTTTCTTCTCCCAATTATTTTCCTATATATGGTCATGATTCCATAACACCCATACCAGTGGAATGGATCTACCTCATAGTTTTTTCACGCTCTGATCCACAATACGAACTAGGAATTCTTTAAAGGAAGCATCTACATCCAGCTCAACCTCATAAGGCAGAAAAATTGGTGACAGGTCTAGATAGTATCGTGAATCTGAGATACATGAAAGACATCATGTGTAGATCAATATCTATGAGGAAGTTCCAACTGGTAAGCCATTGTTCTAATCTATTTCACAACCTCAAACGGTCCAATGAACTTTACTGAACTTTAATGAGAGATTACCTTGTACTGTCAGTTTTCATATGAATGTTTCCTAGACTAAGTGGTCATAATATGCTTCCTAATCAGTTGGAATTACTATTTAGTCTCCTACATGATACATGGTCCAAGCATATATACATCACCTTCCTCTATTCAGTACATAGTTGAGGGAAAAGGCCTACCATAAAAGGCTTTAAAAGGATCCATCTCAATGGAAGTCTAAAGTATCTTATTATAAGAAAAATCAAATAGGGGAACAAGTTTCTCCCAGGAACCCCTAGAGTCTAGGAAAAATGCATATAGCATGTCCTATAGAACCTAAATCATATTCTCCATCTTTATATAGATCTAGGGGTGATAGGCTATGCTCAGAAGAACCAATCTACCCAAGTCATTCTTCAACCCCTACCCGAACCATGATGTAAAATAAGAGTCTCTTTCATAAAATATAGAACAAGGAGCTCCATGAATATACACAACTTCTCTGACATAAAACCTTCATATTTCATATACCAAGAAGGTCTCTTAAATATGCAGGAAGTGTGAAATCTTCATCAAATGATCAATGATAACCCACAAAGAATCATTTCCATGAGGTGATATGGGAAGTTAAGTCACAAAGTCTATCAAAACATCATCCCATTTCCACTCAGGAATGGAAAATGGTCTTTAAAGAAATTCCGGTTGTTGATGTTCTACCTTCACCTAGTGATAGGTGGAAGACTAAGTGATGAAGACATAAATCTCGCTTTTCATTCTAGACCACCATTACTGATGATGTATGTCTCGATACATTTTGGTGGTACTATGGTGAACCTCCCATGATAAGGTCTGGAATTCCCACATAATCTATTCTATGATGCCTATTGGGGGACATACATTCCCATGGAACAATAAGGTATCATCCTAATCCATGGTCCAACTAGAATATTTATCATCATCTGAAACACTTCCCCTTATAACAAGACCTTCTGGGCCGGATAACTTCCTTATTCATACATGTTCCAGAAGAGTGAAAGTCACTACTATGGTTGAGAGTATAGTCCAACCTTGGTCCTCCTGAACCTCAATGTACATCGATGAGAATAAGGCTATGAGCTTCCATCCACCACTAGATTCCTAAACCACATGTATCTGAGTCTTTTGGAAATGATAATCAACTACTAAATTCCTCTTTCTAGGAGTGTAAAAAAGATCAAAATCATGCAAATGAAGGTACTCAACCCATCTCTGCTACCTAATATTCAGATCTTTTTATGTAAATATTCATTTGAGGATTGTGTGGTTTGAGAATACCAAAAAATGTGCTCCAAGTAGATAGTGTCTCCAATAGCATAAAGTAGTCACAACAACAATGAGCTTTAGGTCCTGCATCGGGTAGTTCAACTCATGAGGCCTTAACTGACAAGACCAAAATGCAATGACTCGCTTATCAAAAATTTGAATAGATCAAATCCCAATACCTAATGCATAATTGTATAAAATATATCTTCTTCCTGGATCTGGAAGAATGAACATCAGTGCTGAAGTCAAACAACCCTTCAACTCCTAAAAGGATGCCTCACATGCTTCGTTAAATACAAATTTCACACCCTTATTTTTCAAGACTATGAGTGGTGCTTTAAGGAATGAGAAATATTGGATGAAGTGTTTGTAATATCTACCTAGACCGAAGAAACTCTTAATGTAAAAGATGTTCTTATGCTTCTCCCATAAAACTACAGTTCTCACATTCTCTAGGTCTACTGAAACTCTTGATTCTAAGATAATTGTGACCTTGTAAGTGGACTTTTTTAAACCAAAAGTGTCATTTACTATTCTTAGAATAGATTCAATTCTCTCTCATTGTATTAAAAAAATTATCATGGTGGTTGTAATGGTCTTGTATGGAGCCTGAATACACTAAGATATTGTCAACAACGACTACCATGAATGAATTCAGATATGGGGTGAAAACCTGATTTATAAGAACAATGAAGTCTGTAGGTGTGTTTGTGAGTCCGAACAACATAACCAAGTACTCATATACCAGCTCGTGAAAGCTGTGTGAGGTATGTCTGATGACTTAAAACACACCTAGTGATAGCTCGACCTTATATCTATCTTTGAAAACACTTTCACTCCTTGAATATGATTAAAGAGGTCATCTATTCTAGGCGTTGGATACCGATTCTTTATGGTAAGATGATTCAAATAAAGGCAATCCACACAAATCCTGAGGGTACCATCCACCTTCTTGGAAAAAAGAACTAGTAAACCTTAATGATAAGTGTTGGGGAATAAAAATCCTTTTAACTATAGATCCTCCAACTATTTCTTGAGCTCCAGAACCTCCTTAGGTTCTATACTATAAGAAGGAAGGGTCACTGGTTCTGCTCCTGGAACAATATCAATGGTAAACTCTACATATCACACCATAGGTAGACCAATGAATTTCTTAGGAAAGACATCCAAAAAATACTCCATTGTAGGAGGAAAAACTACGATTCGTAACCCTTGGTCATTGAAGAAGAGATCGATGATCTGTGTTGTCACATTGTAGAGCCTCTACTACTTGGTCCCAACTCTAGTCACCTTGACATATCATTGTCACTTATACACATTATTAATTCCCTCTTAGAATTTGAACATAACCCTCAATCAATATTAGTCAAAATAGGCTCAATAGGGAACTAACAAGTCCATACCGATGACTACAACAATTATCTCCATGTTGAGTAAGAATATATTCCACAAAAACTGGTAATTGGCTATCTCAAGTGGGGATCCTTACAATAAGGTACACCCTATGATCAGATACTTAATAGTGTTTCTAGCATCATAACATCACAAAAGTGCTCAATCTCAAGGCCCAGACTCATAGTGTTTTCCTATGATATAATGGGTGAGACAGGCCAGTATAAAATAAAGTAGACACTAGAGTGGAGGCTATTATAATACTACCTAATACAGAAGATGGTATTCTACTCTGCTCTTGTAGAGTAGGCTGGACTTCATGTAACTAGCCTATCACATCGCCGTGAGTCACTTCTCAACTTCCCTAAGCAAGCTCGCTATACTGGAGCAGAGAATCATAATTATGACTTCCTCTAAATCGACCACCACCTTGACCAGAATGATCGGTGGTATTCTAGACACCATACTATCATGATCTTGTTGGTGTTGATCCTGACCATGAAGTAGGTATTGATACCCACTCACTAGGCGCTAAAGGTAAGGTCCTCCAGAAACACTAGAGATGGAACATCCTGTCACATCATCTGCATTCCATTGGGTCTCGCATGCACTAAGGACTCATGTTTCCTGGCTTCTCACACCTATAAAACATAATAAAATTGTATATACGAGGATCTTGATAGCTACTGCCTCCATGAGAAACCTCAAAAAACCTCTTTATCCCATATGAAGAGGTAATAAAATATCTCAGTGCCAATCCCACTGGTTTTCACCCTCAGCTTCCCTCAAATTCAACTCTATGATAAGGGCGTTGTTGAAGATTTCAGAAATGGTACTCAACCTTAACATGTTAAACTACAACCAGATGATATAAACCATCCCATCCTCTAATCACCTAGCGGTCATGATATCATCACCAGCTAGAGTTGGTGAGAACCACTCTGGCTCGGTGAAACTGAATGAATATTCTATAACTGACATACCCCCTGATGTTGGTTTATGAATTCTCTTTTTCTGTCACCCCTAAGAGTATGGGGAAATATGTAGTCATCGAAGATGGTCTAAAATTATGCCCAGACAATATCAAGATGCTGATCCACCTAGGTGAAAACATCCCACCAATTCTTGGTATAATCCCATAGCATTTACATAGCTAACTTAACCCTCTACTCTAGTGGTGTCTCTAGATTCACTAATATAGAAAGGATTGCTCCCAGACAGGACTCTGTAGCATGAGGTCTATCATCCCTCAAAAAGGTGGGATGATGCTGCTACTGAAATTCACAGGTCAAATTTTCCATGCTCGGGATAGGTCAAATTAGACCATGCATACTCTGATGCATATGAAATAAACCCTCATAGAACTGGGAATCGGTGCCCATATCAGGAACTAGAAGAAGTTACATAGGAAAAAATATAGGACAAATCATTTGTTGTTCATGGACCGCCTCCTTATGAGCATGGACGTCACCGCTTTTAGGGTGAATGAGAAAAGGATGTCATGGAGACATAATGCTATAATGAAACCACAAACCTCTGAAAAGATTCAAGAAATTAGAAGTATTTCATTTCAGAAAGTAGGACATGTATAAATCCTTCCGATAAAAAAGACCACGCTTCTTTGCCTACACCAAAATCTAGGACTAGGTGGTAGAAAAAGACTTATAAGGCCATTAGAACATAAGAGATACCCACTACCCACTACTAAGGTCAGGATCATGTCTATGTATGTATGTCATATATATTTAATATGTTTTTTTATACTTTATAATTGATTTTCAATTTAAATTGTGCTATTTAAAAATATTTTAATACCTTTAAAATAGTTGAATTATATGGTTTTCCATTTTCTTACCATAATGGTCCATACTCCTTATGAACTAAAACATGGCATCCACTTGACCCACACCATAACACATTCCATCCCATGCGAGTCATGGTCCATGGATCAATGTGCCATTATTGAATGCTTAAGATTTCTACATTAACCTATTGAAGAAAACACTATAAATTTAAGGCAAAAACTTTAAGTATCAATTTTTTTTATCAATACCTATAAGAATTTTCAGCACAATTAAATACATACTCAAGGAATAATCAATATGAATAGGAAAATTAATGCTGAAAATTAAACATGGCATGGAAATATGCATGAACAATTAACCATACTGTTCTTATAGTGATGCATGACCTCATGAAAAACCCTCATTTCATTAGGCCATAACAAAAAAATAACTAATTCTATTATAACAATATCAATAATTTCATAAATCAAGAACCCCACCTTATGGTGAAATCGTATCAACTATAAATATCTTAATTAAAAAATGAAATTACCCATCCCATGTAATTTTGGTTTTCCATATAAATGGGTTAGATATGTCCAAGCATAGGGTCAATTCCAAATTCCATTAACACCTAGTATCTTATCTAAAACCTAAATATTAAGAAAAAGGAAAAAAAGGCTATTATACCACTTTGTAATGTTATGACCCAAGATCCATGTAACCAGTTCCCTGAGTCGGTGGGTCACATGGCCTCAAGCGCACTTCCTCATATGCCAGAGGCTTCCGACAAGAAGAAAGGGTGTAAAGGTTGTATAGTGGGGAGAATATACACTCATGATATAATATCCCAATGGATACAACCAAAAATAAACAATTTGAAAGGCATATATAATTATAAAAAATAAATAAACTAGAGAAGCATAAATAGATAATCGAATAATGAAGCAATAGAAGAAATCGATAACTGAAAAACTGATAACAATATCAAAATCTTATAAGGTAGTGTATGATACAGGGATTATTGGAATGTTATAATAAAAAAAGGGAACAGACAAATACAATCATGCTATACAATAGTACAAAAATACAAAAAATAAAATTACTCTATAAGAATCCCAATCCTATGTCTGGTCCTCTAATTTTAAGATCCATCTAAAGGTAAGCATATCAACAACACGTTGTAGGGCCCTTTCCCTTATTCATTCATACAATCGACCAATATTATTAGGTTCCAAGGGTGGTCCTAGTAGGGTGTGTTATAAAAATATCAGTAGGCCACCACTAATGTTGACTACTTATAATCCAAGCAGTGATTTTAACTAAACTGTGTGTAGGTAATATCAATTAATTAACAAAGATTAATAGATAAACCAAAGCCTGCTCAGGTTCCTAAAGGAAAACTGACAGTTCTACCTGCTTTGGCTCCTTGTCAAAATAATTTCTCTGACCAGGATCTACATATATATACACAATAATATATATAGTAAAATTTTATATTTCATCCACCAATATGAACCATGTATGTGCAGAAATAAGTGGTCGTATACCTAGAATACTAGTTGCTGGATTGATTGGGGCGTAACTCAGAAATCCATAACCAGTCTAACGAGCCTATAAGATTCATCTATAGGGTACATGCCCTATATATAATAATGAATGGTGTAAATCATGCTCTTCACTCAACATGGTGAGTGTGCCTCCATGGAAATAAACTAAAAAAGGAAAGTGGTGCCTCATCCCAACATCCAACTAGTATTAGTTGTGAGAGATTCTATACTCAACACCTAATGTATGGGATCGTGATTCCACCATGCTCAACTGAACCCTTAACATCGTTCAAAACCCATATAAACGGGTCATCAAATTTATTATATAAGGAAGGAGGTAATAGATCTCAAGTAAAATATTAAACAAGATCATATATTTATAAATGATACATAATAATATTTATAGCACATTCATGTTATAGCATAACACACAAGGCCAAACCTCTCATATGTACCATTATTCATGTTCATTTATAATTAAATCATTATTATTCTTAAATATTATTTATAATAGAATAAGTGAAGGTGTGGCCTTTCCACCCTTTACACATCATTACATAAGATCAATTAATTTATGAAAGGAAAAAAACCATGAAGATGTCAATCCAAAAATCCATCTCATTTAGACCATTTCTAACTCATGTAGGAAGAGAGAAACCATAATGTATATGCCATCATATATACTAAAAAACAACCTATTTAGATCAATAAATCATTAAAAACATTTCATAAGGCTCAATGGGTAAATTGGAGGTGTCATGGTCAAAGGAGGCAATTTACTTATTTAGAAATTCCAATATAGGTTTGTCTAAACAACTAATAGGTTCCTTGTATTCTATAAAACATTCACTCTATATGGGAAATTTCGTTTAATAACTTTGAAAAATCAATTTTTCAATCTCAGGCATTTGTTTCATTTAGCCACAATTATATATATTCTTCAAAATCACATAACACGCCCATGGGGTTACCATATAAGGGGTATTTAACCTATATATTACCAAAAACGGATCAATATATATATATATAACAAGGTGAAAGGGTAAATTTTACATGAAGAAACCAAATTAAAGGGGTCACTCGGAAAAATTCGGCATGCAACACAATGGCATAGCTACGAAGAGGTGAAACTCAAAGGGAAAACAATGTGACCACATACCTCAAGGTCATAGATGATGCCTCACTCGATATTGGCCACAGATTCAGAGTAGGATGGAATAAAATTGAAAAATGGTCAAATACCCAAAAAATAGGTTAATTGATCTTTCCCCTAAATAGCATGATGGATTCCTAAGAAAACATGAATATAAGGTAAGTGTGAGATTAGCCTTACCATAAGGAGTCTAATTCTTCCTTCAGATCGTGATTTTATGGTCAATTGAAGGAATTAGAGTAGATCCTAGGATGGGGGAATTGTTTGTTCCATGGGATAGGAGAAGACATTAATCCACTGGAGGAAGAGGAGAGAAAAAGGAAATAGGTTTTAAGAATAAAAGAGGGGGTAAACTTGTAATTTCACCACAAAATAAGGGGGCTCACGATTTTTTTATACGTTTTGAAAAAACCATGCACAAATACTGATTAGTTCACTACTAGTTGAGGTTCACTGCATGGTTAGGCACACAGTTTGATTAACCCTACACAAACCATCATTACTATAAAATTGGACTATAGCCATGGTTTTCCAAAACCATGACTATATTTATTTATACCATGGTTATAGCCACATTTTTATTCAAAACCATGTCTATATGGTATATTTTCAAAGGCTATATCCATGGTTCAGTGAAACTGTGGCTATAAAATGTACCTATGTCCATATTTTATCTAAAACCAGATAAATAGAGTGTTTTTTCAATAGTTATATCCATGGTTTGTGTAAAATCTTGGTTATAAAGTCTTTTTTTAGGGCTATAGCCATGGTTTGCATAAAACGGTGGCTATATAGTATTTGTTTTGTTGGATATATCCATGGTTTCTATAAAATTATGGCTACAGAGTATTTTATCCGCAGGCTATAGCCACAATTTCTCTAAATCATGGCTATAGATTATTGTTTTCCAGAAGCTATAGTCACAGTTTCTCTAATCCGTGGCTATAGGTTTCCCAAATAAATGCAAGATTTTTTTCACATGGAAATATAGAGGGAAGAACTATTACTGTGGATTATTGGTTATAGGCATGGTTTATAATGATATATATACCAAAATATACAAATCAATTACATCTGTTCCCAACAGTGTACTAGTAATGGTGCTGGACCAAAATAGTGGAGGTATAGAGATCAAATCACTCTGGTCGCTATTTATTTTAATCCTATATACACAGTGTACAAATGTGAGGGATATAGCCACGATTTCTAAAACTGTTTCTGTAGGTTCTCTTACCATGGTGGAAACTATGGTAATATCCCACTAAAACTATGGATATTTCTTTTGGCTATATCCATGCCAATATAATCCACGACTAATTGGATTTGTGGCTATAGCTTATAGACATAGTTTTAGGAACCTATATCAACGGTTTTAGATAGTGGCAATAGCCAAATTTATGACTTGTGAATTTGAAATGGATCTATCCCATTCCTATAACTGGTCACATAGGTGTGCAACTTGGTTCATACAGTTACATAAAAATTGTGTAGGGCAATTCCTTCTACCCATTTTTGGGCTACAGGGTCTGAACAAGCCTCAAACACTCCTATAACCTGATTGGATTGATTAGAACTTGTTATTAGGTCTGTTTAAGGAACTAAAATTTAAAAAGTAATCATCCATACCTCCATGTAAAATATGGGACATTACACATAATATTATTTTATTGGACCCTCTGAAGAGAATTACATCTTTTGTTTCTTGTCAACATTCCCATGAGACCACTGAGAATCATCAATCTCTATCTCAACTTTAAGGTCGCAATGAAAAATCTCTTCTTGACTCTAAAATTCATGAATCACCATGAATTTTTGTAGACTCGAATTTAGTCTTATAAATATGTGGTCCACATTAATTTCAGTGTTCATGAAAATTTCAGAGGTGTATCGTGCAAGCCTTGAAAATTTTGATTTATATGCCCTGATTGATTCATCTTCCTTTTCCTTCAGTCCAAGGAAATACCTCTCCATCTTAAGATGGATAGTTTAGGGAAAATATGTATTGAAAAATAATTTCTTAAATACATCCCAATCCATGGAATCAATTTTTTCCTTAGACTTTGTGTTTTTGATCAGTGTCTACCAGTGATCAGTTTTCCCATCAAAACGATAGACTCTTAGTACAAATTTCCCTTCTTATAAGGATTAATAGGATAGATAATATATTCTCAATGGATTAAATCCATTGTTCCACAATGTGGGGCTCAAAAGATCTAATAAATATCGGAGGCCTTTGTTATATAAAGTATTAAACTTCAACATTCTCTTTCATTGGAGAAGGGGTGCATTCCACACAATTCAAGCTGTTATTCATAACTTGATCCAGTTGATCTAGTAATTTCATGAATTTTTGATCTCCCATTCCCATTAGATTTGGAATTTAATTAGAGAAATCATAACAATTCAAAACATATTGATTTTTGTATTGAGTTATCCTATTTCTATCCATTAACAAAGAAGAATAATATAAAATTTGGGGGATTAAATATTTAACTAATAAGAATATAAAATAGAAACTTTGAACATAGAAGCATAAACTTGTAAATGAAAAGTATATCCTAACTTTTGATTCCCTTAGTTTCAATCTAGGTTATACATGGTTATAGAATTATACATGGGGTTATTAATAATGTTTTTGAGTCCTAATATCCATAAATAACTAAACTATGTTCTAATACCAACTATAGTGACCCTAAACTTTTACACATATTATTACATGATTTTTAGTATAACTAATCATCAAATACAGACCTAGGATCATAAAGCCTAGTTTATTTGGAATAGTAGGTACATAAAATTGAAAACATGTAAATAGAATAAAAAAAATTATATAAATCTTCCAAAATGTTCTCCTAACTTTATTTGAGCTCCTACATCTTCATAAGATAACTCATGGAATACAAAGACAAAATGGATGGTCTAAAAATCCATGTGGGGAAATAGGCATGGAATAAAGCATGGCACATGAGTTTGAAGGTATAACATGATCACATAAAAGTCATGGATACAAAATAAACATATAGATGAATAACATAATGAACATGAAATAATATGATCATAGAAATGTTGGAATGTGGCAGTAACATTTAACATGCTAAAAACATGAGTCAAAGCTAACTGCTAATAGTATATCACATGGGGAACAAAGTCCTAAAATGGATTAGGTTTACTCCATAATATCTTATATGATGAATCATGAGACTAAATATTACCCAATTCATTGAATCACTATTGGGGTGAACCCATCATAACATGTTCATGCATATGTGTGCCACATAATGAATATAGATATGGGTTAACCATGGAAATGAATGGGTATTGTAATCATGTCATAAATCATAATCAAAGGGTGTATCATAATGGTTTAAAAAAATAATGTATTTAAATAATAATTGGATATTAATAAGGTAAAATAATCATATATCATTATAAATTATATCCAACTGAATTGAAAACATGTAAAAATATTTTTCAACAAACTTTAGAAAGGATCCATTTTAGCGCAGTTTAAAGGAAAATATTAAAGTGTCTTTAAGGAAAAAAATTGAATAATATTTTGTATAAACAATAAATTTAATAAGATAGTTGTCCATGATGAAAGTATTGATTTTATAAAAAGAATGGTGTCTTAAAAAATATTATGGAGTGCACTATAAAATTAATAAGAAATTGGGAAGTTCAGTTTAATCGTGTTTTCTTATCAGGAGGAATTGAGAAAAAAACGTCTTAAAAATGTATTTACCTATAAAAGAATGATTAATTAATCTCTATACATAAATTTGGAACATATAAAAAAATTTATAAGAATAATATAATAAAAATTAAGAAATACATTTGGGGTAAATATTGAAAAAGAACAACACAAAGGTAATTTAGAGGTTCTGAGAGACCACTTACCAATGTCCAAATGTGTTCACAATTGAACTTAATGTCATGGATAATAAAATTAGAATCAATTATAATTTAATTCGGGACCAATTAAACAAATTTTTCATTTATTATAATTTTTTTGATGTTCATTTATGGTCATTTTGATGAGTTATGATGTTTAATTTTGTTGCTTCGGGAGTGTTTGTTTCATAGTTTAAGGGTTTGTTTGCTTAAGTATAATTATAGGCGTTATTGTCAAATTGAATAAAAAATAGAAAATTGGAATGAAATGGAATTAATATACTCCCGAAACTTTAAATATTCCCATATATCATTTTATTTATATGAGGATGATTGATTTCATAAAATAATAATGATAAACATTTAGTATATTTTGGCGTTTTTTCGATCATCACGAAATAGTATTGTTTTATTATTTAATATTGTGTATGTGTATTGGTTATAAAACATGAAGCACATTTTAATATAAATTTTACTATTTTATTTAACAATTATAATGGTTTTGTGACCAGTCTTCCATCTGGAAAAGGAAAATGAGAAATCTTCCTCCATGAAGGCGATGAAATGACATATCAGAGATGTTGTATTCTTTTTAATATAAAAGGGGAAGAGAAGTTATTTGATTCGAGATATTCCATTAAATAAATAAAATTTAATTATATGTATTATATTTTAGTTATCATGTCACTTTGGATAGTGGGGGAAAGGATGAGGTAGAATAAAGGAAAAATCTAAAAGAGAAAGAAGGATGATTTTACATTTAGAATATTGCCTCATTGAGAACCTCCTTAAGACACTTGGGTTTGGATTTTTGTTGAGAAAAAAATATCTTAGAAATAGGAATGATTCTTGGGAATGGTATTGGGTAGAATTAATAAAAACTATAAATCTTATAAGGTGTCCGGAGAAGGTTTGGTGAGGGTCGTATTTATAGGGGTAGGAGAGGGGTGTTTTGATTATTTTATTCATTTGTTTATTATTTTGGATCAAAACTATCAATTGTGTAAATTAGAATGACTAAATACAGTAAATAGAGAATGTTAGTTCTAGATAATGGGCACTTACATCATCCATGAATCAACCATTAATGAAAATTTCATTTATTTACTCAAAATGTTAAATAACGTAAATTACCGTATTTCTCTATTCACCAAAAATTCAACTATTTTAGAAAAATTCTAAAAATTAACCCTAACCATTATTTTATGTCTAGAATTAATATATGGATTCCAGTTTAAGAAAGTATTTTTCTAGATATGAGAAATAATATTTTTAATTAAAACAGTCATTTATTCAAAAAATACTGATTTTAATATTATAACTGAATTTATAAAACGTTGAAAAATTAAATAAGGTAGCATAAAATTATATTATAATTATAATACAAAAAAATAGTAATTTAATAATCTAATTTATGAAAATAATGTATCTTTTTAGTCATTATATTAATTATAAAATTGTAAGTAAACAATTACGTTTCACAAAAATACCAACACTTAATTTATCATTTTTAAAACATTTATTTACTTATTACATGATATAAATACAGCATATTTTCATTTATAAGATACCTAAATTTTATTTATACATTTATAGGTGAGGTTACTATTCTAAAAACCATATTACGATTCCTAACGGTCACATTATTATTCCAACAGTCATGTTACTTTTCAAAGAGTCAGATTTCTAACGGTCATAAGGGTTTACTACTTCCTATAAATTCAACTTATTCTATTCATCAATCACTTATATTTTATCCCATGGTTATATGTACTTTAATCTTATAAATGAATATTTTATTATTAACATTATGTTTTATTTCTATATCATTGTTGTTTAGTGCGGTTATTCTAGTGGAAGGAGCATATCCAAATTTTCATATTCTTATTATCTTATTTTCTATTTATTACCCTGATGTATTATTTGGAATTATTATTGGTTTTTTTTCAAACTAAAGTATCATTCATCATTTATATGAATAATTTTTTATTGGGTTCTCTATGTTATTTATGTGCATTATACTACATGACATAATTATTAGAAGGAAAATTTAATTGATAAAATTCTAGGTCGTTAAACACTAGTAGGAATTACACATGTTTTTTTGTATCCAGAAATTCCTTTTTGCATGCACGTGTAATGGTCCTTAGACTTTAATATTATCATTAATGTATGTCATGACTCACACACTTAGATTTACTTACCAAAATCATCATGCCATATGTTTCCGGGAATTAGGGTATGTTGGATGTGTCATGATTGACATGTCATTAATGGATAAATCAGGGAAGGATTAGTCTCTTCTATATTTATGAAATCTGATATCTTGGACCGTTTATTATAATAGAACCATCACATTAAAATTATATTTTCATGGTGTAATGATGTCTTTATTTCAGATAGTCAATGAAAGACATATTGATCATATAGGTTGGTGACATGGATGTGCAACCTGCTTGATGAGATATTGTGATAAAATGATTAAATAAAACAGTGAGTGTTCGTATGTGGTTTTCAAAATTGTGACAATAAGTTCTTTCCCATGGGTGTCTTGACCCATTTCTAGATAATAATCATACACTTTAGGCACTCCCGATTAATGCCAATCAGAAATAATCATATAGGGTCACACACAAAGTGTTTCCATTGATCTCATTTAATTTCTATTGGAGTTTAATTAATGGAATAAATATTATTATGAGGTTCTAGTAATAATATTACTCAATTAATATTAATCACATAAATTAAATAAATTTTTATTATCCGATATGTAAACAAAAATATATTTATTTATTTTATGGAATATTTGATAAATATTTATTTACTGGTGTGTTTATGAATAAAATGTTATTCATGTGTTTAATAAATGCAAGAGGAGTTTGAATGGACCAAGTCTTTCTTGAGTGGAAATTATTAATTGACAATCCAGTTAAATAATATTTTTATTTCACAAGTTGGTTCACACCAAAAAATAATAATAATGTTATTATTATTATATATTATGAGGTTTATTAAAGGTAATAAATGTTATTTAATGGAAAATATGAAATTAAATAATATTTTAACCTAAATTCTAACTCTATAAAAAGATGGTTATGTCTATTTTGTATAAAATCCAAAAACTGAGAATAGAAAAATGTCGTGCACAGTGAATTTTCTCTCGACTCCTCATTCTCTCTCTCTCTCAAGAACAAGAAGATCAAGATATTTTTCTTCAAGACAAAAGAATGAGGGATCAATAATAAAAAATTCAAGACATTCGACTCGGCATGCTAGCACCCGAATATCGAGTGGTGTTGATCGGAGTTCATAGTAGCACATGTGGATCACCTCTAGAGGGATTCTATCCTTCAATCCTCATAGAATAATGAAGGTAATTCGAAAGTATATTTTTGTATGCTCAAAATTAAACAACAATGAAAGTTCCTAATCTAAGGTATTTAATTCTACAAATATTAAGTAAATTAATTATAAATTTGATGTGAAATATCCTCACTCTTGGTTTAGGGAAATAATTATTAAAACAAATTTTAATATATCACCCACCACCACAAGCTTTTGTTATTCCATGAACCAACACTCGGGTTTTCGCTATTGATATAACATAATGGTTTTAAATAGGACATAACGTTAATTCACCTTTTAAAAAACAATACGAAGGCGATGAGAAATGAAATGTTATGTACTAGTTATAGAGGAAAACGTTTTACACACTATACCTCACAGTTTATTTAGCATATGTTGTATATAATTATTGAAAATATATCTCATAGTGTCATTTCAACATGTATCATCATCATCATCATTCATTATTTTAAAATAAGAAAAAATGGAATGTGCACATCGAGAGAAAGTGACCTACGGGGCCGAAAATAATAGAGACTGAGGGCATCGCCTCTCTAAGTACAACCCCCTCGGGATTCAAATGGTTAATTTTATTGAAACGGGACTTACCCAGACCATGTACCACAAACTTCACCATATGATCTACCACCAGTTTCCCTGAAGACACGTGGTAACCGGCATGGGGACCACCCATATGCCCAAACGGGTCATCAGACTAATAACTATCCCCACATGACAACACATGTTCTTTCTAGTATTATTTTTCCTCACTCACAGAAACTCTAGGAAACTTCCTAGAAGGTCACCCATGATGATCACTACTCTTGTCTAGACATGCATGACTGTGGAGTTCTAATCAGGTAGGTTCATAAAATGAATGTTTCTCCTTATTGACATGATTCATATAATTTAGTAATTTATCCCTTTATAATTATGGGGTGTAACATTCAACCCCATTTAGTGCAAAATGTCCTCATTATGGACCCTATATCTTAACCCAGGCAGTGCCACTCCACTTAAGGCTAGATTCCCACTCTCATACCAATGTAGCAACTAGGCCCCACTAATACCATAGACACCCTCTTTTAATATGGTAGTCGTGTCCTACCTGTCTTGGTATGACTAATTTTCTCGCAGACACATGGTCCCCTCCATAGTGCCCACCCACACTAATGAATGCCCCATAGGCCAACACATGTTCTTTCTAGTATGATTTGTCCTCACTCACACACACTCTGGGAAACTTCCAAGAAGGTCACCCATAATGATCACTACTCCAGGACAAACACACTTAACTGTGGAGTTCTAATTAGGTAGGTTCCCAAAAATAATGTTTTACCTTGTTTACATGAGTCACATAATTTAGTCATTTACCCTTTATCATTCTAAAATGTTACATTAACCCCCTTTAGAGCACAATGTCATCATTGTGGATCCTATATCTTGACTCAGGTAGTGTCATTACACTTAAGGTTGGGTTCTTGCTCTGATACTAATTTAACAATTGGGTCGCACTGACAGTATAGATACCCCTTCTCAACATGGTCATTTGGTCCTAGCCTACTAGGTACCACCAATTTCCCCAAAGACACATGGTCCTCTCCATTCGGCCCACCCACATGCCCAAACAGGTCATCATACTAATGACTATCCCCAAATGCCAACACATTTTCTTTCTAGTGTGTTTTTCCCTCTCTCAAACACACCCTGGTAAACTTCCCAGAAGAACACAAACCGCGATCACTATTCTAGGAAAATCATGTTTTTATGTGGATTTCTAATTAGGAAGGGTTCTAAAAAGAAAGGTTCACCTTGTTAATGTGAGTCATATAATTTAGTCATTCAACCCTTTATCATTTTGGGGCATTACAATAGAGAAAAACAATCTTTATGTTGTAACAATCATTTTTATTATCGTGAGACTTATTTCAACAGGGTATAGAAACAAACGAAACGTGTTTTATCAAATTAAGTGTTTTAGTTAAGTATGATACTACAATACATTAATATGAATCATCGTATGAATGGATATTAACACATTAAATGACCATCCAATTTAACATAAACATACCCCCAAGGGGTTAAGTAATAAGGCATGTAAAGTGTAGATTCGACATACAAGGGTCAAGTAATACAAACCTGGGGTCAGTTATATGTGTATCCATTACCAATTTATGGAGAAAACTCTCTATAAATTACAATTGACATCCCATTTAAGTGAAACCCCTTAATGGTTAATTTTAAAAGATGTTAACACACCCTCAGTGGATTTATCACAAAGGCATAATATATCAAGACCATCCTACCAGAGTTGAGTTGAGCTTATAAGGATTCAGTTTTATGGCATTCCATTACCAAGTTATAATGATAAAAGACTTTATAAGTTAAAATGGACACACCATTTAACTGGAATCCATCACTGACCATTGGATTTATTAGGAAATAAAACTAACAATTACTAAAACCATTAAGGAACTTATTATACAAATATAGATTTGTAAGTTCAACATACAAAGTTTGAATCAAGCATATAAGGATTTAGTATTGTGGGTAGCCATTCCAAAATTATAAAATCAACTCTCTATGAATTATAATGGCATCCCATTTAACTTCCATCCATAAGTAATGAACTGAATTTGTTAGAAACACATAAGTTAATTCATTGACTAATTTAAAAATATTTAATTTCGTTAAATCATTTTATGATGGTTAAATAGAATTTCAGCATCAGGCTATATGATAAAACAATTTTTTTGATTTTTTATAGCCCTAGGTCTTCTAGGCCCAACCCATAATCCCTTATCGGATTCCATCCTAAAACCCAAGGGTGATATGAGTAATTTACCATCCAAGATTATATGTGAGCCACCATCCTTGGTAGAACCCAATGTGGGACTTGGTTTTGTACCCAACAACCCTCCCCTCAAACTAATTACTGCAAAATTAGGTCTCCCTTTTAGTGATTATTCATCAGATCCATCCATCTTGCACCATTGTTTTCTTAGCATCGGGACTCACCGCTTGACCATCACTATCAACAAGTCTTTAGATACAAGGAACCATTGATTCACGTACTTCAAATGAGAAACTTCTACCACTATCAAGCTAGTTTTAGGGAATACATTACACTAATTCACACATGGGCTACACCCTAGCTCATATACCACTTGTTGGGTTGATTTCATCCATCCCTAGGTCATCCAGGCCCAACACATAAGCCCCTATGGGGTTCTATCCCAAAACCCATGGGTGATAGGTTGAATTTCCCATCCAAGATTATATGTGAGACACCATTTATGGTGGAACCCGATGCAGGACTTCTGTTTGAACCCAAAAAAACACCATTTAGATTGATATAGACACCTTATTTAACCAACTATATAATATAACTACAACAAAAAAACTATCAAGGTGAGGATGCCAGTATACAAGGATGGTAATCACACAAGATTGGTATATAGATAAGTATGCTAATGACATGTGAATCCTATGATCCTGGAATTATGAATGAACACACCTATTCTCTTACCATACCAGGACAAAAGATGAATCATGTATGTAAATAACTATGAGAAATATGAATAATCACTCAAGGTGAAATAAAAATAAACTATAATAACGAACAACATTAACGAAAGTATCATCCCTATAAACTTGATCTTTCCCCCATGCATGGGTTAGTCATTCTCATACGTGAGATATTTACCACATTCCAACACATTTCCAATCTCTTGTCTACCAGTACTAAATAATAATGCAAAGGAAGATAAACCTATTATGCCACTTTTTGTCATCCTAGGCCTAGTTCACTCGTAAGAAATTAAACATGAGGATCACATGTTCTCAAGTGAACCTCCCCGTATGCCAAGGGCTTAAAACTAGTAGTGATGACCTAAAGGCGGTATGGTTGGGAGACTATGCCCTTTAGATTAGTAATAAATATTGACAAGGAATAAATAATTGAAATGAACAATGGAAGATAATAATAACCAGTAACTTCGAAAGTTCCAATGAAACAAATAAGGCTTAAACATAAGATTCCATAAACACAAGGTAGTCAAGTATATAGTGGGCAATTTATATAGTAAGGAATGATAGCTAAAAGTATAAATAAAAGGCCCAACTCTAGTATGCTGCTTGAGTACATGATCGACCCACTTTTCCCATGTAATGTCTTTGCCCAAAAAAAGTAGCAGGAAATAATCACCATTCATGTCCTAACCTATAGCAATGAGATCTGTCCAAGTACCAATTGGTGGCATGAATAGGGTGTGAGTGAATCTTAGTAAGACACCACCAATGGTTTCTAATTCATTCAAATCTGTGAGTATGAAAAATAACCATGTGCAATATATCTATAATAGGGAATCAATAAAGTAGAGGTGAACCAAGGAATACCACCTTCTTTGGAATACGTTAGACTGTCTCTAATCATAGGAATAATAATGTAATCATGAGACCCATGGATGTAAACCTAGGCATCCCAGAACAAGTATCTAGATGAAACCATGAAAAGGCATTTGAAAATTCCCATATATCAGAACCAAGGTAATCGAGTGAGTAAATCCAAATCATTCCACTTTAATAAAGTGTGCTCTAATTAGGCCTCATGAACAAGTCCAAGGTAATCACAAGAAAACAAGATTGTTACCCAAAGAGGTAATCTAAGGTGTCTTGTGTTTGAGAACATCATGCAGAATCCTCAGACCTCATCCCTGAAATTCTATTTTTTCCAACGGGAAACCAAATTTTTAAAAATTGGTTAGATGGGTTGAAGGTCTGAAACAGGATTCACATTGTGAATCATTTCAACTCGATTGTTGCAAGGCCAGAACCGGTGGTTCAAATCATGAACCATAGTTATGTAAGCTTAGGCTCACTATCACAACCATTCGTAATGTGAACAACATCTTCACACCATGAATTAATGCCGCAATAGTGGTGTGAATTCTTCAAAGAGCTAAAACACAAAAAGGAAAACAAGATCAACAAGAGATATAAAAGGAATCCCAACAATCATTTGATACCTAAAATCAATACCAAGATGTAATATAAGGTATTGGAAAATCAAGGGACACTACCACATATCATGGAAAAGGGAAGTGTTTTCTTTTATCACTACTAAGTAGAAAGCACTAATAAAAAAATTTCATGTTTATAATTAATATAAATATGATATATTAATATATATTTTTTAATAATTCAAATATATATTTATTGTTTTAAAAAAAGTATTTTTACGATTATAATTAAATAAATATTTATTAAAATAATTATTAAATTATAATAAATTTTATTAAATAATAAAAATATTTATTATATTTATAATTATATATTTATAATTATATATATATATATTTATATATTTTTAGTTATATATAAATACATTTTAAATATGTTTATTTATAATTATAATTATAAATATATATATATATATATATTTAAAATAAATATATGCCTCCCGTGAATATGGTCAATATATATATATAAAGAGAGAGAGAGACACAAACACACACACCATAAGGATGATATTCTTGTACATTATCATTATTTATGTTCATATGATGCATGAGTATAATTGATGTTGTATGATCATAAGTTTATTTGTGGACATGATTGTGATGTTAAGATTACCTATATTATGATGAGGAAAGCATATGTTATGTATTCATCATGAATGTTCATTTATACATATTGACACCCTTTATTATTCTCGTTGTCCACATATGTCATTTTTTGTGATCTAAACTCTGCCAGGTACATATAATTCATTCATGTTATACCCATGAACCTATTATGTTCTCATAAATACTTATAAAATTATAATAAAGATATATAAATAATAAATATATTTATTATATTTATAATTTATAATTTATAATTATTTATGAATAATTTTATATATATTTATTTATAATTATATTTATAACTTAATATATATATATATATATATATATATAATTATGAATAACAATTTATACATATATTATAATTTTATGAATATATATTTTTATATATTAATATATATATATATATATATACAAATATATATAAATATATTTATATATGTATAATTATATATATATATTTGTAAATATATTTATAATATTTACAATTTTATAATTATATATCATTATATAAATATATTTATAAATATATTAAAATATTTATAAATATATATATAAAAATTTATAAATAATTATAAATAATTATTATTATATATATGTAAATAATTATAATATTATAATAAAAATATTTATTATATATAATTATAAAATAATAAATATAGTAAATATATTTATTATGATGCTGCAATTATAAATAAATACTTATTCATTTATAATTATAATTAAAAATAAATATTTCATTCTTTAAATAATTATAAGATTATAATAAATAAATTTATTACATTTATAATTATTAATTGTTAATTATATATAAATAAGTTTAAAATATATTTAAATAATTTTAAGATTATAATTAATATATTTATTATAACTATAATTATTTAAATATATGTACAGTTATAATTATAAACAAATATATATTTATTTAAATATTTATAAAATAATAATAAATATTGATAATATAAAACATTAATATATTTTATAATTATTTAAATAAATAAATATTTATTTATATTTTTAATTATATTACAATTTTATAATTATAAATAAATATATATCTATTTAAATAATTATAATATTATAATAAATATAATAAATATATTTATAATTTTATAAATATATATAGTAATATACATAATTTATTAACGTTAGTCTTTATCATCGCTAAAAACACTAATAAAATCATTATGTTTTCTTATAAAAAACTCTATCAATGCACGATCTTTCTTGCACCTTCAAGCCTTCGTGGAACCTTTGTGATGTAGTCGCCGCTCGCCTTCTCCTTATCCTTTGCCTCCGCCTCCGTCTTTGTTGTAGCGCACATTCTTCGTCACACACCTTTTTCGTTCCCCTCAAGCTCTCACACCTTCACCACCACTTTCCTCAAGGGTTCATGAGAACTAGAACTGCGATGTCGCCTATGATGCCCCCACCACCACCTCTACTGCCTCGACCGCCGCCTTTACTACCCTCGCCTTCGCTGTCACCTGCTCCCCGGAAGGTACAGTTCATGGAATGGTATGTTCCCATAATTAAATGATTGTTAGGTTATTGAAAAGAATGAATCATTTGAGATTAGGGTGAATGATTTTTTGTTCATTATATAAATTGTAAACATAAATCTTGTGATATAATAACCCTGTGTTTTGTTAAAGAATACTTTTAATTTAAAAAGTCTTTCGGACTATGAATTTTGGATTATGTATTACACTATAAATGAAGGTCCTGATTTGTGGACTATATTGTGATATTATTGATTAGGTTATAAGGATTTTTATAGATATAAATTTAGATTTGGTCATACAAAACTATTTATAGTTAAAGAGATCACTAATACAAAACCGACCTTTAACTGCGCAAGAATCAGCCAGTATTAGTGCTAGGAATGTGATGAATACCTTAATGCGATTAAAATAAAATGGCTTTTATCAGTTCTAAAAAGCACTGATAAAGGGTTGATTTATTAGTGCTTTAAAAAACACTAATAAATGGTGTATTTTATCAGCACTTTTAAAAGCACTGATAATATCATGATTTAGCTGCGCTTTCATTTGCACCGATAAAAGTAAGATTTATCAGTTCTTTTTATTTACACTAATAAAAGTATGATTTATCAGCACATTTAATAGTTCTGATAAAGATAGACTTTATCAGCACCTATATAAGCACAGACAAATTATATCTTTATAAGAGACTTTAAAAGCGATCATAAATTATACTTTTATCGCGTATTTAGTATCACAGATAATGGTGAAAATGCAATGTGATGTTATAGCACACTGCATCACCAAAAATAGGTACAATGTGTTGCAACGCAACACTACATCACAAAATTAGATACAAATACAAGAAACAGAAACAGAAATTACCAAATTAAGATACAAATACTGAATTTAAATGAAATAAATTTTCTAACACAAATACAAGAAAAAGAAAACACTATTATAGAGTATGTAAATTGTTTTTTTACTAAAATTAATGTAAATTTTGAATAAGATGACACCATTGGATTCATTCCAGTCACACATTGAGTCGAATTAAGGTGTGTATGATTCCTAAATTTTATAAATGACTTATGGATCAATTTCTTAAAGTACCAAATCAATCAAGTTTATTTTTCTTAATTTTGAGTATGTTAGTTGTTTTTTTCACTAAAATTAATGTCAATTTTGAATAAAAAGATGTACATTGAGTTATATCAGTCACACTGTGCATCTGATTGAGGTCCGGCTAATCCCTAAATATCCCAAATGAGTCATGGATTGTTTTACTAACGTATCAAAACAATCATAATTGTTTTCTTCATTTTTTAGTATGCCACTTGTGTTTTTACTAAAATGTCATTTTAAACTAGAACCGCGCACTTTGAGCCATACAGGTGGCATCGTGTGTGGGTTTGACATGTGACTAATTCATACACCACCCAAAGGAATTATTAATTATTTTACAAAATTATCAATAAAATTTGAGGGAGTTTTCTCAGTTATTAGCGAGTGAAACCTTTTAGTATGAAATGTCAATTTTAATCTCATAACGGACACTTTGGGTCATACCGGTCACACCGTGAATCCGATTGAGGTGAATCTAAACCCCACACATCAAAAATGACATATGGATCATTGTCCTAATGTAGCAGAACAATCCAAATGTGTTTTCTTAGTTTTGAGCTTATCGGGTTTTTCACTACAAATAATGTTAGTTTTGAATAAAAAGATTCAACCTGAGTCATACCAGTCACACCATGTTTCGGATAGAAGAACGGACGGTCCTTGCATGTCCTAAATGACATATGGATCATTTTTCTAAGGTAACAAAACAATATGAATGAATTTTCTCAGTTTTGAGCATGTCAGATATTTTTTCACTTAAATTAATTTCAATTTTGAATAAAAAGATGAACTTTAAGTCTTACCGGTCACACTGTGTGTCAGATTGAGGCACCATGTGTGTTTCCTCAGTTTTGAGTATGCCAAATGTGTTTTTTACTAAAATTCCATATTAAACTGGAACCACATAGAATGGATATTATCTTAAGTTATAAGTGTTTTTTGCAATTTTAAACTATTTTTATCAACCAAAATCATGGTATGATCCTTATATTACATCATTGCCCAACAATTTTATTATTTTCAAGCCAACACTTCTTATCCTCCTCTGCCTTAGCCATCACCTATACCTCCTCCACGTCATTCTCCGACTCTGACACAAACTCTTACTTCCCCTCCGCTTCAACCTCCACCTCTGCCTCTGCCTTAACCTCTACCTCTATGATTTACCAACAATTTTTTTGTTTAAAAGTAAGAACTTCTAAACAAATTGACTTCCTCGGTTATTTTTCTTCTTGAAAAAAGATAAAAAATAATATATAAGAATTTTTACACTAATGCTTCACAACCCAAATATATTTCAAAGGTCATAAATCGTACTATATCATATATATAATAGGTAATCGCCTAAATTTTTTTTCAGAATACATTCTGAAAAAAGTACGTTGTTAACTAATCTCTAAACAAATTTATTTCCTCATTTGAGTAACTTTGTTGTCAGCAATCTTGATAGTACTGAGAAAATATAGAAAAAAAATTATTGTAAAATATATTTAATGATGTTTTAATTACATTCAGAAATTAACTATAGGGGGATGCTGGTTTTGTTCATGATTTATGATTTCTGTCATAATTCATCAAGCATAATATCCACAATTGATTGAATTATCTTATTTCCGACACTGCAGAAATGTTGAACAAAATGATTAATTTGTTTTGAAATGTTTTTATAGTTATATAATTCTATATATACCTTAATTTGTTTCCATATAAAGTAATCTATTGTCTTTTTCTCTTCAAACACCAACTTCATGCCATGATCTAGCCTGTATTGAGCGACCACCCTATCATAAAAACAATTTCTCATTAAAACACAGACAGAACATATAATTTGATGTTTATCAATAAAATTTTGATTTTAGTGTATTACATATTCATAATAAACATCATGTGTTGTTGGTTGGTTTCATATTCATGCATTGAATGCAAAAAAACATATTTGGGGTGTTTATGCTAACTACTATCAGCATATAGAGCTACCTAAACAACAAAAACAATTAAGTAATACAAAAATTAAAAATATATTTTATGTGATTAGAATATAGTGTTTTACCCTTGTAATGTAGTTATAAAAAAGTGTATGTTGTCTGATGATTTTTTATTAAATGCTTTGAGTAACTCACTTTTTTATTCTCTATTTCTTCCTTATTCAAATTAATTTCTGGCATATAAATGATACAGGGATTAATGATTCCAAATCGTTCTTTGTATGATCATTCCTTTATATTGTTGTAATATAAATGCTTATACAAAATATGAATAGTTATTAACATTAATAAACATATTTATCTCACTATTTGGGTGTACATATTATGAAAATATACCTTGTGTATGTATTGACAACTAAGACACCCATCCATTCATGATTGAGAATCTCATTTAGAGTCTTGAGACCAATTAATTAGGTAAAGGAATCTCTATATATTTATTCTTCATATTCAATGTAATACATGGTTTTATCTGTAAATGTTATCTCGGCATTAAGTTGTAATGATAATAAATATTTCTATGGAATTGGCGGAGATAAGGTACTCTTAAAAGGTCATTCTGTTTTCTTGGTCGATTGACTAGATTTTCTTGATTCCACTATTCGTTTCTCCACTGCTTTTACTTATGTAATATGATACCTCACTTCATAACTTTTATCATCAACTATTAAATATTTTTCACATGAAATTTTTTGTTAAATATGTACCCCATGTATCTTTATAAGATTAGATTTCCATGCTATGAAAGCTCCCATAGCAGCTTCAATTTTTTGTAATATCTGGACCATTAAGTGGAACATGCAAATCAGGAGTCGGCTCATACACTACCGCAACCCCCACTCTCATGTGATTATTTGGGAGGGGTTGATTGTTTAGCTGGTCTCCTAGGATATTATACATTGTACCCATCGTAACATGGTAGTACAGGGGTGTTGAAAATTTAAAAACACATACAAATGTACCCTATAGAATTTTAGTAATATAATGTTATGAGAATCTCTTTGATTAACATTTAGGAGAAAGAGTAATGAAAAAAATGATTACCCCAATTAATGTATGTGGTTGGGGGAATGATTGGCCTCAAAGATAGTGGGATCATTTGGTTCATGTGTGGATCTTTTCTCCACCACTACTTCACTTTGATCCTTTCTTATACATTGGTCTGCCAAACCAGAATGCAAAATAATTTCTTATAGTGAGTCTATTTGTGTGTACAATCGTCTCATCATATTATATGTATATTCATGTGGTTTTACCTTCTCAAAATATGTTTGAGGAGATACTAAAAAACTAATCCTCTAACATGACCGTATTGTTTAGGCCACTTCAAAGTTACTGAATGTCGATTTTCTTCTGGTACGGTCATTCTCCATTCTTGTGTTTAAACCATATAAAAAATATGAACAAATTTATTTTTCTATAATATTGTTATAAATCATAACAAATTAAAATTATGTCATAATTACACATGATTCGCATACTTTTTTGTTTTATAATCAGATAATATACCCTCTTTATTCACATGAGCCTCCTTTCGTAGTACATTATGTGGGATAGAAGTGGCTTTAGATTTTATTCAATAATCTTCATATAAAAAACGAACATTTGTTATTTCATATCTCATAATTAAAATATTTATTGTTTATTTAAAATACATACCAATTTATTCTCTAATGAAGCATACCCCATCATTCATTTGTGATAGGGGGGGGGGGTTGGTTTTGATGGATGTTCTTTATTTTCCGCACATTTTTTTCTATTTCATAAATTAACAATTTTCAATCTAGTTAGATAAAATAAATAATGTAAAATAAAATTTTATCAACAACGATGAAACTAAATTTTTTTCTCACCGTGATGATTACATAAAGAAATCCATGTTTCTGGCTTTATAATATGATTATAACTAAGTGGTGGGTGGGGATTTATTTTTCCCTCAGCATCCCAAATATGTAACTTCATCAGAAGTGTCCGGAAGCCTCTAGGGGATTTTCCAGCAACCATTAAGAAAATTTTTTTAAGGAAATATTCTCAAAATAAAAAAAGTCTCCAATGAATAATGAAAAGTACATAAAAATTTCATTATATAATTTTTCAGTAAAATAAAGAAAGTATGTTGTAACATTACCGTTATATCTTTCCAATGGATTTTCTTCATTACAGGTTGGATGTGGCACCATGAGTCAATATCAATCAGCACGTTCGTCCTAGTTGTGACCCAAATATAACTAATGAATGTTGACTTGTTGGGGTCAATATTTTGGCCATGTCTATTCTAACCATACTCAAATTTTATCCCTTAAATTCTTCCCTTGATAATTTTATTCAAAACTATGGCGTCGCATTGTTCTTGTTTTTTTCATTCTATTCATCAAAATGTTGTTAGTCCCTTAATAATTCCATAATTTCATCATCAATAGTCTTTTCTTTCTTTTTATTGAAAACATCATCATGTTTAAAAGTTATTGTCTACATGAGTAGTCAAACATTTTATTTATCTTGAATAACAAACATGCAATACAATCCATGCATACAAGTCCACAATTTCATCCATCTTGCATGAAAATTGTTACTTTCTTGAACAACTATATCATACTTTAAAACTAAAGTACAACTAACCTTCACTGCCTTTATTTAATCCATCCTCATATTCTTGATTTCCTTCTATCTCTTGATGATGGGTTTGAGGCTATTGATTCCCTCTTTTAAACTAGCCTTCCTCTCATCACTATTCGGGAGGTATGTGATCCATGAACTTTTGAACCATAATGATTGGAGGAAGGCTATTTTGAAAGAGGGAGTCAAATCCATCATCAATAGAAGGAATAAAATCAAGCATGTTTTGATTAAGGTGTCCTAGGAACCTGGACTAATGGAATCAATAAAACTTTATCCTCAATTGTAGAGGAATTGAAATACCTCCACTATAATGGACTTAAAGAAATGAATCTCACCCCACCTACATTGGAAATCACTTCATTCTATTCAAGGATTCCTCACCTTCCAATTTTTTATATTTTTTTAATCCACCATAAGAATGTACTTCCAATAACATACATCCCTTTAAAGGGTGAATTTTTCAACTTATGCACTGTATTGATCTATAATTTATTTACTATAATAAACGAAATTAATCTACTCAATGCAATCAAAAATTTATAATTATGATATATAACTATAAAATCACAGAGCAACCATAGATAATTCACATCAGTGAAAATTATACTACATAGCTTGAAGTAGATCTACAATTACACCAGGTAATTTCCTACTTTATGACTAACAATGATATTATTGGTGGTAAAATATAATATTGGAGAGTGGTATCCCCACAAATCAATCATATTCTATGATGAAACTTTAATCATATTCTATGATTAGTCTCACTAAATATGACTTATAGGACATAAATATCCAAACCATCAAAAGTATATTTTAATCATTTTTTTCTCTCTATAGTTATTCACCATGTTAAATGTATTTTCAAGTTATTTTTTATCCTATTAATTACTGAACTCTCTATTTTCATTACTAAATCTATTAATAAATCACATCTCAGAGTTTTCTTATTCAACATTCCAACCATGGATAACTCACTTTCTTTTGTAAAATACACTCTTTATATGTTTTTGTGTATTTATAAGTCCATTTTCCAAATGATTTCTCAACTCTATCCAATAAGAGAAATTTCTAAAAAAAAAATCGAGCATTCATTTCTCACCAAATAAATTCTCTATCACTATTTGTAACCCATGGTTAAAGTTTAATAATAATCTTGAATTAATTAAAAAATAAAACACTCAGAACATGAATCACTAAAATAATTTTTGGAATGTGACTTATTAATTCAATATTTTTTTGAATTCAACAAAAATTTATTCTCCAAAATCATAAATATAAATAACCCATTTCATGGTTTAACAATTTACATGAATAACCAAAATCCACAAAACATGTTTTAATGTTTTTTACACTTACCTTGGTCCCAATATGTTCATCGCCCATAAATTAGGGTCACAACTTGGTATCCCCTAATCCTTAAAAACCAACATAATTAATCCTTTATAATCTATAATCTAGTATATAAGATGAATTTAATTTTAGAAACTACTTAGATTTTGGAACCCTATATTAATCAAATGAAGAGAAAACGGAGGGGGGATGAGAGGTCTACATGTTAATGTCGATAGGAGAGTAAACCATATATGTGTGTCTCTAGGGACAAATGGGTTGGACAATCAAATACATATGAAAGGAGAAAACAATGAAAAATAACCACACTCATTGTATTTTAGTAGCGATGAGAAGATATATAGGGTTCTTTATGTTTTTGAACAATGAAAAAATGAAAAACTAAGAACCCAAAACATCAAAAAATGATAGAGGATGAGTATAAAATAACATAGATAGGATTATAGACTTAATTAATCCTAGGGAACATAGAAGAGTCGCACCTGTAGCAGTGGAGTTCTATGAGATCTTGAGAATCGCATGTGACTAAGTCATGATTAGGGTATCTTTTAATAGACCAGGGACACTTTTGACAGCGCTTTTAAAAAATTTTGGATTAATATCCCCTTTACTAGTGCTAAATTTATAAGTGCTGGTAAATATGTCTTTTATATGTGTAACACCCCAAGCTTCCATGGTACACTTCTCTTTGAATAATAGATCAGCGTGTGTTGTACGCAACATCGGGTTCCAACACACCGCGACCAATCAAAGTAACCGTTATGAATAGTAATACCCAGTTTTTGAAATTATATAAATTTTATATTTCAGAATGTAATTCATTTTTGTATTCGGAATATCGAAATTAACCTATGTTGAATTTTTGGTATATTTCCGAGAACTTCCACTTTTTGATGAATAGTGAAAAATACTTAAAAACAACTTTTTTAATCAAAATAATTTATTATGATAAATTATACTATTGAGTGGTTTTAAATTATAATTAGAATATAATTTTACCATTTTATCCAATGGTGGTCATTAGAAATAATTTCAGTTTGAAATTGTACATAAACAATTGTCAATCTTTTGATTGATATTGTTTCATAAAAACACGCTATTTTTTTTGACAATGGTAATTAATTATAAAATTAATTAATGAAACTTATATGTTTGTAATTTTGTAAAATAGAAATTATTTTTGAATTCGGAATATCAATTATAGCTTAGGGTGAATTTTTGGTATTGTTCTGAGAAACTTCAATTTTTGATGAATAGTGAAACCACTAAGTGGTAGTTAAAAAACTAATTTTTCATTTAAATGAAACTTTACCACTTCTATGAATTGAATTTCAAAAATATGACATACATGGTTGTCATTAGTAAGTAAAATGTGGTTCAATGTGAAAAAAATAACTTTTGGTGAATAGTAACTTTTATGTGTTATTAATCACGATTAAAGGTAATTAGTGTAACTTAAGGTAAATATAATGTTATAATAATATGAAATTACATTTAAACTTGTCCAACCCTTATTGGATGAGTCATGGCCGACCAAGAAAATCTATGGGTCAACTTGGGGACCCCATGGAGCCACTTGGGTAAGAAAATGACATTAATAACTTTTTATTTAAAGTAAAAATAAAATTGTCACAAACATGTCTTGTTTTAGTAATACAATTTTTACATGGGGTCATTTAAGTTAACATTTCGTCTATAAATATTAATTGGAAAGATAAGAAGATTTCCCACATCATGGTAATTTTATTTATAATTTTTATACATTAAATAAATTAAATTTTTTATGAAACCATGATGATGCAACGATTACCTCATTACATAACGATTTATATAAAATGAAATGATAATGTAAAATATAAGACTTACAGTTGTAAAAACCCTATTGGATGAGTATATTTATAACCCTTATCACCTTATCCTAGAAATATAACATTTTGGGACCTTTAAAATCTGAAAATCATTTCATAATAATGTATCATTTTATGACTTTCCAAGAGTGCCCCTCCTCTCCTCTTATAAAAGGCCCCCACCTCTACCACCTTATTCACACCTTCAAAGACATTTGGCTCGGCCATAATCTGCCCAAATACTCTCTCAACATCCCTCTCTTACTCCTATAAGCCTCACATTGGGCAGAAGTCTTCCCAAGTAATCCTTTGGCTCAAATCAAAAAGCGTTACACGATTTTAAGTTGATGTCTTCCCTTATGTTCTTTTGTTTTATTTTGCTTTTCCATCCCCTTATACTCTTTTTATTCATTTATTTTGTAACTCAACTAGTATCTTCAATATACTAGTATGTTGTTATAATATTTATTTTATATAAAATTACACAAACCTTCATCTAATGGTTAATGAACATACTGTTTCTGTGGGTGGCGAATTACTGCCTCACGAAATGATGAATGTTCAATATTATTTTAACACCTCTCATGGGGAACATTATTATGAAACTAATTATATATATTATATATATTATGTTTATTTTTTCCTTATGCTTCTGTATTTTTCATTTATGGAATACCTTTATGATTTCCATTATGTGTAAGTGAGATAATTTCATTTTAGGAAGTGCGGACTGCCGCCCCCTCAAAGTGATTTTAATTGTTAATGCCATATGTGGGATGTATAAAGGATGGAGTAAATGATATTATATATGATATTATACTAGAATCATAATATACCTTTATATCATTATTATTTTATTCCATTAAATACGAAATATAAATGAAAGTAGCGTTCATGCGTACGTACGGCTTACTGTCTCCGTGCATTTCATTTCATACCTCTAAATGTTATGTAATCTTATAAATGAATGTATATAATGGATATCTATGATATATATGATATCAAAATCATGAATATAATTCTGTATATAATGTATATTTTACCAGATGAACAACTTGTAATTATAAGAAGATTATTTTTGACTCAAGTACCAAGGATCGAAAAAACGACGGTTATTAAATTAAATGATTACATAATGATCATAACATGGTAATAAGTGATATAAAAGGAATAATGAACTTGAAAAAGGTTCTTAAGAAAGTAGAAATTAACTCTGGTTTATTATTCAGGAGATTAAAGAACGATCGATTCAATTCAGACACGAGGTTAGGGACTTCGTCTCAATCTCCGTTCATCGATGCATATTTTGTTTTATACACAACTTTATTTTATAAGGTGTATAAAACCCATGTAATTTTACTTTAATTAAAAAGGAATATTTTTTATATGAAGCGTTTTCACTAAACTACAAAAGTCTTTTTTTTGTCTTACGTATGCGGCGACAACGACTTCTCCACCGCTGTGACCATTATTTGTGTTTCGGTATCCTCTACAAGCCACAACCTTTTCAAAATGAAAAATAAATACCACGTTTTAATATTCTTTTATTTTGGTATTGAAAATGGTTTTGATAATGTTTTATTATATCAATGTGTTGTATTGATATCTTGTGATTGAAATGTGGAAATTTTATGTTTCCATTATGCATGATTTATGTGGTACAGATATGTTATAGTTTCTGATATGTTTAAACCTGTTCATATGAGAAATGCATTGTACTTAATATGTGATGGGTGGAGCCCGCTATAGCTACTCGATGCATCGGTAGGTCTCATGAGACAAACTAGTGTCTTGGCATGAGGCCTCAGCTGTATGGTTATGATAGTGTAGAATTATGAATTCCATCAATATGAAAGTGGTTATTGATATTGCATGTGGTTATTCGACTAGTAGAATATCCATGTGAATAAGTAAATGGAATTATTTCATTTTATTTTTCCATATTATACTAAAGTTCAAGTTTAAAAGGCTTTTTTCAGTTAAACATTGCCTTAAATCTTTATGTTTATTTATGAATGTTTCTGATATATTGTTATCTTTATTGAGAATCTGAGCTCACCCCTTTCAATGTTTTAATTTTTCCAAGATTTGAAGAAGTATTTTATGAATGACTTGCAGGGATAGTATGAGGGGATATGAAGACAAGATGTTGTTGTAGTTTTGCTTTACTTTATGATGAAATGTAACATTTATAAATGTATCTAGTGTTTCCAAGGCTACTAAACTAATCGGTCTTTCGAGGCTTGATATTTTGGGATCATGCCAGTGTTACGTAAATAATGCACTGAATCTGGGTAACTGGGGTCGGGGCGTTACAGTTGGTATCAGAGGCAGTTTAGTACTAAACATGGAAGCTAGATTTAGATAAACTCTGATTAGGGAACATAGCCCTAAGATAGACTTTGAGGATTAGTATTGATGAACATCCTAGAATTTTGGTAAACTATAGATTTTGTGTATTTTTTGAGAAATACATCCCTGTCTGGATATGAGCAGGTAGAGGCGGCTCTCGAACAGATGTACTTATGGTTAAAAACCAAAATCACCGCCTTGAGCTAGACTCGAACAGGAACTAGTGCACAACAATGGGCCTTGTTTCACTCTTGGTTACGACACTCCCGGGGGATATGCTTAGGATAATTCTCATTTTTATTACAAACCATTATGCAGGGTTTATGAGTATATAATTTCTCAATGAATTTTTTTTATGATTATGTATTATATCCATAAAATTTTCAATTTATGTAAAGTGTTTTACAAGTATGGAATTATGTATTTTGATTCATAAACTGATCTACTTTATGTCATTGTTTAGAAATGGCGCCTAGTGGAAGGAATGGAAACTGAATCAATGCACACACTCCATGTAGGGATTTCCCTCCTGCTCAAGATAATTATAGTGGAGCTGGTGATACAACTGGTGCTGACCAGCTTATCACCATACTGGGAAAACTCGCTCAGTTTATGAATAAAAACCTTACCCATATGGAGCACCCTGATCCGCAGTGTGGAGGATCAATGTTGGATCGCTTCATGAGACAGAAACCACCAACATTCAATGGGAGTACAAATCCCTTAGTAGTTTAGCAATGGATAAATTCCATAGAGAAAATATTCCATGACATGGGGCGTACTGAAAGGGAAAAGGTTATCATGGAAGTTTACCGCCTCACTGGAGATGTTGATCAATGGTGGTCATTGATTCAAAACACAAATCAAGAAGATGAAGTATCAAATATGGAATGGAGGGAGTTCAAATAGAATTTCCTAGAAAAATACATCCCTCGTGACCATCGAGCAGATATGGAAAGGCAATTTCTAAGTCTGAGACAAAAGGAGGATGATAATGTTTCAAAGTATGAGTCTAACTATACAAGGACAGTGAGGCATGCAACAGATTATATACAAAAACCATGAATTAGGATTGGTCGTTTCTTTGATGGGTTAAAACCATTTCTTCTTCGAGATTTAGTATCACAATATTTCTCAATGTGTGAAGATATAGTCTCATGTGCTATCAAGATAGAAAACTAATTCTATATATCTTATGACAAAAAAGTAATGCAAGAGAAGAAGAGAACGGTGGAACAAGTGACAGATAGAGGGAAAAAGGGAAAGACAGATTTTCCATTATGCGATATTTGTGGGAAGAATCACCCCGGCACTTGCCTAAAAGGAATGGGAGTTTGTTATAAATGTTGAGAAAAAGGTCACCAGGCTCGTGATTGCAAGGGAAAGAAAGAGGCTATCAAAGTTGAATGCTAAAATTGTAGGGAAATGGGGCATTATTCGAATTAATGTCCTAAGAATCAAAGAAACTTACCTCAAAAAAGTCCAAGGGATCAAGGCCAATCTTATTCTGTTACACCAGTTGAAGTGGAATAATTAATGTTCTGGTGCTTTTGGACTCAATGATTATATCCTGGTTATAAGAATAATGTGATATATATAAGTATTGTACAGCAGTACTTGTTGTTTTCATTAAGGTTTTAATATGATGAAGGTAATCATATTTTTAGTATGTGACAATAAGAGAATATTTACTTTGTTTGGGGAATCTAATGTTAAAATTGATATTGTAATTTTAAAAACATTTAAAGAATGTCTGGACAAAGGTATTTTGGATAACTATAAAGGTTGGAATGGATTAAGTTGAACATTGGATATTATTATTTAAGGTTAAAACATTTTTGACGATTTTTTTTTGAAATATTATAATACTATAGTTTTAGGAAAAGGACAACCTGCAGGTTGGGGGATAACCCGTTGCGTCGAATAAAGCTGCAGCAAACGAACCCACAACCATAGAGTGACATGACGTTATTACCTACCACTATCCTACAAGAAGTCCCAGGTTATTAAAAAATAGTTTTCCTAATCTAAATGGTATTTGTTAATATTTGGATCCTTGTACGATTAGGATAAATATAATATTTTTGAGTTCTATTATCATTTTGAGGGAATGATGCGTTTTTGGAAGAAATTAGTTGAAGGCTAAAACTCTACATGTAATGTATATATATATATATATACCTCTCTCTTATTCTATGAACAAATTAATTCTTAAACTTTAGGAAAGGGATATTAAAACAAATAATGTGTTATCCTAATACTTTATGTTTTGTTGAACTGATGATATTTTAAATCAACATAGATTGAAGTCTTTGAGGCCCTAAATTTTACACTCGTTTGTGAATGATGACCGCAATCACTCCCTACAAATATTTACATTTTTCCTTTAATTATATGTCTCTAATTTCCATAAATGTTCTGCTAATCGAGATCATAATTTGGTGGTGACTTTTTATTTCCCATTCCCTGTTATTAAGGATAAATTTTATTAACCTTATTTCAGATGTGGGTTTTCCACAAAGGTATTTTCTATTTTAAATCATTTATTATTGAATAAAAATTTCAAATTGCAAGGACGAAATTTATTTGATGGTATAATGTAACTCCCCAAGCTTCCATGGTACGCTTCTCTTTGAATAATAGAGCAGTGTGTGATGTACGCAACATCGAGTTCCAACACACCGCAACCAATCAAAGTAGCCGTTATGAATAGTAATACCCACCTTTTGAAATTATATAAATTTTATATTTCAGAATGGTCTTTATTTTTGGATTCGGAATATCGAAATTAGCCTATGTTGATTTTTTGGTATTTTTTCGAGAACTTCCAATTTTCGATGAATACTGAAAAATACTAAAAAACATCTTTTTTTATTCAAAAATAATTTATAGTGATAAATAATACTACTGAGTGGTTTTAACGTATAATTAGAATATAATTTTACCATTTTATCCAATGGTTGTCATTATAATTAATCTCACTTTGAAATTGGACATAAACAATTGTCAATCTTTTGATTGATATTGTTTCTTAAAAACATGCTATTTGTTTTGACAATGGTAATTAATTATAAATTTAATTAATGAAACTTATATTTTTGTAATTTTGTAAAATAGACATCATTTTTGAATTCGGATTCTCAATTATTCCTTAGAGTGAATTTTTGGTATTGTTATGAGAAACATAAATTTTTATGAATAGTGAAACCACTAAGTGGTAGTTAAAAATCTAATTTTTCATTTAAATGAAACTTTACCACTTCTATGAACTGAATTTCAAAAATCCGACATACATGGTTGTCATTAGTAAGTAATATGTGGTTCAATGAGATGAAAATAATTTTTGGTGAATAGTAACTTTTAAGTTTTATTAATCGCGATTAAAGGTAATTAGTGTAGTTTAAGATAAATATAATGTTATAATAATATGAAATTACCTTTACACTTGTCTTACCCTTATTTGATTAGTCATGGATGACAAAGACAATCCATGGGTAAACTTGGGGACCCCATTGAGCCACTTGGGTAAGAAAATGTCATTAATAACATTTCATTTAAAGTAAAAATAAAATTATCACAAACATGTGTTGTCTTACTAAAACAATTATTACATGGGTTTATATAAGATAACTTTTAAAATATAAATATTCATTTTAAATATAAAAATATTTACTATATCATGGTAATTGTTTTATAATTTTTCGACATTAAATAAATTAAATTTTTTATGACACCATGATGATGCAACGATTACCTCATTAATTAACGATTTAAATAAAATGAAAATATATTATAAAATCTAAGACATAAACTTGTAAAAACCTATTTGATTAGTATATTTAGAACCCTTAACTCCTTATCCTCAAAATATATTATTTTGGGACCTTTGAAATCCGAAAAGCATTTCATAATAATGTAACATTTCATGACATTCCAAGAGTGCCCCTCCTGTCCTATTATAAAAGGCCCCCACCTCTACCACCTTATTCACACCTTCAAAGACATTTGTCTCATCCAAACTCTGCACAAATACTCTCTCATATTCCCTCTCTTACTCCTATATTCCTCACTTGGGGCCTAAGTCTTCTCAAGTAAGCCTTTGGCTCAAATCAAAAAGAGTTACCCGATTTTACGTTAATGTCTTCTCTTATGTTCTTTTTTTTATTTTGGTTCTCCATCCCCTTAAACTCTTTTTATTCCTTTATTTTGTAAAAACATTAGTATCCTAAATATAAAGGTATGTAGTTATGATAAGTATTTGATTTACACATACACACACCTTCGTCTAATGGTTATAGAACATACTGTTTCTGTGGGTGGCGAATTACGGCCTTACGAAACGATGATGGTTCAATCTTCTTTTAACACCTCTCATGGTTGATATTATTATGACACTAATTCTATAATATATATATATATATATTATACTAATGTTTTTTTATTCTTCTTTATTTTTCATTTATGGAATACCATTATGATTTCCATTATGTGTAAACGAGATAATTTCATTTTAGGAAGTGTGGAATGCCGCCCCCACAAAGTGATTTGAATCGTTAATGCCACATGTGGGATGTATAAAGGATGGAGTAAATGATATTATATATGATATTATACTAGAATCATACTATACCTTTATATCATTATGATTTAATTCCATTAAATATGAAATAGAAATGAAAGTAGCGTTCATGCGTACATACGACTTACTGTCTCCATGAACTGTGCATTTCATTTCATACATCTAAATGTTATGTAATATTATAAATGAATGTATATACTTTATATATATGATATATATGATATATACATAATGAATATAATTCTGGATATAATGGATATTTTACCACATGAATAAAATTTAATTATAAGAAGTTTTTTTTTACTCAAGTACTAAGGATCGACAAAACGACTGTTATTAAATTAAATGATTACATAATGATCATAACATGGTAATAATTGATATAAAAGGAATAATGAACTTGAAAAATGTTCTTAAGAAAGTAGAAATTATCTCTTGTTTATTATTCAGGAGATTAAAGAACGATCGAGTCAAGTCAGACACGAGGTAAGGGACTTCTTCTCAATCTCCTTTCATCGAGGCATATTTTGTTTTATACACAACTTTATTTTATACGGTGTATAAACCCCTTTGAATTTTAATTTTATTCAAAAGTAATCTTTTTATATGAAGCGTTTTTTACTAAATGAAAAAAGGAATTTTTTTTTTCTTACGTATCGGGTGACAATGACTTCTCTGCCGCTATGACCATTATTTGAGTTTCGGCTTCCTCTACAAGCCATAACTTTTTAAAAATGAAAACTAAATACCACATTTTAATTTTATATTATTTTTGTATTGAAAATGGTTCTAATAATGTTTTATTACATCAAAGTGTTGTATTGATGTCTTGTGATTGAAATGTGTAAATGTTATGTTTTCTTTATGCATGTTTTATGTGGTGTGAATATGTTATGGTTTATGATATGTTTAACCCCGTTGACATGAGGAATGAATTGGACTTAATAAGTGATGGGTGGAGCCCGTTATAGCTTCTAGATGCATCGGTAGGTCTCATGAGACAAACTAGTGTCTTGGCATGAGGCTTTGAAAAAATCTTATTTGTAGTCCCGGTACGAGGCCTTGGCTACGTGGTTATGATAGTCTGGAATTATGCATTCCATCCTTATGAAAGTGGTTATTGATATTGCATGTGATTATTACACTAGCAGAATATCTATGTGAATAAGTAAATGGTATTATTTCATTTTATTTTTCCATATTATGCTGAGGTTCAAGTTTAAAAGGCTTTTGTTTCAGTTATACATTATCTCAAATGTTTATGTTTATTTATGAATGTTTTCATTATATTGTTTTCCTTACTGAGAATATGAGATCACCCCTTTCAATGTTGTAATTTTTCCAGGATGTAAGAATTATTTTATGAATGACCTGCATGGATAGTATGAGGGGATTTGAAGACAATATGTTGTTGTAGTTTTGTAGAGACCTGAATCTTGACGTACATGGAAATTACATTACTTTTGCAGAATACTTAATACATAACAAAAAAATACACACAAGGACCGTAATAGTTTATTGTCTTTGGAAACACGGATTATAAATATCTAATCATGTTGAAAGATATTAAACATCTCCCATAATGATCTTCTCCTTTTCGTTTCCTTACCTATAAACATTCATTATTTCCTGGGGAAAATAAAACATAAAAAGGGTGAGATCAAATGCTCAGTAAGGGTAAGCATGGATAAAATAAAACAAATCATATACATTTGATCTTAAAAACATGAACATAATGTTTAAACATCAAAACCTTGAGTAATGACATAAAAAATGGCAGTACATAAGGCATAGATCATAAAGAAACATTAATCATGATAAATTAGCATGGGAATAAAACATGTAATTTTGGCAACAATTAAGCACATGATATGATTTCCATTGTAGCAAAGGCATTGCTTCCAAGACCATCTTAGTGGACAAAGTCCCTTTGTGAATCGAGTTCACTCCTCATTCCAGTCATGTATAACTAAACCGGTTTAACATTCCTTTCCATCCATGTCTATCTCATGAGATATAAATCTTTACCCAATGCATTGGAGGGAGATATAGGTCCCACCCATCTCATAATGAAATCATTCTTACTTGTTCCACAAAATAAACACACATCATTCATAATAACCCAACGAATAAAATGGGTTTCATAAACATCATCCCATCATCACATAATCCATATAAAATAAATGGATATCATTTCATAATAAGAAAAGTGAAACCATGTAAATCATAGAGACTTTATAATTTAAACATAAACATATGAAATAATTCCTTCTTATATGGAAAATGGTTTTGATAAAACACTTGAAATGAATTTCTGACGAAAATGTCCTTTCTTTTCCAAAACCATTTTCTTTTCACAAAATGCGATGAAATTTTAAAAGAAAAGGATTTTTTTGAAAATAATTATTAAATATTGTAGATGAAGCTTCATGAGAATAAGGCATTATAAAGCCGTAAAAATCTGTTCACACCGTATAAGTTAAAAATAACATTTTCCCCGTACTTTTGTCAGAAAAGTCAAAAAGTACATCATATGGTAAAAAAAGATTCCATACATACCTTGTGGTAAAAGTAAAAAAGGGTAAAAGGGATATTAAACATACATAAAAAAACCTTTAGAAAACATGTACATGGATGATAACAATAACCCCAGTAAATACTTATGTATAAGCAATCTCCGATAAAAATGAGATTTGAAAAATTATCCCTTACCTTTGGTCCGATATGCATCATACGTATCTGAACTTCCTATATAATGATTTAAATAATGTCATTGACTTATTACATAATCATATTAATTGTTATGATATCATATATGGTTCACTTATGACTTTAAATTACCCATTCATTTGTAAGATCCTTGTTAAAGCAGCGTTTTGGGTAAAATCGTTTCATTTATCGTACATGTTTGGAATTATTGTTCTTGATATTATTACTTATATCATGGTTTACATAATTCCAGAATGTAAAAAATGATTTATATGTAATATATATTCACCATATACATATATATATTATAGATCGATAAATTGAATGAAATACACCGTTCATGGAGACGGTAGGCCGTACGTACGCATAAACGCTATTTTCGTTTCCTTATTGAATTGAATGGAATTAAGTAGATCACATAAATATATATATACATAAATCTAGTATCATTATTATGTCATATATTTTATTATTACTTATTATATATACTTTATAATCATTCATTAATGGTTAACATGGACAATAAATCTCATCGTGTCGTGGAGACGGTAGTCCGTACGTACACACGAGTGATGATATCATTCCCATGATCTTGGAATTGTATTGAAGTGTATTTATAATATTTTAGAATAAATATAACTTTAAAATAATCATATATAGTTATTTATTTACACCATTATACCCATCCAAGTATGGTGGTGGTCGAAAACAGATTACACCACGGCGTGGAGACGGTATTCCGTACGTACCACGCGCGGTGATTTTGTTATACGTAGGATGGATAGATGATGAAATAGGGTTGTTTCATACTTATAATAACATATCAGTATATGAGTTATATGGATTTTATTACTTCATAATGAAACAACTAAATAAAGGGAAGTGAAATAAGAAATAATTTTTGAAAGAATCGGTAACGGACATTACCTCTTCTTTGAAGCACCTCTTTGAGACCTCCTTTTAGGGCACTAAAATTGGTCTCTGAAGAAGACCATGACTTCTAGGATGTTTCTAGGGAAGTGGAGAATAGAATTTTGTAGGGGTTGGCCGAACTGGAAGGCTAAAAGTGGTGTGAGTAAGAGAGAAAGGAGGTTCCCTTTTATAACGGAGGAGAGGGGCGCCTTTGGAAAAACGAAAAATATTATTTTATTATAAAGTCATATTCGGTTATTAATAGCTAAAAATTGATTTATTTAGAAGCTAAGGTGGGGAGGGGTAGAAATCCTCTCATAAAATATAATTTATACATGTTTAGGTATCTATTTTAACATTATCATTTAGATTTAACTTTAAGTTAAATAATTTTACTTTTACCGCGTCTTCTTGTTTTCTTACACTATAAGGTTAATAAACGTAATATAACAAGACAAAAGAACCCCAAGTTGTGTTTTATTAATATATATAATATTATCATAGTCATTTGGCCAAACTTTAGATTTTTAGGAATAAAATAACAATTAATAATATAATATTTGTTTTAAAAACTATTTTACGTCAATTTTGACTCTATTTGGTAATTGATTCTTGTGAAAATCATAACATAATTATTAGTTAGAAAAACGTTAATTAAATCAACAATAACATGTCATATTAACTCATAAATTTAGTGTAATTCATAAAAAGTCTCAAATTACATTTATTTGGGTATTTATAACATCAATTATGTCAATATTTCATAATAAGATAATTACTGCATCATCATTCTGTCATAAATAAATTAAATTATATATAACGTCTAAAAATTATAAATAAAATACCATTATGTATAAAATCGTTTTATCTTTCTAATGAATATTTATAGTCGAATTTATCTTATGTATAACCCTATATTAAAAATGTTTTAGTTATTAAACATTGATTTTAACCATTTTAACCCTTCTTTAAATAAATTAATAATAAATGTCCTAATCTAATCCAAGTGGACCTAAATGGTCATTTCTTATTCCTAAGGTTGTTTTTGGTCGAATTACACTTATCCAATGGAATTAGGACATGTGTTAGGGTAATAATAATATCATTTGTACCCTTAATTATACTATTTTTTTAACCGTGGTAAATTAAAGTAAAAAGTTACTAGTCATCAAAAAATATTTTCATCTCATTGAACCACATTTTAGTCCTTGATATTAACCATGTCTCTCGGATTTTCAAAATTCCACTCACAGAAGAGGTAAAATTCAGTTTTATGAAAAATTCAGTTTTTTAACAACCACTTAGTGGTTTCACTATTCATCAAAAAGTGAAAGTTTCCAGAAAAATAGCAAAACTTCAGCCTAAGTATTATTTGAAATTCCAAATTCAAAATTGATGTATATTTTTCCAAATTCAAAACATAGAAGTGGCATTAATTTATTTTAAATTTAATTCCCGTTATCAAAACAAAAAGCATGTTTTTTTAGAAACAATAACTATCAAAGGATTGATACTTGTTTATATACAATTTCAAAGTAAAATTAATTCCAATGACAAACATTGGATTAAATGGTAAAAATATATTATAATTACACATTAAAACAAATCAAAAAGAAAATCTAACCATATAAATTATTGTGATGAAAAAAGTTGTTTTCAATTAAAATATAGCGTGTTTTCACTATTCATTAAAATATGAAAGTTATCAGAATAATGTGAAAACTTTATCCAAATGAAATTTTTATATCCTGATTCTAAATAATAATTTTATTTTGTCAAATTTAAATTATAGACATGTCAAAAACAAGATTTAATGTGTGTGCGCCATCAAAATCCGGCAAAACTACATTTTTTTTAAAATATTTATTTTACTTGAAAAATTGATTTTGTTCTCATACCATGATCTAGAAAATGTGTTATAAAATTCAAAATGTAGTTGATACTATTCATAACGGATAGTCCTTAATAATATCATAACAATATATCGTTGTTTAGTGAAACCTGGTATTGCGTACAACACACGCTATCGAGGAAGGTCGCGATTGCGTGTAATGCAGACAAGTTAGGGATGCAGGTTGTGCAAGCCCCTTTTGGTGTAGCGAAAAACACAAGACATTATTGAAAATAAAAAGAATATTTTTTATAAAATCTCGGGGTGTTACATTCTACCCCCTTTAAAATGAATTTCGCCCTCGAAATTCATCGGGGTTATAAATGGTTTACAACTCTAAAGTTTCTTTAATAGAAACCCACATTGTAAAAAGGAATACTAAAACATAATCGTAAAAACTAATGTATGAAATGTAATGATTAACCAATGTAACTCATCCCTGGGTTTCCATATAGAAGAACATAGGTGAAAATATGTTTATGGAAGAAAAATATAACCATCAAGTTCTGATGGACAGTGGTAGAGAACATGGCTATGAAAAAGCCAACAATCACAAAGCCATAAATTTGTGATGATCTAAGTTACCATCTGATTCATCGGATATAAGAGAACTAGGACAACATTTTTGGTTTTCAATATCATTTCCTTAAAGTTAAAAATTTTGAATTAAGATAAATACATGCTTGATTTCGGTACAATGTCATTGTTGTTCATGATTTGAACAATTTCCAGTTCATCTCTTAAAGAAATGAAGTTGAATTTGTTATCCGTGAAGTGTTAACAGATCAGGTGATAGAATGATGGGTCATTCCATCTGTTTCAAACAAAAGGTTATCAAAAGTTATTAAATATAAATAATTCCATCTATGGTGAGGTTAATCATATACGATTCCAAAAATGAACATATACTTCATATATCATACCGCTTAATAAAATAAAACTACTTTCTACTAACCAGGGACTTCCTGTAGGCTAGTGGTAGGCGATAAAGGCCAGTCGCACTTTGGTGGTGGATTCGATTCCCACAGCATTGTCTGACGCGATGGGTTGTCTTATGTCCTGCAGGTTGTCCTTTTTCTAAAACTACATTACTATAACATCCCATCAATATTATCGAAACATTTTATCCTTAAACAGTACTAACTTATGTCCAAAATAATCCATTCCAATCTTTAGGCTTATCTAAAATACTTCGGTCCAAGCTCATAGTATAAATAAAACAACTACTAGAAAGGATATCTACCAAGAATGTTAATACAAGCATTTATCTCACATATATCATAAGATATATCTTGTTTGTTGCATTCCAAACACATGAATACCTTATTCATATATTCTCTTGAAACATATATTACCATATAACCTTAGTGAAAACATGAATACAATAAAAAGTTAACTATTTCCACATACCAAAATCCCAAAAAAATCTATATAATCAAACCATAATATCACTTAGTCCTTATATCAGTCATGAGCTCATGAATACAATCACATTATCTTCTTTTCCCTTCATTATGCACATATCATCTACTTTCCAGAAATATCTGAATAACCTTCCATGGTTACAGGTACCATTCAACCTATAATTTCAAATACTTTAGGAAAAACAATAGTGTATCAATCCTTAGATGATAATTATTCCATAGTACAATACATTATTCTTTATAAACATACAATCATTCCACTAACTTCTTAAACCACTGACTGAGATTCATCATTTCTTTCATCTCATATTTCATTTGTAGTCTCTTCATCATCATCCACATAAATACTACTCATATGACCATTCTGATTCTCTTCATGAGATTCTCCCTTAGGGAATTGGTTTGCGTAATGACCATACATTCCACATTTAAAACATCTAATCATTTTTGATGTGGTAGAAATACCATTATCCTTGTCCATGGTGTTAACTGAACCTTTTCCTTTGCACTTACTGGATTTGTGTCTTTCTTTTCCACACCCAAATCATCTTCCAGTTCCTTTTAAACAATCTCCCCGATGCCTCTTCCCACATGATTTACATGAGGGAATTTAACTTTATTTCCTCTATGATCATCAAGAAACTCCATCTTTCTCTTATTATGTGAGTCGGGAAACGTACCAAAGTTGAGATTATTGATCATATTATGAGATTTCTGATTAGGCATAATAACGATTTTGGGACTTCTGAATCCCGTTTCATTTGGTATCACATGAAGAATATCATTCCATTGTATGTCAAATCCTCCATTATCATGAATCATCCTATTTCCAGTCATTTTCTAAAACCCAAAATAAATAGTGTGAGAGGAAAAAATCATGCTAGGGAAAATAACACAGTAAAGGGGAGTACCGTCAGTATCTAAAATCTTAGGATAAATTCTATGATCGTTACAGTAATTCTATGACTATATCCTATAAGTATACTTATCCTTAGGGACATTCTAGGACATACCATAAAAATATCTCTAGAGATCTCACTAACATTTTCGCATCCTAGTATTCAAAGGTTAAATAATCCTTTCCTCTGATACGAACTATAGAATCCCATAGCTTGACGTACATGGACATTACATTACTTTTGACGAATACTTAATACTTAACAAAAATAGACACAGAAGGACCCTAATAGTTTAGTGTCTTTAGAAACTGAGAATATAAACATCTAATCATGTTGAAAGATCTTCAACATCTCCCATAAAGATCTTCCCCTTTTCGTTTCCTTACCTAAAACCTTTCTTTATTTCCTGGGAAAAATAAAACATAAAAAGGGTGAGCTCAAATGCTCAGTAACGGTAAGCATGGATAAAATAAAACAAATCATATACATTTGATCTTAAAAACATGAACAGAATGTTTAAACATCAAAACCTTGAGCAATGACATAAAAAATGACAGTACATAAGGCATAGATCGTATAGAAACATTCATCATGATAAATTAGAATGGGAATAAAACGTGTAATTGTGGCAACCATTAAGCACATGATATGATTTCCATAGTAGCCAAGGCATTGCTGCCAAGAACATCTTCGTGGACAAAGTACCTTTCTGAATCGAGTTCACTCCTCATTTCAGTCAGGTATTACTGAACAGGTTTAACTTTCCATTCCAGCCATGTCTATCTCATGAGATATAAATCTTTACCTAATGCATTGGGGGGAGATATAGGTCCCACCCATCTCATAATGAAATCATTTCTACTTGTGCCACAAAATAAACATACATCATTCTTAATAACCCAACAAAAAAAATGGGTTTCATAAACATCATCCCATCATCACACAATCCATATAAAAGAAATGGATATCATTTCATAATAAGAAAAGTGAAACCATGTAAATCATAGAGACTTTATACTTGAAACATACACATATGAAATAATTCCTTCTTATATGGAAAATGGTTTTGATAAAACACTTGAAATGAATTTTTGAGGAAAATATCCTTTATTTTCCAAAACCATTTTCTTTTTACAAAATTCCATGAAATCTTAAAATAAAAGTATTTTTTTGAAAATACTTATTAAATATTGTAGAGGAAGCTTCATGAAAATAATGCGTTATAAAACCGTAAAAAATCCGTTCATGCCGTATAAGTTAAAAATAACATTTTCCCTGTACTTCTGTCAGAAAAGTCAAAAAGTACCTCATATGGTAAAAAATAGATTCCATACATACCTTTTGGTAAAAGTCAAAAAGGGTAAAAGGGACATTAAAAATACATAATATCACTTTTAGAAAACATTTACATGGATGATAATAATAACCCCAGTAAATACTTATGTATAAGCAATCTCAGATAAAAATGAGATTTGCAAAATTATCCCTTACCATAGGTCCGATATGCTTTGTATGTATTTGAAACTCCTGTATAATGATTTAAATAATTTCATTTACTTATTACAGAATCATATTCATTGTTATTATATCATATATGGTTCACTTATGACTTTATAATACCCATTCTTTTGTAAGATCCATGTTAAAGCAGCGTTTTGGGTAAAATCGTTTCATTTATCGTACATGTTTGGACTTGTTGTTGTTTATATTATTACTTATATACTGATTTAATTAATTCCAGAATGTAAAACATGACTTATATGTAATATATATTCATCATATACATATATATATGATAGATCGATAAATTAAATGAAATACACCGTTCATGGAGACGGTAGGCCGTACGTACGCCTGAACGTTGTTTTTGTTTCCTTATTGAATTGAATGGAATTAAGTAGATGACATAAATATATATACACATAAATCCCGTATCATTATTATTTCATATATTTCATGATTACTTATTATATATACTTTATAATCATTCGTGAATGGTTAACATGGACAATGAATCTCATCGCGTCGTGGAGACGGTAGTTCGTACGTACACACGAGCGATGATATCATTCCAATGATCGTGGAATTGTATTGAAGTGTATTTATAATATTTCATAATCAATATCACTTTACAATAATCATATATAGTTATTTATTTACACCATTATACTCATCCAAGTAAGGTGGTGGTCGAAAACATATTACACCACGGCGTGGAGACGGTATTCCGTACGTACACACGACGATGATTTCATTTTCCGTAGGATGGATAGATGGTGAAATAGGGTTGTTTGATACTTATAATAACATATCTGTATATGAGTTATACTGATGTTATGACTTCATAATGAAACAACTAGAGAAGAATATGTGAATGAAAAAATAATGTTGAAAGAATCGGTAATGGACATTACCTCTTCTTTGAAGCGCCTCTTTGAGACCTCCTTTTAGGGCACTAAAATTGGTCTCTGAAGAAGAACATGACCTCTAGGATTTATCTAGGGAAGTGTAGAAGAGAATTTTGTAGGGGTTGGCCGAACATGAAGGCTCAATGTGGTGTGAGTAAGAGAGGGAGGAGGTTCCCTTTTATAAGGGAGGAGAGGGGCACCTTTGGAAAAACTAAAAATATTATTTTATTATAAAGTCATATTAGGTTTTTAATAGTTACAAATTGATTTATTTCGAAGATAAGGTGGGGATGGGTCGAAATCCTCTCATCCAATATAATTTAGACATGTTTAGGTATCTATTTTAAACTTATCATTTAGATTTAACTTTAAGTTAAATAATTTTACTTTTACCGTGTCTTCTTGTTTTCTTACACTATATGGTTAATAAACTTAATATAACAAGCCAAAAGAACCCCAAGTGGTTTATTATTAATATATATAACCTTGTATATGTAATTTGGCCGAACCTTAGATTTTTCTGGAATTAAATAACAATTAATAATATAATATTTGTTATAGAAACTATTTTATGTCAATTTTGACACTATTTGGTAATTGATTTTTGTGTAAATCATAACAGAATGATTAGTTCGCAAAAAGTTAATTAAATCAATACTAACATGTCATATTAACCTAGAAAATCAGTGTAATTCATAAAAAGTCTTAAATTGCATTTATTTTGGTATTTATAACATCAATTATGTCAATATTTCATAATGAGATGATTACTGCATCATCATTGTGTCATAAATAAATTAGATTATATAATATCTAAAAATTATAAATAAAATACCATTATGCATTAAATCCTTTTATATTTTTAATGAATATTTATAGACGAATTTATCTTATGTATAAACCTATATTAAAAATGATTTAGTTATTAAACTTTGATTTTAACCATTTTAACCCTTCTTTAAATAAATTAATAATAAATATCCTAATCTAATCCAAGTGGACCTAAATGGTCATATTTTATTCCTAAGGTTGTTTTTGGTAGAATTAAACTTATCCAATAGAATTATGACTTGTGTTAGGGTAATAATAATATCATTTTTACCCTTAATTATCATATTTACTTTTAACAGTGGTAAATAAAAGTAAAAAGTTACTATTCACCAAAAAATATTTTCATCTCATTGAACCACATTTTAGTCCTTGATTCTAACCGTGTCTCTCAAATTTTCGAAATTCCACTCATAGAAGCGGTAAAATTATGTTTTATAAAAAATTCAGTGTTTTAACTACCACTCAGTGGTTTCACTATTCATCCAAAAATGAAAGTTTCCAGAAAAATACCAAATATTCAGCCTAAGCATTATTTGATATTCTGAATTCAAAATTGATGTCTATTTTTCCAAATTAAATACATAGAAGTGGCATTAAATCATTTTAAATTTAATTCCCATTATCAAAACAAATAGCTTGTTTTTATGAAACAATAACTATCAAAATATTGATACTTGTTTATATACAATTTCAAATTGAAATTAATTACAATGAAAAACATTGGATTAAATGGTAAAAATATATTCTAATTACACTTTAAAACCAATCAAAAAGATAATCTAACCATATAAATTATTGCGATGAAAAAAGTTGTTTTCAATTAAAATATAGCGTGTTATTACTATTAATTAAAATATGAAAGTTATCAGAATAATATGAAAAATTTATCCAAAGTAAATTTTTATATCCTGATTACAAATAAGAATTTTATTTTGTCAAATTGAACTTATAGACATGTCAAAAACAAGATTTAATGTGGGTGCGCCATCAAAAACCGGCAAAACTACATTTTTTTAAAAATACTTATTTTACTTGAAAAATTGATTTGGTTCTCATACCATGTTCTAGAAAATGTGTTATAAAATTCAAAATGTAGTTGATACTATTCATAACAGCTAGTCAATAATAATATTATTACAATATATCTTTGTTTAGTGAATCCTGGTATTGCGTACATCACACGCTATCGAGGAAGGTCGTGATTGCGTGTAATGCAAGCTAAGTCAGGGATGCGTGTTGGGAAAGCCCCTTTTAGTGTAGCATACAACACAAGACATTAATAAAAATAAAAAGAATATTTTTTATAAAATCTCAGGTTGTTACAAGTTTTGTTTTACTTTATGATGTAATGTAACATTTATGAATGTATCTAATTTTTTCAAGGATACTAAACTAATCGTTCATTCAAGTCTTGATCTTTTGTGATCATGCCAATGTCACGTAAATAATGCACTGACTCGTGGTAATTGAGGTCGAGGCATTACAATAAGTTCCTTTTTTGCACTGATAAATCTCAAGCTTTTTCAGCGCTAATGTTTTAGCGATGATAAATATATCTTTTAACAGTGCTTTTTTAGCGCTGATAAAAGTATTGTAATTATAATTATTTAAATAACATTATTATAATTTTATACATATTTAAATATATATAATTATTTATTTATAAATATATAAATAATTGTTTAAAAAATAATTATTATTTATTTATAATAATTATAAATATAAGAAATAAAAATTTATAGATATTTTTATTTATAAATATTTATTTACAAATATATTTTTAACATTATTAATGGATATATAATCTTAAATACACGCATTTTCAAAATGATTGAAATTCACGAATTCAAAATCAGTACACTTTAAAAATATTGAAAAATGTATATGTTTTATTAATTAAATATAATTTATTAAAAAAATATGGATGTATATACATTGAAGTGGATGAATATGTATTGAAAATACTAAAACATAATAAAAAATATATAAATAAATAATAGAACATGATCAAATTCAATAATAAAATAAAAATTAAAAAACATTAAAAATTAATACCCTAACTGTAGTATTAGAGACAAATAAATAAAATTGATTGATTAAAAACATAATATATATTAAATTTATAATGTTATAATGAAATTCTAAAATATACTAAAATTTGAATAAATTACATAAATATTAGGTGTATGTGTTTCTATATATTGCATAAATATATTTATGTGTGCGTTTGTGTATAAAAATTCATTGACACACACATTTGTCTATGTGTGTGTCTATATATATATATACGTGAAATAAATGCAACACATGATGTTTGATATAGGCTAAATTGAAAAATCAAACAACATTAAAAATGAATAAGACATTAATATGTTTTTAACTAACATTTTATACATATTATAATTATTCATTTGATATATCTATATTTAATATATACTATTTATTAATATTATTAATCTATATATATTTATATTAAATTTATTCATTTCTATCCTTAATTATTTAATTAATAAAATGTTTCATATTTTTCTTAATTTACTTATTCTATTTTTATTTGTTTAATTTTTTATTTAATTATATCCCTTTATCAAAACTAGAAAAGAACTAATAAAGCTAAACTTTTATCATCACTGAAAATGTGATGATAAAGGGAACTTTTTATCAGTGCTAAAAATAATGCACTGATAAAGGTTTCCTTTATCATCGCTAAAATGAAGCACTGATAAAGGTTACCTTTTATAAGCGCTAAAAAAAGCGCTAATAAAGGATTCCCTTTATCAGTGCTTTTTTTGCCCTCATAATGGGCCTCCTTTATTAATGCTTATTTTAGCACTGATTAAGATGAACTTTATTAATGAATTTTTCGAGCACTGATAAATGTCAGCACTATTATAGGTGGGTTTTATAGTAGTGGATGGATTGTGTTATACTTTTTATAGGAGTATAAATTTTGAATGTATTTTATTGTATTTCTCTATGTTAGACCATACTAAATGTTATATCTACTGAATTTAAGGAATTAATAATCCTTCAAACATGGAGGTTATAAAGTGATAATAGGAGATATAGTTTCACTCTATTTTTTGTCTTTGGAAATATAATATAGTGGATGGAAAACTATCATGGCCACGGTGGATATGAATAGATAATGACCATTGATAAATTCTTATGAAGTGAGGATAAAGATTTTGGGAATTATTTGATGAAGAGTGTGGAATTTTAGATAATCGATAGAGGAACATAAATAGAAACTTTCTAGAAATTTAGAGAGTATTTTTTTATTATTGATAAATAAAGCTAAAGAAGATGTGGAATAATAAGTAGTTCATCAAATTGCATGAATATTTCGTAAAAATATCTAATAATAGAGTTTTTTTATTATTTGTTTTTATTAATAAGGATCAAACTCATACACTTGAGTGGAAGTGAGTGTCTATTCAATAATAAATAAGTGAACTTTTATCTTTTGGTGTAGTTGTAAACAAAAAAAGAATAACGATTTTGTTGTCTACCTTATACAATCAGTGAACTCAATGGATTTTATTACTTCAATAAATAACTTATATATACTCCTTGGATATATATTAATTTGTTTGAACCAAGAAAAATTGCTTGCATCATGTACTTTATTGGTTTATAAGATTAACTTATTAACATAGGGACACCTACCGGTAATCATTGAATACATTTTCAATGGTTGTTAAAATACCAAAAGGGATGAGGAAAGATTCCTAGTGATTTACAAGATTCCCCAGAAAAAATAATTGCCAAGTAAATCCCATAAAATTTTGAACACATGGTTACCATGAGTATAAGAGAGAAAGTGAATGGAGAAGTATGGATAAATAAGATCAAAAGAAGAGATAAGGACCACTTAGTTAATGAATAACTTGAGCATTAATAGTTAATAACCAAGATTAAAGTTGAGATGAGGGGTAGGGAATGGGTGGTCTTCATGAGGATAGTCATTAAGGCTTCTAGAGAACATGGGGAGTGAAATTATATTCCTCTTATGAAATTCATATTTCTAAAATTAGAAAATTTCATATCTTAAAATTATTCATGGGATCTATAAATTTCTCAGATTCATATACATAGAGTTCATGAAACTATCTTCCTCAAATGTGAGAACACCCCTTTTGTAAATTGGATTTCAAACCAAGAGTTTTAGTGATTTTAAAGCGTACAAAATGTTGGAAATGTTATTTTATTTTTGAAGTTATAAGTTAACCCTCATGATATATATTTAAAAACACTTTTGTCGCCTTGGTTAATTTTTATAACAATGTTTTGGGTTGTTTAAATATTTTTTGATTTCCAAATGAGATGGATTTTTTAAAAGGGTGTTTTTTCTGATGTGGATTGAATTTTGAAACTTATTGTGACTTTTAATGTTATTCAATGTCCATTTAAGGGGTAGTGTGAATTACCATTTTAGTTTCAAAGGTGTTATAATACTGGCTCTTGACTGTGTGATTTCTTTCTTCTTTTTATGGTTTTCTTTTCAGATTTTTTGAAAAGGGATTATGTATGGTTTTTAAAGAAGGAAAAAAAGGTAAGCGTGATTTTGAAGTGTTTTCAAACTATTTTAATAGTAAGTTCTAGAAGTTTTCTCAAATGAGAATAGTTAGACTGGTCTGTATTTTAAACTCTAATAATGCTTGAGTTTTAAAAATGGGGTTTTAGGCCACCATGCATAGTTTTGTGGAAATGGTTTTTTTAAAAAAATGAATAAGAAAACAATATGATAGTTGGAAACCTATTTGAGTTATGAAATCTGTATTTCATTTTTTTATGGCTCATATCGCTTCCTTGGAATCATCTGAGAGGGAAAACGGTTGGATGGTTACCCTAGTTAAACATATTTTGTGTATTTGTTATGTTAAATATTAATATTACCAAATAAAATATGATGGATATGAATAAATAATTTATGGATGTCAATAATATGATAAATGAGTATTAATATAGAGTGAAAGAGTTCATAAAGTTTGGAAAAGATCGTGCATATAACCCTTCTCAAATCCTTTGTCCATATTCACATTGTTTTTATTCTGGACTAATTAGTCTAGAGTTGTTAGAAGAACACTTGATCTATCTGGGAATAGATCGAAGTTATAAATTTTGGAATAAACATGGGGAAAAAGTGACTATAGCTAGTGGTTGGGATAACAATGCATTTTATGGATAATCTTATATGATTACAATTGTGTAGAATAAAGAAGACCACATTGAGGATGTGATTACAGAGGTGAATGATGATGAATATCAGATTGAGGAAATGACAAGGACAGTTGAAGATAAACCTCATGATTTCCCAAAATTGTTTGAGATGATAAATATTTGTGCAAATAATCCATTGTATGTGGTTTGCACTAAATATATAGCATTTTCAGCAATAATGAAGATGTATAATTTGAAATCATGAAAAGGATGTAGTGACAACAGTTTTATGGAACTACTTGCTCTCTTTAATGAAATGATCCAAGAATATAATGAGCGCCCTAGCTGAACATACGATTCCAAAAAAATGATACGATCGATAGGTATGATCTCTGAAAGAATACATGCCTTCCTGAATGATTGTATACTATTTTTAAAGGATGAAAAATCACTTAATGAATTCCCAAAGCATGGTTCTTATTGATACAAGAATGATGAATCCAGTCCTAAAAAGTTGTATGGTACTTTCCAATCACTAAAAGGTTTAGATGTCTATCAGGAAGTGGGGAGACTATATGGAAATTGATTTTGGAATTCGGATACAATAAATGAAGATGGGAAACTACATCACCTGACACACTCTCCTCAGTGCAAGATAATTTCTCATGTGTATCCTGAATTTGGAAATGATCCGACAAACCTTTGTCTTGCATTATATACAAATGGAGTGAATCCTTTTGGATTTCAAAGCAGAAATCATAGTACATGGATGGTTATGGTGGTAAATTATAACTTGAAACCATGGTAATGAATGAAATGAAAATACATCCTGTTATCTATGCTTATATCAGCACCAAAACAACTGGGTAATGATATTGATGCTTATTTGGATCAATTTATCGATGATTTGAAATTATTATGGGATTCAGATGTTACGTTGTATGATTCTTATAGAAATTATGATTTCAAATTGTGATTAATGGTGTGCGAGATGATAAATGACTTTCCTACATATAGAAAATTTTCAATATATATCATCAAAAGAACTCAACGGTGTTCTGTTTTCGAACAGGGTACACCGTCAATTCGGTAGAAACATTCATCAAAGACTGTGTTTCTAGGGAATCACATATTTCTACTCCAATGTCATAAGTACCGATCTTGGATAACATCATTCGATGGAACTTCATAGGAATATACAACATCGTCTCCACTAACCGGTGATCAATTATTTGAGAAAGTAATATATGTGGAGATTATTTTTGGTAAACAGTTTTTGAAAAAACATTATGAAACCTGGTTGGGAAAATATATTAGTCTTTTTAATTACCATACTATAATTTTTAGTATGTTAGACATTTTCTTGATGTTATTCATGTTGAAAAAAATGTCTGTGATAGTGTCATGGAAATGATTCTAAATTCACCTGACAAAACAAAGGATGTAATTGAGGGTAGGTTGGACATGGATGACATGGGAATACAAGAAGAATTGGCACTAGTAAAGGGTGAAAAACAAAATTTTATTCCTCCAGCTTCTTACACTCTTCCTAGGATTGAGAGATATTAATTTTTAAACTTATTGAATAATTTAATGTTTCCATATGGGTATTCATCAAATATCAAGATTATTATTTCGTTGACTGATTTAATGTTAAAGGGCCTGATATCACATGACTTTTATGTTTTGATGAAAAATCTAATTCCCGTAGTTTTACGTTGCGTTTTTTACAAGAATGTACATCATAAATTAATCAAGATATGTTTCTTCTTCAATGTTTTATACAGTAAATTTATAGACCTAGCGAAATTGCTGACTATAGAAAGGGAAATTTCAATCATATTTTGTGAATATGAAATTTTATCCCGCTATAATTATATGATATGATGGTTCATTTGATGGTTTACATGGTTAGAAAGATTCTAATGTTAGTTTCTGTACACTATATATGGATGTACCCCATTAAATGATATATGAATATTTTGAATGTTTATGTCAAAAATTGAAGTCTTCTAGAGGGTTGTATTGTAGACTGATATTTTTGAGGAAGTTATTGAATTTTTTACTGAATACCTATTCGGTGTGGGAAGTATTGTTCTACCAAAATCTCGTCAAACTGTGCGTCTTGTGAGTGAAGGAATTTCTGGTAGAGATGTTTTCACAATAAATATTACATATTGGGAGTTGGACCACCTTTACATTTTTCATAACACTTTAGAGGTTCCCCATATTTTGAAACCCTCAAAGATATTCTTAGGAATTTTAATCAATCAATGGATGAAATATGGATATCATATACACATAATTAATTGTTTATAGGATGGTTTCAGGATCATATTTTTAAAGAGTTAGATGAAAATATGGATTCAATTTTAGAATGACTTCGATGGCTGGTCAGATGAACAAGTGTGTTTGTATTGTCTTATAATGGTATGTAATTAATGGATATAAATTCTATAAAAATGAAAATTATGAAGACAGTACCATGAAAAATAGTGGAGTTACACCTGAGGCTGAAGTGATGCATGCTTCTAGTACTAAAGAAGGAAATCCAATTTACGTGAATATTTCATACTTTTCCATCATCAAACAAACATGGTGGTTGGATTATAAAACATTCCAAGTGTAGATTTTTCTATAAAAGTGGGTTGATAAGAAGAGTGTTGTTAAAATAGATGAACTGGGATTCATGGAAATTGATTTCAGTAAGGAAGGGTACAAAGATGAAATTTTTATAATGGCAACATAGGCAGTACAATTTTTTCATGTTCCAGATTCCGCAAACCAAAAGTGGTAAATTTTTCTATTATGAACCAAAACCACTAAAGGGTCAAATTAAAATTCAACTGAGGATGAACCTTTCATTGCGATGTCATACTAATTTCTAGGAGGTCCCAATGTAGACAACATTTTGTCTGTTATAGGAGTTCATAATGAAGGGATTTGGATAGTCGATAGAGGGGTCAAATCTCTTCAGCCTTTAAAAAAATTTAATATTTAGGTTATATTTTTTGTAATATAAATTGTGTTACCTCATGTTATTATCTATTTGATAAAGCATTTATGTAATCCAAATTATATTCTAAACCACTTTTTTAGATCTGCACATGTTATTGCTCCCAATCCTAAGGAACAATAGGTCTCTCAATATACGGTTTCTCACAATAGAGAGGAATAACGATGTTCTACACGTGTCGATGCTCCCAATCCTAAAGAACAACATGTTTCTCAACCTGTTTATCCTCCTAGTGTAGGGGTACAACAACCAACTGCACATGATGATGTTATCGATCTAGAAGAACAATTTATTAACAATGTTGAATATGATGAAATTGTAGGTGAAGAAGGACAAATGATACAAAAAAGAATCCTCATAGGATGATGGTGCTAGAAAAAAAATTAAGGTGAAAAGAAAAGGTATCAAATACGAGGTTATATGGAATCAGAGCGACCAATAAGTTAACCCAAACAAGGCCATGTTCAGTAGTTACATTAAAATCATCACTCAGAAATGTGTTCCAATTGATGTAGATTCATGGAACCATGTTGTGCTCATGCTTATGACATTGATATGGGAAGATATTACCGTAGCATTATGATAAAATTTATTTATTTTACTAAAAAATACAATAATGAAACATTTAATTACTCTTCATCATCCCATATAGTGTGAATCTATAGTTGATGGCTCCCATAAGAAATATGTTTTAATTCTTGTTATAAGGATTAACATATGATTTCGTGCAATTATATTGAGACATCATCTTAAATATTCTAAAGGGAAAATAAAAATGCACCCACCACTTATGTATGCACACCTGATAAACCAAGAAGTGTGGGATGCATTTACTGGTCATCATATAGATGTCTCTTTTTGAGTACCTTGTGGATAGTAATACATTGTTTGAAAATATATGTATTCATCACTTTGGTTGCCAATTTTTTATTTATGAAACAACAACTATGTGATGAAAATAAAAAATGGGATGCAAATCCAGCATACCCCTACCGTAAATCAAGGAAGGATTATTCTTCATTCAAAACAAATGTACATATTTTAAATCTATTGTAATACTTTTATGTGGCATGAAACAATGAAATAATTATGTTCCTCTATTTATATATAGATTGATGAATCCAAATCCATAACCACTTCCATCCCATGCCATGTGATATGGAAGGAGGCACATGTAAATAAATATGTGATACTAATAGATGAAAACACATTAAAATTGTGGGAAACATGTATATATATGACATACCAAAAAAATTGGTTTTCTTTAAATCACTATTACATATCAATGAAAAATTATTTTCCTATATTTTTCATACACAATAGTCACAAGAGTCAACACCATATGTACCAGATGACCACCTACTATCGGTGGATTTGAATCGGCCAAAACAGTATGGTCGTGTTAGAGGTGTGGGTTTTGGGGTGACAGCCTGAACATATTTTGAGAAAAAACAAGAGAATGATAAGTGTGAAGAAATGAAAGAAGTAATAGAATGATTATCTACCATTGAAGAACAATTCTAATGGAAGACTGAGTTACTAGAAAATGTTGTGGGGAGGAAGCAAAGAGAAGAAAAAACTCAAGAATGGCCATTTCATGAATATCCCCACCCCACCCCCTGCAGCTTTGAGATGATCCATTTCACACAATGATATGTCTTAGTTTAGGTAATCAATGTTATAATAATTGTTTCTATGACATGTGAATCAGAAAAACAACGATACATTTCCTATACAGATAATATATTGGGTGAAAATGACGTTCATTTATATCTATCAACACCCACTCATTACCATGCAGTGAGGGATACAATGTTCAATATAATAGAAAATAGACTACACAACAAAAAACTTCCAACAGGTCAGGTGAGAGTGGTGATTACCATAGCACATGAGTCGAGTGTTGAGTTGCTTGTTCCACTTAATGAATATGATATTCATACGTTCAACCGAGTTGTTGGACATTTGTCACATGGCCATTAAATCTTATTAAAAACATGTCGACAAGGAGGTATTCATTTCCAATTTATTTTTCAAGCTAATCCTTTAACAATTTATGAAAAGGGTCTGAACCAATGAATATTATTACATGTGGAAAAAGTGAATGGGGTGAAATGAAATACCGAATCAAAACTATCTAATGGATTGACAAACCAATCAAAAAGATCTACCAAAAGTACCTTTATCATACCTATTCTATATATGTATTTACTAACATTGAATTTCCATGTGGATACAAAGTTACAAAATGGTTGTAGTCACATATTTGATTTTGAAGAAATGCTGTATGAATCAAAATGTGAAGACTATATTTGTGTTGAGAATGTAAATGAAATCCTCATCTATAAATGGTTAGGATCCTCAGTTTTAAATGTATACATGAGGTATGTTTTCATGAGTTGTTTTTTCACAAGCTGGTATACTATGTTAATAATGACTAAATAAATTACATAATTTTTTCATGTGTATATATCAAAACCAATTGAAGGTATTTCCCCATGAAAAAAATGGAATTGATAGCCCTCAAACCACCTCTACAAAACAAAAAAATGGAATCCAAATAAATAGATGAAATAATGGCAATCATGGTCAAATCATTTGGAAGAAAACTTTTGAATGATAAACTCTCCTTAATACCAACATTTTAGTGGTAAGACTATACTATTTAATCATATCAAATATATTTTAATTTATTTCATTACATTTTATTTTTTGTGTTTTTAGGAAAAAATGGATTCTCATTGTGGTCAATTTGTATACTCTAAAGATTTATTTCCAAGATTAACTACATTGAGACCCAAAAAACTGATCACATATGATAGAATTTGTGAATAAGTAATACACTACACCCAATGGTTTAGAACTAAACATCATGTTATATAACATAGATTATGTTTTAATGAGGATTATTTTATGATATGGTGGTGCATCAATATCGTAAAAAAAGGAATGAGACTAGGGGATAAGCACAAGGACCCTGATAAGATTTAAAACTGGACAAGTATCAAGGTATATATAATAAAATTTCACTATCCAAACACATATAAAAACAAATTACTTATTTTCCTCAATGTTTATAGAGTGTCTGAATCAAACAAATAAAAAATACTATTGTTATTAAGTTTGTAAATTTATGAGATAGATCATATTCCATGAACAAACTAGCATCCCAAAAAAGGTATTTCAAAGATAATTAATATTTCATTTAAAATATTTATTAATCCTTTGTGTTTTCATATTTTTCAAGTACTACTATGACATTAAAAAAGGTTCATATTCATAAGATGATATATCTTTGTTTAGAAACAAATGGGTAGCATACCTAATGGAAGAAGGTACAAAAATATCATAAAGATGTGACTTGCATATAAGTAGTGGAATATTTCATATTTATTTTTAATTTAATTATCTTTAGTATTAATCACATATGAATTTTTTCCCTTATATAGGTGGATTCCTTTCGTATTTATGGGTCAAGAATGAGATAGAAATCATGAAAATGTCAATTCCTACTACTTATTTAATTAATTTTGTTATCATTTTATCTACTATTTGAAAGTTATTTTCCATATATTATTTATTTAATACATATTTATTTGTTTTAATATATATTTTTAGAAGAGATAACATGTTCCTTTATTTCATTGTTGTCATGCTTTCCATTTCTTTTCTTTGTCGACATACAAACACTACATATTGATTCGATTTTCTTATCCAAAAGACTTTCTCAAATAAACATGCAGTGTTGGATGTTTGATAGAGAAAGAATCTCATAATTTTGGTATCATTTATAGTTATAATGTTTTTGAGACATTGGGATGTGTAGGAATCAGTGGCACCTCAATCCGTCACACAGTGTGACCAGTAAGACTCTAGGTACATCTTTTTATTTAAAATTGACATTAACTTTAGTAAAATAGACAACTAACACATTAAAAATCCAAAACAAATGCATTAATATTATTTTTATACTTTAGGAAAAAGATATATAAGTCATTTAGGACTAATGGGAATCAGTATCACCTCAATCTGATGGATGGTGTGACCAGTATGACTCAAAGTGTTAGTTATGAGTTAAAATCAACAATTTACTTCAAAATGTATCACTCGCTGAAAACTGAGAAAACACACTCAGGTAGTCTTGATAACTTAAGAAATCAATTAATCAATCATTTTTTATGTATAATAATTGTGCTCATGTCAAACTGATATACGATTTTACTAGTATGAATCAATGTGCGTGTTTCCAGTTAAAAATGATATTTTAGTAAAAAAATCGACGTAATAAAAAAAAAGAAAATTTATTCATATTGTATTTATACTTTAAAAAAATTATCCATGAGTCATTTAGAAATTTTAAGAATCACTCACACCTCAATCCGACACACAATGTGACCAGTATGACTCAAAGTGAGTATTTTTATTTAAAATAGAAATTACTTTTAGTAAAAAGGAGAAAGTGATGTAATGAAAAATTAGAAAATGCATTTTAATTGTTTTCATAATTTAGGTAAATGGGGAATGTATCATTTGGGGTGTGTAGGAATCAGCCTCACCTCAATCTGAGGCATAGTGTGACCGGTATGACTCTAAGTGCATATTTTTTATTAATAATTTACATAAATTTTAGTAAAAAGGTAAAATTACCTACTAAAACCAATAAAATACAGTAGGATTATTTTTATACTTTAGTAAAATGATCTATGAGTCATTTTTTATGTGTAGGAATTAGCTGCACCTCAATCTGATGCACTGTGTGCCCGTTATGATTCCAAGTGAGTCTTTTTATTTAAGATTGACATCAATTTTAGTAAAAAGGAACAAGTGACGTACTAAAAACTGAGAAAAGTGATTCTGAATTTTTTATAAATTATTAAAATGATCCATGAGTCATTTGAGATGTGCAGGAATCAGTTTCACATCAATCTAACACATGGTGTGACCGTTATGACTGAAAGTGCGTATTTTTATTTAAAATTGACAACAATTTTCATAAAAGGGAATAAGTGATGTACTAAAAACTCATAAAACACATTTGGATTGTTTTTATACTTTATTGAAATGATCCATGAGTTATTTGGGATGTGTAGAAATCAATATCACCTCAATCCGAGGCAGAGTGCGACTATTATGACACCAAGTGCATCTTTTTTGTTGGGACCAATATGGATGGAGAAGGGTGTAAGATGAGTTTTCAATTTCTAATAGTTGTTTTTTTGTAAAATAAGTCTGAGAAGAATGGAAATCACCTCACTTTTTAAATTTATTGTAAAATAAGGTGATTATTTTTTTATTTGTATTTCACAAAGATCATAAGTTGTTTGGAGAACTTGTGATGCCATCCTTTTGAATAAAAGTGGGAGTAAAGGTGTTACCAAACATATTTAGGTTTGATTGGAATGAAATATGTTGCTGGAATACAGGGAAGTTACAAAACCTTCCATGGAAAATATAATGATGCTAAAGATGATAAATTAAATATTATAAATCATGATAGATAAGATGCATGATGAAAGAAACTATTTGTTGAAGAGTATTTCTCAAAGGATCAAAATATTCTGATGGTGATCTTCATGACTATGATGCAAATCACAAATGTTAAAGGTGAGGTGAATTATGAGTGGAGTATTGTGGAATCACAAACATTTGATGGTAGGATTCATTATTAATACAAGCATTATGAATGGGAAATTTAAATGGATCCTCATGAAAGGAGGAGTGTCATGAAGATATTTTTTAGTGATTCTAAAAATTAAATGGAGGTGGTGGAGCATCGATAATGGTAGAGCCTACAAATATATGGTGACCCCCACTTCATTTTCATGGAATTTATCAGAGAAAATTAGAATGTGATCTGATTTCATGAAAGTAGAGGTGCTCTGTGAAACATGATTTCTATGCAAGCATGAGTATTATGAAAAGACATATAAATTCTTAAGTTATGCTAATTATTTTATGTAATGGGTGCTTCACAATGATGGGATATTCTGCATTAACTCAGTGAAATTTTTGTAGGCAGTTGGTTTGGAAAAGGTAAGCTACTTTGTGAAGTTTGGGAGCTTCTTGATGGGAGCATCATGAATGAGCATTTTAAAAAGTAGTTTTGAATAAATAGATTAGGTGAAAAGAGCTTTCTACATGCATAAAAATTAGATTGGGGTATCAGAAAATGTATCATAATGAATTCCAAGAATTTCTTACCAACTTTTGGGTAGGAAAGTGAATTTTGTTTGGAAGGTAAAATATGTGGAAGTAGATCAAGAAGCACTAAAACATTGTATTGCATCATATTGTGCGAGGAGAAGCACACATTCTTTTGGATTATTTTAAAAGCACTACACCTGTGTAATGGAACATCCTACTCATTGTATTCCACACCAAAGGAATTTTTTCTTGTAGATTGTGTGATATTTGATTATTTCCAACCCACACCGAGGACTAGCTACTCTTGTTGAGTAGTGATCCTTATAAATTATTTTGTTCCTTTAGAAGTGTGGTTGATTTGTGATCAGTAGGGAAATATTTATTTAATAGGAGACAAAGGTTGTTTCATAAGAAAAAAACCATACAAGAAAAATATATCACCGATTCACCCCCTCCCCTTATCAGTGACATTGAATCCTGGCTAGACAACTTCAATTAGTATCATAGCTGAAGGTTTCCATTATTTATTCATTGCTGAATTTTTTAATAGAAGTGGTGATGGAGACTCCGAATTGCATGAAAAGTAAGGGGTTTCCAATATTTTATGGAAAGAATTATCATATATGGAAAGATATAATGATGCATTATCTTATGTCTCTGGGATATGGAGTTCTTGAAGGTACAACTGATGGATTTCCTCCTATTGATAATAAGGTTTCTCTTACACCTGTTGATAAGAAGAATCTTTAGAATGATGGAAGAGATAAAAATGAATTACTCTCATCACATTCTGAAAGTGATTTCATGAGAGTAAAAGGAGTTGGTATAGCTAAAGTTATCTAGGATAATCTTAAAAACATCTATGAAGGAAATTCAAAAGAGGATAAAGAAAAAATACAAATCTAGAGGCTGATTGAAAATGGGTGAATTTGAATCATTTGGGGAATTCATTACAGGGGTAAATTACATTATCAGCATAATTCGATGTCTTGGTGAAAAGTTGGAGGCTTCTACATTTCTTGAAAAGATATTAAGAATTATGTCTGACAAATTTGATAGTAATGTTTCAACATTTGAAGATAGAGACCCTAAAACATTATCTATAGATGATTTACATAGCACTCTCACCACTTATGAAATGAGAAGACATAAGACTATAAAGAGAAAAACAAAAGCTGGTAGAGAAATTCCTTCCAAAGCCTCCATGAAAGAAAATTCTAAAAAGGAACTTGAGTAAGATGATGTTCTCTGACTATGGGAATGAGACATGTAAATTTTTTGATGAAATATTATTATTATTTTCTAAAATGTGAGAATTGGTAAACGTAAATACAAAGGGAAACTTCCCTTGAAGTGTTTTTAATGTGGAGCCATTAGGCAGTTTTTGGATAATTTCCCTCAAAGAAATAGCGAAGAATACAATGATTAAGATGAAAGAAGGAAAAGAAGGCCATGGAGGAGATATGGTGATAAAGATAAATATTTTTCAAGAGGGAAGGATAAAAATTTCTTCAAATCCAAATGAAGAATATTTTTTCTAAATATTAAGACGAAGATAGTGAAGTTGAATATGAGAAATATTTTGTTGATAATACTGGAGAGAATAAATTTATTTCAATAGTGAATAATGATGATTTTAAGAGAAGCTGTTGTTATGATGAAGAAACTCAACTTCAATCTCATCTGAATGAAGAATTGAAAGAATGTTTGATTAAGATCAGAAGACTTGATATGGAAAATATGAAGTTGATAAATGAAAATCCCTCATTAAAAAATAAATATGGTTTTTGGATGAGAAGTTTAATATGGTAAAATAAATTAACGATTTGAAGAAATATCTGGAGAAGTAAAATAATCATAATGAACATTAGGAAATTAAGTTGAAGGAAAAAAGAAGAAGAGGCATAACTTTCCCAACAAAAACTCTCTAAAGTCAAATAGAGGAATATAAGTTTTAATAAATCTATCATAGAAGTTGGTGAATGTTTTAGTAAGTATGAACCCAAGAAGGATCAACAAAAGTTACCTTCAAATATTGAGAAGAAATGTGTAGATATCATTGAAATGAAGAAAGTTGAGAAAGTTATATATGTGGCCGACATTAACAATGTAAAAAAATTAGAAATTTCTAAAAATACTGAGTTTAGAAATATCTCTAATACTTATGGTTCTGATAAGTCTGATAAGAAATATGATCTGAATAAGAAAGTCTCATTTGAAAGAATAAATATTTATGGTCAACAATGTACTGCTAATAAGGTTTATGAGAAACAAGTTCACAACACAGGTTTGTATGAAAGCTTCAAAGGAAAATATTCTTTCTTTGGCTACTGCTAGTATTTTTTGGGATTTGGACTTGCAAAAAATATGTGTCAGTTTAACCAAAAAAATTACTACTAATACAGAAGTTATGTAAGATAAGGTTTGACGGAGAATCAATCCTCTCAAAATAATAATATTGAGAAGGATATTCAAATTAAATCTGAAAAGGCTGTTGTAAATGTTGAGAATAGGTTCCAACCACTAGAAACTATTTTTGAAAATGTGAACAGCCTATAAATCTTTCTAAGGGTTGTGTTATTTTGTTACTAGGACAAAATATCTTTTTAAAATTTATCAAAAGCTATAGGTGAAGAAATAAAAGGAATAATAAAAGGCTCTTGTTGTTGAAACTGTTTTAAAATATATAAGAGGAGAACGACCTTGGATTCTTGTTAGTGGTAGTTCTTATTATAGAAAAGGATAAGTAAAGATGTTAAAGAATGTGAAGGACTTAAAATAAGGAATGGTGACATTTGGAAATGATGAATCTCTGAGTATCAAAGGTGTTGGATCAATCATCATTTGGGATGAAAAGATAAAATACAAGAAAATATTATATGTTGATGGGCTGAAACACAAAATGATGAGTATTTCACAACTTTTTGATGGGGGTAACAAAGTTATCTTCAACAAATATGGGTTTTTTGTAAAAAGTGAGGATGATTGAGAGATAGTTACAAGACTCCAACCTACGAAAGGAAACCTGTTTCAAGTTGGTGAAACACAGAACTATTGTTACTTGGGTATTGTTGAAGAAAATAAATTGTTGTATAAAAGGGTGGGACACATGTATCAGAGAAACATCAGCAAGATATCAAAGCAAGATGGTTTCTGATATACTCCTAATATGTCAAGAAGAAGATATTGGTGTTACACTATCTGTCAAAAAGGAATGATTGAAAATTCTATACATAAGAGAGTTGAAATTTGTTCAAAATGACCCTTGGATCTTATTCATTCTGATATATGTGGGACAATGAGAAAGTAATAAACAAATGGATATAAGTAATTCATCACTTTTAGTGATAAATTTACTCACATTACATGTGTTATGTATATGAGACATAAGTTAGATTCTCTAAAAATGTTCAAAAATTTAGGAGGAATAATGAGACAGAATGTGAGTATTCAGTGAAGAAGCTAAGAATTGATCATGGTGGGGAATATAAGAATTATTAATTTGAAAATTATCTTGAGAATCTTGGAATTCATTATGAGTTAAGTTCACCGTACAAACCTCAAAAATGGGGTTTCTATAAGAAATAACAGAGTTCTGGTGGAAATGGGGTGAAATGTGTTACGCTAACATGATATCTCTCATTACATTTGGAGGCAAGCCATGAGTACTGTTGTGTATATTTAAAACTGATGTTTCTTTTGGAAAAGTTTAGTTATGACTCCGTATGAAAAATGTTATAGAAAAAACTATAATCCTGAAACACTTAAGATTTTTTGGGAGTCCATGTATCATAAAGAAGAAAGGTAGAATCCCTGGATAGTTAGATCAATGAGGTAATAATGGAATTTTTCATGCCTATGCTCTGGGATAAATAGGATATAAATGTTTGAACAAATAAATAGGAATAAATTTTGATTCTACTGATGTGAAATTTCTTATAAATGTCTAGAAAGAAAAACTTATTTTTTCTAATATTGAAGTTGAGAAAGATAGGGAAGATTTTTTTAACAATGCTAATAATGCAGACGATAGTGCAAATCCTACTCAAGAATAAGAATCAAAATCATCCATTTCAAGTGATGAGGATGAAACTAAAATACCTCATCCTAGGCTGAGAAATAATGTGTGGACTCAAAAAATTATTGGTGATCAACATCAGAATGTTCAAACCATAATAACTTCAAATGTTGTTACACACACTTATTTATATTCAAAAGTTAATCAGAATGATGTGAATGAAGATTTTGAGCATCCAGAATAAGTTTAGGAGATGAATGAAGAACTTGATCAAATAGAAAATAATGATACATGGGAACTCATACAAGAATTGGATAATTGAGATGATATTGGTATAAAATAAGGTTTCCGTAACAAGCTGAATGAAGAAGGATAAGTGATAAGGAACAAGGAAATATTTGTTTGAAAAGGTTACTCACAAATTGAAAGTGTTGATTTTCATGAGACTTTTTCTCTAGTAAATGGTTAGAAAAAATCATAATCATTCTTTCTATTTCTACATAATGAGGTTACAATATCATTCACATGGATGTTAAATACACATTCATAAATGGTGATCCTGACCAAGAAGTTTACATTGAGAAACCCTGTGGATTTGTTGTTGGGAAAAATAAAAGTCATGTGTGTAGATTAAAGAAAGACTTTATGGACTAAAATAAGATCTAAGGGCATGGTACTAAAAATTGGACACTTTCTTATGAAATATAAGGTTTAAGAAAGGAAGAGTTGATAGAAATTTTTACATCAAATAATTTCATGAATTTTCTCTCATCATAATTGTTTATGTTGATGACATTATCATTGTTGGTAATAATGAAAGATCTTGTGAATGATATTCTGAAGAGATGAAATAGTTTTTTAGATTTCCATTATAAGAGAAATGAAATACTTTTTTGGGTTAAAAAATTTATATAAGAATAAACACATTTTTATTTCTCAAGAAAGGTATGCTAAAGAACTTCGTAAGAAGTTTAGAATGGAAAATTAGAAACCAGTTTCTATACCAATTTCAGTGGGAATTAAGTTTTCTAAAGATTGTGAAGAAAAAGAAGTTGATCAGAAAGATCTTAGAAAGCTTATTGGATATTTTTTATTTTTGACTGCCTCAAGACCCGAGTTTAAATATAGAAACAATGTGTCTATGATGGAAACTGTTGTTATGTTAGAACCATCAAAAGATAAATTTATAGATCATCAGTTGAGTTTCAATTCTAATATAAAGTTATAACATAAATATGATCTTGAAAAGCCTTATAATCATAGGAAAAAATAAAAAAATGGAGATCTATTGTGGAATAATCATCAAAATATGTTGATCAGCTTGAAACTGAAATTGAATGACTTGAAGAAGTATTGAATGTACAATAAACAACCCATGAAAGCACAGAAGATATAATAGAACTAAATCCCAAAATTTAAGAACAACAAAATGCCATCAATGAAATTACTTTTAGACTAGAGGATAAGTGAAATACTGATGAGGGACTCAAATAAGAAGATGTTACTCTTTGGAGTAAACTCAATAGTGAATCAAACATAGAATAAGAAAATAAGAAAATACAGATTGGAAAATTATCAGATGTTGTGTTACTGGAGAGAGATAAGCATGGTTCTGATGGTGTTGAAAATATTTTGAATGATCAAATACGTGTATGCATGGGAAAAAGTGGAATCGGTTATGATGTTGAAACATCAAATGCTGCAAATAAAATGGGTCAAAATAAAGGTAAACTATAAGTTGGACATGTTGAAAAGTCAACTGAAGTGCAGAAAAAGAAACCCTCATGTAAAACTTAAAGGAGAACTGAAAACTATCCTTAAGAATACAGAAATTATTGGTAGTAAAACTAACTTCTTAAAGAAGGAGACATGAGTATGAATATAAATGAGAAGACATTTCCACTTATGAAATTTCAATTATGTGGTTATTTGGGTCTTACCATGTCATACTGCGAAGAAGCAAAGAGTAATTTGAATGGGGATGATCTAGGAAGTCAACAAAGGAGAAAAAATTCACATCCTACTTCTTATAGAAGAAATAATTTCTATGGATATTATTCTCATTGTTCTATGTTTAGCCATAAATCTGTTCATTACAGGAAGAAGAAATACATGAACTATTCATACAAAACATAGAGTCAAGTCAATACACATAAACCAGATGGTGTTGCTCTTACAAAAATGTTTTCTCCTCTGGAAGAAGATTGTGAGTATGAAGATCCATCCCCCATGGAAGAGAGATATGAATCTCCATCTTTATCCTTCACTCAATATAATATTTCATGGAAGGAAATAAAAAAAATTGAAAATTCCAACCTTACAAAAGTTTGTATCAAAGCTAAAAAGAGAAATAACACCTAGATCCTTGATTGTGGTTATCCATCCCACATGACGGGTAATACCTGAATTATTAACAAAAGTTATTAAAATGGTCAATAGAATAGTAAGGTTTGGTAATGATGGTGTGTTGAAGATGAGGCTGTGGAAGTACTGTACTAGCTAATAGTGATCTGAAGAAAACTAACATTCTTTATGTGGATGGTTTACATCACAATATCGTTAATGTGAGTCAACTCTATGAATTAGGAATTATAATGACTTTCAATCAAAAGTGTTTAACTATAAAGGGAATGACCAGGAATTCTATCATGAAAGACTGCAGAATAGATAACAACTTATATCAGGTTGATAGTAAAGAGATCCTTTTATATCCAACAGTTGAAGAAGAAACCAACATGTTGCATTGAAGGTCGGGGCACATTAATCAACAAGACATGGAAAAGATATCCAAGATTAAGATAGTCATGAACATTCCCAATCTGAACCACGAAATGGAAAATAATTGTAATGTTTGCATACAAGGGAAGTTGGTCTCAAGTTCTTATCATCCAAAGAAGAAAAGGGAATGAAATCATATCGATCACATCCATTTAGATGTACGTGGTCTGATAAATATTGTTGGAAGAAATGGATAAAGGTACATTGTTCATTTAATATATGACTATAGTATAATGGCTCATGTGATGGTTATGAACATGAAACGAAAAGTGCTTGATTACATGAAAGATTATCACCGAACCATTAAGAATGATACTGGATGGAAAATCAAAGTCATGAGGTCTGAAAGTGGAGGGGAATACACAACCATTGAGTTTGAAAATTACATGGAGAATCATGGAATACAACATGAGGTGGATGTTGTGATAACCCAATGGAAAAATGGAGTTGTAGAGTGTAGGAATAGACAGGTGAACTAAATGGATATAACTATGCTGATTTAGGGTAATAGCCCTTGAAATTATTGGAAATAGTCTTTTCAAGATGTGGTGTATGTTCAAAATTAAACAGGGATTTATATGGGTGAAAACAAGAAACCATATGTGTTGTGGGATGGGAGAAATCCCAATTTGAAGTATTTTTGTGTTTTCGGAAGTAAATGTTTTATCAGAAGCAAAGAAGGGAATCAAGGAAAGTATGGTAATTTGGTAGAAGAAGTAATATTCCTCAGATATTCAATGAATATAAAAGCATACAAATGTTTCAATAAGCATCTCAGAAAAATTGTGGAAAGTATTGATCTTATGATAATTTAAGATAACCAAAAATACCATGAGGGGGTCTTATGCTGATGTGATTGAAGATATAGAATATCATAGACATGGAACATATTAAAATGAAAATGTAGAGGAAGGAGTGAAAAAAAATCAGAGGTCACAACAGGATGTTTATTTCAAAGAAGAATCAGAATATGAAACTGTGGCTGAAGAAAATTCTTCTAAACCTCACAGGAGAAATTGAAGATCATAAATTGATCAATCCAACATCATTGGGGATTGGAAAACACCCAAATAAAAAGAAGAATGAGGAATAATACACAATATTTTTTCTTAACAGTTGTGGAACCATCCTTATTTGAATATGCATCAAAGGATGAATCATGGGTTAAAGCATTGAAGGAATAGTTGAATCAAATAGACAACAACTAAACATGGGTTATAATTAAGATACCAAAAAACCAGAATGTGATTGGCATGAAGTAGATTTTTTAAAATAAATTTTATGATCATGAAAATTTTATTAGAAATAAGGCATGGCAGGTGTGTAAAGTCTACTCATAGATTGATGGTGTTGATGTTGAAGAAACATTTTCTTCGGTGGCTAGACTGCAGTCAATCAGACTTTTTCTTTCCATGAAAATTTAAAGAGAATACAAAGTTTATCAAATGGATGTTAAAATAGTTTTATTTAATGGTGTTGTTGAAGAAGAAGTCTACATAGAACAACTAGTGGGTTTTCAACTTGGAAATGATGAAATGAAGGTTTCACTGACTGAAGAAGGAGATCTTTGGTTTGAAGCAGGAAACACGAGTGTAGTATTACTGATTAGACTCCTATCTAAAGAAGCTATAATCTAAAAGAGGAGGATTGGATCGCAATATATATTTGAATAATTCATAGAAATATCATTTCATGGTGCTGGTGTACGTAGATGATATTATATTTGGTGGCAGTAGGCATGGATCAATGGATAAATTTTCCAATCACATGAATTCAAAACTTGAAATGTCTATGATTGGTGAACTCACATATTTCTTAGGACTTCAAGTGATTTATAGGAAAGAATACACATTTATTTCGTTTGAAAAGTATGAAATAGAATTACTAAATAAATTAAATTTTCAAAACTCAAAACTAATGTCGACTCTGATTACATTTGGAATTAAATGTTGAAAGCATGAGGATGAGACTTCTGTAGATACCACAATGGACAAGAGAATCATTGGAAGCTTATTGTACCTGACATCGACTCGACCAGATATAGTCTTACCAACATGTATGGAGCACTTTAAGAGTAATACAAAGTAAGATCATATGGAGGTAGTGAAAAGAATCATGAGGCATGTTCAGGGCACTCACAATTATGGTTTATAATTTCCTATAGGAAGAGACGGTTAACTTTTAGCATTTTCTGATGCTGATTGGGAAGGAGATGTTGTTTATAAAAATTACAAAAGTGGTGAAGAATTATTTCTTGTTAAGAAATGTGTAGTCTCGTTGAGTAATAAATAGGAAATTACTTCTCTCAGTACTTTTGAAGTTCAATTTATATCTGCTACAAAGGCATGCACTCAACTACATTGGATAAAGAAATAATGAATTGATATTGGTGATGAAGTGAAACAACCGATGGTGATTCACATTGATAAAAAGATTGAAATTGGTCTTAAAAAGGATTATGTTCATCATTCTCATGAGAAAAATATTGAAATAAAATATCACTTCATTACATAAAAAGTTGAACAATGCGTGATTAAAATGGAAAATGATGGAACTAATGAGAAAGTGGCTGAAATTATGACCAAGCCACTGGTAGTGGTTTTGATTGAGAAACATCCTTTGAACCTTATTGTTAAACCACCTCCTGGTTAATATGGAGGTCATGAGGCTCCCCTCTCCCCAATTTAAATAATTATTTTATCTGTTTGTGGAAGTGATGTAGTTTTATGGGGGAGATATAATCCAGGGGGAGTATGTTCAGAGGTCTAAAATGTATAAATATCAGTCTTTGGGGGTTATTTACAATGGGGGAGAATGGATAAATTCAATGTAGAAATGTGTAAAATAATGTATAATAATTTTTAAATGTGAAGAATTATGGAAACAAATGTAGAAATGTGGAAAATGATGGAGAAATTAAAAAAATTACAATGAGGAAGAATGATGAGTTACAAAAGGGAAAATGAAGGGAGAAAATGAGAATGGATAAAACACTTAGGTGTTATGAGAAAACAGTTAAGCATTCTAAAACACAAGAACCCAACTCTTGTTTCCCCTATTATTTTCTACACTGAGCATTTATCATGTAGACTTAGTGTGTTGGATAGGTTGTTTCTTGCATATCAAGGTTTGTTTGTGGTTGGTGCTTCATTGAATTTATCTACAGATTGCCAACAAACCCAAAGGGAGAGATTGTTGGAACAAATATTTTCCATTACTGGAAAGGGATTATGGTTTGTATTTTTTGTCAATCCTCAACATGGAAGATCAGGGATTACATGTAAGATCATGGATTTTGAAAGGAAAGGGATATTATAATTCAAGCTGATAATAGTGTTGAAAGAGGCATTGTTTCCCATTTGTTGGCCTATAGGATATTGTTGGCCACTATCTCTAACTATAATGGTTTTAATTATCACAAATCATGTCACATATTATAACATATATCATAACTCATTATAAAAAAGTCATGTCTTAATCACAAGTCACATAACTTACCTCAGATCCTAAATCATGTCAGTTCCTAAGTCATGTCAAAACTTATCTATTATATGAGATTATTTTAATAATATAACTAATTAAGATTGTTTAAGTGTAAACAAGCTTGTAACTGATATCTATGTGTAACTATGGGTATTAACACATTCTTACATTATTGTACTATAAGACAAACAGAACACCTAATATTTTCTATGTATGAGTCACTAGAACCGATAGAAGAACTGATACACTGATAGATGAGTCACCGAATGATGTCTCGCTGATAGGAGGATTCACCAATGATGTCTCATTGTTAGATTACTCACCGACAGATGACTCACCAACCGACGACTCACCAACTGATGAATCACCAACTAATCACTCACCAACTGATGAATCACCAACAGAAGATTTACCGACTAATGTCTCACTAACAGGACAACTCACCGATAGGCTTTTTTAATTTTAATTTTTTAAAATTACTTGTAATTGTCATATTTGAGTCATTTAATGATACTAACATATTTAATAATAATTTTTAGGACTTTTAGTAGATAGTATGAGGTACGATGTACCTATTCACATAGAAAGATCATGCTCTATGTCGGCCCTCAAGAATAAAAGTTTTCTGAAGAGAGAAGCAGTATGAAGAGTAGTGTACCCACTTGAGATACATATAGAAGAACATATGTGACTCTCATGCACCTACTATGAACTCAAGAACAAAAGGAATAACACAAGAAGAAATATCCATCATGATGTACATCGAATTGACAAACTACTTCAGCAAAACAAAGAAGGGGAAGAATATAGCTGCAGAACCATATATGTACTTGGAAGCTAGAATACAACACTCGATTTTAGTTTCAACATCCGGAGGAGGACTCAAACCTCATCTCAGCTACATCTAAAGAGTCCAGAGTGGCATCTCAAGACACACAAAACCTTCCAAATCCTTTCTCAAATTTATTTTCTCTGTTCTATGAATTTTTACATAATTTTGAGTAGAGTGTGTATCTATCTGTAAATTAAACACTTTAATATATATAAAACTAAAGGATATAAGATATAATTTCACTCATACCTTCTTGTATATTTTTTACTCCCATGAATATGTGTGGAAGAGGTTCTTGTGTGACCTAGTAGTTAGTACCCCCAAAGAACTGTGGTAGAGGTCATGTGACCTAGACAACTTGTGTGCTGTTGTGAATCCTGATCCAGGGTGTGGATAAAACTTTCAATTAATTTACACTTCTTGGTGGTAGGTGATCACTATGTCGATAGAATTAGGTCTCTTCTTGATACTGAACCTCTTGTTTCATTTCTGTCATGTTTCTACTTTTAGTTTTACTCTAATTTATCACATATTTCATAAAAATAAATTGTAATCTGATAGTTAGTCTTAAAAAGAGTTTAAAATTGTATTGACTCATTAGGGTAGTTTCAGAAGTTTTATTAATTATCAAATTGATATAACTGAGAACTAATCAACCTTTGAGAAATTAATCAAATAGTCAATTTCTTATAAATCCACTACTTGCTAACTCGTCAATTGAATTGTAAATTTGGGGAAATTTAAAATAATACTTTTAAAAAAAAGATTATATAGAAACTCAATTCACCCCCTCTTGAGTTTCATACTCCGACCAACATTTGGTATCAGAGGAGTTCCTAAAATCCATTTTTTCAAAATTTAAAATTATCAATCTGTTTAAACTAGTTTTCAACTATGATTTTAGTTGTGTTTCGAAGATCTCTAAATTTCTATTAGTTCTAATTTTTTAGTTCTGTAAAAATATACACTTTAGTATTTTAGTATGTATAATACATTGGATGGTGCTACTACCAACAGACTACCATTCATTAATGGAACAAAGTATTCACAATGGAAAATTAAAAATAAAATGTACATAAAAAGTATGGATTTTGAGATTTGGTCTTCCATTGTAGATAAATATAAGATTTATTCTATTGACAGGAACACTTGGGATGATCCAACTAATATTACTTATAATAATAACTGAAAATCCATGAATTCATTATAATATTCTTTAAGAGATGAATAATATAACAAAAATTCTTGAATGTCAAACAGCCCATGAAATTAGGGATACTTTATCTATTTCACATGAAGGAACCTCTAGTGCAAAGGAAATGAGACTTAACAACTATAATATTAAATATGATAACTTTAAAATTAATCTTTATGAGCCTATTTCTGAAATATATCTCAGTTTTAATGAAATTTTGAACACTATGATCTCTCTGGGAAGAGATGTTACATCCAAGGAACAAATTATGAAAATACTCAGATGTTTACTAGATAGATGGAGAGGGACCACTGTCCAAATTAGAGAATCTTTTGATATTATAAAACTACTAGTAAAGGAGTTGATAGGAATGTTGATGATGTATGTGGAAGAGTTAAAAGTCAACAAGGAAAAGGATGAACCTAAGAGAAAATCCATAGCCTTCAAGACTACTACCTCTAAGAATAAGGAAAAAAGAGAAGGTTCTAGCCTCTATTGAAAGATCCATTTTTGATGAATCAACATCAGATAGTGATGAAGAGATGGCTCAGTTGTACATATGATTCAATAAATTCTATAGGAATAATAAGTTCTTTAGGAATACCAATTATAAAGGAATATATGATAACAATAGAAACTGGAAACAAGACTATAAAATAAATGAAAAATCAGGGGAGATTGTCTGCTATGATTGTAAGATAAGAGGATGAGTAAAAGTAAACTTTACAATGTTAAAATACAAAAAAAAAATTATGAAAAGAAAGATAAGATGTATAAGAAAGCTTTGAAGGTCACCTGGAGTGCCTCTAAGGATAGATCTAGTGATCATCGTCATCTCATGATGAGAGAGATGACATGTCAAATATGTGTTTTATGAAAAAAAAAATTGAGGTATCCTTATATTCTCCTATACATAATTCGTACTATTCAGGAGATGAAATGGATTATAAAAATATGAAAAGTGATGAACTATTTGAATACTGTAACATGCTGGAAGAGACATGAAATGAATTGAAATATAAATATAAATCTTTAAATAAAAAACATGCTCACACTGTAAATATTAACTCTAAACTTACTACTGAAATGGAAAATAACGCTCAAATGCTCAAAGAAAACAATGAACTAAAAATGTATAATGATAAATTGAATAAAGATCTAGAAAATTTTACCAATGGGAAAAAATAATCTTTCAAAATTTTTTGATAAACAGATAGATCCTAAGTACACATATAGTATTGGATATCGGCATGGACAAAGAAAACCATATAAAACACATTTTGTAACTAAATCATAAAATCCTATTATTCTACCTAAAAAACAAAATTCTGTAGCTAGTTCTTATTCTAAAAAATATTTTACTACCTCTAAATTTTCGGGACCTCACTACTGGAAATGGGGTTTATCCCCATGCATATGTTCCCATGGATTAAAGAAATGTCGGGATAGATTCTTTTTAATTGTCTATACCCACTGTTTTATTAAAACTGTGGGTATTCAACCCCTAAGTATCGGGCTCCATCGCGCTCCCCCCACTTCAACCCTACTAGTCCAACCTCCAACTCCTGATCATGTCCTCCCATCCCCGACCACTGCCTCTAGGACATCCGACCTCCACCTCCCTGCCCTCTTCTTCCCTATCTTACCTCCGCCTCCTGGCCATCTGACCTCCGCCTCTCGGCCATCTCTTCCCCTCCCCGGCCTCCGCCTCCTGGCTCCGCCTCCACTCCCGACCTGGACCTCCCAAACTTCGCCTCCACCTCAACATCCTGGACTTCACCACACTGCCCCCATCTCCTGCAATGTCCCTACTCCCCCCTCTCACCTCCACCTCAAAAGGAAGTTCATCACTTTTCTATTTTTCTACTCATTCTTCTTTGGAATTCCCTTATATAACATGAAAAAAACCATTCCATATAAAATTTTCCAATCTACGAATTAGAAATAAAACTTAATTATTGTCATGAGTTACTCTTATATATACAAAGAGTGTTTTCCTTTTCTAGATTACATGTATATATCAAACCATTTGTAGATTTTTTCTTTTTGAGGCAATCCTTATGTATAGGATCCAATATAAACCTTACTAATGTTTCCTCTTCAACAATTTATTATGCATCATCATGGAAGATATTATGTATAATAGGTTAATGTTTTTCATTTTCCTACCCAGTTTTGTTTAAACATAAATCATGGAGAAATACTTTTGTTTATGCGATGGTTTATTCCTATAACATCTTGAATAACCAATGTTCTCAATTTCTAGACTTAATTTTCCAAAAATATCCAATTACATATCTTCCAAAGCTCTAACCTTATCCAAAAATCTTCAAACATATCTTCACTAATTAATTTATAGACTTACGCTTCAAAAAAAACTTCTATACTTAACTTCAAAACTTCTTGTTAACAAAAAATTCTTCTCATAACATCTTGGTTCTCTAATTCTATAACATACAACATCCAGAATTCACAACCATTACATCCACTATCAATTTACTTTTAGAATATCATGTTTTAAATTTTTAACAACATCACTTATAGAATATCTCCAACCCCACTTCCAAAACACTTTTCATAACTTGTCATTCTTCAACTTATATTCCTAAATAACTTCCAAACAATCACAAAACTCCAATTTTTGACTTCTATTATCAAACACAATTATTTATTAGAAAACAGAACACTTATTTTAAACATATCCATCACACAACCTCCTTGTTTAAACATTATCTCCCTTTATATTTTTCTGATAATTCTACTATAAATCCTACAACAACTATTAACTATAAATTATTCAAAGGATTACATATTTATGGTGTATTATTTTCACTCCCCTTTTTTTAAATATAATGAAAATGGACTTTGTATTCATATTTTTATTTTCATTCTCCCCCTTTATTCGATAATTACATAATGTTACCTTATTATCTATACTCCCCCATCATCCATACAATACATGTTATATATTTTTAATGGTCTCCACTAAGTCCTTGTTGGTACATTTTTATTCTCCTAAGCTTTTAAAATCCATATTTGGAGAATTAATTCTCTCACATTCTAATTAAATTCATCTACAACCCATTTGATATTGAGCTCTTTCAACCTATCCCTCAAAATCCATCTCTTGAAAATTTGGATCCATTTACCACATTCAAGCCTTTAGGTTATCTTTAAACCATGTGTTGATTAAACCTTAGGATATTTTACCACTGTCAATTCCACTTGTTAGATATAAATAATTCCTTAATTTTATTTTCTAGGATTTTAATCATTTCCTTTCTTCATCCATGTTTTAATAAAATATTTTTGAAAATATAATTTACTACTTATCATTGAGTTATTGATGAATACTTTATTCTTAATAATTCGGAACTCGATATAGTCAATAACATCAAAGATGTGCATGCGACTCACTTACTTATATAAACATGTATAACTTGAGATTTTTCTTTCTTCTACACATACTGTAATCTAAATCATAATTAAACAAAACCAACAGAAAATATACAATAATGTATTAAGTGTGTGAGTCACACCACATGTTTAACTAATAGATATCACTTTTTCATGATGGACTTATGACACCACACGATATCAATGAACCTTCTTTTCCTCACATGTCTATCCTTTTTACGGATAACAATAAACATTTTATGTGTTACCATCCCCAAATCCCCCTAAATGCATTTAGTTATTTACAAAAATTATATAGTTAATACTTTAAACAGTGTAACAATTTTTTATGTTATGAAACGTTACTTCCTACAAATTTTGGTATCTTAGAAAAAACAATAACCTAACACCACATTATTAGCACACGAACAAATAAACATAAATTTCATGAATGTTATTATTAAATAGATGTTTTTTATTATATTAATTTTAGTAGCCTTTTAAAAATTTACATATGAAATGATATCATTTATCAATTACCAAATTTCACATAAAACTACTGAAATTTTTATATGAGGATTTGAAACAACTTTAATTCTCTATGAGGCTCTACATCATTTGAGCCTCTTCATCACAAGATGAAATTCCAAATTTAGCATACAAATCTAAAGTGGTTTCTCAACACCATTTATTGAGTCATATAAGTCCATGATACCATTTTATATTTTTATAACAATTAATATATCTAATAAATCTGATCCCACTTATTGAATTTATCTCCTATTATCATAATCACACCCCTCTTAAATTTTCATCACTTCAAACAACACTTAAAAAATATCAGAACACATTGGGAGAGGGATCCTTCCCATCCATCCTCACGTTAAGGATTTTGTTTTGTATTAGTAAGCCAAACCTTTTTATACAAATATTTTCCTAATCATAGATTACTGTGTTTCAAAAATGTTATTTCCCACTATTTGAGGCCATCATTTACCCCTATATATAAATTACCTCTCATTATTACCCTTAATATGAACCAATTCTAATTATCACATTCTAACAACTACAAATCTAATGTCTATAATGGCCAATGATCATATTATGGACATGTAATGTTCTAAATTTATAAGAATCATTTATTTATTTATTATGAAATATCACACAAATAATTTATTCAATGGTAAATTTCAATATAAAAAGTAGGGGTCATTACAACCATGATGTAAACATGGATTTTTATAGATTTTCATTATTAATTTTTCTTAAACATATCTCGAATTCACTTATTACCCATCAATGGATATTATTCTAGTAAATAAAACATAAAAATTTCATTCAATATCCCTAAATGGATTTTATTCATTAACAATTTCATAATAATTAAACACTAAAAATGTTTTTTAAACATTGAACTATTGTAATGAATAATGGTTTTCCTAGAATGTGTATAATGCCTGTATATCTATAAAGGAGTATTTTACATTGAAATTTTCTTTTTTATTTTCCATCCATGAACACTTGGGAGTGTCTTTTTTAACTTTTTTCTTTAGTTTACATCTCAAGGTAGACATTTTTTCCTTTTTTTCCTACTTATTCAATCATGGACTCCTCTTGGAATTAAATATGTTTTTCTTGCTACTAATATTCTTTGATTAATTTAATAATAAAATTGATTGTAATGAATTTTTTAAATATGATTTACATTTTTTATTGAAAGATAATTTATTTCTTGTTATAGAGTGGATAGAAGCTGGATATATCGTACCGATCATATTTCAACAGAGATTCAAAATAATTTGGAGAATTTTTTAGATTTTCATTTAAAAATGTGTTATATGGAGGTTGTATATAGTGTCCCTCCTATTATTATGTTGGAAGACCATGGTTAAGATGACAATAAGTTAGTGACCATTTAAGGAAATTTGGATTTTAGGAAAACTGTAATGTTTGGTTTCACCATGGAGAGACGAGTCAATCTTCGACTGTTCATAAATGAAATGAACAAAGTGACATGGAGAATTTGATATTTTATTGGTATCCAAATGTGCATCATTTTGAGAGAGATATCATGTTGGTGTAACAAGAATATGATATCCATACACATGAGGAAAATATTGAAGATGATGATGTTGAGAGAGTGAAAAATTTATTGGATGATGCCAAAACTCCAGTATATCAAGAATGTACTAAAATGAGCAAGTTGGGATTTTTAATGCGGTTATATCATGGGAAAACCATGTATGGGATTTCTAATACCTTAATTGATGATATTCCTACATTTTTAAAGGACTTTCTTCCTGATGGTGTGGATATTCCCTCAAATCATTGCATGGAATGGAAGTTAATTAAGTAGGTTGGATTTGCTAATAATAATGTCCATGCTTGTCCAAAAGATTTCAGTTTATTTTTTGAGGAAACAGGTGACTGAAATGACTATAAAGAATTTGGTACATGTTGATAGAAGAAAAATGCAGATGGAACACCATCTTGTGTGCCACAGAAAATCATGTAGCACTTTCCATTGATTCCCATACATCAAATTCTATCAATGTCTCTAGAAATCGCAGTCAATATGCGATGGCACAATGTTAAGATAATTAAAGGTAATAATCATCTAGTACAACCTGCATATGGATTATCATGGTGAATATTTGATGCACAACATCCTGATTTTGCAACTAAGGTGAGTAATGTCAGATTGGGCCTATCATTTGATGGTTTTAATCCGTTTGGTCAGATGCTTACTGATCATAGCACGTGGCCGGTTTTTATTCATGTTTATAATCTACCTCTGTGAATGTGTATGAAATAACCTTTCACTTTCATGAATATACTGATATATGGACCTTTGGATCCAGGTAATGATATAGATTTCTACTTGCTACCTTTAATAAAAAAGTTGAAACAACATTGGGATTTAGGTTTTTAGACACTTAATGCTTCTTCAATGAATACATTTTAGATGCATGATGCCCTTCTATGGACCACAAATGATTTCCTTTCCTATGAAATGATTTCTAGGTTGAGCACGAACGGAAAACTATCATGTCCTGTTTGTAAGAATAATACATGATAGAGAAATCTTAAATATTGTCATAGTTTCAGTTTCATGGGGCATCGCGGATTATTACCAATGGAACATCAATATAGGTAGAATTTGCGGAGGTTGATAATAATTTTGAAACTAAAGAACCACCTCAATGTATGTTAGGAAGTGATATGCTTAATGAATTGACCAATTTCATCTTTTCATTAGAGAAAGGTCGTTGGAAATCTCGAAAGAGGAAGAATGATGATACCGAAGTCACTTACAATTGGAAAAAGAGAAGTATTATTTTTCTGTTTTCATATTGGTCTACTAATTTATTATGTCATTGTTTATAAGTGATGCCGATTGAGAAAAATATTTGTGAAATGTTACTTTCAATTCTTTTGATTATTAAGGAGAATACCAAAGATGTCTTCTGATCTCGTCGGGATTTATTGGATTGGGATATTCGACCAGAACTACATCCTGTTTGTATCGGTGAAAACAAATGGAATGTTCCCTGTGCTTCTTATGTGATGACACCGACAGATAAAGATCAATCTCATGCAGTATTAGAGAATATCAAGGTTCTAGATGGCTATTCCAACAACATATCTAAACGAGTCAACCTAAGACATTTGAAATTGAAATCCCTAAAAACTCATGATTATCACATCCTTCTTCATGAATTGATTCCAATAGAAATTCAGAATTTTCTATCCAATTATATATGGGTTGAAGTGATTCGGTTGTGTCAATTTTTTAGAGACCTTTGTGCTAAAAGGTTACCCAAATCATTGTTGATAAAATTTCAGTAAGAGGCACCGTTAATTTAATGTGAGTTGGAAAAAAAATTCCTCCATCCTTTTCACTTGTGTGCTGCATTTAACAGTTCATCATCCAACTGAGACACTTCTTGGGGGACCAGTCACTTTTCGGTGGATCTACCCCACTGAATGAAATATGTGCACAATGAAGTCATATTTCACAAATAAGAATTATCCTGAAGGATCCATTATGAGGAGTTATCTATCCCAAGAATGTATCTAGTTATGTTCAATGTATTTGTATGATGTGAGCATAAGACATAATTGACCAATGAAAAAAAATATGAGCAGTATGAGGAAATTCAACCCTCATTTCCATCTCTTCCCCAAAAAGGTGGAATTATCGGGTCATATACATTGGTTACATTGAGCTTTGAAGATCAGAATATGGAACATCATACAGTCTTGTTTAATTGTGATTTGTTAGATGCCAATATCAAGTAAGTTATTTGAATATATATATGTCATATCATATGATATCATATCACATATACCTTATACTTTTATTTTCATTTTATGTAGAGAACATAATCAAATTATATGTAGAGTTCATCGGTCTTTGCCGTTGAGAAGGAGAGAGGCTATGCATATCTAAGAGTTCCCAACTTGGTTGAAATCAATGGTATGACTATAACAATAAATACTTAAAAAATTAGATATATATTTTATTATATTACACATCTTTATTTCAGGTATTGAGTTTTTTTGATGACTTCATTTCTCTAGAATTAAGAGTGTTGGATTTTGGACCCAATTCATTTGTTCGTGACTGCAAATAAATAATAATCAATGCATATAAATTTGTTACAACTAATAGAGCGCTGAAAATGAGAACACATCATGATGGAGTTGTGTTAACTGCTAAAACGGATTGTTATTCTAGTGCATCAGATAGTCAACGTCGTTATGAAGATGTTTATTATTATGGACTGGTTGAGAAAATATTGTTATTGGACTACTACTATCAAGGTCGAGTCATTATGATAAAATGTAAATGGTTTGTTTCAATGATGCGACAAGGTACATTTATTGATGATTTTGGATTTAGAGTTATTTACATGAGTCGATTCCTGCATACTAATGAACCATAAATTTTGGCATCAATGGAAAAGACAAGTGTTTTATGTGAAAGATCATTTGAAACCAAATTATGGTGTCATTAATGAAGTAATCCCAAGACATATTTTTCATAATTCTGGGGATGAAATTTTCACCATTGATTCCCCCATAGGTGTTAGCTAAAAAGTTGTATTTGATGACACAAATTGCCCCATTGTGAGAGATGATGTTGAACCTAAGGTAGTGGAGGCTAATATATAAAATCAACCATATATATTCAGAGTTCATTCAGTTTACCTATAAATGAGTTTATCAGGTTGGTACTAATCTAATTACATTATTTTAGTTTTAGTTTGGAATGATATGTTTGTATTAGGATTTTATGGTTTCGTTTCATTTAATTATATTTATTTCAATTCAGAAAACTGGGTTCAAAATGTGTTTTTAAAAATTGTATAATTGGTTGTAAATTATCATTACTGAAATATGTTATGAATTTTTTTTTGTCTTCTTTGGCTTCTAAGTTGTATATATGATTTTTAAAAATTGATGCTAAAAATATTTATTTCATTCTTATGCAGATTATGAAGAAAACTACAGAAGCTCGCAAGAAGAGATTATTTGATGTTGATCCTATTAGACGCGAGTGTGTGTTGTCTTCAGTGAGTATAATAATTCTAATATTTATCTTCTGCATTACATATAATATCATGTTCATATTTTTGATAAAAAAAATTTAGGGATATATAACTCCAGATAATCCTCTTCTTAGAATGGGACCGAGCAGGGACCCTCCTAGACCTAGGGAAATCTCCCACCTTACCACTCCCCACACTGACCCATCAGTGGCCATCCCATCTACCACACATGTCCAACCTCTGCTTGAGACCCCTAGGATGTTCCTATACATGTCATTTTCATCATCCCATTTACCCTCTTTTTCCCATTCCATGTCCACTCCGACTCGACCAATGTTCTCACCTACACAATTTACATATCCATTCATGTATCCCCAGACCTACTATGCATATTCGGACATGTCTACACCACCTCCTTTTAATACCTTCCATCCTTCACATATTGAGTATGTTCCTTCAGTTTCCACTCCTGTTCATGATGATCATCCAGAGCATGCTGTGGAAAAAATACTTCCTTCGGAGGACGCTGATCCAACACAGTCCATGGACACCTCACAGCTTATTAAAGAGCATGCATCAGGTTTTTTTATTATAAATGTTTCAAATTATTGAATTTCACTTTTTTAATATTTTATTGTCACTTAACTCTTCTCTTTTCACCTCTTATCTTATGTAGTGGGATCTTCTAGTAGGCAATGTGGGTGCACTCGAATGCGGGATGCCTTGAATCGTGAAACTCATATTATGGTGGATTAAAATTCTCAAAATACAATGGTAGGTAAAAATGATAAGGAGTATAGAAGTTTAATGGATACTTTAGCCAAATATCATGATATCGTTCTGGTGGAACCGGTCTCATGGAGACAAATCAGTGCTAACATCAAGGATAGGGCATGGGCGCATATATGGGTACAGAAATTTTATAAATTTATATTTATATTAGAAATGCATTTATATGACTTAACATGTTCGTTTCATAGTTGATTCAACTTTCCTAATGGTGAATCTGCCAATGCTGCCAGGTTGAGTGATCTTGGAGAGTATTGGTGGTCATACAAGTATGAGTTACATATTTGTTAGAGGAGTTGAGTGGGTACTGAGTTAGAGGGTGTACCCATTAACACTGACTGTCCAAAAAGTCAATATCAAAAAATGATCACACATTGGAAGACTAAAAAATATAAGGTACTACCAATCATTATTGGTTTTGATATAAAATTGAATTTTTATTACTTGTATTTTTTAGTTTCTTAAGAAGTGTTAGCAAAAAACAAAGAAAACAAAGATGAAATGACATATATACACACATTGGGGCACACTAAAATGACCGAGCATGAGAAGTAGCTAGAACGTTTATCTGAATTAAAATAATGTCCTTATTTATAACATGTCATCATAAATTATTCATGCCTTCCCTTAGTTAGCCCATGTATCCTGGAAATCACATCTTATACTAGGAGAAGGCTTCTCTATTTTTCCTAAACAAGTACTATATTTCCTGGAATCCCACTTCAGAAAACCATTTCAGAAAACCACCAATTAGTTATGACTATCATTTACCTCAATGTTTGTAGGTCTTTGTTGCAACTCACATCAATCCATTTTTTTTTGCATTCATCATATATTGTTGTAATCCAAATTTTTTCATTTCTCATATGTAGCAAGATGTATTGGTCATTGAAGGTCATGTACCTCATGCCAAATTATTCTACTTGAGTAGTAAAAAAATATAACTTTAGTTAATTAACAAACAAAAGATAAAATAGTAAGTTTTATTATTTATATTTCAAACATTTATACAAAATTCATAATTTAATATTTTTATAATTTCAACAATCTGCATTGGAGGCCATGTATGAGAAGGAATATGACAACATTGGGCCAAATGATCATTTGGGTCAGGTGTTAGGTGTGGAGAATCCAGGAAGAGTCCATTGTAGACCAGCTAAAAACATCTTCCCCACTAGGTATTGATCACCACAAAACTCCTCTAAAGCCTCTAAGGCCTCTAAGTTGGAAATAGTGTGTGCTTAATTAGCTGTGACAATGAAAATATTATTAGAGGATCATGAAAAAAATAATCTAATGAATAAATATATCATGAATACTATGTCAGTTTGGAGTCAATCACTACCATTAGAAGTTTTTTCCACTTTTAATTCATGTATGGAATCAATGATATCTTTAAATAATTCCTCAGGTGATTCCCATGAGGGTCCTAGTGGTGATGACGGTGGTGGCGATAGAGCTGGCGAGGATATTGCCGATGCTATTGTTGGTGATGACATTGCTGATGATGATGCTGATGGTGAGGTCTGTGATGATGTTGCTAATGATGTTGATGTCGATGTTTCTATTGATGATGATGATGCTGAACATGGGGATGACGATGATGGTGATGGGGGATATAAATCCCCTCCATTTATGACTTAGCAGAGAGACTTGTGTTGGAGTTTTTTTTGTATTCGAGGATTTCTTATATGTGAATTTATTTATGAAATTAAATGCATTTTGGATTATGTTTTCATCAAGGGTGTTATTTGACAATTATTTAGGTAATTTTCACATTCCATATATTTTTTTATGGTTTGGTGTGTTTATTATTTTCTCTCCATCTAATCATGGCCTTAGCAGAGGATGGGAGACCTGGGATGGGGGGGATGCAGTGGAGGGATGGGGGCTGTAGTGGAGGGCTGGGGGGGATGCAGTCGTGGTCTGGGAGGAGGTCTGGGAGGGGAAGGTTGGGAGGGGGGTGCAGTGGAGGGCTGGGAGGGGAGGGGGCTGCATTGACTTAATCTCTCCATCATATACTCGGCATGCAGAGGATGTTCATCAAGAGAGTATGACTGTGTCCTCCACTTTGAAGAAGAAGTACTCATCTATTGAATGCATTGAGATGGTTTAGTTGCTTCTAATATTTTTCTTTAAACATAAAGGCACTGATTTGTAGTTCCTGGAGTGATTCATATTTTTTTTCTTTGGTTTCTTTTCTAAACAGTGGCCATACGAAGATGTCACAGTTGCTTTTGTGGAAATAACTCAAACTTTGGCACAAAATTGTGGTGTTAATGTGATCAGGACTATGGTTTCTCTACAAGGAAAGGAAAGTAACCTGCGCTCATTTCCCCTTTCCTCTTTCAGTCATCTATTTATGATTATATTGTTACGCAGTTCAGTCATGACACCAAAAACTAAAACACTTTCCCTATGTATTTTTAGTTTCCATAAAAAACTATATGTCTTGGGATGTCAATGAATCTCATATTTGATTGGTATATAGTAAATATGGGGGGGAGGAGGGGCTGGGTAGGGGGGAGGGGGAGGAAGAGGGGCTGGGCAGGGGGGAGCTGGCCATGCGGCAGGTGGAGGGGGAGGGGGAGGGGCTAGGTAGGGGGTAGCTGGGCATGAGGGAGGAGCTGGGCCGGGGGATCTGGGCATGAGGGAGGGGAGGGGATGGGCAGGGGGAGCAGGGCATGAAAGACGGGGAGGGGTAGGCTTGAGGGGAAGGTGGGTGTGAGGGAGGAGGGGGGGCTGGGTAGGGGGAGATGAGCATGAGGGAGGGGGAGGGAGAGGGGCTAGGTAGTGGGGATCTGGGCATGAGGGAGGAGCATGGTAGTGTGGGGAGCTAGGCATGAGGGAGGGGCTGGGTAGAGGGAATGGGGAGGGGGAGGGGAATTTTCTAGGTAGGGGTGAGATGCGGAGCTGATTTTTTAATCTTGATAATGCGAACAACACTTAAATATTAAAAAAATCTATTTATGGTGGATACTTTGTATTTATATCAATTGTTGAATGAAATTGTGATATATGTTTGTGTATTTTATTTCATGTGTTTTTATCCAAAATTTTTCTCTAAATATGTCATTGTAATTTACTGATTGGCATGTCATCTGACAATTATATGAATATTTAAAGTTGACTAAAGGATTTGGATGTTGCATATGCTTTTTGTGGTTTTCAGCTTTCCTTTATCTAATTTTTAATGTAGTTTTTGTGTTTTAGGAAGACTCCAAACATGAAATAAAAATCATGTTTAGTGGAATCCTGATTCAGGTTTTACTCCAACATTTTAATTTTAATATTCGGTTGTAGATTTTTGTTTGTTTTGGATACATTGAATTTTCATCGCATTTTAAAAGGCTCGGGATGTTATTCAAAAATCATGGATCACGGTGTACTTTCAGGAGGTATGCACCCTTATGATTTTCTTGATTTTTTAATCTTTTAACATTATCATGTCTTGAATATTGATAAAATTTCCTATTTATAGTGGATACTTTCTATAGATATCAACTGTTGAATGAAACTACAATACATGTTTGTGTATTTTATTTCATGTGTTTTTTATCCAAAAATTACCTTAAATATTCCATTCTACTTGACTGAGCAGGGGGAAGGGGCTGGGTAGGGGGGAGGGGGAGGGGGAGGTGGATGAGCTGGGCAGTGGGAAGTGAGGGGGAGGGGCTGCGTAGGTGGGGAGGGTGAGGGGCTGGGTAGGGGGGAGGGGGAGGGACTGGGGGAGACGATGGGCAGTGGGGAGGGAGGGGGAGGGGCTGGGTAGGGTGGAAGGGAGGGGCTGGGCAGTGGGGAGGGAGGGGGAGGGGCTGGGAAGCAGGGATGGGGAGGGGTAGGGGGAGGATCTGGGAAGTTGGGAGGTAGGGGGAGGGTCTGGGTAGGGGTGGGAGTACACACAATTTAGATCAGATCCTTTCGCTTTTAGAGTCCATTTAAATGGGGTTGTTATTTTTGAATGATTGGTAGGACAATTTCTATATGGTTTTGTTTTAGATTCTTCATGCGGTTGGTTTGTGAGATTCAAAGCCTGTGTGAGGGTGTGAGATCATTATTTTAAAATGGATTGTGGATGCCAACTAGTGTTGTTTAATGTTCATTCGAATGTATCATTGTTGGAGAGATCAAGTAGTTTCTATGAGAAGATCGTTGTTTTACTTTGTGTATTGGGACCGTTTGTTCAAGATTAGATATATTGAGGTATAACTCTTGAGTTTGGGGACCACATATATTGGATTCATTTGAAAGGAATGACTACTTTTGATGGAGGTTACTATCGGGTACCATTATAATACTGATGTGAGTCTAAGGGACTCTTGAGGAAGCCATTGTTGGATAGATTCTGATAAAGTGGTTAGTGGTTGTCATAGAATTCTATTAAGAATGCATGTATTTAAGTTAGAGTTGAGGAAACATAATAACCATAATGAGAATATTTATTACATCAAAAGAACACTTTTTGGAAGATTCCAAAAGGTCATTACATTATTATAAAGCTAATCACTATGATGATGTTCAGCTAAACATTCAACTATAAATATTCAAGGAAGTAATGTTCATGATTCAAGATGACATTTTTGGATGAGTTAAATATAGTTGATTCTGAATTTTGTGGGAGCATTGTCAAGTAAAAATACTAATATCTTTGGAAGATAGTAATTCAGTCGACTCTGGAGGTATTTGTAATTTCAAATTGAATCCTATACATTCCCACATCTATAAGAGGAAAAATCGTATATAAAGGGGGAACATCACACGAGTTAATTATATGAAAAAGAGGGAATATTGAGAACAAGATATTGAGAGTTACTAATAAAAAGAGTTGAAGAAGGGGATTTTATGATCTACTTTCATAAAAAGTGCATTGGGTCAAATGAGGTATGAAGAACCAGAAGCATAGAGTTTTTTAAAAAGAAGAACTATAAGTACCACATTTTGAATGATGTTCCATAATGTTGATAATTGAGTAGATCCAAATCATCCCAGATCTAGAGGAAGTTTCAAGAAAATTATACCTTTATCAAAATATGTCAAAGATCTCCAAGTAGTTAGACAAAAGATATAGTCATCCAATATTATTCTCAAGGAAGACCATTTAAAGAAGTTTATTTTTCTACACTTGATCAACTATAAAAAGGAGCTTGTGGATGGGGAATATAAATAGTTGTAGGAGGCTTTTAGATGGGGTATATAACGAATCACTGAAGGAGTTTTAAATTGTGTTGTATAACAAATTTTTGAATAACGAATAGGGTGTATAACCAATTAGTATTGATATAATTAGAGTATCTATGTTGTCTCATATAACCAACATTGAATGTAGGATTTTCAGTAAACATTTTAAATCATCTTCTTCCAGTATTGTTCTTTAATTTTCATATGTATGAGGTAAGGATGATATTTTTATATAAAGAGGATCAGGTATTTAACCATCCATAGTGTGGATTGATACTTATTTTATAGATATCTAGATGATGGGAATTAGGTTGGATTATCGAGCATCCAGTTTGACATGCCATGTATATGTGCTAATACAGGTGCAGAATGGTAGGAAGGTGTAGCTGCTTGGCCTGGGGAACCTGTCTATACCCACGATTTGGAAAAACATGGGTAAATATGGGGCGTTGTAAATCAGTATACCCACGGTTTGAAAACTGTGGGTAATATCAATTTTACTTGGTTTATACCCATGGTTTTCAAAGAACCGTGGGTACAGAACTATTGTGACGACATTGCAGTGCACGGTTTCTGAAACCGTGGTTTTATCCTATATAAACGGTTTCAAGGTCTATACCCACGGTTTTAAACCCTGGGTATAGGTGATATTTCCAGTAGTGCCAAATAGAGTTCATTTATAAAATATGTTACATAATTATTATAGGAAACCCATGAAGAAAATGTGGGTACATAAAGCACTAATTACTAATGTAACTAGACCCAAACAAATTTGGGTACCAAAATCTATTTTTGTCTAATTATTTTGTTGGAAGCATAATTTAAGAGCTCATGAAAGAGTCGTCAGTACTAGGAAAATGGTTGTTCAAGACATATGACCAGAGACTATACAAGCTTCAAGAACCTAGTCAAGATTTATGGTGGATATGTCACTTTTTGTGACAATTATATAGGAAAAATAATTGGATTAGGCCAAATTGGTAACTCTAACTCAGTTTTAATTTCTAAAGTACTTTTTATTGATGGATTGAAATATAATTTTCTTAGAATTTCAAAATTACGTGATGAAAAATTTCATGTTAAATTTTAAAATGATTCTTGGAATGTTTTTAACTCTTAAAATGAATTATTATTTTCTCCTTTTGGAAATGAAAATGTATATGCTGCTAAATTAGATTCTTCAGTTTCTCAAAATTTTTCTTTTTTAAGTGCCTTTTATAAAGAGTCCTGGATTTGGAATAGGATATTAGGACACTGTAGTGTAAACTCTCTAAAAAATCTTACTAGAAAATGACTAGTCAAGTATTTACCCAAACATGATTTTTCAAATAAAAAAGTATTTAATCCTTTTGAGAGGGGTAAACAACACAATATATCTTTCAAATCAAAGAAATAAGTTTCAAATTATCAACCATTAGAGGTGGTTCACATGGACTTGTTTGGACCATCTATAGTTTCTAGTTTAAATGTGAAGCACTATGTCTATGATCTTGTAGATTAATTTTCTAGATATACTTGGACTTATTTCTTATCGAACAAAGTGAAGCATGTAATTACTTCACCAAGTATGATAAATCAATGGAAAATATAAGTGGAATTATAATAAAATAGTTAAGAAGTGATCATGTCCATGAATTTAAAAATCAAGACTTTGAATAAATTTTCTCACACAATGGCTATAGTCATAACTTCTCTTTCCCTTGGATAGCTCAAGAAAATGGAGTTGTGGAAAGAAGAAATAGAACATTACAAGAGATAGCCCGAACAATGCTTAATGAATATGATCTAACTGTTTACATTTAGGATGAGGTTTTGAATATTATTTGTTACATAATTAATAGATTCTTAATTAGACCTATCCTCAAGAAGAATCCTTATGTGTTTTAGAACAATAGAAAACCCAAAGTTAGTTACTTCAATTTTTTTGGTTGCAAAGTCTATATCCTTAATACAAAGTAAAATCCTTACAAATTTTCATCCAAGAGTGATGATGGAATATTCCTAAGTTACTAAATATCTAGTAAAGCCAATAGAGTCTCTAATAAAATAACAAAGTGTATGGAAGATTCTGTGCATATAAAATTTGATGAAACTGATCCACATGAACCTAAGACCTCCCTAGACAATGTTGAAGAAGATATGTCAAATCTGGACATAAATGAAAAATCATTTAACCATCTTTTCATGCAATATGTTAAATCAATCAGTTCTGGAAATTCTTCTAACTCTGGACATGATGAACCTGAACCTGTAGATGAACCTGAAATTACTATCCCCTAATTTTATAGACCAACTAAAACCCTCAAGAACCATCATTTAGATGTTGTTGTCGGAGACTTAGATAAAGGGGCCCAAACTAGTTCTTCTCTTAGAAACTAGGTTGAACTTCAAGCCTTTTGGTCATAGCTTGAACCTAAAAACCTCAATGATTCAATTAAATATGGATATTAAGTGATAGATATGCAATAAAAATTTAATAAATTTGAAAGAAATAATGTTTGGAAACTTTTGGATAGACCCAAATACACCTTTACCATAGGCACTAAGTTGGTGTTAAGGAACAAATTTGTTAAATCTGGTAATATTGATAGAAATAAAGCCATATTGGTTTTATAAGTTTAGAGTCAAGAAGAAGGAATTGACTATGAAGATAGAAATAATGTTTGGAAACTTTTGGATAGACCCAAATACACCTTTACCCTAGGCACTAAGTTGGTGTTAAGGAACAAAGTTGTTAAATCTGGTAATATTGATAGAAATAAAGCCATATTGGTTGTAAGAAACAAAATTCTATTGAATTATCTACTATTAAAGCTGAATACATAGCTGATGTTAGTTTTTGTGCTCATATTTTTTGGGTGAAACACACTACTATACTGTGGATATCAATTTAGACATGTACCTATAAATTGGGATAATAAAATTGATTTTAACATTTCTAAGAACCTAGTTTCTTATTCTAGAACAAAATATATTTATTTAAAACATCACTTTTTGAGAGATCATTATCAACAGGGTGATGTCAATTTAGAATTTATTGGCATTGAATATCATCTTGCTGGCATATTCACAAATCCATTGAACTCTGAAAGAATAAATTACATCAGACGTGAGCTAGAAATGATTAATCGATATGTATCTAATAGTCTTTCCCCATTTTCAAAACTAAGAAAAATTGCCATGTTGACACTGTTAGGCCGACACTGTCATGACAAATCTATCATGCTGACACTATCAGGTGGACTTTGTCATGCAGACTTCGTCACACCGACACTGTCATGCCGACATTGTCATGTTGACTCTATCATGCAAACATTGTCATGTGGACACTTCTGTCATGACAACACATTTTTCATGCCGACACTGATGAGTCACTCTATTAATTGTTTTATGTTTTTATCCAAAATGAAATTGTTTTGATTATTTATGGAACCTGGTTTTCAATTTTGATATTTTCACTCGATTTGAGCCCTAAATGATATAAACATGAATTATTCCACACTACTACTTACCTTGTGATCATCATTGATCACTCTACCCTCAACCTTTCTCCTTCTAGCCTTCAACCAAACTCTCAAAATGTTAATGTTGAAGTGCCTTATTGAAGGATACTCTGATAAATCTCCACCCTGTAAGAAGCAGAAAGGGGAGTCCAATGGATCTTCTAGTCCAATAAATAAAGCATTGGCCAATTGTATAGTAACTCCAGAAAAAGGAGGTGTCTGCAGAATAGTTGTTGGAGAGAAATTCACTGATACTGAATGTTCTACACGATCGGGGTTGGATTCCATGGTTTTTTTAGATTGGAAGAGAATATTATTCAAATTTGGTGCATGAGTTCGACATGAATGATGAATTTCTTTTGGAAGGATGTGATGCCTATTTGATAAAATCAATTGTAAAAGGAAAGAGGGTTTCTTTCTCTTCAAATCAGTGGGATTAATGTCTCAAATATCCCCATAAAGGAATTTTTATGATTATCAAGGTACTCCTCTACCTCAAAGTGGTCTTTTTAGCCTTATGATAGCTTTTAAATAAGTTATTGAAAATGAAGAGCCTCGAATGTTGGTTACTACTGAGCTACTTGGATAGTGCATAATCTTGTTTATGTTCATCCAACACCAAATTTGTCCCATGAAAGGGGACTTTTCTTCTTTGATGTACAAAGATGTCTGTCTGGTTTATCTACTGAATAATTGAGTTAAGGTGAAAATTTTCAAGTATTTAATGGTTTACATAAGTGATATGATCAAACCCTACTATAATAAATATTATTTATTTTAACCTAGGGTGATATCTACTATGTTGAAAGAAAAGGGTTGTGTGGATGAACGTGATGAAACTGTATCAGAATGCAATGTTTTTTATGGTTGGGGCCGAAGCCTCATTTTATTATTAAAGCAAAGAAAAGACCTCTTTAACTGGTTAGAGGGAGACCCATTACATAGCCCGAAGGCCCAGTGGGCATTTATCCCATTACATGACCCGTAGGCCCATTTTTTTTGCCCAAATCCCATTCTGTGAATAGTACTACTACAGTACCGACGTTGCTATAGTACTACACAGTACCCGCCACTGCTACAGTGCTCTGCCGCCGCTACAGTGACCTGCCGCCGCTACAGTCCCCTGCGCCCAATGGGTTTTGAACCCCCATTTTTTATGTAGATTTAAGGGGTGCTTACCACTAAGCCATCAGAATGCAATGTCTTTTTTTTGAATAAGAAAATATGTGGAAGAATAAAGATTCATTATAATCTATGTAAGAGAAGGTGGGATGGTGATGAAGAGAAATATTATGAAAAATTCAATCATGTGGATCACCCTACTAGACCAAAAGATATAAGGTACCGTAGTCTGGGTCTTGATGAAGAAGAAACTTAATTTGATGAGAGAGGAGGTGAGGAAGCTGGATATGGCAGGGAAGGGTCTCCTATTGATGACTATAGTGGTCCTGATTTTTCTATAAGTCCTCCTAAGATGACCTATAGACAACCTATCCCACCACTGTACTTACCTTCAAAAGAATAAATTTTAAGGGATGATGAAGATGAAGAGGAAAAAAAAGTGAGTGGTGTTTTGGAGTATGATTCTAATTACTCAGATGAAGAAAAAGAAGAAAAAGGGGATCAAAGAGAAGAAAGAAAGGCAGATGGTTCTGGAAATGATGAAGAAGATGAAGAAGAGGAAGAATAGTAAGAAGTGCAAGGAGATGAAGAAAATGGTGATGGAGGTGATGATGGACTTGATCATGCCAACAATGGTTGTGATGATGTTCATGAAGATGAAAAAGATGTAAGAGTTGATCTGTATTCTCTTGTGTAACATAAAAAGAATAAAGAGTTGGTACCTGCTCCTCGAGTTGTGTATGTAAGGAAGAGACAAAAAACTGAGGGGGAGAAAGATTCCAAGAAGGCTGACACTGAGGGGGATCCTATGGAAATATAAGATCCAGATGGTGAATAAAATCAACTTAGAAGAGTAAGGCTTGATAATCTCACTCTTCTAAATGATGATGTAATGGTTGAATGGGTGAGGAATCGTCGGTACATGGCACTATTATTAGATTGTGAAGATTCAGGTGATGATGTTTTTATACCTAATGTAAGGGAACCGGTGCCTGAGACCCCTCCTAGTGACTATGTCACTAAGGCCAATTTTTAAAAATTCAATGAAGACATATGTTCATCAACTATTCATCTAGTACATTCTCAGATGAGATATGAGATTGATGAAGATAGTAGAGAAAACACTAAGCAGAATGATAACATGAAAGGTAACCGGTCTATGGTTGAAGGTGGAAGGAAAACAAGGACTTATAGTTCTACTTATTCCTCGGCTATTGCATCTCACGATGATGTTGTTTCTGTCTCATAGATGGTGATAAATGAAATTCATCAAAATTTGATTACAACTACCAAATCCATTGTCGAAAAAATAACCATGATTCGAAATGATATGAAGAAGTTGACTATTGGAATCAATGTTTTAACCACTAAGTACATGTCTATAATGGAAAGTGTCATCAGAGGACTTGAAGAAGTTGTTTCTCATCTTAAAGTTCCTTATTTTTTCAAACTGAGAAAGGAAGTAATGAAAATTGTTAAATCTTCTTCAACCTCAACTACTTCTACACACTCCAAAGATTTGGAAGCTGTCAAATCTGCTGTTAGGGAAGAGTTGAAAGCAATGCCAAGTGGCCCATATTTATAAATCATTGTTAAATATGACATGTTTGTTGACCATGTGTAATAAATGGTCAGGATTCATACCAAGGGATCCACTAAGACTCGGGAAAAGATTACTAAGAATGTAAATCAGTATTTTTAGAAGATCTAAACAAAGCATCAGCTCACCAGTCACTTCAAGTACTTTGTGGAAAATATCATATTACCTCCTGTGATTGTTTCCTTTAAGGACCACGTTTAGAAACCAAAGGATTTCAATCCCCTATTGAATAAATTTATAGAGAACAATGATGACTTCGAAAAAGAAATGGAGTATGGAGGAGTGATCCTTGATGACTGTATCTGGCTTCTAAAACCATATCTTTATATTCAGTGTTAATCCATAGTTGTTCAAGTAGCTAATTATCTTCATTATTCTCTACCAATGACTTCCTCTCCTATGACGGTTGCTCATTCCTTGACCCAGATCTGGATTTTTATCATAGAACAACCTCAACCTTGGGAGTTATCCCAGTATAGACCAAGCCTAGCAGAATCAGTTCTATCAATAATTCCTCTACCTCTACTAAAGATTCATTCTGATGGTCCGGTTTCCCAACCACCACCTACTAGACCTTCCATTGAACCATATGATAAGGTTAATTCACTCCTTGATCCTATTAAGTAGTGTGGAGTTATTTTTTTTACAGGTATGAGTTCTTGTACTTTTTTTATTTCAGTGTAATTTGATTATGACTGACAATTCATTGTTTCAACATTACTATTTTAGTTTTTCACCTTACACTTTTTTATAACCTCAAAAGGGGGAGAATAATTATTAAGCATTATTAATGCTATCTTCTTTACTTAAAAAGGGGATAAATTTATTAATTATTATTTTTTACTTTGATACATTTTACATCCCATAATTATTTTTGAGCTTATTCATCTTTATCAGATTGTTTATTTTAATCCTTCTCTAATGGTGCTTAATAATCCCTTGATTTGTGTTCATCAAAATGGGGAAGATTGTTGGACAATATGATATTGTTGTCCACTATATCTAAGTATAATGGTTTTAAAAATCACAAATCATGTCATATATTATAACATATATCTTACCTCATTATCAATGTATTAATCACAAGTCACATATCTTACCTCAGATCCTAAATCATGTCTGATCCAAAGTCATGTCAAAGCATATCTAGTATATCATATAATTTAAATCATATAACTAATTATGATTTTTTTAAGTCTAAAAGAACTTATAATTGACCACTTATGTGTACTATGAGTATTAACTCATTATAAAATTGATGTACAATAAGATATTCAGAACACCAAAAATTATCTATCTATGAGTCACTAACACCAACAGAATAACTGATACACCGACAGACGAGTAGTCGACTAATGTCTCACCAATATAAGATTCACTAATAGAAGACTCACTGACTGACAACTCAACAATTGATGACTCACTCACTGATGACTCACTCACTAATGACTCACTGATAGACGAGTCACCAACTGATGTCTCACCGATAGGATGACTCACTGAAAGAGGAGTCACCGAAAGTCTATTTAAATTTTCATTTATTAAAGTTATTTATAATGATAATATTTTATTCATTTAATGATATTGGAATACTAAATAATATTTTTTAGGACTTTTAGCATATAGTATAAGGTAGATGAACCTATTCACGTGGAATTATCATGCTCTTTATCACCCCTCAAGAATAAAAGCTATCTGAAGAGAGAAGTAGTTAGAAGAGTGGTGTGGTTTCTTGAGAGACATACATAAAAACATCTATGACTCCCATGCACCTACTATGATCTCAATAAAAAATGGAATAACATGTGAGGAAATCTCAATCATTCTTTACATCGAATTGAAAAACAACTTCAGCATATCAAAGAAGGATAAGAATATACCTACAGAACCATACTTGTACTTGGAAGCCAGAACACGACAATCTGTTTTAGTGTCAACTTCTAGAAGAGGACTCAAACCCCATCTCAACTACATCTGAGGATTCTAGAGCTACATCTCAAGGCCCACAGAGCCTTATAAACCCACTCCCATATTTATTTTATCTGTTGTCAGCATTTTTACAAACTTTTGAGGAGTGTGTGTATATGTCTGTAAAGAACACACTATCTCATGTATCAAACTAAAGGATACAAGATATCCTTCCACTCATACCTTCTTACACTGATTTTTATCCCACAGAAAAGTGTGTAAGAGGTACTTGTGTGACCTTGTAGTTTGTTCATTGAATATGATCACTCTCATAAATTTACAAACATAATAACCACAATATTTCCTATAAGTTTTTTTCAGACACTTTACAAACATTGAGGATAATAAGTAATTTGTTTTGATATGTGTTTTGATAGTGAAATATTAATATATATATACCTTTATACTTATCCATTTGTAGAACTTTTCTTCGTCATTATGCTTAGCCCCTATCCTTATTTCTTTTTTTCCACGATAGTGATGCACCTCCCTATCATAATAGAATCCTCATTAAAAGATAATATAAATTATATAACTTGATGTTTAGATATAAAATGTAGAATTTAGTGTATTAAAAATTGAAAATTTCCATCATGTGTGGATGGCTTGTTGGATATCCATGCATTGAATGTAAGAAATAAATCAATAGAGTATCCAAATTTATGGTAATGATCATCCAATGATGCCTAAAAAAACAAAAAACAATAAGTAATGAAAGAAATGAAAATATATTTGATATGACTAAATTGTAGAGTTTTACCCCTGATTCATTAGTATTAAATAGATTATGGCATCTGAATGTTTTCATTGAAATGATTTTATCAGACCTGCCACTATTTAAACCTTTTTTCATCTATTTATTTTTGATCTATAGAGGAGATGTCAGGACTAATGAGTCCAAATTTTTTCCATGGGAAAATCCCTTCAATTGTTTTCCAAATACACATCTGCCAAAAATATGAAATGTATTTAGACATAATTAACATAGTATATCATCTTTTGGATAATCAAATCATGAAAACATATCTCATGTATACATTTACAACTAAGACGCCCAACCAATCATAATCAAGGATTTCACATACACTCTGAACACCAATGAAGTATTGATCTTTATCTCTGTACATATTTTGTTCAAAATTAACTGTGTGATTATGACCATATTTAAAATTTTTGTCCACATGACACTTCAATGATAGTAAATGCGAATATAGAATGGGAGGGGTAATGGTGCTTTCAATAGCACCTTTTAATAGGTTGTTTGATCCTTTCAATGGTTTTGAGATAGTTTTTTATTTCATCCACTGATATTTTTCAGTCTGTAATAACATTCATCAGTTCATACCTTTTTTCATTAATTGGTAAAGGTTTTGCTTGAAAAGTATATTGGAAATGAATACCTCCTTATCGACATTCCTTTTTACAAGATTTTACAACCACATGATGAATGTAAACCACCTTTTTTGATCTTATTAATATCATCCTCGTGAATTGGAATTGGTATCTAGGCACTTGGATCATGGGCTATGTTGATTGACACTTGCACATGTCCTGTTGGAAGTTGTTTATTGTGTATCATGTCATTTTGAATATTGAACATGGTATCCCTTGACATATGGTGATAGGTGGGTGTTACTAGATATAAATCATAGTCATTATCACCCTTTAGAAAATCAGTATAGGAAAGGTATTAGTGTCTATATAATTCACACTTTAAAGAATCATTTATTAGAAGATGTATTACCTCAGATAACACATCTCTTTGAGTATAATGTCTAAACTCATAGCTGGTGGGGGTGGGGAGTATCTCCACACAGTGTTTGTTCTTGAGTTTCTTCTTCTCTTTTCTTATCCCTCATTAATGTTGTCATCATATCTCTCTACTATTGGAATTATTCTTCAAGGGTATATATTATTTCTCTCATTTATTTTATTAATTCACTTTGATCGTCCACTTTTTTTCCTCAAAATATGTTTAATGTGTCACCCCTAAACATGCACCTCTAACACGACCATACTATTTTGGACACTTCAAGGCCATCTAATTTCTATGTTCATATGGAATAAGTGTTACAAATTCCTATGACTATGTCAGATAGAAAATATATGGAAAAAGGGATCAAATTTATGTAATAGCAATTTAGATATTTTTTTTATTATGTAATACTTACACAGGTTTCCCGTACTACGTGTTTTTATCTATTAGTATCTCATATTTATTTACACGTGCCTCCTTCCATAGCACATGGCATGGGATGGAAGTGACTTTATATTTTGAGTCATCAATCTGCATATAAATTGATGAACATTTTTATGAGGTTGTTTCATGTCACATAATATTATTACGATATATTTAAAATATGTACCATTTTTTAAGTGATGTGTACTCTATCCCTACTTTACAGTAGAGGTACACTGGTTTTTTTGCTCGTTCCTTATTTCCATCACTTAGTTGTTGTTTCATAAATATCAAATTTTCAATCAATGTGATGAATACTCATATCATCAAACAATGTACTACTAGCCACAATGTACCTAAAAAGACACATCTTCATGACAGCTAGTAAATGGACCCCATGCTTCATGGGTTATCACACATGAATAGATAATCAATGGGTGAGGGTTTATATTCCCTTCAGAATATTTAAGGTGATTTCTTTTTAGAATTGAAAAAAATCCTCTATGAATCCTTCCTGTAATCTTTAATTCATACTTCTAATGGGATTCATCTTCTAAAAATGAACTCTTTAATATATGATGAAGAGTTATTCAATGTTTCATTATTTTATTTTTTTAATAAAATAAAGAAAAGATATCATAATGTTACCATAATATATTCCCACATCAGTGTCTTCAGCCATGGCACAACATGGTTCCACAAATCCACATAAATTGGAACTTGTTTTCGAGTGATGATTCACATGTAACTGTTGTATGTGGCCTTTTGGGGGTTAACATGCTGACCCCGCGCATTCCATCCGACCTCAAATTTTATACCTTTGACATTCACCTTAATGAATTTTTCTAACACCGTCAAACTACGCTGCTCCTGTTTGTTCTACAATGTCCATCCTTCGTCTCCTACCATTAACCCAGAATCAACATATTCAATATGTTCTTCTAGAGTGGTAGCATCAGCATGTGCATATGGTCATAGTACCTCTACATTGGGAGAATTAGTAGGTTGAGAAAACTTTTGTTCCTTAGGAATGAGAGCACTAGAATGTGAAAAAGGTCATTCCTCTACACTGTGAGAAGTAGCGGGTTAAGAGAACTATTGTTCCTCAGGATTGGGAGAACCAGCACTTGCGGAATTCATTATCTACAGAAGTGGTTTAAAATTTAATTTAGAGTACATGAATGTAGATGAAAATGAATAATAACACGAGGTAACATGATGTATATTAAAAAAATGTAAACTAATTATTGAACTCTCTTTTTAGTTTTTAAAGGCTGAAGTGATTGTACCCCTTTATCGATAATACAAATCCCTTCATTGTGCTCTCCTATGATATAAAAAAATTCATCTACATTGGGACTGCTGTGAAATGATTGAAACATCCCAATGAATAGGTCATCCTTGATTGAATTTTCATCTAACCCTTTAGTAGTTTTGGTCTATAACAGAACAATTGACCATTTTTATTTGCAGGATCTGCAACATAAAATACTTGTAATGCCTGTGTTTCAATTATGAATGGCTCATCCTTGTATCTTTCCTTACTGAAATCAACATTCACAAATTCCAATTCATCTATTTTAACAACACTTCAGTTATCAACCCACTTGTATTGAAAATTCGGCACTTGGATGGTTTTATAATCCAACATCCATATTTTTTTGATGATTCCAAAGTATGAAATATTTGAATAAATTGTATGTTTATCTTTATTACTAGAAACATGCATTGCTTCAGCCACGAGTGTAACTCCACTATTTTGAATGGTACCGTCTTCATCATGATCATTTATATAGAATGTATAACCATTAATTGGATAACCATGGTAAGATAATACATACACACTTGGTCCTCCAGCTAGCCATTGAATTCATTCTAAAATTGAATCCCAATTTTCATCTAACTCCTTAAAAATGTGGTCCTAAAACCATCATATAAGCTATTGATTATGTGTATTTGATATCCATATATCAACCCTTGATTTATTCAAATGCCTAATAATTTCATTGTGGGTTTTGACATATGGGTCAACCTCCAAATTATTATGAAAAAAGTAAAGTTTGTTCTGCTACTGGTCTATAATATTGATTGTGACAACATCTATTCCAGAAATTCCTTCACCAGTAAGCCACCCAGTGTGACGAGATTTCTGTAGATGAATTCTTTCCACACCAGACAGGTATTCAGTATAGAATTGAATGGCTTCCTCAATAATATATCACTCTGAAATACAACCCTCTAGACAACTTAATTTTTTTACATACCCTTAAAAATTCATCATATATCATTTAATGGGGTATATCCATCTATAGTGTATAGGACCACATAGTCTAATATCTCTCACCAAGTGAACCCTCAAATGGACCATCATATTAAAGAATGTTGGCTGGAAAAACATTTCCAATTCATATAATATGAAGGAAATTTCTATTTCCATAGTCCACAATTTCACTAGGTCTATAACTTTGTTGCATATAGCATTGAGGAAGAAAAAAAGATTGGTTAATGTATGGCAAGAATTCTTGAGAAAAATTCAATTTAAAGCAATTTTCGTTAGATCTTGCATCAAAACATGGAAGTCATGTGATTTCAGACACTTCAATATTAAATTGGTCATTGAAATAATGTTATTAATATTAAATGAATAGACCTCCTTAAACATTAAATCATCTAGGAAGTTGTAAAACTGATATCTCTCCTGCCTGGAAAGAGTGTAAGCATCTGGAGGAAGAAAAGTTCATTTTCACCCTTAACTAGTGCCAACTCTTCTCGTATTTCCATGTCAACCATGTCCAACCTAGCCTTAATTCCATCCTTTTTTAAGTTCATTTAGAAACGTGTCGTTGACAATATCACATATAGTTTTTTCAACATTCATAACATCAAGAAAATGTATGATGTACAGATAATTTCTGTATGGTAATTCAAAAAAACCGATCTATTTTTTCAAATGATTTTTTTAAGGTTTTTTGAAAAAGGTTTACCAAAAGAAGTGTCGGCATATTTTACTCTCTCAAACAGTTGATCATCTGTTAATAGATACAGGGTTGTATGTTATTCTAAACATCTAACGAATGATGTTTTCCAAGAATGGTACTTATATCATCGGGGTAGAAATCTATGATGTATTAGAAACATAGTTTTCAATGAATGCTTCAACCTAACTGACTGTGTAAATTATTCATAGATATGAAACCCTTGAGGTCCTTTAATTCTATATACTAAAAACTTCTCCTAAGTAGTAAAGTCATTTATCATCACATACAAGATGGATCTCAACAAGAAATCTTCATTTCTATAAGCATCATACAACATAACTCCAAAATCCAACATTAATTTCAAATCCTCAATCAATGGATCCAAATAAACATCAATATCATTACCCATTTGTTTTTGTTCTAATATAAGCATAGATAACATGATTTATTTTTGTTTCAAGAATAACTGTGGTGGGAAGTTATAATTTACCCACATAACCGACTATGTACTATGACTACTGCTTTGAAACCTAAAAGGATTCACTCCATCTATAGATAACATAAGAAGAAGGTTTATCAGCTCATTTCCAAATTTAGGATACTCATGATCAAATCTCTTCTACTGAGGATAGTCTTCTAGGTGATTTAATTTCCCATATTTATTTCCTGTGTTTGTGTGCCACGTCAATTGACCTGCAATCTACTTACTTACATATAGGTTCCTAAAGCATGGAATGATTTAAAAGTACCATAAAAATTTCATATGAACGGATTCATGTTTATTGTATCAAGAAGTACCACACTTTTTTCATTCTCAAAGTAATTTTTGGTCCTTCTAAAATAGTATACAGTCATTCGGGAAGGCATTTATTCTTTCAAAGATCATACCTATCGAGTGTAGCATTCATTTGGAATCATAAGATTAACTCAAGAGATCATTATCTTCTGGGAGCATTTCATTGAAGAGATAAAGTAATTCTATAAAACTGGCGTTGCTCTATCTGTTTCCTTCTTTCAAATTATACAGCTTTAGTACATCTAACAATAATGTAAATTTAGTGAACCCACCATACGATCGAGTCTTTTGCAACCCCTTAACTTCTTAAACAATTTTGGTCAATCACGAAGTTCATCTTCAACTGTACTTATCATTTCCTCAATATGATCTTTGTCATCATTCACATCTGTAATCACATCCTTGACCTAAAAATTAAATTTTAATTCCAAAAAAACTTTTGAGGAAAAAGTGTGAAACCAAAACAAAACCATATAAAAGGAGTTAACCATATTAGGAACCCACAAAATAGTTAAAAACAAGACTCTGAATGTTAGATCCAACCAACCTATAAAGCCCTCGATTAAGAGAGGATACCTCCAAATCTGGGACATTCTCCAGTAGATCCTCAAAATTGTCCTCTAACTGGTCCTAAAAACAAATTTATTCCACTACGTTGGTCTTCCATTCGTTAAAATCATGCGCCAAAATGAGGTCTTGTTTGTTGGTCCAAACCCTTTGATCTTAATTCATGCTCAGACTATTCGATCTCTCTTATATTCTGTCGGCAAATTAATTTGATGCATTGATTTAGAAATATTTTTCTAAAATTACCTCCTTAGAGTTTAGAACAAGATCCAAACAATCCCTATTTGTTGATTCAACCTTACCTACCATTCTGTTTAAGGCTCCATCTGCAAGCGGTTTGATTCCATTGCCTTCAAGAGCCTTAATTTCCTCATTTATATCTGGCTTGCCCAACATACCAGGTAGTTTCATAACAACTTATTCACTATATAGTTCCCTTCATACAATATTAGTCTCATTTTTCTTGATATTACCTTAAGATCTAGTAACAATTGTTTTTGTAATATTTTTGTATTCTTTTCAAGGTCATGGTCTCCCCCCCTTTTGTACTATAAATTTCCCAGAGTCAAGCATTCCTTGATTTCCCTTCCTCGATCCAGACCCAACCACCATGTCCCCTTGGAGGTATGTCTCATTATCCAACATCTGGTTGGGATCATCTTCTTTGTCTCTTAACTCGATATCCTCTGAAGATCTTAGATTTACCTGATTCTGTTTGCATCTTGGCATTTATGTTTTCCATCCATTATGATCAACATTATCCGTCCCATATGCATTCAGGGATGAGAACCAATTTTGGAGCTGAATAGATCTAGGAGGTTCATTAAGTTGTCGAGGTTACACTGCATTCATATTAGGAGAAACATGCACCTCTATAATCACACTAGAAACTACATGGGTATGTTCCTAGAGGAACTTCCCAATGGTGTGACTTGGGTTGTTGGCTGTGATTTTTTGATCTCCTAGATCGGTATTAGTATTCTATTGTAATGATTCAGTAACTTCGTGATCGTGGTCATTTCTTGTTTACACTGCCACATGATGGGGAAACAACCTAATATTAAGAGCCTCTACATAAGATCATGGGTATATGGTATCATTACCACCACCCAATGTTCAAACAGTCCTCGAAGGGGTCAAAGAAGTTGAGTTGGATACACCCAGAGCAGACAATAGACAATTGAAGTTGTGAGTGATCTTCAAATTAACATCTTGGGGACTTGCCTCTTTTTGGAACGAAGCACCCAGTGGTTGAACACCCTACCATGTCTGAACCATCACCTTATTGTTGGAATTTTCTACAGAACACAGATTATGGATCTTCAAGACAAGGAACCCCTGATTGGAATCCCATCTGTGATGGTATGCTAGTGTGAGATGGCCCATACGTCTGCCGGAGAGACAGAAATCTATCCAGGATTCATAGATAACCACTATTTTGTACCTAAATTTCTCTCCAACCATAATCCATTCCCACTCCAACAGTGTCTTGGAGACATCAACTTCAACACAGACATGAGGACAAATAGGGTGGAAACCTGTGTTCATTCTGCTATCAGAACACAGGTACCGACCGACTAGGTTCCCAAGAAAATGAATGATGGATGGATTTTGAAAATGTGAGGGGGTTTTGGGAAACACCCATATCATCGTTGATGGAGTATCCTGCTTCATATAAAGATCATATGTCCACCAAAGAAGATGTAAGTGGCTTCCAATAATTATATGTGATGCCCTGGACCAAGACAGTATGAAGTCTTCTGAGGAGTCAAAGAGAACCATGATATGGAAACGATCCAGTAGACCTACCATAGCATGGTCTTTCAAATCCCATGAGTTGAATATGAAAGGTTCCTTTAAAATAAGGGGAATGCGACAATTTAATTATAGTTATTATTGAATTTCAATTCCTATGACTCATCCCCTTAAAATATAACACCAAATTTCCTTGAAAATTATTTATAAAATCATTCTTGAAATCCCATTAAAAACCCAACCATTTATACAAATTCCTCTTAAAAATAATACACCCTTTTTAAAATGAATATAGCATTAATTACGCTTTCATAACATTCACATACCATTATGAAAGTCATTTAGGTGAGTTGAAAAACACTTGTCAGGAATCCTAAGTCAATTCCAAGTGTTTAACTCATTTTAAAGCTTTTTAAAACCAAAAAAGGGTATTTGAACACATATAATTTTGTAAGAAACATTTCAAAATAATTAAATAATTTTAAAATAGCCACTTAGGCATTTTCATAAAGACATAAATCCCAAGAGAGGCACTTTATAAACCAGAAATTAACTAAGATAGTTTTCCATGATGAAATGAGTTATTTTAGAAAAATAATGGTTCATTAAAATAGATTATTGATTTTACTTGAATATTGGTAAGAAATTGGGAAGTTTCGTTTAATCGGGTTTTCTTATCAGGAGTAATTGAGAAGGAAATGTCTTAAAACATGTATTTCCCCATCAAAAAAGGATGATTTAATCTGGATACATATGTGTGGAACATATTCACAGAATTTTGAAGAATTATATAATGAAAATGAATAAATAAATTTGGGGTAAGGCGAGAAAAATCACAACCCAAAGGTAATTTAGAGGTTCATATAGATCCCCTAACTTATGTCCAAATGTGTCCTCACTTGAACTTAATATCCTAGATAATCAAATTAGATTCAATTATAATTTAATTTATAACATATTAAACATGTAATTTATTTATTATAATTTTATTAAGTTCATTTATGTTTATTTCATTGATTTATAATGTTTAATTTCTTTTTTCTATGATCGTTTGTTTTATGGTTTTATGGTCGATTACTTTGAGTATAATTAGGGGAGTTCTTATCATATTGAATAAAAACTCCAAAAGTTGAATGAAATGGTGTTAATTTACTTCTATAATATAAATGGTTCCATATATCATTTTTTCTTATATGAGGATGATTCATTTGATAAAATGTCAATGATAAACGTTTAGTTTATTTTGGCGGTTTTTTGATCACCACAAACTAGTTTTGATTTATTATTTTATATTATGTATATATATTAGTTCCAAAACATGAAACAAGTTTTAATATATATTTTAAATTCTAGTTCATCCATTTTAACGGTTTTATGACTAGCCTTGAGGGTGGTAATGGAAAACAAAAATCGTAAATAAACATTTATGTTTCACAAAAATACCAAAATTTAATTTATCATTTTTATACATTTATTTACTTATTCCATGATATAAATATATCATATATTCATTTATAAGAAACCTAAATTTTATTTATTCATTCATATGTGAGTTTACTATTCTAAAATCTATATTATTATTCATAATGGTCACATTACTATTCCAACGATCATATTACTATTTCAATAGTTAGATTTCTAATAATTGTAAGGGTTTACAACTTCCTATAAATACCTATTATTACATTCATCAATATCTTCTATTTTCTCCCAAGGTTATATATAATTTCATCTGAGAAATGAATATTTTATCAATAACATTATGTTTTATTTCTTCATTTTTGTTCATGAGTGCTATCATTCTAGTGGTTCGAGCAAATCCAAATTTTCCTGTTCTTATTATCTTATTTCCTATTTATTACCCCCACTATAATATTTGGTATTCTTATTGGTTTTTTTTCTGGCTAAAGTATCATTCTTCATTTATGATAATAATTTTGTTATTGGGTTCTCTATATTATGTATGTTCTTTGTACTACATGACATATTTATAAGAAGGAAAATGTCATTGATTATATTCTAGGTCATTACACGCTAGTAAGAATTCCACGTGTTTTGGTGTCATAGGATATGCCTTTGTGAGACCATGTTCAATGGTCCTTTGACATTAAGATTGTCATTAATGTATGTTATGACTCGCACACTTATATTTACTGACTAAAATATCCACCCCATATAATGGCGGGAAGTAGGGTACGTAGGTTGCGTCATGATTAACAAGTCATAAATGGATAAATCGAGGAAGGATTTGTCACTTCTATATTTATAGATGTTGATATCTCGACCCTTTTATTGGAATAGAACCATCGTATTAAAATTATATGTTCTTGGTGTAACAACATGTTTCTTTCAGATAGTCAATGAAAGACATATCAATCATATAGGTTGGTGACACGGATGTGAAACCTACATGATGAGATATTATGATAATGTGATTATTTTACACAGTGAGAATTCGTATGTGGTTTTCAACATTGAGATAATAATTTCTTTCTCTTAGGTGCCTTGACCCTTTACTAGACAGTAATCTTGGACACTACGCAAGCATTCTTAATACCAACGAGAAAGAATCTTAGAGGGTCACACACTAAGTGATTCCATTGATATTGATTAAATTCTATTTTAGTTTAATTAATGGAATAAATATTATTATAAAGTCTCAGGAATAATTTGATTCAAGTAATATTGATCATATAAATTAAAGAAATATTTATTTGTTGATATGTGAACAAAAATATATTTATTTAATTTATTGAATATTTAATAAATATTTATTCACAAATATGTGAATAAAATATTTATTTATGAATAAAATTTTATTCGATTGTTCAATAAATGAAAGAGGAGTTCGAACGTACCCAGACCATGTTCGGTGACAAATATTAATTAATACGCTGGTTAAATAATATTTTTTATTGAACAAGTTGGCACATGCCAAAAAATAATAATTATATAATTATTGTTATTATATAGCATGAGGTTTATTAAAGGTAATAAATATTATTCAAGGAATGATATGAAATTAAATAGTATTTAAAAATAAATCCTCACTCTATAAATAGACAGCTAAGTCTATTGTGTAGAGAATCCAAAAATTAATAACAAAGAATTGTTGCACACAATGAATTCTCTTTTTACTCCTCATTCTATCTCCCTCTAAAGAAAAAGAAGTGCAAGAGAGATTTATTCAAGATAGAAGAATGAGCGATCAAGAACGAACAATGAAATTCATTTTACATGGTGCACTATCACCCAAAGATCAATTGGTGTTTCTCAAAGATCATAGGATCATGAGTGGATCACCGCTAGATGTATTCTATCCTTCTATCCTCACAATGCAATGAAGGTATCTCAAAAGGGTCTTTTTGGATGATCAACATTCACCAACGAATAAATTTACTAAGCTCGAATATTTATTTTGTAAAATATTATGTAAATTAATTGCAAATTTGACGTCAAAAATCCTTGCTCTTTGTTTTGGGAAAAGAATATTAAAAGAAATTTTAATATATCACTCACCACCACATGCTAACATTGTGACCATAACCAACACATGGATCATCGCTACTAGTATAACATAATGTTTTTAAGTAAGACATTATGTTAATTCAACTTTTAAAAAACATTACAAAGGATCTGAGAAATGAAATGCCAAGTACTAGTTATAAAGGAAAAAATTTTAAACACTATACTTGACACTTTATTTAGCTGTTGTTGTATAGAATTCTAGTCAAATTATCTCATAATTTTATTCCAATATTTATCATATCCATAAGTTCTCATGACTAGGATCGGTTAAAGGAAAGTTCAATCACAATCCATGGACGTAATTGTTATCATTTTCAAACATGATTAGAGAATACTCCACCCTAAATCACACTTGGGTTGCACCATAGCTCTCATACTACTTGTCAGGATTGATTTCCTCCATCCCTAGGTCTTCCATGTGCAACACAAAGTCCCTTCTGGGGTTATATTATAAAACATATGGGTGATAGGAGGAATAGTCCATCCAAGCTTATATATGAGCCACCATCATTGGTGGAATCTATTATGGGACTTGGGTTTTTACCCAACAGTATATACGTGCGTTATGATATGCCCTTGATAAGGCATACAATATTCCTTGTATCACATATAACATACCATAGGATATATACATATCATATAAAATGGTATATACATATTGTATATAACGATACAATGAAAATATTGAATGCTTTTTTATTGGGTTTTGGGAATTTTTCCATTGACATTATGGCTAAAGTCTAGTATGCATGTGTGCCTTGTACATGATGATTTGGATGTTTAATTGAATTTAATGTTTTTTATTTTTTTTAAATAACCTTCCATAAACTAATGAGGTAATAATTATTTCTATTAAGTAGCCAACTATTGGCCACTGCCTCATGTTATTGGATAATACAAATTAAATTAATACACATACCATATGTTTAGTATTAATAAAAAAATACTCATTATATATGATGGTCCCATTAGGACACTCAAGAAGGATGTGACTTGAGTTCCCATAGAAATTTCTTTCTAAAACACTTATTTAAAAATCCCCCAATTTTAAATAAAACAACCCAGTTAACCAAAGGTGCAGTTTATAAAAGATTTGAATGTTTAAAGGATTTCTCAAAGATTGATTAGTTCTCTGATGAAACAATAAGAATTATTTCTTAACTTTTGAAATCAATCTACTAATAAATTTCTAATATAAACATTGTATAAGTTTAATTATGGGTAAAATGTAGTTTTCTAAAAATAAAAATAGAGAAAACTAAATTCGAAAGAATGCGATAGATTTTAAAACAAGAGGTTCCGCCTCAAGAAGATACTTAATCCTCTCCACATGGTGATCACCCACCACTAAGAAGTTTATATAAATAAAAATTGATCCACAAAAAATATTGGGGAAAACAACAATATACACAACTCTCTAGGTCAACTAGACATTTTCTACAGTTTTCGTTGGAGTGAGAAAACAACCAGGCCACATAGGGGCCTCTTCCACTATTATATATGGGTAGTGTAATGAGTACAAGATGGTTAGTGAAGATATATATGTATCATCCTATTTTTCACAGGAGCCAGTGTGTGTTCACAAAACAGAGATACACACACAACTCAAAAAGTTAAAAACAGTACACAATTAGAGCATAAATAAAGTGAATAGAGTTAGAAGGCTATGTGTGATTTGCTATGCAGTTTGCGACTATTAGAAGATATCTTGAAATGCAGCTTGCGTCGAATTTCAAAAATGGACAAAAAACAGAGTGTCATGAGAGCTTCTGTCTTTTGTTTCTAGTGTGGTTTTGATGTGAACGATGAGTTCTTCTCCTCTCTTGGTATGTTGCTACAAAAAGTTCTTCAGTTTGAGTTATCAGCAATGCCTATTAGTTTCTAAAGCTAGCAGTTCTCGATTATCTCAGGTGCATGAGCACTAACACAAAAACATGTCTTCGTAGCGTTACACTTTAACAATGCTAAAAAAATGCTGATAATAGGGGTACCTTTATCAGTGCTAAAAATCGAGGTTTAATGTACCCCTTTATCAGTTCAATTTTTAGCACGGATAAAAGTACCGCCTTTATCAACATTTTTTCTGCTATTTAATGGGGGCCTTTATCAGTGCTTTTTTAGCAACGCTAATAAAGGGGGTCTTTATCAACACTTTTTTTACTAGAACTGATAAATTATATGTTTCAAAAAAAATCTTTAAAAATAATATATTGATATATAAATATATAAATATAAATATATAGATATAAATATATAAATATATTTATGTTGATATAAGTATATAAATATATTTATATTGATATAAATATAATATATATTTTTAAAATATGTTTTAGATAAGTTTAAATAGAGATTTAAACTTAATATATATTGAAATTTAGTTAAAATGGATTTAAAATATTTTAAAAATAGATTATTAATTAAATATTTGATAATTACCTTTGAGTAATATTCATTTAATAATAATTTGAAGACACAAAAAATTAAAAAATTAATAAAAGATCTAAAATAAGTTGAAAATTATTTTCAAATTTCAAACGGCCATAAATTTTGATCTGTGTATGCATTTGAGCTCTACCACATATCAAATTGAAGCTTACGACGAGCTCTACATGCTGGTGACACAAGGGAACCTTCTGTTGCATTTTTTGAGGCCAAAAAAGTCCTAGAAGACCTCAAAATCTGACATTTTAGTCAGGATACACATAAAAAATTAATTTTATAAATAGATAATTAAAAATATTTACATTTAAAATATATTTATAAATATATAAGCCTTATCTAAATAAAAAACGGGTATCCATTTTATTTAAAATAAAAAATATGAACATTTATATACCTATATATTGTGTGTGTCTGTGTATATGTATTAACAAATTTATATATATTATCTATATATTCTAAACATATGTATATACATATTAATATATAATATTTGAATATATATATATATATGTATAATTATACTTATAGAGACACATATAATATATATTTGTGTGTGTGTGTGTGCGTGTGTGTTGTATATATGTTTTTATTTATTTATTTATTTATAAACGCACTAAAAACATATTTTATAAATGTATTTAAAACTGATCTTATAATTACACATTAATATATGAATAAATATATGGATAAAAAATATAACTAAATATATATATATATATAAATAGATATAAATATATATTAATATGCAATTAAATATATAAATATAACTATATATGTATATATGTATATATATTAATATACAAATATATATATATATATTAATATAACTATATATATACATTAATATATATATATATATATAATATAAATATATATTACTATATCAGTAAATATAACTAAATATATATAAAAATAAAAAGATATATCAATAAATGGACATCAAAGCAACATGGAGGAGTGGTAAACAGTCCAGGCGCATAGGGAAGAGGTCTCGAGTTTGAATCCAGATAGAGGCAAGGGCGCGTGGGGGTTGGTGAAGGGGGGTTTCAGCACTGTGAAAGGGGGTGCTAGCACTATTAAAGGGCTGGGTGGTGGGGTTGGGGCGTGCATGGGTGGGGCTACAGAAATTTTATTTATTTTTATTTATTTTTTTAATTTTTTTAACTTTAATCAGCACTTTCAAAAATGTGCTGATAAAAGAAGGGCTAGGTGGTAGGTTTGGGGTAGGCTTGGGTGGCAGGGCGTGCGGGCGGGGTTGGGGGTAGGGCTGTGGCATGCTGATTTTTTTTAACTTTTATCAGTGTTTTTTAGCCGTAATAAAAGGGACCTAATTTTATCTTCACCTCTATTATCATATCTTTTTTATCACTATAAATGCACTTTTTCAGCACTTTTAAAGGGAATATTTGCAGTAGTGGAGCAGCTCAATCACTTTTCTTTTTGATGCGATATTTTGTTTATATATTGCACCTAACTAGGAGCATGTTCTCTATCATTTTAAGGTACCTCATACCTCGTATTGGGCTTTGATGTTGATTTAAATGTTGTCCACAAAAGAGAGACAAAGTCATTAGTATATTTAAAAGTACTAAGTTTCACAAATATGGTCGTTAGACTTAAATTTGAATTTAATTGAAAAAGAATTGACAGTGTCTCTGAACAGTGTATCAGGATTGGTTTGTCTGGTATGGTGTCTCAGACATGGTGCATTCTACAATTTGGAATGGAGAGTCTAGTAGCGGTGACTCTGGAATGGTAGGTCACTCTAATGGTAGTTCGACATGATGGTAACTTATCTATGGGTAGATCAAACTGAAAACTCGTACTTAGAGGATATTTTTATGTCATCAGTAAGTTTCTCTATCGATAGATCCATGTGATAGTGTCTCCTCTACAAAAATTCTTATTTGAGATATTGATAGGTTGAACATCGATGATTCAGTGCATCAGTAACTTGAGTGACGGTGTCTCATCCATTGTTAGAATTCAGAATTTGTGCTAACTGTGAGACACTTGATAGTGTAACAGGTTATTGGTAGGTCCATGTCAACGATAGATCATTGTTAATTGATTTTCTACCAATGGTGAGATGTCCAACGGTGATCTCACCTTAACAGTGACTAAATCCTGAACGATGATAGTGAGTCCACCTTAACGGTGAGTCATACTTAGTCATATATTGCCGACCTATCTTATGATGTAAAACTCTAACATAATATATTAAGCTTATATTCAAACACAGTTAAAATGATTAAACATAATAAAACATAATAAAGCCTGATTTGGGAGCATTAAAACCAGAGGAAGCCAACAAAATATATTCAGAAATGTTTTAAAAACTAAAAATCCAAAATTTAAAATAGAATATCTTCACACACACTCAAATCATAAAGTGTTTAAAAAAATAGTTAAAAAATTTAAAAAAATGTATAAACTCAAGAAAAAATACACCAACTAGTATATTTTTAGTGATGTAACAATTATAAAATTTATAGTTCTAGCCACTTTTGGCTTGTTGATGAGGGGTGGTAGTTTTCGGACCCCATCACCTCTTCATCACTCTTTTTCTTTTTAATAAAGGGTTATTGACCCCATCTTGTTAAATAAACTATAAAATTTATATTGGAAAATTGATCATATATTTTTCAAACATAGAAGAAACATTATCGGTTATAAAAAAAATCAGTTTTTTACACTATACATATACTTGTATATAACCACATTATACATTCTTAAGGCCTTTCAATTAAATTTATCAGGGTAAAATTAGTAGAAAATTGGTTACATAATGTGACAATAATTTTTTTATAACAACATCACATCCCAGTTTTTTGATTTTACCATTCATTACAATAAATATATATGCATTCCTTTTCTCGAGGGAAAAAATATTTTCTAAAATTTTAAAAAACTGGTAAAAATAATTTTTCATTTCGTTTTTTTAAAATCGAGTTCTCTTTATAAGTCAATAAGGAAACTTTCATTTTTTTGTATTTAATATTTAGACTCCTAAACGGGGGCTGAATTGTTTAAATTAATTAGTTAATCACTGGGTAAAATTTAAGGAAAAGGCAAGTGTAAGAAGGAAAAATTGGGCATAGGGGCATTTTGATTTCTATTTTTAATTTAAGGGTGTTAGGGTTTTTTATTTCGGTATATGGGTTTTCCAAGCGCCAAATCAATTAGCGCTTTGAAAAAATACCCACAGCGCCAATTCAATTGGCGTTGGGTGGTTTATTTTTCTCAAAATCCCTAAGATACCCCCGATTTACCTTATACACATAAATCTTATATATATTTATATAATTATAATTATAAATATAACAAATACAACATATATATTTATATTAAATATTATTATTATAATAAATATAACTACTAAAATAAATATAATAAATTTATAATTATATTTATTATATAATTATTATAAATATATAATTACAATAATTATATAATTATAAATTTAATAAATATATAATTATAATAAATATATAATTATAAATAAAATAAATAAATAATTAAAAAAAATATACAATTATAATTTCAATAATTATATAATTATAAGTATAATAAATATATAATTATAATAATTATATAATTATAAATATACCTAATCTATAATAACAATAAATATGTAATTATAATTATAATAAATATACAATTATAATAAATACATAATTATAATTACATTAATTATATAATTATAAATATAATAAATATATAATTATAATAATTCTATAATTATAATAAATATATAAATATAATTATAATTATTATAAATATACATTTATAATAAATATATATATTATAATTATATATTTATAATTATAATAAATATATAACTATAATATATAATTATAATTATATAATATTTATTATATTTATATTATATAATTATATTTTATATAATTATAATTACAATACATATATAATTATTAAATATATAATTAAAATTCAATTATATATTACATTTATATATTTTTTATAATTATAAATATATAATTATTATAATTATATATTTATTATATGTATAATTATATATTTATTATATTTTTATTTATATAATTATTGTAATTATAATTGTATATTTATTATAATTATTTAATTATTATTTTTATAATTATATATTTATTATAATTATATATTTATTATAATTGTATATTTATTAAAATTATAAATATATAATTATTATAGTTATATATTTATTGTAATTGTATATTTATTATAATTATATATTTATTATATTTTTATATTTATTAAATTTATAATTATATAATTATTGTAATGAAATATTTATTATAATTGTATTTTTTTATAATTATATAATAAATATAATTATAACTTTATTATATTTATTTTAGTTGTTATATTTATTATAATAAATATATTTATTATAAATATATTTGTTACATTTATTTTAAATATACTTATAGTTATATAAATATATATAAGATATATGTATATAAGGTGGGTGGGGGTAGCGTGAGAATTTTGAAATAAATAAACCACCCAACCCCAAATCAATTGGCGTTGTGGGTATTTTGTCAATGCAACAATTGGTTTGGTGCATGGCAAACCCATATACCCAAATGAATAAAACCATACACCCCATAAATTTAAAAATAAATATCAAAACGCCCCTATACCCAATTTTTCCTGGTAGGGACCCCAACATGGCCATTTGTTATAAGTCAACAAGGAAACCTTCATTTATTTTCTGTATTTAATAATTAGACTGCTAAAAAAGGGCAGAATTGTTTAAATTAATTAATTAATCATTTTGTAAAATTTAGGGGAAAGACAATGGTTGGGACCCCAACTTGGCAGTGTGTTATTTTTTAATGTTATTAGATTTTTTTACTATTTTTATGGGATGGATGATGAAATTGATGTTAATATCTCATTTAATGAGACTTTTTCTCCAAAAAATCTTATCATTAAAATGTTTCCATGTTTGGAATTATCAATTAATGCAGTTGATCCATTCTTTTTTATTTGACGGTTTTCTTAAATCTCGGCCTTTTGCTTGGGTTCACGATCCCAACATTTATTTGCATGCCCATGCCCGAAATTTCCATTTATTGAGGGTGACCACCAAATTAAATGTCCTATATATATAATTATATTTCATTCCTCCATTCCTTCATTACTCCTTCATCTACACTTGGCACCTCCCTCTTCTCGGCCATCCCTTTCTTTCTTCACTGTCGCTCGCCGCTGTTAGCTGCCATGGCAATGCCGGTCCGCCACCATTTCTCCACTCCCATGACCAGAATCGAATCTCACTGCCCTTCCAATCCCCTTCCCATCCCACCCCTGCACATCAACACCACCCCTGCCGCCCCAGTCGCCTACTCTTCTTATATGAAGGCGGGCGGCAACAGGTTGAGGCGGTGGCCGAACGGCTCCAGAAAATCCTCCATCCGGGAGAAAGGTGCATTTTGCGGGTGTGGTGGTGGAAATTCTTCCACCCTCGCTAGGTTCATGGCCAGCACCGGGAAGTTAAAGGGGAGTCCTTTGACCTGGGAAGACGGAGTGTCCAGGCTTGTTCCTGGGTTGAAGAAGGACACACGTTATTTTTTTTCGACTCCGGGGATGTCAAAAAATACGATGAGGCCTCTATGAAGTCCGGAGATTATAAGTCCTCCATGAGAGACAACGACAACGTATGCAGAGGCAGTAGTGGAAAAAGGAGGTCCTTGGATGGTATGATGAAAGGCATTCCACTGTGCGCTCCTATGGAAGAACTGAGTGGAATTATAGCACCCAAGTAGCCACTGGTGGCTGAACGGACACCGCCCCAGTGTAGATTCATTCCAATCTTCTTCATTAATCCTTTTCTGAAATCAGCAGCACGGTGGGAGGAAGGCATGAATGTGGATGAGGAAGAATGGGAGTGCCATTGCAGTTCATTTTCCTTTCCTACGCCGCTCCAACCAACACCATGGATTCAACCATCATGGTTTCCCTCACCATGACCACCATTTGTATGACGATGAGTTTTTTGTATTATATACACTTGTTGTCTCGAATTTTATATTTTATACTGTGAAAATTTAAGCGTTATTAAAATTAGGCATCATTAAAAATTTGGTGAAGCATAGTTTCTTTTTTCATTCCATTTTCCTCGGTTTAAACGTGACTAAAGAGGCCTTTTATACACATACTCAGTATTAAAAATACTACATATATATACACCCATTATTTACAATATTGATTATATTTAGAAAAAATTAGTTGCATTTTGTTTTTTTTCTTATATATATAACAAAATATTAAACACTTTAAAATATCGATTTTTTTATTAGGAATTACCATCATTTAATTGCTTCCAAAAAATAGTTAAACCCCTCATTCAACACCCCATTTTATAAGGGAATTTCCTTTTATAAGAGGCCTAGTCATAATTGTAATAATAATAATATATAATATATAATATATAATATAAAATTATTTATTATAGGTTGAATGGATTACAAGCAATCAGACCATGCATGCGTCGATCTGATCTCATCCCGGTGACCTATCATGCTGGCCCGCCAACCCCCAATTTCACCATCAAACTAAGCCGGCCTGTCGACTGCACTGCCCCCGCTGCCTCGCGCCGACCCACCAACCACCAGGCCTGCGTCCCCCCGCTTCCTTGCAGTCACATTCTCCCTCACGCCGTCCCTTCCGAGAGAAATGCACCGCCGTCAAAATCATCATTCGACCGCATCCTAACATTATCCCTGACAATGGGCGAGGCTTTCGTTATCACCGCTGTCGGGGCACCATCACCATTCACCGTCACAACTGCTCGTCACCAGGCCTTTATAATCACCTCCAATGGGATCCCACGTCGCCTTTATCAGATGCACCACTTGCTACGGATGACCAATGCTAGAAGCTTCTAACAAGGACGTCACAGGCCTCCATAAACAAACCCTTCAATGATCCGCTCCCTGCACTGGGTTTTCCTGGCATGCTCTCTATCCCCACCATCAATTAGGCCCCCCTGTAACCCAAGGTTGATGCCATGCACCCAAGAAAATGCTATTTTATCACCATCCTTACCCCGAAATGGCCCCAAGGTCGTCGCCGATGAAACCCATGTCCCGAGATGTCCTGACATCTCATGTTCATCTGCACCCATCCCTTCCTACAGGGTCATCGTTATTTGTCTCACAACCCTCCAATGGTTAGGGTGGCATCACCAACCATCGCCTTTATGGCATCGTCGCAAGCCACAGCCTCACCAACCACTGCCTTCAAGGTGCTTTCACAAGTCACTGCCGTTGAGGTTCCATGGCGCAACATCTCCATCAAGGCTCGTCTTCAACCTCAGTCATTCCCACAAGCACCTCCCTCTGCCCAACCGCATACCATGAATCAATGTGATGAGGCCTACCCCTAGATTCTTAACGACAAAAAAAAATATGATCTTCAAACCCTTTTTTGTGGTAGTTATTTTTATGTATAAGAGAGAGAGGCATTAAAAAAATATATTAGTATTATTATTATTAATTATTAGCTGAGGGGATTAAAAAACCGAAACCAACGCATGGTACATCAACCCTATATTTGTACTCAACCCTACCTTTGGAGTTTTGTTGCTATAGGAAGGAACCCTACATATGACAATTCAACAACGGAGTTTTAAATCCATGATATTATCCGTGATTTATGCAACGGTCTTGATAGAAGTAAAGATACGTTCAAAGATATTTTATGGATGATTCAAATGATCATTATTACTGCTTTATAGGCTCATATTCAATGGAGTAAATCGTCCCTATTCTTATGGAAAGTTACAACTCTTTTGAATATTTTTGAAGTCAAATATTAATGATTGATTTTGTGATATTTCTGGAGTTATTTTTATCCTCGAGTTTCTTGACCAACATGATAAATAGCAAGACACTCGTCATCAGAAAATAAGTGGGAGAATATTTATAAAAGCAGTGAATATACGAAAAAGGTGATATGTAAAAAAAATGTGTGTATTTTGTTTCAGAGGTACATTTTGGAGATATACATATTTAGATCTATCATTTTTCCACTTCTGCTATTGTTGTCACCTCTACTGCACTTTATAGTTACATCTTCATTTTCAAGAACAACAAAGAATTTGTTAGAGATACAGTTTGCAGACAAACATGTTTGAAACATCTGTGTGGTGTTTTTTATATAACTGGTTGAAGAAAGCCTACACGACTATGAAGATCTATTTTTTGTTGGGCTATATTTAGGATATGAATACATCTATCATTTTTTACTGCAACTGTGATGTTTAAGATGTATCCTCAAAAAAAACAATCTCTATTCATTTTGGGGAGTTTTGACTGCTCGGAGTCATCCATGGTTAAGATAAAGCTTCTTGAACGAAGCTGTGGATTTATAGTTCCCTGTAAAAGAACCAGAAGGCTATTTAAAGCCTTGTTCTAAAGGTTTCAACTATCTTCACTTAGTTGTGGATTAAAGGTCATAGGATAAGAGAACTAATTGAAAATCGCAAAACTCATTGAGTTGAGTGTTGGTGGAGTGGACTAAGGGATCATTGTGCCCTAAACCATTATACATCACTATGTTCATTTACTTTATTTATTTTCGTTGCTCTCTAATATTTGGGAGAAAAGGAATGGTTCACTACTAAACAAGAGAGGCATTATGAATTGTTTAAATATTCTGAAATACACACTTTACAAACCGCTTTCACTGCATACAACTTCTTCACATCATAAGATGATTTAGTATTTCCCCCAAGAAGCTTGTGACTAAAAACCTGGTACCTTATAAGCATCTAACTACACCACCGACCCTCTTGGTGATAATTATACTGAACAACTTCACTAGGTAGTGAAATATTGATAGAAACATTGCACATAACCCATATGTCCATAAGATATGCCAACATTCACTGCCGTCGAGCAAGAATGTTTAGTATGGCTTGTCATACAATAATGGTTGAAAGTAAAAAGATCTTTTTTAGTAAGTGTAGATGTTATAAGATGAGTTTGATTCTAGGTGCCACTATAACTTCCACTTTGAACCTCATTCAGCTTCATCTTCCTTCCGTAAGGTCTACTATATGTACCACTAGACATGGGAGGAATCCCAACCGATCCCAAATTTTCTGCCTGATCAATTTATATGATAATTTTTCTATTAGAAACCTTGGAATATATGGAATGTTTTAGCATGAAAACATAATTTTAAGGGTTGGTGTCCTCAGAACAAACTGTTTTTTACTTTGATTACATAAATGTTCACTTATTATATATTGTTCATTGTTCTGCATGACTATAATATAATAATGTACTGGAATATTTGTTGCATTAATAAGGTCATAGCAGATCCCCGCTATGATGAGAACCTTGAAATGCTATAACAATATTCTTAAATAATGTTCTGCGGTTAGATGACATACTATGATAGGACACATAGTATACTGACCATCATGTGTGAGTACTCGTAAGAAGATGAGACTCTCTCTCATGGAGTTCGCACTTGGTAATCTCCAAGATGGGAGATTATGAGAACATACCTGCCAGTAGTAATTCTGCATGTCTTGGTGTCATCGGTTATTTCTATCTATGAGCGTGTGTAATGGTCCATAGACTGGAAGATTATCATTAACTCATGTCATGACTCGCACACTTAGATTTACTGATGAAAACCGTCCCGCAGACAGTTGGCGGGAAGTAGGGTATGTTGGGTGCATCACGAGTGACATGTTGTTAATGGATAAGTCGAGTAAGGATTTGTCCCTTCCATTTATGGAAGTTGATATCTCGGCCCTTTGATTGAAATAGAACTGTCGCATTAAATTCCATGGCCATGGTGTAAACGATGAGTTTATTTCAGGTAGTCAAAGAACGACATATCAAGCATATAGGTTTATGACACTGCCATGAAACCTTCTTGATGAGATATCAAGACAAAGGGTTTAAATTACACAGTAAGCATTCGTATGAGGTGATACGTCAATGCGGCGTCAACTTCTTTCTCTTGGGTGCCTTGACCCGTTGCTAGACAGTAATCTTGGACTTTAGGAAAGACTGCCTAATGCCAACGAGAAAGAGGACTAGAGGGTCACACACTAAGTGTATCCAAGTATCTTAAGTTGAATAAAGATTATTCCCCTACGTGGTTTAATAATTATTCAAGGAAGCCTAAGTTGTTTTTAATGATGGAGGAAAAATAAAATAAAACAAGTACATGCCGTGTATTATTATTACACGCCGTGTAGTTTTATTTTGGAAAGGAAATGAATAAATGAAAACAAGATATACACACCGTGTACATTTAATGTAAACACTATGTAGTTTTCAATGAAAAACAAGTACATGCCGTGTATTTATTATTACACGACGTGTAGTTTTTCCAGTCGGGATTTTGAGGATATAATATTTTTTTAAATGATATTTATTATAATCAGCGTGGGCGCATGTCAAGGAATTATTTATTCGACATGGGGGTTTTAAATAAAGAGTCAATGAAATAGAAAAACGCGTAACGCATTTATTTATTGTCATAACTCTATAACCCCACTCACCCAATTATAAATATCCTCACAACCCCAACTCTTTTCTGACACACAAAAGAATCTTTGTGCACAACATCTCTGGAGAATTCTTTCAAGACCGAAAGAAGCTCTTCCTCCAAGAAAGCTCTTAAGACCGAGAGAGATCCTCTTCCATCAGATCAAGACGATCTAAGGCGGACAACGCAAGCAAAGGCTTCTCCACGCAAGAACCCGGAGAATCCTTTGGTGACGTCCAGAGATACGAGGTACACATGTGGATCACTGCTAGAGGGAGTCTACACTTGGCTTCTGCGACACAATGATGGATCACATCAACAACGTGATCGAGAACATCAACTAAGAAAGAACACACAAAAGGTATTTCATTATAATTAATTAAATTAATTATAATCAACCTGTAACGATCCTTGTTTGTGGTTCCGGGACAAACCATCTTCTTTGTCTTTTTCTATGATTCGATCCATGGAGACTGGCGTTTATCATCGTATTGATCCCGGATTGATCATTGCTAATGACAAAAAGCCAAGTGGGCACATCCACCCATGCGCTTCCGCTACACCTGGAACCTTAAAATTGTATCAGAGCGAGGTTACAACATTGATTATAGTTGTTTAATTTTCGTTGATAATTTACGCATTCATATTTGATTCAATTCGAAATAAATCATTCTATAAATCTGAATTAACAAGATCTATTCTTCCTCATTCATTTATCGATTCATATCACAGAAACGACCTTTTAATTTTAATTTTGATTAAAATAAAAACGAGGAACTCATCCGGAGGAGCCGCTCTTTCTGTCTGTAGAACACAGGATTACATGACGTTTAATTAAAACTACACACCGTGTACTTCAGTTCAATGAACCGACACTAGTCCACCAAACCACTCCGTGTGTATTGATTATGCCTAAGTTTTAATCACGCTGTGTTGACCAGAATAGAATGGCACGTGGAAACCGGAATACACGGCGTGTATGTTGGAACAACACGCCGTGTAGTCCGTTCTGACCCAGGTGAAACCGTGTACAAAGATAAGCCGCGTACCGCGTACACGGGATCGCCAGTTCGGTTACCGCATAACAAGGAAGTACACACCATGTATGATTCATCTACACACTGTGTACTCTAAAATTTCCAAAATACAGAAAACACGCCAAAGCCCCAACATGTACTTTGGATAAATGGTGAAAAGAAAATACACGCCGTGTAATTATAAACTACACGCCGTGTACTTTCCAGAAATGGAATTTCACCAGGTTTCCTCCAATGTACAAAGACCCGTATAAAGAATATGGATGAGAAGAATCTCAAGGAAATTCAGAAAGGAATTTAAGATAAAGAATTGATTAATTATAAGATCATAATTAATTGAATTCGAGCGTGTCTTATCTTAAATAAAAGAACGATTAAAAGAATATGAATTCTAAATATGCGTAAATGTCGTTGCATATTATGGATGATCATGAGCTTGACCAAAGACCATTTGTATGTGTATGGTTTCATTTAAATTTATTTAATTTAAATTTGTTGGCCTGTGAGCCTTCTTCCAATAAAATGTAGGGCCTGCGTGCCAATGGTTACTTTAATGTAAACCCATGTAATGGAGGATCTCCCAAGCTAGAGGAGACGGTTCAAATCCCGAAGCCGAGGCGAAACCGACACAAGAAGATACCAAGGTGGATAGGTGGGAGCTTCAAAACACGAATCATCAGGTTCAAGGTGTTTTCCCTAGGTCAGGGATAGCCTATCAAAACTGATAGATAAGCTAACCAAATAGAATCTCATGATCATGCCATCTTATTTTATTTCTGTCTGATTGCATGGTTTATTTATTATGCATGTGTTGTCGAGATCACATAATTAATAAAATGAACAAGCATGAAAAGATGGAATAAAATAAAAACCGGACTATGGGTAAACATTATCGGAACATGGTTAATCACTTAAGCAAGCATCACTTAATATTAACATGCATGTGATAATGCAAAGATATGCATAAAGAATAAAATCCCTCAAATACCATATTAAGTCAGACCAAGCCTTCTGTTACTTGATTAAAAGAAAAACTCAATAAAACTATGTGTTTGAACAACCCTTGTTGGGACACTTACTATTATAAAGGAATCCCTTATGAAAGGTTTTGGGTTGACTTAACCATATTACATTAAGAGAAGTAGCCCTTGCTAGACTTGATGTAATATTGGAGGCAAGAGTTGAGGAAATCCAAGTCAGGATTTTAGGATTGGGGAGTCCACTCAACAGATAAAGGATCTGTAAGCTCACAGTTGGAAAAGACCCACCTACCTAAATACCTTCAAATAGCTTGACCAACCCTTGTTGGGGTTATGCGAAGGGAAATATGGATCCTTGCCACTAGAATGTCAAAGCAACTGGACATTCCGAGTTCAATGGTGAGGGACATTGGGACTTGATAAAATAGTGGGAGAATTAATAAAATTTATTATTTCTCATAAAAATGTAATCAAGAAAGTACTAATAAATCTGCTCTTTTAAATTGTAGAATCAAGATGACAAACTCGTCAACCACTTTTTCTCTGCGATCAATTCTAGATAAAGACAACATCCTCACCGGTAGTAACTTTCAAGAATGGATTAGGCGCATTTGGGTTATCCTACGCCATGAACGAAAGTTTAACGTGCTGGAGTCCTCACTTCCGGATTCCACTGCCCCAGGGGCGAGTGATGAAGATTTCATGGTCTATGATCAACATTTGAACGACGCTCTCGACGTTCAATTTTTGATGTTGTCATCTATGTCTAGTGAGCTCATGATGTCTCATGAAGACATGGATGCCTATAGCATGCTCGAGCACCTTCGTTGTCAATACCTGGAGAGGTCATGTCAGGAAGGTCTGAGATCTCCAAGGCTCTATTTCAGATCAAGCTTGGAGAGGGTGCCCCAGCTGGGCCTCATTTAGTCAAGCTCATTGGCTACATTGAGGGCATGGAGGTTCTAGGGTTTAAACTCCCTGAAGAACTGGGCACCGATCTCATTCTCGCATCACTCCCCCAGAGCTTCTCAAACTTTTCTTAATTTCAACATGAACAATATTGACAAGTCTCTATCTGATCTTCTTATCCTTATTCTCCAAGTGGAAAATGACATGAAGTGTGAGAAGCCTTCTCTCCTTATGGTGAATAAAAGGAATGGGAAGGCGAAGAGATTTAACCCCAAAGCTTCTTCAAGTCCTTCCAAGGAAAGGATGATCAAAGGGGAGGCAATGAAGCATGATTCTGTTTGTTTCACATGTGGAAAGAAGAGCCACTGGAAGAAAAACTGCACCCAACCAAGGAAGCAAGGGGAAGCTTCAGGTGCGTTTGTTATCGAATGCAATCTATCTGTTTCTACTAATTGGGTATTAGGTACTGCTTTTGGTGCTCACATATGTATCCAAATACAGGAACCAAGTAGATTTCAAAATATTTATCGTGGGGAGGTAGATCTACGAGCAGCCAACGGAGCCATACTCACTACTGTAGCTGTCGGAGGCTACCACCTCACATTGCCTACCGGGATGGTCTTGGTTTTGAAAAGTTTTTATTATGTGCCTTCTGTTACTAAAAAAATTATTTCAGTATCCAGATTAGATACTGATGGATTCATATTCATGTTTGGAAATGAATGTTGCTACTTTTATAAAGATAGCATTTGTTTTGGTAGGGCACATTTATATAACGGTCTTTATGTGTTAGACTACACAAACCAAGTAATGGAAATCGATAACAAAGTTAATTCACATGACTCATACCACACCCAACTTTGGCATCACCGGCTAGGTCATGTCAATGAGAAACATTTGACAAAATTACATCAAGATGGGTATTTAGATTCTTTCGAACTAAAACCACTTGGTGTATTTCATACGTGTCTACAAGGAAAAATGACCAAAGCCCCATTTAGTGGGTATGGTAAAAGAGCTAAAGATCTTCTAGAATTAGTTCACACAGATGTGTGTGGACCATTTCTAGTTGAAGAAAGGGGTGGGTTCTCGAACTTCATAACTTTTACTAATGATTTTAGTAGATATGGATATATCTATTTAATGAGGTATAAGTCAGATTCTTTTGATCAGTTCAAAGAATACAAGAATGATGTTGAGAACTAGCTTGGAAAGAAGGTTAAGAAACTATTCTCAGATAGAGGAGTAGAATATCTTAATCAAGACATCATTGATTTTTTATGGGAGTTTGGGATTCTATCTCAACTCACTCCTCCTTACACACCGTAGTGGAATGGTGTAAGTGAAAGGAGGAACCGCACCCTGTTAGACATGGTGAGATCAATGATGAGTCATGCAAGTCTTCCATTATCCTTTTGGGAATATGCATTACAAACAGCAGCGCACATACTAAACCAAGTACCAACTAAATCGATAAATGGTATTCCATACGAATTATGGAGTGGACACAAAGCCATGTTATCAAATTTTCCTTTGTGGGGTAGTGAATCATTTGTTAAGGCCTCTTCAGGTAACAAACTTGCACCTCGAGGCACAAAGTGTATCTTTATAGGATATCCCAAGGAAACAAGTGGATATTACATATACAACCCCTCAGACAAAAAGGTTACAATGGCAAGACACTCCATATTCCATGAGAGGGAGCACATCTCCAAAAGAGATAGTGGGAGCGAGATAGACTTCGATGAAGTCGAGGCTCAAGATACACATGAGTTGGTACAAGAACAGATTCCACAAAGCCCCGTGGAAGAACAATCTGTTCCAGGGACACAAGAACTGCGTAGGAGCATGAGAGAGGTGAGAGAACCAGAACGATATGGTTTTCTTGTCACCAAAGATGGTGACTCATTATTGGTTGACAATGATGATCCTCTTACCTACAAGGAAGCAGTTGAAGGCACAGACGTTGCCAAGTGGCAGGAAGCCATAAATTCTGAAATGGATTCCATGTACCAAAACCATGTCCGGATTTTGGTAAATCCTCCAATTGATGTAAAGCCTATTGGTAATAAATTGGTATTTAAGAAGAAACTGGACATGGAGGGGCAAGTCAGCACCTACAAGGCATGACTGGTTGCAAAAGGTTTTAGACAGCGTCAAGGAATTGACTATGATGAAACCTTTTCACCGGTTTCAATGCTGAAGTCCATCAGAATCCTATTGGCCATTGCTTCTTACCATGACTATGAAATTTGTCAAATGGATGTCAAAACAGCTTTCCTTAACGGGAACCTCCAGGAAGATGTCTACATGACACAACCTGAAGGGTTTGTGACTCCAAAAGATGCCAACAAGGTATGCAAGTTGCAGAAATCCGTTTATGGATTAAATCGAGCATCAAGGTCATGGAACATTCATTTTGATGAAGCTGTTACAAAATTTAGCTTTGTTAAGAATGAATGTGAGCCCTGTGTCTACAAAAGGTTTAGTGGAAGTGCAGTCGTTTTCCTAATAGTATATGTTGATGACTTATTTCTAATTGGAAACGAAGTACCTGTCTTACAGTCAGTTAAGGCATGCTTGCATAAATGTTTCTCCATGAAAGACTTGGGCGAGGAGACAAATATTCTTGGCATCAAGATCCATCGTGATAGATCCAGGAGAATGCTGGGCCTGAGTCAAAGTACATACATTGACAAGATACTGAAGAGATTCAGTATGGAACAGTCCAAGAGAGGATTGTTGCCAGTGTCACATGGCATTCATCTTTCCAAGAAAATGTTTCCTCAGACACATGAGGAAAGAAAGAGGATGGCAAGGATCCCTTACGCATCCACGATTGGGTCAGTCATATATGTTATGCTATGTACGAGGCTAGATGTTTCTTACACATTAAGTGCAGTAGGAAGATATCAAGCTGATCCAGGAGACCACCATTGGATGGCAGTCAAGACTATCCTTAAGTATCTGAGGCGTACTAAGGATATGTTCCTGGTTTATGGAGGAGATGAGGAACTAGTTATTAGAGGACATGTAGATTCTAGTTTTCAGACTGATCAAGATGACATGGAGTCGCAGACTGGATACATCTTCAGTTTGAATGGAGGTGCAGTGAGCTGGAAGAGCTCAAAACAAAGTGTGATGGAAGATTCTACAGTAGAGTCCGAGTATATCGCAGCTTCTGAGGCAGCTAAAGAAGCAGTATGGATGGGAAGCTTCGTCCAAGAGCTGGATGTTGTACCGAGCAGTAAAGATCCTATCACACTCTATTGTGATAATACTGCAGCGGTGGCACTTGCAAAAGAGCCAATGTCACATCAGCGGACAAAGCACATACTTCGGAAGTATCATCTCTTGAGGGATTTTTCTCAGAGAGGTGAAGTTATAGTGAGCAGTATTTCCACGGAAGACAACGTGGCGGACCCATTGACTAAAGCCTTGACTCAGCAGAAACATGATCATCATGTGAGTTCTAGCGAACTAAAAGTCGTAGGTAGTTGGCTCTAGTCTAAGTGGGAGTTTGTAAGGGTTGGTGTCCTCAGAACCAACTATTTTGTACTTTGATTACATAAATGTTAACTTATTATATATTTTTCATTTTTCTGTATGACTATAATATAATAATGTCCTGGAATATTTATTTCATTAATAAGGTCATAGTAGATCCCCGCTATGATGAGAACCTTGAAATGCTATTACAATATTCTTAAATAATGTTCTGCGGTTGGATGACATACTATGATAGGACACATAGTATACATACCATCATGTGCGAGTACTCATAAGAAGACGAGACTCTCTCTCATGGAGTCCGTACTTGGTAATCTCCAAGATGGGAGATTATGAGAACATACCCGCCAGTAGTAATTCCGCATGTCTTGGTGTCATCAGATATTGCTATCTACGAGCGTGTGTAATGGTCATTAGACTGGAAGATTATCATTAACTCATGTCCTGACTCGTGCAATTAGATTTACTGACGAAAACCGTCACGCAGATAGTTGGCGGGAAGTAGGGTATGTTGGGTGCATCACGAGTGACATGTTGTTAATGGATAAGTCGAGGAAGGATTTTTCCCTTCCATTTGTGGAAGTTGATATCTCGGCCCTTTGATTGAAATAGAACTGTCGCATTAAATTCCATGGCCATGGTGTAAATGACGAGTTTATTTCAGGTAGTCAAAGAACGACATATCAAGCATATAGGTTTATGACACTGCAATGAAACCTTCTTGATGAGATATCGAGACAAAGGGATTAAATTACACAGTAAGTGTTCATATGAGGTGATACGTCAATGCAGCGTCAACTTCTTTCTCTTGGGTGCCTTGACCCGTTGCTAGACAGTAATCTTGGACTTTAGGCAAGACTGCCTAATGCCAACGAGAAAGAGGCCTAGAGGGTCACAAACTAAGTGTATCCAAGTATCTCAAGTTGAATAAAGATTATTCTCGTATGTGGTTTAATAATTATTCAAGGAAGCCTAAGTTGTTTTTAATGATGGAGGAAAAATAAAATAAAACAAGTACACGCCGTGTATTATTATTACACGTAGTGTAGTTTTATTTTGGAAAGGAAATGAATAAATGAAAACAAGATATAAACGTCGTGTACATTTAATGTACAAGCCTTTTAGTTTTCAATGAAAAACAAGTACACGTCGTGTATCTATTATTACACGCTGTGTAGTTTTTCCAGTCGGGATTTTGAGGATATAATATTGTTTTAAATGATATTTATTATAATCAGCATGGGAACATGTCAAGGAATTATTTATTCGACATGGGGTTTATAAGTAAAGAGTCAATGAAATAAATAAAACTTGTAACGCGTTTATTTATTGTCATAACTCTATAACCCCACACACCCGATTATAAATATCCTCACAACCCCAACTCTTTTCTGACACACAAGAGAATCGGTGTGCACAACATCTCTGGAGAATTCTTTCAAGACGGAAAGAACCTCTTCCTCCATGAACGCTCTCAAGACCGAGAGAGATCCTCTTCCATCAGATCAAGACGATCTATGGAGGACAACGCAAGTGAAGGCTTCTCCACGCTAGCACCCGGAGGATCCTTTGGCGACGTCCAGAGATACGAGGTACACATTTGGATCACCGCTAGAGGGAGTCTACACTTGGCTTCTGTGATGCATCGACGAGTCACATCGACAACGTGATCGAGAACATCAACGAAGAAAGATCGCCCAAAAGTTATTTCTTTATAATTAATTAAATTAATTATAATCAACCTGTAACGATCCTTGTTTGTTGTTCCGGGACAAACCATCTTCTTTGTCTTTTTCTGTGATTTGATCCATGGAGACTGACGTTTATCGTCGTATTGATCCCAGATTTATCATTGCTAATGACAAAAAGCCAGGTGGGCACATCCACCCACGCGCTTCCGCTGCGCCCGGAACCTTCAATAATAACATATATCTATCTACAAGATCATATGAATCTATTGAGCCTTTAGTTTTTTATTCAATACCAACTTAGGCGATAAAAGGGAAATCTCAGAAAAATATTTGGAATACTCCATTACTGTCTCGTCACCTTATTGAAGGGTGAAAAACTCCATAGAATTATCTAAAACCATTATTTTTGGGCGGAACATCTGAGTAAATATAGTTTTAAATCTATTCCATTCTAAACCCTCATGCTGCATTACGAGAAACACAAAATCCCATCACCTTCAACTTGGGCCTTTACACTTAAAGACAACATACTCTAACATAACGGAATCTGAATTCTCTAAGAATCCAACAATCCATTCAATCCTCCCTAGATAGACCTCTACTTCCAAAGGGTCATTCATCCGCTAGAATAATGGAATTTTATAGAATAGAAACTATTGTGCTTGATTTTTACCTCCATCCTTCTCTTGATTCACAATTATAGGTTGAGAAAGAACTAGTTCGACACCTTTATCCATTGCATGGACCACATGTATTCACTATAAGAAAACAATGTTTTACCGGCAGTTTTTTCAAAGAGATTTTTAAAACCGCCATGAAAAAACCACCGCTAATTTTTTTAAAAAAATATTTGTGTTAATTTTTTAAAATTATCTCTTAGAAAAATTATTTTTTAACTGTGGTTTTTTAATAAAACTACTAGGAAATAGCAGCGATTTTCTCAAAATCACTGCAAAAGATTAAAAATATATTTATTTATTATTTATTATTTATTATTTATTATTTATTATTATTATTTAAAATAAAATATAGTTTAATATTTATAAATTTATATATTTATACTGTTTCAATTAATTTATATTTATAATTACTATTTAATAATATTTTTAAACTGAAAACAAATCTTAAATAAGTAGAAGGACAGACTTTGGCATCAAATGACCATAACTTCTGATCTCAGAGTCCATTTCAGCTCCACAACCAGTCAAATTGATGTTTAACAAATGAGAAAAAACCAAGCACAACTACTAAAATAGCCTATATCAGCGCTCAAAACAGGCTTTAACAGCGCTAAAAAAGCGTTGTAAAGCTCAGCGCTGATTTAGGGGGGTCCCTTTTATCAGTGCTATGAAAAGAACTGATAAATGCACTTTTATCCAGGGTAAAAAAAAGTGCTGATAAAAGACCCCTTTATCAGCGATTTTTTTAGCACTGACAAAAGGGTCCTCTATAAGGGCTTTTTTAAAAGTGCAGATAAAAGTCAAAAAAAATTATAACAAATAAAATAATAATAATAATTCCCATGGAGAGGTTTTATTAGCGCTTGACCACCCCTTTATTAGTGCTAGGAGGTCTCCTGTGCGATTCCCTTCCACCACATCCTCAAACATGCGCACCACCTCTGCCTCCACCCGAACTCGAACCCGCAACCTCCCCCTTTCACGGCTTCACCTTTACCACTATGCTATTTTGTTTTTTTCTCTATTTAATGATATGTCTATTTATATATATATATATATTTATTCGTATATTGATATAGATTCATATTAATATAAATATATTTATTCATATATTAGTATATATATTTTCATTCGTATATTAATATATATATATATATATTTAGTTATAACTTTTTATCTGTATCTTAATTTGTGTATTAATATATACATATAAGATTAGTTATAAATACAGTTATGAAATATGTTTTTTATGTGTGTTTATAATTAAATAAATAAATACATACATACATATATACAACACACACACACACACAGACACACACACACAGATATAGACATATAAGAATAAATACATATATACATGTCTTTAAAAAGCCATTGAATGTTAAAAAGATCATAACATAATATTGAGAAGCCCGTTTCAACTCCACAACTAGTCAAATCGAATAAAATGAAACAATATTCGATATGATATGTGGTAGAGGCTTAACGGACATCCGGATCAGAAGTTATACCCATTTGAATGTTAACAAATCGGGGTAACCTGATTAAAAACTCCGTTTTGGGGGCCTTATGGGCCTATTTTGGCCTCATAAAAACTTTTAACGAGGTCTCTACAGCCACAGTGAGGTAGAGATCGTCGCAGGCTTCGATTTGATATGTGGTAGAGCTCAAACGGACACCCGGATCAAAAGTTATGGCTGTTTGAAGTTTGAGTTACATTTTCAACTTATTTAAGATCTTTTATTAATTGTTTTGATTTTGTGTGTCTTCCAATTGTTATTAAATTATTTTTAATCAATAATAATTAGAATATTATTAAATAATAATATTTTTTAAAAAATATTTTAAAGCCATTTTCACTATATTTATTATATATTTAATGTAATAGTCTATTTATACGTATATAAAACATATTTAAAAAATATATATTATATTTATATACGAATAAATATACTTATATAACAATAATTTATTTTTCATGATTTTTTTTTGAAATATAATTTTTTCAGCGCTTTTATCAGCTCTTTTTTTAGCCCAGATAAAGGGGTAGCGCTGCCCTTGACCATTTATGTTGTAGTGATGTGAGATTTAATTAATGTGATAATCAATGGAAAAAAATATATTCAAAATTGAAACGTCGAAAATTGAACTCGAACATCAAACGACCATAACTTTTAATCCGGGTGTCTGTTTGGGCTCTACAACATATGAAATCAAAACGTGTGATGATCTCTACGCCACATTGGTATGGTACCAACTCTTTCAATAATTTACCTTTTTTAATTTCACGAGAAAGTCTCAAAAGGCCTCCAAAATAGATGTTTTTGTTGCAGACACCAATTTCTTAAAATTCAAACGATTATATGTTTCAATCCAGGTGTCTGTTTGGCCTGTACCACATATCATATCAAAGCTCATTTCAGGATATTAGTTATGACTGGTTGTGGCACTAAAAAGGAGTCTATGATCATATTTTATGGTCATTTCAGTGATTTTAGGGGTTTTAGAGGTTCTTAACTTTTTATGATTTATTTATTTATTTAATATTTATTTATAAATTAATTAACTAATAATAATTATTTAATTAATTATAATTTATTTACTTATTATTATTTATTTCTTTATTTATTTATTTATTTATTTATTATTTATTATTTATTTATTTATTATTTAGTTATTATGAACACATTAATTATCAATTTATTTTTAATTTATTAATTAATCAAATTATTATTAGTTCATTATTTCTTTCTTTATTTATTTATTATTTATTTATTTATTTATCATTTATTCATTATTTATTAATTAATTATCAATTATTAATTATTAATTATTAGTTATTAGTTATTATTAATTATTAGTTATTTAATAATTATTTTTCTATTTATTTATTTATTTATTTATTATTCATTATTTATTATTTATTCTATATTCTATATACTATATTATTTATTATTTATTAGTTTACTGTTAATTTACTAAATATTAATTTATTATTAGTTTATTATTCATTTATTATTTATTATTTATTTATTTATTTATAGATTATTTATTGATTATTTATTAATTAAATATTAATTATTTATTAAATATTTTATATTTTATATTTTATATTAAATATTAAATATTACATATTAAATATTAAATATTAATTACTAATTATAAAGTATTAATTTTATAATTATCAATTATCAATTATTAGTTATTATTAATTTTTAATTAATTAATTAATTAATTAATTATCTATTTATTTATGTATTTATTTTTTTATTTCATTATTATTTGTTATTTATTATTTATTATTTATTATTTATTCTTCATTATTTATTTATTCTTAATTTATTTTAAATTTACGTAATATTAAATTATTATTACTTTGTTATTTATTTATTTATTTATTATTTATTTATTCAATATTCATTATTTATTAGTTATTTATTGATTATCTATAAATTTTTAAATTTTAAATATTAATTCTTAATTCTTAATTCTTAATGATCAATTATTAATTATTAGTTATTATTAATTATTAATTAATAATTATTAATTATTAATTATTTAGTATTTACTATTTCTTTTTATTATTTATTATTTATTGTTTATTATTTATTTATTTAACTATTTTTTATTAAATTATTATTAATTTGTTATTTATTTATCATATATTAAATTATTTTTTAATTAATTTATTATTTATACATTACTTAAATAATATATATTATATATTATCTTTTATATATTATATATTATATATTATGTATTATGTATTATATATTATATATTATATATTATATATTATATATTATATATTATATATTATATATTATATATTATATATTATATATTATATATTATATATTGTGTATTATATATTATGTCTTATATATTATGTCTTATATATTATGTGTTATATATTATGTGTTATATATTTTATGTTATATGTTATATGTTATATATTATATGTTATATATTATATGTTATATATTATATATAATATATAATATATTATATATTTTATATTTTATATTTTATATTATACCCGAACGGATCAGCCATGGGTTCGAAAACCCAAACCCATCGCTCCAAAATTAATTGAAAAAGAGTGTAAGAGCAACAAAGTTGGAGGAAATGTTTACATGTGATACACCACACCAAGACAAACTGATTATAACAAAACATGCACAATAAAACCACGAGAATACCTTTTCCAGGACCGGCCCTGACTCCGAGATCCTCCCCGATTGGTCGGGTGATGCCCACTTCTCTATTGCATCATCTTTGACAAATTTAATTCCTCATCCGTCACTAGATCCTCCATAGTGGGCACGAAAGTTAATTCATTTGGAACTTCTTCATGTGCATCTTTGAAGTTGTGCACAACCTCATTAGAGATTAAAGTATCATCCCGGGTAGCATCTCCATGATGAACTTCATCACGTGCCACATTAGAGTCAGGAAAAACCGTCATAGGGTGTGATGAATCATCCTGGCCAGCTTCTTCATAAGATGATGTTGTTTGTGCATCTTTGGATCCATGCACAACCACACTAGAGGGTGATATAGTAGCCTGTACAGGATGGTCCGGCTCCTTTAGTGACATTGAAGAAAACCTCTCTCGATTACTGTATCTTGCACTCTTAAGACCTTCAATAATAAGCACATCAAAATCAGGAGAGTTAATCGACTCTAACATGGAAATGAAATTAACAGTTGGCTTATCCTGTCCTCGCAAAACATCCTTTATGATATCAACCTCCGAAGAGCACCCCCTGATCCGCAACCATTGAAGGAGACTGTGCAATGTCTTGGATTACTCCATGATTGGCTGAAACATCATTGCATGTACCATCACCTTCCAAATTATGAAGGGAGGATCCTTTTGTAGTAGGAACATCACCCTGCTGGCCAGTGGCACCAAAGCCGAGCATACCTGCTCCTCCTTGAGCCACCTTCTGATAAGCCACCTCCTCAAATGTGGAATATCCATCCATTGACCCTGCCCGCACCTGCTGAGCATCAACCTGTGGATTTACCGTTGCTCCAATAGGAACATTTTCCACTATTGAAGGCGCTGATTCTAATCAGACATCCACTTTGGCCGCATGGACCTCATGGGAAATGGGCATAGCGCAAAGAGGCCCTCGGTTTCTTCCGTGTCACCAACTAAAATTCATCAGCATCAAAACCCTTCATCTTACCCTTCCTGCATGAAAAACCTAGTGAATCATGATCCATCTCATGATTGACTTCATCCTGGATAGAGGCCTCATCCTAAGATTGATTCTCTCCATCCTTATCATCCAAATCAGCCCAAGGTCTCTTCTCCAAACCCCCATCGAAACCAGTGGCAGTCTGCTGTAAAGATCCACCATTAGATAGCGGAGTAGCACCAACAAATAGGTGTTGAGACTAGTCCTACAAAGGAACTTCTGACAATACATTAGGGGCCTTTGAACCTCCTTGCTTGACATCCTGAACAAAGGAGGAGGGACCAACAGGAGGGCCCTTCCTCCTGAAAACGTTCTTACTACCACTAGGATCATCACTAGACACATTCCTCCTGCCCTGATCAGAGGCATATCCTGCGGATTTACAAAGAGAGCATTTAATATTCCCGTGACATTGCTCATGAGAATTTTCAATGCATAAACATGACTTACAGAATCTTGGTAACCACTCATACTGAATAGAAAATTCTAACTTAATATCACCCATAACATGAAAGACTGTATCAATCATAACATGAGCTAAATCAACCTCTACTAGCACGCGAGAAAAGTGACCATACATAGGTAGCTCTGTTTCTTTATCAAACTTGATCGGAGAACAGAGAGTAGAAGAAACATCCCACAAGACTAGAAGGTTCCAGAAAAACCAATTCAGACCCCTAATTCAGACCCATGTTAGCATGGAGGAGTTCCTAATTGTAAAAGGATTTTCTAACAGATCCCACTATTGAACCATGATGTGTCCAGGTTTCAATGTAACCAGTCCAAAACTCCAGGCCACATTCTGAAGTTTCGTTGAGGGGAATACTATATGAAAATTACCTCTCCCAACAGAGATTAGGCTCCAATCACTGAAACTCCATCTCTGAGATAGTCGGTCCTGCACCTCATCCACCTTCAAAGTTGTATCGCTCTGAGTACCATAAATCCTGGTAAGGATTAATAACCTGCATTCTTCAAGACGAGCCTCTAAAATATGCGGACTCGCTTCCACAAATGTTATAGATCCATTCTTGGTAATTTGCTTATGTATGGCAGCAGATTCAAGCAGTTATTCAAAGAAAAACATGTTCCAAGAAGGAAAACCCTCGGATTTCCTCTTAGGGTTCTACGCATCTTCCTTTTCCACATCCACGGGATCCGAGATAACACCACCACCTGAAACCACCACCTTCGACGAAGGAACAAATACGTCCTTATATATTATTAATTATTAATTATTAATTATTAATTATTGATTAATAAATATTTAGTCTGTTTCTATTTTTTATGTATTACTTGTTTTTACAATTAATATATATGTATATGTATATTAAATTCGATTTATTGACCACATGAAGAGCCTACTGGAGTGGTAAAGTCTTTGGAGAATAAGAAAGAGGTAAGGGGTTCAAATCTCACCCAACGTAGAATTTATATATATGGCATGGACATGTGCATGAACATGGACTTATGCATGGAGATGAGAATGTCTGTGGTAATAATAAATAAATAAATAAATTACGAAAATATAAAAACAATAAAAAAATTAGAAAAATTAAAAAAATTAGAAAAATTAAAAAAATAATTTTTTTTAAACAAACTTTAAAAAAATTAAAGTATTAAAAATGATTTAGTAAGGGTTTAAACTGTCAATAAAACCCCACTACTAATTAATTCTCAACACCTAATTTAGTGGCGGTTTTCCAAAACAGTCATAGAATGATTTCACGGTGGTTTAAACCGTCGCTAAATACAAATTTTGGCATAGTGATTATGGCCTCAACAGGATCCCAATCAGCCTGATGATTTTCTCACAAAATTTTATCTATGTCACCCTTATAAGGATTTATTAAAAGACTTCTAGGAGGAATGGTACTAAAAAAACTAAAGAAAGTGGATAAATCATCAAGTGGGTAAACATCCTCAATAATAGCCAGGATAAAATGAAAAAACTCATGAATTCAATCCTAAATATCCCATGGTAAATTTAGGTTATCCACAATGAGAGATGTCTATACACTCACATATAGACTACCCCTTATATATTAACTATCCTAACTTCTGTCTACCAATACATCCCAAATCACATCAACTAAAAACTGCCTTTGATCCTAATTTTTCACAGACCAACTTAGGTCATCCCTGAATAGGACACCCAAACCGACCTATTTCAAGTCCCAAAGGGTATTTCTAATCCCCACGGGCTGGAAAAAAATTTTGGGCATTGAAGAATTACCTTTGGGAAAGGTTTCACCCACAAAGACATAAAAATTGGGATCCTTCGAGATAAAGAAAATAAATAATTTCCGAACCCATAACATAAATAAAAGAAACTCTGAACAATTATGAAACATAAAATGAAATATCTAGATATAAATAAAGAAAAAATTGATGTTTCATAGATGCAATATAAGTAATAGTCTAGGGATAAGTCAAATAAGACAAATTTAATGTCAGAGGATTAGTTCACTCATAAGTAACTAAACCTAAGGGCCACATGGATCCAGGCATGCCACTCCACATGATAGAGACTATAGACTATAAATGATGGTCTAAAGGGAGTATAGTGGTGATACTATGCCCTATGTATCATTACTAAGTACATCATAGGAATAAAAAATTGAAATGAACATTTGCATAGAATAATAACAGGTAACCCAACAAGTTCCAAACCAGCCAACCAGGAATGAACATGAGATTCCATAAATATAAGGCAATCAACCATTTAGAAGGTAATACATAAAACAAGGGTTGATAGATGAACTAATAAATAAATTAATAACCCAACTCTGGTAAGTAGTCTAAGTACACACTCGACCCACAACTCCCATGCCATGTCTTATCCCAAAACAAATAGCGGCAATGAAGCACTAGCCAAGTCCTTACCCGAGGCCATGAGATCTTCTAAGGTACTAAATGGTGGTCTGAATTGGGGTTGAGTAAAACTTATTAGGCCACCACCAATGATGTAAAATTAATTCTAGTCCATGAGTATAAAACATTACAGTGTATAGTGTATCTATAATAGTGAAGTAGTCATGTTGAGGTAAACTAGAGAATAACACATACTTCAGCATAGGTCAGACTGTCTCTAGTCATAGGAATAGTAATGTAATCATGGGAACTATCGATATAATCATACACATACTATAGATATTATCTAGATGAAACCATTGAAATGAGTCTAGGAATTCCCAAATATTGAAACCAGGAAAATACATTGAGTAAATACAATTTATTCCACTTCAATAAATGAGGCTCTAACTAAGACCAAGGAACATGTTCGAGGTAATCATGGGATTACTTAATTGGGACCAAAGGATGTGTTAGAGTTTTTGGACTAGGACCAACTAATTTTTACTTTATTCATTAATAAATACCTTTTTACATCTTGATTGTTCTTCTACGTGCATGTGATAATGTCCTATGGACAACTGTTGCATTAAAGGGCCATTACGGATCCCTACTATGATGAGAACCTAGAAGTTCCATAACACTATTCCTGGATATATGTTTTATGTCTGAATGATGATATTTGAGGGACACAAATAATACTGGCCATTAGGGGTGAGGAATCATAAGACTTTGAGGCACCTTTTCATGGTGTGCTCCCTTGGTAATATCCAGGAGGATATTATTAGAACGAGACCAGCCAGTTGAAAATTCACATTCCATAGTGTCATTGGATGTTACTATCTGCAAATGTGTGTATTGTTCCTTAGACTTTAATATTATTATTAATGGGTATTACAACTCGCACACATAGATGTATTGACAAAAACTATGACGACACATTGTTCGCAATGAGGTAGTATACATTGGGTGTGTCATGAGTGATACTACATGAATAGATAATGTGAGAATGGATTTTTCCCTTTTGTTCCATAACAGATTTAGATATATAAGGCCCTTTGATGTAATTGATATATCCTAAATAAATCCCTGGACATGGTAAGGTATGGGCGAGTTCAATTCCGAGAATTCAAAGAAAGAATAATCGAGCACATGAGTTGATGGCACAAGCATGCAACCTGCTTGATTAGAGATATCGAGATAAAGGGATTAAATTACACAAGAAGAATTCATATGAGGTGAAACGTCAATGAGGAATCAACTTCTTTCTCTTGGGTGCCTTGACCCATTCCTAGATAGTAATCTTGGACTTTAGGCAAGCCCTCCTAATGGAATTGAGAAAGAGGCCTAGAGGGTCACACACAAAGTGTATCCATGTATCTCAGTTAAATATTAATTTAACAAGTTAAATAAATATTATTCCCGACCATGGTTTAATAATTATTTAAGGATTACTGATCACGTTTTTTTTTTACATGAGTTCTTCAAGAGAATATATTATGGGTGAAATAATATATATTTATTAGTGAGTAATGAAATTAAATTTATTTATGAAATAAATATCCATTACTCGAGGTCTAATAAATGAGGTGGAGGAAATAAAGAAAAATTAAAACCAGATAAACACGTCGTGTAAATTCAATGTACACGTCGTGTAGTTTTCATGGAAAATAAGTACACACCGTGTATTAATGATTACATGCCATGTAGTTTTTCCAGTCAGGATTTTGAAGAAATAATATCATTTTATTAAATGATATTTATTAAAATCATCATGGGCGCATGTCAAGGAATTAATCATCCGACATGGGGGTTTTCAATAAGAGATAATGAACTAAATAAAATGCGTAACATGTTTATTTATTTTCAAAACTCTATAACCTCAAACTTGATTATAAATATACTCACAACCCCAACACTTTTCTAGAGATAATTGTTGTGAACAAAAATTCTAAAGAATTCTCTCAAGGCCAAAAGAACTCATTCCTCTAAGAACTCTTTCAAGACCAAGAGAGATCCACCACCACCGGATCAAGGCGATCGAAGGCGGACATCACAAGAGAAGGTTCTTCTGCGCCAACACCCATAGATCTTTTCAGTGACATCTAGAGACACATGGAGCACATGTGGATCACTACTAGAAGAATCCTACACTTGGATTTTACGACGCAATGATAGATCAAATCATATTGTGACCAGAGACATCAACCGAGAAATAATTCCATCAAGGTAATTCTTGTAAATTAATTAAATTAATTATAACCAAAATATGATGATCCTCTCAATAGTTCCAGGACACTTCTCTTTCTTTTTCATTCTTTGTTATATTCCAATGATATGGTGTTCTATTATTTTGATGGATCTTAGATTGAATGTTGTTTAATGCTAAAATTAAAGTTGGGTACGCCCACCAACGCACTTCAACTACACCCGGAACCTTCAGGTGGTATAAGAGGGGTCATATCGTCGATTATAATTATTTATTTTTTCTTTGGTGATTTACGCATTTAATAATTTAGTTGTTTGAATTCAAGTTAATCATTCTTTAAAATCTGAATCTCGAGATCTGTTCCTCCCCTCACATTTCTCGTTCACCTTATAGAAACGAATTTTACTTTTAATTTTTATTAAAATAAAATAGAGGATCTCATCCGAAGGTGCCAGACGCTCCTGGTTGTACAACACCAGAATACACTGTGTGTATTTGGAGGTGCACGTCATGTAGTCTAGGTTCAATGCATTGGACTGGTTCTCCAAATCAGGCCATGTATTGGATCTTATCTATGTCTTTTATGACACCGTGCGTTGACCAAGAATAGGTGGCAAACGGTTTCCGGATTACATGCTGTGTGGTCCACTGCACACAACGTGTAGTCCCTTCGGGATAGGGTTAGACCATGTACCTCATACACGGATTGCTTGGCTGGAAACCATGTAACGCAGATACTACATAGCGTGTGTACAAAAGAATATGTCGTGTACTCAGAAAATTTCCGAAGTACATCTACACTCTATATCCTCAGGCATGTACTTTAGATAGATAGTGCACAAAAGTACACGTCATGTAGTCAGAACTACACGCCGTGTACTAATCCAAATTATGTAGATTTATTAAAATTTATTATTATATTATACAAACCATTGAGACGTGTACCATAGTGCAAGCGTAAATATGAGGCACAACACGTGATAGGTGTTTTATATATGTGTTTAATTTAATAACTGCGTAAATGAAAATTCACCAGGTTGGATCCAAGGTACAAGTTACATAAAAAGATAATTTTAAATGAATTTATTTGTTTAAAATTATGATGGATGAGAATATGAAGGATATTTAAAAAAGGGTTTAAGATAAAAGGATTGATTAATTGAAGATAATTAATTGATTTGAGTGTGATTTATCTTAAACAAGAATGATTAAATAATTGAATGCTAGTTTTATTTATTTGTAAATATCTTTTGATGTATGGATGATCATGAGCTAGACCAAAAAAATTTAATGTGAATGGTTTCTTTTAATTTATTTATTTAAATTAAATTTTGTGGCCCTCGAGCCTTCTCCTCATTAATATGTAGGGATTGCGTGCCCAAGGATTCTTTTATGTAAAACCTCTTTTACCCCTCACTTTCTTGTGAGATAAATTCATATGTAATGGGTGGATGTCCCAAGCTAGTGGAGGAAACTCAAGTCAGGATCCAAGGTGAAACCAAACCAAGGATATACAATGGTGGACAGGTGGAAAGCTGTAAACACGAACCCGAAAGGTTCAAGGTGTTTCTCCCCTAGATCTTGGGTTATTTTATCAACTGCTAGATAAACTAACCAATAGAACAAGATCATGATCATACCGTTTATTTTTTTTAGTTTCATGGTTTATTTATTGTGGGTGTGTTGTCACAGTCACACAATTAATGAATTAAACGAGCAAGCAATATGGAACTAAAATAGAACCAACTTATGCGAAAATATTATCTTAGACATGGTCAATCACTTAAGTAGATCTGACATAATATGAACGAGCATGTAATAAAAGATAATAAAATGGAAATTTACGTATAAGGATAAATATCCCTCAAATAAATATTATGTCGGTATAGCATTCCATAATCTTGGTTAGAATCGAACCATAGTTCAAAGTGCTTGACCAACCCTCGATGGGGTGATTTCAATTATCGAGGAATTCTAATTCAAGGTTTTGGGTTGAATTGACTTGGTTCACATCAAGGGTTGACTACCACAACAGGACGTGGTTTGACCAAGAGACAAAGGTTGAATAAATCCAAAATAAAAGGATTTCAGGATTGGGGAGTCCACTCAGCGGATCAAGGAGCTGCATGTTAATGTAGTTGGAATTTGTAATGACTACCTAAAACCCTTAATGTTACTTGAAAAACCCTAGTTGGGGTAATTTAAAGGGAAATATGGATCCTTTCCACTAGAGTATTCAGGCAACAGAATATTCTGAAGTCAATGGTGAGGGCTATTGGATTTCGATAAAATAGTGGAAGACTAATAAGTATTAATTTATTTATTTTTCTGAGTTTTATAATAAATTAGTAAACCATTGCTCATCTTAATTTCTAGAAATGGAAAGAAAAATTCCTTCAACCATATCATTGTGAACCATACTTGAGAAGGAAAACCTCTTCACCGACACCAATTTCCCGGAGTTCCATAGGCATTTACATGTCATCTTTAACCACGAGAGGAAATTGTATGTGCCAGAAGAGCCTATTCCAGTTGCGCCTAGGAAAGAGGCAAGTGATGAGGAACTATATATCTACATGAAACATATGGATGATGCCCCAGATGTCCAATGTTTCATGTTATCATCCATGTCTAATGAGCTCTTGAAGCAACATGAAAACATGGACGTGTATAGCCTGATGTCTCCCCTTTAGGATTTCTACCTAGAGAATGTGAGAAAAGATAGATAGGAGATCTCAAAATCATTGTTTACAACTAATCTTGGAGAGTATGCACCATCTAGGCCTCATGTAGTCATGATTATTGGCTACATTGAACACCTGGACATCTTAGGAACTAAGTTCTCAGATGAGTTGCGTACAAATCTTATCCTATCATCACTTCCAAAGACCTTCTCTATCTTTATTGTCAACTAAAACATGATAAACAATGAGAAGAGTCTATCAGAACTTCTGACCTTAATTCTTCAGGTAGATAAGGAAATGGGGTGTGACAAACCCATAGCCCTTATGGTGAATAAGAAAAGGATTGACAAGGCAAAGGGGCCAAAGACATATAAACGGTCTGAAGCCCCTGAGCATCATCCCTCCATGAAGGGGAATATCCAGAGGCATGGAAAGGAATGGGAGGTGGTATGTTATTCTTGTGGAAAGAAAGGCTACTAGAAGAGGAACATCACCCAGAAGTTTGGGGATGCTAAAGGTGTGTTAGTTATCGAGTTTAATATTTCAATTTCTACACATTGGGTATTAGATACAGCTTTTGGGTCTCACATCTGTAATCAAAAGTAGGAACCAAGTAGATATACAAAGATTTCCAGGGGAGTAGTGGATCTTCGAGCATCCAATAGTGCAAGGCTGGCTGTGTTGGCTATTGGCGATTACCACCTCTCATTGCCAACTTGAATGATTTTGGTTTTACATAACTATTATTATGTGCATAGTGTTACCAAGAACATAATTTTAGTATCTTGTTTGGATATGGATGTATTTATTTTCATGTTTGGAAATAAGGGTTGCCACTTTTATAAGAAAAACATATGTTATGGTATGGAACATTTAAATAATGGTTTGTATGTATTAAATTACAAAAACCAAGTGTTGGAAATCGGTAACAAAACAAATTCACATGACTCATACATCACCCAATTGTGGAATCACTATCTCATTCATGTAAATGAGAAGTGCTTGACAAAGCTCTTTAAAGATGGTTATTTAGAATCAGCTGAGCTAAAACCACTTGATAGATGTCATGCTTGTTTACAAGGAAAAATGACCAAGCCTCAATTCGGTGGACAAGGTGAAAGGGCCACAGAGTTTCTAGGATTGGTGCACACGGATGTGTGTGGAACATTTCCAGTAGAAGCTAGAGGTGGAAATTCTTACTTCATTACTTTACTGATTATTTGAGTAGATATGGCTATGTCTACTTAATGAGTTATAATTCAGAAGCCTTGGAGAAATTTAATGAATTCAAGAATGAATTAGAGAATCATCTTGGTATGAAGATAAAGAAACCTCGATCAGATAGAGGTGTAGAATATCTGAACCAATAGTTAATTGATCGTCTACAGGAGTCTCAGATTCTATCTTAGCTCACTCCTCCTTATACACGATAGTGTAATGGTGTTAGTGAAAGGAGGAACCGCACCTTGTTGGACATGGTGAGGTCAATGATGAGTCATACAGATCTTCCATTATCCTTTTGGGGATATGCATTACAAACTACAGCATACACATTAAAACGAGTACCAACTAAGGAGGAAAATGGAATTACTTCCGAGTTATGGAATGGAAATAAACCCATTTTTTCGCGCATACGTGTATGGGGATTGGATGAATTTGTTAAGGCCTTATCAGGCAATAAACTAGCACCCCGGGGCACGAGGTGTATCTTTATAGGATATCCCAAGGAAACAAAAGGATATTACCGATATAACCCTTCAGACAAGAAAGTGTTTATCGCCAGAAAATCCATCTTTCTTGAGAGGGAGAACATACTCAAATGGTATAGTGGGAGAAAGATTGACTTTGATGAAGTTTATGCTCAAGATACACAAGAGTTGGTACAGGAACTGGTTCCACAGGTCCCCGTGGAAGAGGCTCTAGAAACACAAGTATTGCGTAAGAGCTCAAGAGAGGTAAGGGAACTAGAGAGATTTGGTTTCTTAGTCACCGAGGATGGTGAATCATTATTGTTGGACAATGATGAAACTCTCTCCTACAAGGAAGCAGTAGAAGGCTCAGAAGCTGCAAGATGGCTAGAACCTATGACTTCTAAGATGAATTCCATGTATCAGAACTATATCTGGGTTCTAGTCGATGAGCCAGTTGATGTAAATCAAATTCGATGAAAATGGGTATTTAAGAGAAAACTGAACATGGAAGGTCAAGTTCGCACCTGTAAAGCACGACTAGTGGTTAGAGGATTTAGACAGTGTCGAGGAATTGATTATGATGAAAACTTCTCACCCGTTTCCATGTTTAAATCCATAATAATCATACTTGACATAGTATCTTGCCATGAATACGAGATTTGGAAAATGGATGTCAATACATCATTCCTTAATGGGAACCATAAAAAAGATGTCTATATGACACAACCAAAAGGGTCTGTGACACCAGGTGAAGCCAAATGGGTTTTCAAGTTGTAGAAATACCTTTATAGCTTATAGTAAGCATCTAGTTTATGGAACATTTGATTTGATGAAGCCATAAAGGAATTTGGTTTCATTAAGAAAGAATATTAGACATGTGTTTATAAGAAGTTTAATGGGAATGCGATCGTTATCCTACTAGTATATGTTGATGACATTTTGCTTATTAGAAACGATGTACCAGTCTTATAGTCAGTTAAGGACTGGCTGAACAAGTGTTTCTCCCTGAAGTACTTGGGTGAAGTAGCGTACATTCTAGGGATCAATATCATTAGTGATAGATCCAAGAGGCTACTTGGACTAAGTTAGGGTACATACATTGACCAGATACTAAAGAGATTTATTATGGGACAATCAATGTGGGGATTGGTTCCAGTGTCACATGGCCTACATATATCTAAGAAAATGTGTCCTCATACCCAACATGAGAAATATATAATGAGTAAGATCTCATACATTTCGGCTATAGGATACATCATGTATACCATGTCACGTACCAGGATTAATGATTACTATACACTGATCATGGTAGGCAGATATCAAGAAGATCCAAGAGAACAACATTGGACTGCTGTTAAGACTATCCTTAAGTATCTGATAAGAACTAAGGATATGATTCTGGTGTATAGATTAGACGAAGAAGTTTTCATTATCGGGTATGCTGATGCTGGTTTTTAGACAAATCAGAACGATCTGAAGTCTCAATCTGGATATGTTTTCTGTCTCAATGGAGGAGCTGTGAGCTATAAGAGACCAAAGCATCTAGTTGTCACTGATTCTATAGTGGAGTTCGAATATATAGTAGCTTCTGATACATTCAGGGAAGACATATAGATTCAAAACTCTGTCCATGATCTTGATGTGGTGCCTAGAAGTAAAGATCCTATGACGTTGTATTGTGATAATACTACATGGGTGGCTCTTGCAAAAGAACCAAGGTCACATCAATGAAGAAAGGACATACTCCAGAAGTATCACATCATGAGGGATTTATATTAAAGGGGTGAATTTCCAGTGACCAGAGTGTCCCTAGAAGAGAACGTGGTGGACCCCATGACTAAAGGATTATCTCAACAAAAGCATGAATATCATGTGAGAGCTATCGGGTTAAAGGTTGTTAGCAGTTGGCTCTAGTCCAAGTGGGACTCTATTAGAGTTGGTGGCCTAGAACCAACTACTGTGTACTCTATTAACTAATAAATACCTTATCACATCTTGACTGTTCTTCTGCGTGACAATTCATGTGATAATGCCCTAAGGACAACTGTTGCATTAAAGGGCCATAGCGGATCCCTACTATGATGAGATCCCGGAAGTGCCATAACATTGTTCTTGAATATATGTTCTATGGACAAATGATGTTATTTGAGAGACACAAATAATATAGGCCATTAGGAGTGAGGACTCATAAAACATTGAGGAACCTTCTCCGGGTGTGCGCCCTTGGTAATATCCAGATGGATATTATGAGAATGAGACCTGGCAGTAGGAAATCCACATTTCATAGTGTCATTGGATGTTACAATCTACAGACATGTGGATTTGTCCTTAGAAATTAAGATTATTATTAATGGGTTTTACAGCTCGCTCGATTAGATGTATTGATGAAAACTGTGATGACACCCTGTTTGCAGTGAGGTTGGATACGTTGGGTGCGTCACGAGTGATATTGTATTAATATATAGTGCGAGAAAAGATTTTCCCCTTATGTTCCATAACGAAAGTAGATATATCTGGCCCTTTGATGGAATTGATATAGCCAAAATAAATCCATGATCATGGTAAGTTATGGACGAGTTCAATTCTGGGAAGTCAAATAAGGAATAATCGAGCACATGGGTTGATGGCACTATCATGAAACCCGCTTGATTAGAGATATCGAGACAAAGGGATTAATTTTCATGGTAAGCATTCGTATGAGGTGACACGTCAATGCGGTGTCAAATTATTTCTCTTGGATGTCTTGACCCATTGCTAGATAGTATTCTTAGACTTTATGCAAGCCTACCTAATGCCAAAGAGAAAGAGGCCTACAGGGTCACACACTAAGTGTATCTATGTATCTCAGTAAAATATTAATTTAACAAGTTAAATAATGATTATTCCCGACTGTGGCTTAATAATTTTTTAAGGATGCCTGATCACATTTATATAGACACTGTTTATTCGAGAGAATATATTGTGTGCGAAATAATATATATTTCTTAGTGAGTAATGCAGATACATTTATTTAATAAATAAATAGCCATTACTCAAGGTCTAATAAATGTGGTGGGGGAAATAAATAAAAATAAAAATAAGATAAACACGTCGTGTACAGTGAATGTACAGACCATATATTTTTCATGGAAAACGAGTATACATCATGTATTAATGATTACACGCCGTGTAGTTTTTCCAATTGGGATTTTGAGGAAATAATATCGTTTTATTAAATCATATTTATTATAATCATCATGGGCGCATGTCAAAGAATTAATCATTCGACAAGGGGGTTTTCGATAAGAGATAATGAAATAAATAAAACGCGTAACACGTTTACTTATTGTCATAATTCTATAACCTCAAACCCGATTATTAATATACTCACAACCCCAACAATTTTCTAGAGAGAATCATTGTGCAAAACAATTCTGGAGAATTCTCTGAAGGCTGAAAGAACTCCTTCCTCCAAGAACGCTCTCAAGACCGATAGAGATCCACCACCACTGGATCAAGGCAATCGAAGGCGGACATCACAAGAGAAGGTTCGTCAATGGTAGCACCTGGAGATCCCGTAAATGAAGTCCAGAGATACGTGGAGAACATGTGGATCACCGCTAGATGAATCATACACTTGGATTCTACGACACAATGACATATCACATCTGATTGTGACAGGAGACATCAACCATGAACGAATTCCATTAAGGTAATTCTTGTCAATTAATTAAATTAATTATAACCAATATATGATGATCCTCTCAATGGTTCCGGGACCCCTCTCTTTCTTTTTCGTTCTTCATTATATTCCAAAGATCCGGTGTTTTACTATCATGACAAATCTCGGATTGAACGTTGTTTAATGCTAAAATTAAAGTTGGGTACACCCACCAACGTGCTTCTGCTGCGCCCGAAAACTTCAGGTGGTAATTTAATTAGTCATATTTCCAAGTAAATCAATATAAATATTTGGAGTTCATCCATATCATTGGAATTTTTTCAGAAGTAACGAGTGAATCATCAGTACCACTACTAGAAAACTGGCCTTTTATAGTGCTTAAAAAACACAGATATCACGAGAGACAGTAAAAGACTAGGACTTTTATTAGCGCTAAAAAAGCACTGATAAAGGGTTCATTTATTAGTGCTGCTAAAGAATTCCTTTATTACCACTTTTATAAGTAATGATAATGGTTTTTTTTATCAGCTCTTGGAAACTACATAAAAACAATAGATTAATGGCGATTTTTAGAGGGGGTTATGCACAACCCCCTCTAAATTTTTTAGAATTATTTTTTTAATATTTTGTTGGATTGTAGTGGTGGTTATGTCAAAACCAACGTTAATTTAATAATTAGTGGTGCTATATGTTTGGTTGTATTTTAGAGTAACAATATATATATATATATATATATATATATATTCCACCGGATATTATGGGGTTTTGACCCCTATAATGTATGCCATTATAGGGAATTGTAAATTCCTTATAATATAATAAATTAGAGGGGGGTTTTAAACCCCCTATAATCTATGTCATTAGAGGGGGGTTGTGAACCCCCTATAATTTAATAAATTATAGGGGATTGTGAACCCCCTATTATTTAATAAATTAGAGGGGGTTGTGAACCCCTTATTATTCAAGAAATTATAGGGGGGTTTCAACCCCCTCTAATCTATGACATTAGAGGGGGTTTTCAATCCCCTCTAATTTAAGAAATTATAGGGGGTTCATGAACCGCCGTTAATGAATTTGATTAGAGGGGTTTTTAGCACTACTTAATTTTTATTTATTTTTTTAAAAAAATCTCATATAAATTCTAATTTTATAATATATATGTGTGTGTGCAATCATGTGTGTGTATATATATATTACATAACCACATTATATAAATGTATTTAAATTCATTATACACATACACACATATAAAGTCATTATATAAATACTATAAAAAATCTTATACATATATAATAAATATATACATATATAAATATTGGTATACATAATATAATTATAAATATAAATATATTTATTTAAATATATAAAATTTATATATGATTTTATAAATACAATACATTTATATTATGATTTATATTATACATATATTATATTAAATGCATTTTTGTTGAATATTTATGTATAAATACATTTATATTATATTATGCATACAAATATATATAATATAGATGAAGATAAATATAAATATAAATATAAATATATATTATATATATTATTTTATAAATATTTTATTATATATAAATTTATATATATTATAAAATTATTATATATATATTTTAGTATACCATATTAATTATAAATTAATTTAGTATATATATATATCATTTAATTATATTTTATATTTCCAATTACAATAATGTATTTATTTTTGATTATGTATATGTGTGTGTACATTATATAATATAAATGTATGTAATTCCATACATAAATATATAATATACATGTATTTATCATAATATACATAATATAAATCATAAAATATATAAATTTATAGTGTTTATAAAACCACCATATAATTGTTATAGTTTAAAAAATATATGTAATAATAATAATAATAATTAATAATTAATAAAAATGTTATTACACATAGACACGCACATATAAGTATATAAAATAAATAAATAAATATATTATAATTATATTATATCTATAAATATTATATAAATACATAAATATACACAAATGTAAATATAATTATTTATATATATTATATATAAATATTATACAGAAATATATTATATATAATAAAATATATTATATTATTTATATTTATATACAAAAATATAATTATATATATAATATTTTTGTATATAAGTATATATAACTTAAAAATATGGAAATAAATATAATATATTTTCTATATTATAGAAATCACAAAATAGGTTGGTTGGTTAAAATATCTGCATATGAGGGGCCGGTACAGGGTTCGAGTCCTCCCTACTTCAGTTTTTTCAACCTTTCCCAGTCGTGGGTGGCACGCAAGTGGGGTTGGGCGTCAGGGGGCGCATGTGAGGGGCATCAAGGGGCCATTTATGGGTGTCCGAGGGAGCATCAAAGGGTGTGTATGGGTGTCCAGGAGGTGTGAGGGGCATCAGGGGGTAAGTCCTAGGCATTAGGGGCGCATGTCATGGGTGTTTGAGGGTGTGTGAGGGTCATCGGGGGGTGTGTCTTGGGCGTTATGGGGCGTGTCTTGGGGTCCAGGGGGTGGGGTTGGGGTGTGAGGGGCATGTCATGTGGGGATCATGGGGTGTCCAACAAAAAAAAGATAACACTATATTAGGGACAATTATATAACTACACCTAAAATTAAATTTAGGGCCTCAATTAGAGGCGGTTCTGACTGCCCCCAATTGAATCACTAAATTATGGGTGGATAGAACCACCTCTAATTGACAAGGTTTAGGTGAACTTTATGTGATATTAGAGGGGGTTAAAATGCCCTCTAATATAACCTCTACTAAACAAATAACCATTTTACCAGCGCTTATACAAAACTACCTCTAATCGGAGTAGGCAGGCACTTTAGCAGTGATTTTGGGTAACCACCGCTAAAGAGTTTAGAAGGGGTTATAACCCCTTCGAATTCCTCAATTTTATTGTATTGGGAAAAGTGCTGATAAAGGTCCATACTACAGTGTGCTGTTACAGTACACCACACCACCAGAAACACACTAGAAACATAGAAAATATCAACAAAACAAGTCCCAATACAGAATTTAAATGAAATGATATTTACAACACAAATACAAGAAACATAAAACTATATTATAGATATTTCAAATATTAGTTTATACAATTACATAAATATAAATTGTTACATGTATTCAACAACATCATTGTTCCTTTATTGTAGTTTGTTCTTCTGAGGGATTGGTTACATCATCATGTGCAGAAGACATTTTCTGCATGAGTAGTCAAACATTTAATTTATATTATATTAATGTAGTAGAGAACATGTAACACCCCAGGTAAATAAATAATATGAAATTTTCATATTTATCCATATTTGTGAATAAAATATTAATATGAATTTTAAAGGGGACGCTATGCTCGATGGCGTACCCAACACGCAACAATGGGTTTCTTGGGAATCTTACGTTGCACTCTAATAATAAAATAATACTATTTTAAATGGTAGTTAACATGTAGCCATTGTATTGGCGGGAATGGATAGAAATAACTAAAATATTATTATATATGTTTTTAAATGTTTTTACATTTATCCAATAAATGATAAAGGCTTAAAATACGGAAAGAATTCAATTTTAGGCGTATATGCCCTAGTTTTCACTAAAGGTTCACTTATTGCCTTTTGATGGAGAACCGTCATTAAATATAGTTTTTTTCACTCTTATAAATTATATTGGACCAAATAAAACTCTTCTTAAGAATTGGGACATCAAAATTTACATTGTGTAAATTTTTGGAATCTTTCCGATAAAGTTCATTTTTTAATGAATAGTGTAAAATGTTGTATTTTAATTCAAAACCTTTTTTTAATCTAATTTATTGATATGATTATATTAACTTTTGAATTGGTTTTAATGTAAAATTAGAATATATTTTTACCATTAAATCCAATAGTGGTCGTTGGAATTAATTTCACTTTGAAATCAGACTTAAACTAGTGTCAATCTTTTGATACTTATTGTTTCATAAAAACACGCTATTTGCCCTGACAATGGGAATTAATTATTAAATTAATTAATCTGACTTATATGTTTTGAATTTTTTAAAATAGACTTCATTTTTGAATTCGGAATATGAAATATAGCTTAGGGTGAATTTTTGAGATTTTTCTAAAAAACTTCAATTTTTTATGAATAGTGAAACCACTTAGTGGTACTTATAAAAATTGATTTTTCCGTTTAAATGAAATTTTTCCATATTTGTGTTTTGAATTTCAAAAATCCGACATCCATGGTTGTCAATAAGAAGTAAAATGTGGTTCAATGGGATAAAAATAATATTTTGGTGAATAGTAACTTATTAAGTTTTTAATCGCGATTAGAGGTAATTAGTGTAGTTTATGGTAAGAATAATGTTTTAATAAAATGAAATGACCTAGAAACATGTACTACCCTCATTGGATGTTTCATGGCCGACCACAAAAATCCATGGGTCAACTTGGGGACCCCATGGAGCCACTTTGGTTGGGAAATGACATAAATATCTTTTTATTTAATGTTAAAGTAAAAATGACACACACATGAAATGTTTTACTAAAACACTTTTTACATGGGGTTATACAAGTCATAATTTTGACTATAAATAGTAATTGTAAAGATAAAAAGATTTCCTACATCATAGTATTTTTTTTATAATTTTTAGACATTAAATAAAGTAAATTATTTATGACATCATGATGACGTAGCGATGCCCTCATTATTTAAAGATTTAAATAAAATGAAAGCATAATGTAATATCTAAGACCTACACATGTCCAAAACCTATTGTATTAGTGTATTTAGAACCCTTATCACCTTATCCCCTAAATAAATCAATTTGGGACCTTTAACATCCGAAATTCTTTTGAAAATAAAGTAACATTTTGTAACTTTACAAGAGTGTCCCTCCTCTCCTCTTATAAAAGGCCCCCACCTCTACCTCCTTACCCACACTCCCAAAGCCTTTGGCTCGGCCAAACCCTTCCCATTTTGTCTCTCCACTTCCCTATCTTACTCCTTGAAGCCTCACTTTGGGCAGAAGTCTTCCCAAGGAAGCCTTTGAGCTCAAACCAAAGGGAGTTACCCGATTTTAAGGCAATGTCTTCACTTGTGTCCTTTTGTTTTATTTTGCTTCTCCAACCCCCATAAACTCTTTTTATTTATTTATTTTGTAACAAATCCAGTATCGTAAATATACTAGGATGTTGTTATAATAAGGATTCGAGCTACACTTACACACACCTACATCTAATGGTTAAAGAACATATTGTTTCCGTGGATGGCGAATTTCTGCCTCCCGAAATGATGATTGTTCAAAATTCTTCTAACACCTTCAAAGGTGGCCATTAAGATGACACTATATTTATATATGATATCTAATATGTTTATGTTTTACTTAAGATTCTGTATTTTTCATTTATGGCGTACCTTTATGGTTTCCATTATGGGTAAACGCGATATCTTCATTTAAGGAAGTGCAGACTACCGCCCCCTCAAAGTGATTTGATTCGTTAATACCATATGTGGTACGTATAAAGGGTATATTTAATGATATTATATATGATACCATACTGGAATTAAAATACTATTATTTATCATTATGTTTTAATTCCATTAAATATGAAATAGAAATGGAAGTAGCTTTCATGCGTACGTACAGCTTACCGTCTCCATTAACGGTACATTTCATTTCTTATCTCAAAATGTTATGTAATATTATAAGTACATATATATAATGGATATATATGTAATATATTACATCTAAATTATAGATATCATTATGTAATTATAACAAAGATATATATATATATATCTCATTTTGTTTTAATTCCATTAATATGGAAAAAAATGAATGTAGCGTTCATGCGTACGTACGGCCTACCGTCTCCATGAACGGTGATTTTCGTTTTTTTATCTCCAAATGATATGGAATAGTATAAAATGAATATTTAATGGATATATATTATATTTTAATCATTAATACCATTCTGGAAATTATTTACTTATAACTACATGGGCAATCTTTTTTCAAACAAGTTCATTTTTGACTCATGTACCAAACATTGGCAAAAACGTCTGATATGAACTAACATTATTAAACAATTATTATAACATTATAATATGTGATATTAACTGAATAATAATCTCTAAATCAGGTACTTAGGAAATTATTAATTGACCAATATTTATTATTCAGTAATATAATGAAACGAACAAGACAAGTTGGACTTGAGGTAAGGGATCTTACTCCTCTCTTTCTTTTAAAGTACACTCTGTTATGCCATTCCTTCTAAAGCTCATATTTCTTGTTATTGGGATGTTAATTTATATTACTCTTACTGTAATTTTTATGTTCATATGATGAGAGACCCTATTCTCTCTTATCAATCCATTTTGGGAGTTTTGAGTGGCGCCGTTAGGCTGCCAAATTTTCGTAAGATATCTAACCTCTCTCTTTCTTTTTAAGTAATCTCCTTTATGTAACCTCTTTTAAGCTCCTCTTTGTTATGTTGGGGGATGTTATTTTATATTCCTCTTTCTATAAACTTCATGTTAATATGATGAGATACCCTATTTGATCTCATTAATCCATTTTTGTAAGTTTTATGTGGCGCTGTTAGGCTGCCGAGTTTTCGTAAGGGATTTTTCATCTCACTTTTATTCCCATGAGATTTATGCTACATTTGCCAAAATTTCCTTTGAGTGGTTTATTTACTTCCCATTATTCTACTCTTTCTGTAATATACTTTTGTTTATGAGTATTTACATCAATGATGTATTGTCCTTCTTTCATGGGGTGTATGTTTTGAAAGATACCCAAGTCGGTAAGGGAACCTTTCACCCTCCTCTTTTTAAAAGACTTCTTTTGTTGGATATTTTAATTTACATATTTTTATGTTGCGATATGTTCTCATATATCCTTATTAATGTAAATTTTATGTCCAAGTGATGAGATACACTTTTTATCTCTCATCAACTCATTTTGATGTGACGCCGTCAGGCTGTCAAGGGAACTTCTTAACCCAATTTCAATTTCTTTGGGTTCAACATGTTGTTATTGAATATGTAATCCTTTGAATATGTGTGAATGACCATTGATTATTTTACACTTAATATCCAATTATATTTGGTGTATTCGTTTGTCACACATAATTATGTAATTGATTTATCCTTAAACCAAGGATACCGTCTTTGTATGGGACTTCGTCTCAATCTCCTTTCATTGAGGCATATTCTCTTTTATACACAACCTTCTTTTATATGGTGTATAAACCCCGTTTAATTTTACATTTATTCAAAAGGAATCTTTTTTATACGAAGCATTTACTAAACGACAAAAGGGAATGTTTTTGTCGTACGTATGCGGCGACAACGACTTCTCCACCGCCGTGACCATTATTTGAGTTTTGGCTTCCTCTACAAGCCATACCATTTTTTAAAAGAAAAATAAATACCATGTTTTTCTTTTCTTTTATTTTTGTATTGAAAATTGTTTTTATAATGTTTTTATATCAATGTGTCATATTTATATCTCGTGATTGAAAGGTGGAAATGTTATGTTTCCTTTATGCATGTTTTATGTGATACGATTATGTTGAGGTTCTTGGGAATTATTATGAAGACGGGTGGTTCCGTGATAAACTGAGGGTGGGTGAGCCCGATATAGCTCTCCAATGCATTGGGTAACGCGAAGGAGTGAAACGTTAAGGTTTCTCTGAAGAGATTTAGGGAATATACTGTGATGGGTATTCCAAAATGTAACCAAGATGGTTACTCCCTATGTAAGAATGTTATGAATGCCTCAAGTTACCTTTATGTCTTATGATTTCTATGATTTATTCATGATTTGATGTGGTATGTTAAAGTGCCTATGTTTTATGGGTAAAGTATGATTCCATTCTTATGTATATATGAACTTATGTTTCCTTTCCATATTTTTATATCCCTTACTGAGCTTTTTATGCTCATCCCATGTTTTTGAAATGTTTTTCACAGGTCAAGGGAAGGGTACATGATTTGATGATAGTTTCAAGGATGTGTCAAGAAAGAATCCATGTTTTGTTTTAAATATGTTTCCGTTGATGGGAAGAATGAATACTGTCTTTTATGTAACCACTTTGTTTAAATGTGGAATGTAATGAAAGTTTGATGATCTAATTCACTAAAACTCTAAACCCTAAAAGATCCTCAATGTGTAATCTTGTAATAACTCAAGATTAAGTAAGGTTTAAGGCTGGGGCCTTATAGAACGGATAATATTACGAGGAAAAACACGATATATTAAAAAACACTTTTACCTACTCATTAAACTCATTCCTTTTTTAATGGTTTTAAGGATTTGGTTCCTCTTTTGAGAATCCAAATCCCCTCTTTATGGTCCCCTCTAATATACAAGACATTTTCTAATTTGGGATGAACATTAACTGATTGTGATGTCCCAATGAAAAGGGTCATCCTTGGTTGAATATTGATCTAACTCAACATTTGTTTTAGTCTCCAGTAGGACAATCGACCGATTCTTATTTGCTGGATCAGAGGCATAAAATACTTGCACTGCTTGTGATGCCATAATGAATGACTCGTCTTTGTCTCCTTATACATTGAAATTATTCATTACAAATCCCATTTCATCAATATTCACTCCATTGGTATTGTCAATATAACTACAATAGAAAATTGGAATTTGAAATATTTTATAATCCAAATCATATATCTATTCGATAATACCAAAATATGACATATTTTCATAAATTGCATTTATATCCTTCGTACCAGATATGTGCATCGCTTTAGCTACAAGCCTAAAACCACTTTTTTTATCATACTGAATTCATCGTGTTCTTTTTTATATAACATACATCAATTGATTAGAAACCCAATGTAAGATATAACATTTTCATTCATTATTCATGTTAGCCATTGAAGTTGTATGGGGATTGAATTCATATTTTCAGATAGCTACTTATAAATTTTATCATTGAACCCTCCTATAAATTACTAATTATGTGTATCTGATATCTATCATTTAGCCCTTGGTGGATTCTAATATCTAAGAATTTATTTATGGGATTCAATGTCTGCATCAACGTCATTAATATTTTATAATATGTAAATATGTGCTAGCTCCCGCTCTGTCAAGGTAATTATAACAACATCTCTTTTGGAAATCCTTTCACCCATATGGAGTTCGATGTGACAAGAATTTGGGAGATCGATGCTTTCAACATCTGATAGGTATCCGATACAGAATATAATATCTTCTTTAACAATATATCATTCTTCAATACAACCTTCTGTCCAACTTAGATTCTTTACATACCCTTTCAAAATCTTCATATATCATTCAATAAGGAACATCTATATGTAATGGACATGGCCACATTGTTGAACCTCTCTGACCAAGTGAACCATCAGGTGGACCATTATATAAAAGAATGGTGGTGGTAATAACATTTATAATTCACATAATTTGATAGAAATATCCTTATTCATGATTGAAAACATTGCTGGGTCTATAACATTACTACATATGGCTTTGAGAATGAAGCAGAGTCTGGTTAATGTATGTTTTATATTTTGAGGAAGAATGCAATGAAAAGCAACAGACATTAAATCTTGAATGAAAACTTGAGAGTAGTGTGATTTTAGTCCTTGTAATTTCAAATTAGTCATTGAAATAACATTCTTCATATTAGATGAATAGCCCTATGAAACTTTTACACTCGTAAAGAAATGGTAAAAATTGAAAAAATTTCTATCTGGATATAGTGTAAGCTGCTGGAGGAAGAAAAGTCCCCCATTTACCCTTCATCAGTGACAACTATTCCCTTATCCCCATTTTAATCAAGTCCAACCTAGCTTTGATGACATCTTTCATTTTCCAAGAACATTTATTAATATTCCAATAAGACTATAAAATATTTTTTTAGGTTAATGACATCAAGAAAATGTTTAAAATAAAAATTTTCCAATATAGTAATTCAATGAAATTTGATCTCTTCTTGCAGCTTGATTTTGTAATGTTTTTCGAAAATTGTTTACAAAAAATAGTGTCAATCTTTTTTACTTTTTTTATAGATGATCGCCCGTTGCTAGAGTTGGTGTTGTACCTTGTTTGATATTCCCATCAAATGTTGTCAACCTAGATCAGTATTTATGTCACTAAGGTAAAACATTTCTATGTCCTAAATACACATTCTTTGAGGAATGTTTCAATCGAACTGATTTTGTGTGTTTTTCACAAATGGGACACCCCAACATGCCTTTAATGCTATAGATTGATAAATTTTTATAAGTGGGGAAGTCCTTTATCATTCCATACAACTTATTCCTCAATGTGAATTCTTCATTTCTATGATCAAAATACCTTATAACACCTATATCCCACATTAATTTCAAATAATAGATCAACAGAGCCAAATAGAAATCAATATCATTATCGGGTTGCTTTAGTCCAGATATAAACAGAGAGAACAAAATGTATTTGTGCTTAATGAATAACTAAGGAGGAATATTATAATTTACCAACATGACATTTCATGTACTATGAGTACTACTCTGTACACAAAAATGATTTATTCCATCTGTAGATAACAAAAGATGAATGTTTCTCAGCTCATCCCCAAATTCAGGAAACTCGTAATCAATTTTCTTCCACCGGGGAGAATTTTCTGAATGTCGTAGACTCCCATATTTAATTATTCTCTATGTATACAATGTTAATTGAATTATAGTTTTCTGAAATCCATATAGTCTTCTAATCCATGGAATGATAGAAATTTACCATACAAATTCTGAAGGACTTGATTAATTTTTGTTGTATCGATCTGCACCACACGTAGGGAATTCGATGAGTGATTCATGGTCCATGATAAATAGTTTGAAATCATTTGGAAAATAATGTGTTTTTTAGATATCATTCCCATTGAAAATAAAATTTGTTTAGAATCATATACTCGACATGGTAGTCTATTTTCTTCTTGTAGCATATCTTTCATAAGACCATGTAGTTCTATAAAGATGGTGTCACTCCATCTGTTGCCAACTTTCACATTATATAACTTCAGTACAGCTGACAATGTTGTGTATTTAGTACAATTGGTATACAATGGTTTCATGGAATAGGTATTCAACTCCTCAAACGACTTTGGACAATCATGAAGGTCATCTTCAATTTCCATTTTCATTTCTTCCCTATGATCTCCATCATCTTTTACAATGGTATTCATATCAAATGATTCATAAACTGTAGTATTATCCCAATCACTGTCCAAATTCTGCTTTCCCCGTGTTTAGTCCAACATTTATAGAGTTCATTTATTCCATGAAAAATCAAATGTTCTTCAAAATCTTCCAGACTTAATTTTCTTGAATAACAACAACACAAACACAGATATACGATTTAACAAGGGTTGTCTTCATGGTCTCTTGAAAACATGATGAACTCTTTAACTCCATATTCATATTCATTTATCAAATGATTAGCGTGCATATATTTTCAATTTATATCAATCCTATTGGGTTAATAAATAAGTATTTGGAAGTTATCAGTAAAATTAAAAAAAGAGGATATGTTTTAAATACACTAAAGTTGACCCATATGAAAAGTAAGGACAACCAGATGACCTATATAGGAAGGTAAAAATACCTGTGATTTTATTTTGGATTACAGTGGTATTTTTCTAGTTTTCCCATAATTACTCAGTATATATTCACTATTGTTAAATTAAAGTATTATTTATAAAATAATGTTACCAATTATACTAATGAAGTTATGGATATTATTCAAAAAATCATTTCCATGTTAATTGTGTCTCTATAGGATGTGTCAAGTGATATTTAACTAGAATAGAAGCAGAGAACCAACATGAACTTGATGAAAAGTATATTAAAATGAGAAATAGATTTCATGGGATGGTTAGAGAAGATCACTATGCTGAAAGAGGTTTCAAGAAGAGGTACAAAAGATGAAAATTGTATCAAAAGATGAAAATTTTTGTTAAGACATACTATGATGTTATAATTGATGATTTCAAGTACTGATTTTTTTTAGAAAGATTGAGACTGATTTGGTTTCCCAACTCACACCACCTAAAATTATTAAAAGAGAATAATAATAGGATGCATGGGGTGAAAGATTCTTGCAACAACAATGATTTTAAAGAAAAAACATGTAAAGATAAAAAGTGCAGGAAGAGTCAAAATAGGAGAACAAACCATCATGCTTCAAAACAATGATAATGAAAATATTGATCCTTACCTACCTATATATGTACACAGAAGATAAAAAATGGGTGCACACATAAAAAGATTCCTCTATCTGTCCTCCACCTTGATCAACAAAAAAAGAGTATCATTTGATACAGGTATCATTGGAACAATGCCAACGAATAAAACAACCAGTGGACCACATGAAAAGGAAATATATATAGTAAACCCTCTATCTGATTTTTTGATATGAACACACTAATTGCATCTAGTGAATAAGATGTCTTGTTATATCTAAAATATTCATGCGCATTAGTGCAACAAGTGACATCATAACAACAAAAAGTAGTGTCCTATTTTTTATCATGATCCAATTGATGAGTGGTTGTAAAAAACCAATTACAAATTGGTTGGAAATACAAACAAAGAACCACAAATCATTCCCTAAATAATGGAACACAAACAAATTGTAAACATAGGATCATAAACAACTGATCATAAACAAATCAAATAAGAAGAAACAAAAAACTAAACAAAAAATAAACAAAGAAAATCAGAAGGCCTACCTCGCTATTTTGAAAAAAATCTGAGGCCCTCTTTGAATGTTAGCCAAGATGTTCAGAGGAAGTCGAGTGGTGTGATTCGACCTTCGATTCATCAAGGAGGAGCACTGAAAATGGGTGACTTCCATGGAAGGCTTCTATATCACGACGGGTTCACAAATGGTTAGGGTTTTTAAAATAGACCGAGACACTTTTATCTGCACTTACAAATAAGCGCTGAAAAATAGCCATTTTACCAGCACTTAGAACATTAGCACTGATAAAATGACTATTTATCAAAGCTTTTTTACCATTGATAAAGACTGATCTTTATTTACGCTAAAAAAGTACTAATAAAACCAATATTAATTAGCGCTAAAATTATATCATTGATAAATGTTCATTTTATTAGCACTTTGTTTAGTGCTGATAAATCCTCATCATTATCAGGGCGAAAAAAGAGCCGATAAAGATTCTTTTATCAATTCTTATTACTAAAGCACTATTATATGATTTATAATTATAAATATAAATAATGAAATTGTAAAAAATTATATATACATAATAAATATATATAAATATAAAAATATTAAAAATATTACTTTTTAAATATATTTATTATAATTTTATAATTATTTATTTGTAATTATAGAAATATTTTAAAAAAAACTACTTATAACATTATATATATTTATATATTTATACATATATATATAATTAATATATATAAATATTAATATAGTAAATATATTCATTATTTAAGTAAATTTATTATAAATTTAATAACAATTTAAATTTACACAATCAATTATTTATAATTATAGAAAAAATTTTAAATAAATAAATATTTATTTATAATTATAAATATATAATTGTATAAATATGGTTATTGTAAATTTATAAATATTTTTATTTATAAATATTTTTTACAAATATTTTTTTAACATTATTAATGAATATCTAATTTTTAGTGCATGTATATATGTTATAAATGAGTGAAATTGAATAAATTTAGAACATAGGTACACTTTAACAATATTGAGATAATGGATAAGGTTTGTGTGTGTGTGCATATTGTATATACAAATACATTAATTAGATACACATGAAATAAATATAACACACATTTGATCTATATTAAATTGAAAAATCAAACGACATTCAATTATATGTCGAGTACTATGCAATTAGTTAATATTTTTAATTCATATTAATTTTTAATTATATACCATTATTTAATAAATATATGACTATTTAACGTAAATTGGATAAATATTTTTTAATATATAAATCATATTTATATAAATTAATATATATCTATAATATATACAATTTAATAACATTAATTATCATAATTATCTAATTAATAAATTTTTTAATATTTAATAATGTTTAATCAATCAATTCATTTTTATAAATAATTAAATTAATAAAATTTTTAATGGACACATTTTTTATTTTTAATTTATTTTATTATTTCATTTTATTAGTTTCAAAAATGATTTGCTGAAATAAATATTTATCAGTGCTAAATAGAAGGCACTAAATAAGTGTACCCTTTATGAGCATTAAAACATAAGTGCTGATAAATGATAACCTTTATCAGTGCTAAGATAATAGCACCGATAAAAGGTTAAATGTTTAAACGCTTTCTTTAGTGCTGAAAAATATGTCATTTATCAGTGTTTTCTTCAAGCACTGATAAATAATAACGCTGTTAAAGGCCAGTTTTTTTAGAACTGTGCCATGTCATTTCATTCACTAAAGTAAGATATTTAATTGGTCCAAAAATAGTGTATCCCTTGGAATTTACATCAATGAATATTCGGGCGTCTATCAAGTCCACATTTGGAATTTGAAACTTGAATCCAAGTCTTTCTTGTGGTAGGACTCACTATTACCATAACAAGTCTCATTATTTTAACAAGCTCAGGGATATTAGTAAGGATTACCCATTAATCAAGTAGTTCTTTTTCTCAATGGCTTTAATAAAAATTATAACAAAACACCTAGGTTCTATATACACACATCACAATTTATCTTATTAAAAGGGATATCACAATTCACATACACTGCTACTCTAATCCATTTAAATCCAGGTGTTCATAAAAAAGGTCATAAGTTCCAATTAATTACATAAGGGGAATCCCAGGCTTACTTGTATAAATTTTATTTGAAAGTTATGTAATCATATTAAGTTCTTTATTGAGAATACACCATGACCAAAGAACGGTTTCCCAAGGTTGTTCGTAAGGTATCACATTAGTTAAAATTTTAAATTGTCTATTTATTTTTAGCGATATAAAAAAAAAAATTAATTGTGATTTAGCACTTACTCAGGACACCCAAAGTGCTTGAGATGGGTTTAAACAAGTCAATACATCTCTATGGTCCTTCTAAGAGTTCCACCATACAAGTTTCATACCCATCACACCTTAAGGGATGGTTGAATCCAAATAGAAAATTGGGTTTATTCTTAATTATCAAACCAAACAAACCATAAGGGGTGTTTTGGTTACACCTAAGGTAAGGTTCTTGACAATCAAACACAACATAAGAGGTGGTTTTATTACTAGGGAAAGAGTACATTGGGGATTAAATATGCATCAAGCCAAACACACCTTATGAGGTGTTTTTGTTCCATAAAAAGAAATTTCATAATGGGTTCTAAGATTAACTCACCCTAAGGGGTGGTCTAAGTTTAGGTCATCAACCACTGATTGGTTAAAGGAATATTATACAACATACAGGTTGAGAATTTTTCAACAAATTGAAGTAATTATAAATTAATGAGGCAACAATAAAAATTCCTAGTGTGTGGCACAATAAAACATTTCATAAATAGAATGACATTTAGAGAAAATAATGTAGACCACCTACCTCATGCTAAGAAAGCCTAACTCAATTGATATCAGCTTTTGATTTGAGCTAAGATGAGTGGAAATAAGAAACTATAAAAACATCATAGAAATACTGAACAACCCACAAAAACAATGAGTGGAAAATAAATAGTGAAATAAACTTGGAAATGAAGTTATAGGACATATATAAAAACTAGAGGCTCTTGATCACAAGATAAGTAATGATATTAGACCCATGAATGAAGTAAAACTACCCAGGAGGAGAATAAGAGAGAGAGGCGTGTGGGAGAGGCTGTTGAAGAAATGGGGGAGGAAAATGTGATGAATCCCATTTAATGTAGGAGGGGGTAAATAGTCATTTTTCCTTTTAAATGAAGCACATAGTTAAGAAAATAGTGCGCCAACCATTCAGACTCACTATCCAAAGAACCCCCATCATGAACAATTATAGTGCATAGTTAGAAAAATCATGTGTCAATTGTGCATGCTCACCATCCAAGCACCCCCATGTCACATGGTTAAGGCACATGGTTTATCAAATCGTGTTCCAACCATGTACAAGGATTTTCAATTTATTTCAGAACATTCACATTTAACTAGGCCACATTACATGGTTTATGTAAGTCATCTTCCTATATAAAATAGGCCACACCATTTTAGGGAATGGTTAGAGTTGATTGTGCGGTAATTGTGCACCCCATGATGTTTCCCCAAAAAATTGGGGTTTTAAAGATCAAAGATCCTATGACTTAACCAAGCTCATGAGGCACCTCTCAGGGCCCAAACATCATAAAAAACACCACTTTAAGGCATTGAAGCTCTTTGAAATCTATTTCAGACCTCATTTTGTGAGTTGGTTCATTCACTAGATGAAAAACTCAAATTCATTTAGAATTTAAAACATTTTCAAAACATGGGATCTTACAACCTACCCCCATTAGCACTTATCATCCTTGAGAATACCCAGTGGACATCCAAAAACATCATTCAAACTGCACCAGTTTTCAACTCCTATTCAAACAACACTGTCCTAATTTTGATTGGACAACATGCTTCACAATGCAACATCATGCTTAGAGCCTGAGATTTCTCAAAATCGAGCTGATGCTCATGCTCCACATTAATCACTAAGATGAATCTTCACAACTCTTAGTACTTCAAAAAAGACCTTTAATAGCGCTATAATATCCCTTTATTAGTGATAATAATGCGCTAGTAATTTGAGTGTGGCTAAAAGCCCCAAACTTTTATCAATGCTAAAAAAGTGTTGTTAAAGTCCCCATTTAACAATGCATTTTTTAGTACTGTTAAAGGGCCCTTTTAACAGCTCTTTTTTAGCATTAATAAAAGCTTCACTATTAATGGGTGTAAAAAAATTCAAATTTCTAGACCATATGACCCTTTTATCAGTGCTTTCACAACCCCTTCAATTGTGCTCCACTCCACCTTTATCAGTGCTTTTCACCCCCCCCCCCCCTTTATCAGCACTTTCTGAATTTCTCACCTCATGCGTGCTTACCTAGATTCGAACCATGCACCTCTCCTTTGAAGATGGAATGCCTTTACCACTACTCCATGCTATTTTTCTATCTATTTAAGGATATATTTGTTTATTTATATAAATATATTTACATATATATTTACATATATTTATATGATTATTGTTAAATACATTCATACAATATATGTGTGTTTGTGATATATATACATATATTTATTTAAATATATAATAAAAATTAAAAATTTAAATTAAAAATTAAAAAATAAATAATAATTAATAATTAATTAATTAATTAATTGATTAATTAATTAATTATTTTATAATAAATAAATAAATAAATAAAACATAAAACGTTAAAAAAACCCTGAAAACCCAAATACACTAAAATAACCATAAAATATGATCTGAGAATCCTTTTTTAGCACCACAACCAATCAAATCGAATATAATGAAATGAGATTTGATATGGTATGTGGTATAGACTGAACGAACTCCTGGATCAGAAGTTACAATTGTTTGAATTTTAAGAAATTGTGTTTGATGAATAAACACTATTTCAAAGGCCTTATGGGCCTTTCTAGGGAATGAAAAGGGGGTAAAATGCTCAAAGTGCTAGTAACAAACCAAAGGAGCCGAAATATCATCACATTCTTTGATTTTATATTTGGTAGATCCCAAGCGGACACCCAGATCAAAAGTTATGGTCTTTTGAAGTTTGTGTTAATTTTTTAATTTATTTTAGATATTTTATTAATTTTTTGAATTTTTTTATCTCTAAATTAATATTAAATGACTATTACTCAGTAATAATAAAAAAATTATTAATTAAAATTATATTTTTTGTTTATATTCTAATCCATTTTCTCTAAATATCTTATATATTAAGTGTAAATGCCTATTTTCCTTACCTAAAATGTATTTTAAAAATACATATTATATTTATAACAATATCAATATATTTATATATTTATATATTATTTTTTATGGAATATAATTTTCTTGAAGAATAATTTTATCAGTGCTTGTAAAAAAGTGCTAATAAAGGGGGGGTCTTTAATAATGTTTCTAGCTGGATTTGTTAAAGCCAGAGCACTGGATAAACCTAGTTTTGTAGTAGTGTCTCAGCTTACCTCAGGCACCTATATTGTTGTCCCATTAGGTTAACCATCCCATGGTGATCTCCACCTTAGGACAAAGTTAATAAGGCCAATTCCAAACCTTTTCACCCTTCAACTTCAAAATTTACCATCAAAAGATGTTCTCTGAGGTTTATTGACCCACTCAGTATAGTTTCTCAACATATCACACCTCAACATGCATGAGCGCACTATAAACCCAGTACCCACTCTCGTTTCCAAAACCCAAGTTAGAACAAACATAACTCCTCATCCACTCATAGCATGAGCATGTTGTACTTTTCCTCAAATTTCCATTGATCAAAACCTAAAATGCTTCTGTCATATCCAAATAAATGTTCCCAATATGGTTTCAAACTTTCTAAATCCAGTTACACGTGAGAATGAAAGTTTAACCACATCTAGACAACTTTTATTGAAAACACGTAGCTACCCCCAATGATGCATCATCACTACTCGATCACGATGCCCTTACACCCTAGAAAGATCATGATCATTTAAAAACACTTATTGAGGTTTTTACACATCCCAAATGACACTCTGTACTCTTAAAACGACATAAACTAAGCAGTTTTGGATAACAACAAGCCCTTGTGTACTTGAACATCAGTCGAACCGCATCAGGTCAACCTATTCAAGGGTGTCCAGTATAACAGTCGATGCCTAAGATAATGGATTGATCACACTACCTTAAATCCCAAGGCCACCCATGACCATTCAGGAATACCCACCAAAGTCCAACATAACTCTCAATGTGCATTAATGGTTGTGTTCTCAACCAACCATTTCACTATCATACTACCTTGAAATCATAGATGCTCAACCAACTCTTCCCACTTCTGGATTACATACTCACCCTGATACTGAATCTAGTTTCCGTACTCGATCTTAACTCATACCCGGGTCTTAAAATTATCATTGTATATTATACTAGATAGATTGAAATTACTAGATCACATACTTCAAAAAGTCATTCTAACCATTCCCGACTGGTTTTATATGGCCATGTTCCCTCTATATTAAAGGAAATGCTTCCCTTAGCTAGTGCGGCACTCCCCACCTTAGGAATAACCTAGTACTCATGTTACTAAAAATGGAAACCTAATTTCCATATCACATGTGCCATCCACAACTGAACACTGTTTTTGGATATGGTCAACATGATTATACCAAGCACCAACATGAACTTCATCCATTTATAAGCACAACTATAATTGGTGTGTGCTTAGATTGATGTGTGATGCTCCTCCCGATTCATGCTCACACATACCCTTAACATCAAACATAAAACCCAAAATAACTCTAACTGGTGGTGTTATATCACCTCATCTATTTTACAATATCATCCGATGCACTAGTACAAATCTTCCCTCTATTAACATCAATAGGCTATGACTCTCACAACAATCTCATAACACCCTATTCACTCTACTCCAGAGATGACCCATTAACATATCATTACATACTCACAACCCTTTTCCCAATAAATCATGAAATAACACAATTTATGGTGTTATGTGATCACATCACTCAAACTGCCTTGAGACATTAATGATTACCAATGAACTGCATCTTTATCATTGTGCCATTCCTTTACTCAATGGAACGGTGTGTGACAACACATTCTTCCTCGATATTACAACAGTGCAACAAGAACACCAATTCCCTTTTAATTCACCGGCCCAAGGTCACTATGCATTTTTTGGCTTGTGATAGACTACATAAAAGATCAACTCGGAGTCATTCTATCCCACACGAAATTAACCTGGCTGAAAATGATCTGATTTGTACATCAGGAAAAGAAGAAACACCACATGATCAACTAAGTCGTCGACCATACCCTAGGCATGTCATTCCCATTAAAATCTGACACCTAAATGCTCATGTCCTTAAGAAGGTTCGACTTACTGAACAACCACCCACATAACTATGGGCATGTTTCACCACTAAGAGTCCTACACCATCCAAAAAGACACATGAACGACACTTCTTATGCCTGAAAACTCATTAAAATCATTTAATAATGATTTTTACCTCTGAGGGCACTACCACAACTGGACTATCCCATAACGTAACACAAGGAATCGATAATAAAAAAAGGTTCATGCTTAAAAGGTCAATAGGCACACCCACCCAACCTCTATGTCCAACGTAATGGATGAAGTCAACATAGGCCTATGGGAAACTTCCACATTCTCATCCAAGGCCACATTTAAGGCAACTCTCCAACCAACCCTCACACATGGGTCTTAGCTACCAATATAATTTAAATTTTTTATGTACGCCATAATGTTAATTCAAATATTACAAAACATTAGGAAGGCTCTGAGAAATGAAATTTCAAGTACTAGTTATAGAGGTATACGTTTTACACTCTATAAATGACACTTTATTTAGCTGATGTTGTATAGATTCTAGGAAAATTATCTCATAATCTTCTTTAAACTTTTATCATATCCAGAAGTTATCACAATTGGGCTTAGTTAAAGGAAATGCCAATCATCAGCTATAGTGAAAAACTCTCTTTATGTTGTAACTGACATTTTAATTATCTCGAGCCTTATTTTAACAAGGTCTAAAAACACATGAAATGTATTTTATCAAATTAAGGGCATCAGTTAAGTAAAATTCCACAATACATTGATAGGAAATGTCATATGGGTGGTTGCTGACACTTTAAATAACCATCCAATTTAACATAAACATACCCCCGAGGGGTTATGTTCTGAGGCATGTAAAGAGTAGAGTCAACATACAATGGTCAAGTCATACCAACCTGGGTTTTGTTATTCAGTTATCAATTCCCAATTTATGGAAACAATGCTTTATAAATTACAATTGGCATCTCATTTAAGTGAAATCTATTAATGGTTAATTTAATAATGATCTTAACACACCATTAGTGGATTTATCACATATGCATAATATGCCAAGACCAATCTACGAGGTCTGTTTTTTGCATATAAGGATTCAGTTATATAGTTTGTCATTCCCAAGTTATAAAGATAGTGGCCTTTATAAGTTGAAATTGACACATCATTTAACTAACATCCATCATTGACCATTGGATTTATTGTGAAATAAAACTACCAATTCCATTAACCTTTAAGGAATTTATTATACAGATATATTTTGCTAATATTGACCAGCAAGGTTTGAATCAAGCATATAAGGATTCAGTTGTGTGGGTATCCATTCCTAATTTATGCAGTTAACGGTCTATAAATTACAATTGGAATCCCATTTAACTGACATCCATAAGAAATGAATTGTTTTTTTAGAAAAAGATCCAATTTCCTTTACATTTAAAGATTCTACTCAAGTTAATTAATAAACTAATTTAAAACTATTTCATTTCTTCAAAGCATTTTAGGATTGTTAAATAGAACGTCACGATCAGGTGATATAAGAAAAAACTATATAGATCGATTTAGGCACATTATTTTACTAACTATATACCATAACTATAACAAGGAAAGCTATCAAGTAGAGGATACAAGTATACAAGGCAGGTGATCACACAAGCTTAGTATATAGGTAAGCATGCTAATGAAATGTGAATCCTATGTGTCAAAAATTATGCATGCACAAACCTCCACTCTTACCATACCAAAGCAAGAGACAAATAACATAAGTCAATAACTAGGGGAAATATGAATAGTCACATATGGTGAAATAACAATCAACTACAATAACGAACAACATGAAAGGCAGTCTCATCCCCGGAAACGTGATCATTTCCCCATACGTGGGTCGGTCATTCCAAGGCATGAGCTATTTACTAAGTTCCAACACATTTCTAGTCTCTTGCTTACAAGTCCAAAATAGTAAAACAAAGTAAAATAATCCTCTGCTGACACTTTGTGACATCCTGGGTCCAGTTTGAACATAAGTAATTGAACTTGAGGATCAAATGTCCTCGAGTGCACTTTTTAGTATGTCAAATGGTGCCATCTAGTAGTGAGGGTTATAGGTGGTACGGTGGGGAGACTATACCTTCTGGATCTGTACAAAATATAATGAATGAATAAATAATTGAAATGAATAGTAGAAGATAATAATAACCGGTAACCTGACAAGTGCCAAACAAACTAATCAGGTTTAAACATAGAATGGGAAAATTTAGCCCATGGGGATTTTTTTATTTTTTATTTATTTAAATGGGTGTAGGTCAAATTTAATTAGGGAAATGGGGTTCATGAGTGCTAATCGGATTGGCACTTTGTGCTTATCTTCCAAAACACCACTTCAAGTGGCGTTTTGGGCATGCCCCATCCAAACCCCTCCCTCCTTTCCTATTATATATATATTTATATATTAACAAATAGTAATAAATATAATATAATATATTTATATTTATATTTATAATTAAAATATTTATAATTGTATTTATAAATATATATTTTGAATTTATTATATTTTTAAAAATATTTTCAACTTATTCATAAATAAATATAAATTTATAACTATGTAAATATATATTTATAAATATAAATTTATAATTATATAATTACAAATATATTTTTAATTTATATAAAAATACATTTTAAAAGAATATATAAATATATTTTCATAATTATATAATTATAAATATTTATTTATAGAAATACATTTATAATTTTATGACTATAACTATATTTATAATTATATAATTATAAATATATTCATTATTTATATATATATTTATAAAAATAAATATATTTATATAAATAAATATATTTATAATTATAATTAATTATATGAATATATTTCTAAATTTATTTGTAAATAAATATTTATAACTATAAGACATTTATTATAAAAATACATTAATAAATGTATATTTTTAAAATGTATTGTATTTATAAATATATTTAATAAATGTATATTTATAATAATGTTATTACATTTATAAATATAATAATAAATGTATTATAATACATTTTGTAAATTTACATTTATTATAAATATAAATTTATTAAATACATTTATTATAATAAATTTATTAAATATACTTATTAAATACATTTATTTAATAAATATATAATATTTATAAATATATTCAATAAATATACATTTATTATAAATACAATACATTTAATTAATGTATTTAATAAATATAATACATTTAATAAATATACATTTATTCGAAATACAATACATTTGAATTAATGTATTTAATAAATATACATTTCTTATAAATACAATATAAAACATTTAATAAATATAAATTTATTATAAATACAATACATTTAAAAAATATAAATTTATTATAATACATTTATTATAATAAGTGTATTTAATAAATATAATACATTTAGTAAATATTAATTTATTACAAATACAATACATTTAAATGAATGTATTTAATAAATATAATATACATTTATTCTAAATAAAATACATTTATTAAATGTAATGTATACATTTAATAAATATACATTTATTTAATAAATATAATACATTTATTAATATATACATTTATTTCATAATGTATACATTTATTATATATATTTAATAAATATAATGTATTTAATAAATATACATTTATTTAATAAATATAATACATTTAATAAATATATATTTATTATAAAAAAAATTTAAATAAATGTATTTAATAAATATAATACATTTAATAAATGTATTATACATTTAATAAATGTATTTAATAAATATAATAAATGTATTATATTTAATAAATGTATTTAAATAAAATACATTTAATTAAAGTATTATATATTTAATAAATATATTTAATAAATATGTTTAAATGTATTTAATAAATATAATACATTTAATAAATATATTATTTATTTAATAAAAGTATTGTATATTTAATATATGTATTTAATAAATATAATAAATGTATTATAATAAATATATTTAATAATGTATTTTATATTTATTAAATGTATTATAATAAATGTATTTAATAAGTGTATTTAATAAATATATATGGGGCACCTCCTTGTTATTTCTCACCTACGTGCCTGCTTCCCCTTCATTTCCGCTCTCCCTCATCGCTATACCCTCTCCCTGATTCCTCCCCCACCCCGACTCTCCTTTCCTCCCCATCCCTCTCGCCTCCTTCCCCCATGTCCCATCCTCCTTCACACCCCCTTCTCCGCCTCACCGTCATCAATTCGCCTCGACGCCTCGCTACCATGCACCCCCACCCCAGCTAGGATGGAGAAATTTTCCAACTGCCTTGATAGGTGGCTGGTGCACCTACCCTACTTGACTCTTGCCTGCTTCAACGCAGGCTACTGCACATGAAGAATATGAAAGCCACCATTGTTGATGTCCAATAGTTGGTGGGGGAATGGTGGGAGTTGTGTCAAACTTGACACCTGTTACCATGGATATTTTAGGAGGCCCAAGGGAGCTTCCAGCATCATGAAATCTGAACCAAGAAAGCTCTTCAAACCAAGATATCCTTGAGAGCTCCATGTGAAAGTGATATAGAGAGATGTTTTTGTGAGCTTTGTTATTTGTGAAATAAATCCATTTTCTTCCATTTTCATTCCATATTATCTCTCTTCGTGGTCAGCGAACCACAATAATTAGTATCAGAGGAGGTTCCGGTGAAACGACGATGAAAAGTGGAAATTGTTCGGTGATCAAAAAATTCATGTAACCTAGAATCATGTTTTGAAGGCATATTCTGAAATCCTATTTCGAGACTATTCCAATGGCGTAAACCTCATAAAAAATAAATCTAAAATAAGGTTCCTAGGCCCGGTCAAATTTTTCTCAAAATTCAGGTGCTACAGTACCCCCTTGCCGGAGAAGAAGGTACTATTTCGGTGCTGGTGAATTTTTTGGTGAGTTTACGGTAGCTGATCCGGCATGCCACATCATCACCACGTCTTCGCCATGCCATCGGACGATCTCAGCTGTTGATACTTTTTTGGTCATATCTTGATCAATCGGTATCCGATTTCAAAGAACCAGGAGTTGACTCCACCATTTTCGAATGCTTCAGACGCAATTATGAGATCCATTTTTTCAGATTCTACACCAATTTTAACTGAATTAAAATCCAATAGAGGTATCATCCATGGGAGGTATGATCATGTTGACTTCTTCGAACTACTCCATTTGGAAGTATCGGGTGGAAGATCTCCTAAATGCTAAGGATCTTTTTGAACCCATTGAGAATGAGGGAGTCAACCCTAATGCCAACAAGGAAGTGGAGTGGAAAAATTCGAACAAGAAGAAGATCGGTCAAATCCATCAATGGATCAATCACAATGTTTACCACCGTGTTGCTCAAGATACTAGTGAATAAGAATTTTGGACAAAGTTGGAAAATATTTAGCCATCCAAGACCACTTGAAACAAGATCCTCTTGTTGAAGCGGTTGATGAATCTTTGACTACAGAGTTAAAGCTCTAGAGCTGAACACACCAGTGAGTTCCAAAGCCTAGTGAACCACTTGGTGGATTTCAATAAGACTGTAAAAGATAAAGATCAGGCATACAACTTACTCTACACACTTCCCGATAGATGGGATACACTTTTTGTATCCCTGAGCAACTCGATGCCCAATGGAAAACTTACCATGGTGATGGTTAAAGATGCATTGTTCAATGAGGAAGCCCGAAAGAAGGATGCAATTTACAACCACCTGCATGCACTAATTCTGTAGAATTGAGGGAGACAACATGGAGGAGGTCATGGGGAAGGAATCAGAGGCCGAAGCAAGAACATAGGAAGGCCCACAGATGGCAGCAGGCCAATAAACAAATTCTACCATTGTGGCATGGAGGGACAAATGAAGAAGAATTGCCAAAATTTGCTACAAGTAAAGGTTCAAAGTAGCAACCGACAAAGAAGAAATGGAGATTCACATGTGACCGTCACCAGAAAAGTTTTGATTTTCTCCAAATATGTAGAAGATACATGCTTTCATACATTAGGCCAAGACACATAATAGGTGCTCGATACTACATCATCGTACCAGGTGACTCTGCATCATGAGTATTTCATGACTTATCAAACTAGTGACTTTGGTGCAGTCGAGATGGGGAATACCAGTTCGACGGCAATTGTTGGAATGGGTGATATCCAAGTCATGATGAACGTTGGATACACAATCACCCTAAAGGATGCTCATCATGTTCCAAGCCTTCGGATCAACTTGTAATTAGGTATATCCTTTGACCAACAATTCTAGGAAAACATCTTCAGTAATGGAGCATGGAAGATGACAAAACGATCCATCATCATTGCTCTAGGACACATATTTGGAATGTTGTACAAAACTCATGTGAATATATTTGCCGACAGCCTCAACATGGTAGAAAAAGAAATGTCATCCAAAATGTGTTATAGAAGGCTCATCCACATGAGTGAAAAAGGGTTATCTAACCTAAAGAAGAAGATTTACATCAGTATTGCCAAGGATGCATCACTTGATCCTTGTAAATACAACTTGTATGGGAAAGAGCATAGAGATTCATTCAATAATGCTTCATCACGGAGATCAGAGTTGCTGGATCAGCTGCACTCTGATGTATGCGGACCAATACAGGTGGATTCACTGGGAGGTAGCAAATATTTTTCTGTCCATTAGAGATTACGCATCTAAAAGGGTGTGGGTTTTTTTCTTACAGACAAAGGACAAAGTATTGGATTACTTCAATATATTACATGCCATGGTGGAGCGTGAAATTTGAAGGGAACTGAAATATCTTCATTCAGACAACAGAGGAGGGTACACATCTAGGGAATTTGATGCCTATTGCAGGAGTCAGGGCATCAAACATGAGAGGATGGTCGCTCACACCCCACAACATAACGGAGTTATAGAAAGGATGAGAAGAACCATCATGAAGAAGGTCAGAATCATGATGAGTTTGGCTAAGCTCCCTAAGCCATTTTAGGGAGAAGCTCTTCAGGTTTCTTGCTACCTCATCAACTGATCACCATCAGTCCCACTGAATTATTAGTTTCCACAGAAGAGATGGTTTTCTAAACATCCCTCTTACTATCATTTACGAGTATTTGGATTTTTGGAGTTTTCACATGTATCCAAGGAGCTCAGGCAAAAGGTTGACGAGAGATATACTCCATGCATCTTCATCGGCTATGGAGATGAGGAGTTTGGATACAATATTTGGGACCTAAAGGAGAAGAAGGTGATCATAAGAAGAGATGTCATATTCCATGAGAACCTTATGATCGGGGACATTAAAAATCCTAGAATGTCTCGAAGGGAAAGTGTCGAGGACTCAATTCAGGATCAAACAGCTATACCAGCACCACCTATCATTAAAGAGGAGGAGGTGCAATAAGACTCATTAGTAGTGTACCAGGAGGAAGTAATGGAGGATATTGAGGAGGGGGAGAATCAATCCTCTCCACAAAAAGTTTAAGAACCATCACAAGAACTATGTGATGTTGTGCCTCCAAAACCTAAAATTTCATAGGTTCAAAGATCTTCATAAGGAAATATTCCATCAACAAAATATTTTGATTCAAATTACCTATTGCTGAATGATGAGATGGAGCTATAAGGATACCTGGAAGTAGTTTTTCATCCCAAAAAACTCAATTGGATGCATGAAATGGAGGATGAGATGGAGTCTTTGATGAAGAACCAAACATACGATTTCGTGGAATTAGCCAAAGGTAAGAAGGCACTAATGAACAAATGGGTTTTCAGGCTGAAGAAGCATAAAAAATGGAGGTTAAGCACAAAGATCATTTAGTTGTCATGGGTTTCCTTCAAAATAATGGAGTTGACTTTGACGAGATCTTTTCACCCATCATGAATATGGCTTCAATCCGAGTCATTTTCATATTGGTGGATAGCATAGACTTGGATCTTGAACAGATGGATGTGAAAACAACTTTTCTTCATGGTGACCTCTCTAAAGAGATCTATACAAATCATCTTGAAGTATTTGAGGTTTTTGGACAAGAAAACCTCATCTGAAAATTGAAGAAGAGCTTGTACGGACAGAAATAGGCTCATAGGCAGTGGTACAAGACGTTTGACTCATTCATGGTGAGTCATGGCTACAAGAAAACATAGGCGGGCTAGTGTGTCTACATCTAGAGATTTTAGAACGTGAACTTTTTTTCTCTTATAATTTATGTTGATGACATGCTGATCATTGGGAAGGATGCAGCGAACATTAGCCTTTTGAAGAAGGAGTTATCCAAGTCTTTTGATATGAAGGACTTGGGAGAAGCTCAACAGATTTTGGGGATGCATATCATTTGTGATAGAAAGAGGAAGTTGTTATGGCTATGTTAGGAGAAGTATCTTTAATGTGTTCTAAAACATTTCAACATGGACAAATACAAACCAGTGAACATTCCTCTTCCCGGCCATTTGAATTTGAGCAAGAGTTCATGCCCATTTTCCAAGGATGAAATCGAGGTGATGGATATGATACCATAATCCTCAGTAGTTGGAAGCTTGATGTATGCTATGGTGAGTACAAGACCTGATATTGCCCATGTAGAACTCATGATCCAGTTTCACTCCAAACTCCGGAAGCAGCACTAGGATGCAGTTAAGTGGATTATAAGCTATATTAAAGGTACTTCAATGTTATGTTTGTTTTATGGGGGAGATGAAACTTTCTTGGATGGATATACCGATGTAGATATGGTCGGAGAATCCTGATAGCAAGAAGTCTACATCCGGATACATCTATACTTTTGCAGGAGGAGCTGTATTATGGTAGTCAAGATTGAAAAAGTGCATCACTTTATCCACGATGGAAGCAAAGTAAATTTCTGATTCAGAATCTGGAAATGAGTTGTTGTGGCTAAATCATTTTATCTAAGATATCGGATTCATCCAAAAGGAGTACATGGTCATTGTGATAGTAAAAGTTCTTTGGACTTGATCAAGAACTCCATGTAACATTCTTGGATGAATCACATCAATATTAGTTATCATTGGATACTTAATGTGATGGATAAACAACTAATATGACTTCAGAAGATCCACACCATGGATAACCAACAAGATATTTTGGAAAAGGTGGATCCTTGGGAGAATCTAGACCTTTATAAATTATAAAGACTTGAACCTTCCTGGTCCATTACATTGTCAAATTATAGTGTTTGGGGTGTATTGGACACCATCAATGAGTAAGGAGGGGGTCATTGGCCGGGTGTCCCTGTGGTGTCACCTATTGGTCTCACCGATCAGTGTCTCACCGATCGGTTTCACCAATCGGGGTTTCGGCGTCCTTTCCCCAGTTTTCCCGTAACACAACTTTTAAGTATTCTTACACTTTTAGAGTGTTTTAAGGCCGTTTTAAGACACATAAAAGATTTTTTAAACCACCAAGAGTCGAGAGACCCTTGAATTACCAAAATGTGTGGCATGCCACACCCCTTTTCCCGCGTTTTCCAAATCTCCTATGTTTTTCTCTGATACACGTTTTCTCTGTTTAAAGTTGATTTATCAACTCATAGCTGTATACTGGTCTATCTCACTGTCACCAAGGGAATTAATTAAATATAAATTAATTAAAACCTATGCAACCACCCATCCTCATGTTCAAACCATGATTCGCTTTTAAAGCACTTTGATATTGCACATCCCGTAACTCTAGGATCGTGACTTTTATCATGCTGAGATCTTATTCCTCATTCTCTTTTGTTTCTTCTTAGCATGATTTTGGTACCTCTTCCAGAGATGAGTTGTTCCTATGTGAGATCCATCCTCTTTGGTTCTTCTTGGAGTTTCCTACATGTCGTGTCAACCTTAGTTCTTGGTGCAAGGAGAAAACTTCGGTCCTTGATCATCCATGTAGGGGTTTTTTCTTCGTCTCTCATTACTTAACATCATGTGGGGTGGGTATGATGATATTCCCCTAGGATATAGATGAAACCAGATTTAATGAAGATAATAAATGGACTTTTAATGGATGAATCTGTGGGAATGGTGATGTTGTTGTTGTTATTTACCTTCTTCCTTATTTATTGAATTGTATGGGCTTATGTCCACTAAAAAACGTGGTCGTTGGTGGTCATTTCTTGCGCACTAATGAAGCTCTATTTTTTTGGAAAATATTGTGATTGAATGACTATAAACTGGATACTACTTAATCATATAAACTTGGATGATTAAGTGGGTTCCCAATGAATAAGAATCCTTGTGTGATCACCATAGCTAACCAAATTGAAAGAAGGAACTTAATGAATGGTGTGGTTAAATCAGAAAACTTCCTTGATCTGTTCTTGTGATATGCGTGGTGGCTCTATTTGACACCGTGTGAGCTGACATGGATGGAATGGAATATATGGTTGGGAAGTTTTTAGATTGTGAATCTGAGGCCATGTGGAGAAGGAAGTGAATATTCTGGACCATGTATGTTGGGGCTTGGTTTGGTTCCAGTACTTTGAGGGATGTCATAGATCCATTTTGTGGTTGTTACTTTTCCAGAGAATCGGGTGTGAATGCTTAAATGTATGCTTGGCCATTTTTTCTTCAGTTGTTACTTTGGCATGGGGTTATGCCTGTAGTTTCCAAGTAGTGGACAATTATTTAAATGGAAATCACTTGAACATGATAATGATAATGGGTACAATGGGGAACTGTTTTCCAAAAAGGGTTGTGTTTTGGTTGTGGTTGTTTTGTATTCATGCATGTAGGGATAGAAGCAAGAGTGGTTGTGTATGTTATGGTTGTCTGTTTTGGGACCCTTAGGTTAGGATGAGTGCTTTTTACCTATATGTATACATTTTAGTTCTTGTGTTTCTCATTCACACCCCCACCATGTTGAGAACATTGTTCTGAACACCCCCATTTCATGGGGGAGGGTGTTTTTTCCAATATTCTTATGAGTGGATGGTTATTATCTCCTTTATGCTCCCTATCCTAGGTATCCCAAGACTCTTTGGGCAGGCTGTGATGACCTAAGGTTCACTATTCCCTAAGACTCTTCAAGCAGTGTGTGTTGCGTGAGTTGGACCAGGTGTGTGTGGGCAGGTTTGTTTCCCAAGTGTCTTCAAGATGAGGCACGTGGATCTTCAGATGTGGTAGTGGTTGTTCTGACCAAGGTATCTTCGGGTGTGGCAACAGTTGTTCTGGACTAGGTGTCTTTAGGTGTGGCGGTGGTTGTTGTGGATTAGGTGTCTATGTTCATGGATATGTGTGGTTGTGGTGGCACATGTGTCTACCGGTGGGATGTGTTGTTGTGATGGCCCATAAGGTTGTTGTTGGGGTAGTAGTGGGACTAAGGTAGAACTTTTGGGGGGGTGGGGGGTTGACATGTAGGATATCCTAAATAACCAATGGGAAAGTGGTGTGGGGTTCCCAAATATCAATGTGCTATTACTATTACTTTACCTGACATGTGTTATTTGGAGAGTGTTCCTTGGTGTGGTTGGGTGGATAGTTTTCTTTGTTAGGTGTTTTGGTTACCTCTACTTTCTCATGGGGAATTTTAATTCCTCCCCACTTGTGAATGATAGATTTTGGTTTCCCTACTACATATACCTATATACTCACCCTACATATATAAAACTACTTTTAGGTTTCCAGGAGGACTTTGAGGACCGTGCCATACCTTACTAGCTCGGGAATCATGAAAGTCTTCATTGAATCTTTTCTATCTTTTGGTACTTTCCTTGGGAGTTTTCTTACATATACCTGTATACTCTACCTACGTATATAAAACTACTTTTAGGTTTACAGGAGGACTTTGAGGACCGTGCCATACCTTACTAGCTTGGGCATCATGATAGTCTTCATTTCAAATATTCTTTGTTTTGGTACTTTCCTTGGGAGTTTTCTTGCATTCTGTAGAACTTTCATTTGAACATGCATATAGAAAAAGGGTTTTTGGATTTACTTTTACATTTTGTATTTGGAGTTTTTTGGGATTTACCATCTTATCTCTTGATCATGTTCTACAAATAGGGAAATTCCATCCATATTATTTGAGATTATATACCCTTGGTGCTAGTCACCACGTTTGGGCCTATTGAACGTTGGACTCGAGGGTAATTATCTCTCCTTCAACTTGAAAATTGAAGGGTTTGGCAGCTTGTTTTCTCTTCCCTCATCTTGGGGAAGACAGGTCATGAAAAAATGGTATCAGAGGATGATGGTTGAGATATAGTATGGAATTCGGGGTTAGGAACAGTGAATATTTCTTGGAATGGTAGATAAATAGTTTTAAGAAATCATGGTGAGTGAAATAGGCCATAGAAGACCAACTAGAACATGGGATTTTAGGCCACATGTGATTCGATGCAAGGACTCTGGACCTACCGAACAACCAAGTGAGGCTACACTGATTATAGGGTAGACACCCTAGGAAACGTACATACATCATAATGAATTATGTTTTTGGGTGTTTTGGGTGTTTTTTGAATTTAAAAAAAAAATTAAGCAATATTTAAATGAAATCATCCTCACTACTCGGGCATAGGCATTCCTTGTTTACCTTGCAGCTATGGAACCCGGACGACGTCCATGAGTAGTGAAGGCGATCGAGGCCCAGAAAGAAAATATGGCTGATCAGTAGAGGGCTGATTGAGAGGACTAGGACTATTAGTGGTAAAAGACACCTTGTTCCATCCAACAACAGACCCTTAGGAAGTATGAGGGTAGCATCTTATACAATGAGGTAGATATCTGGCTTAAGGAACTAGTGATAGATTTCATCTTAATCTAGGATCTGGAATAGTACTAGGTTCCTCTAGCTATGAGCTGGATGTAAGGGGCGACATGTTAGTGGTGGATGTTCTATCTCAAGGAGAAGAAGGAAGTTGAGGTTTTGTGGACTGTCTTCGAGAAGAAGATCCAGGTGGAATTCCCTTCTTCCACGATAAAGGCCGAAAAAAGGAAAGATATTCTCTCCCTTTGGCAGGGGAGAATGTAGATAAGGGACTTTGGGATCACGTTTAATGATCTCCTTTATTTTTCTCCAGACCTCTTCCTGGATGAGGAATCGCAGGCGAGGTGCTTAGAGGAGGCACTCCGACCTTCCATTCAGTATGACTTTATTCCCTTCACTCTACTGATGTATTTGGAGGTTCATAATAAGGCTATAGTGGTGGAGAGGATTCACACACAAAGAGGTGTTCAATGATAGTGGATCCATTTGAGCTCATCAAAGGCGAAGTCCATTGGCAGCAGGCCTCCAGCATCAGGGCCTTCTAGGTTTCGGCCGGTGGGGAGCAGGCCTCAACAGTTCCAGATTCAATATCCCAGTCCTCGCCTTTTCATTAAGAGCCTAGGACCGAGGTTATTTATCTTTGGTAGCCATGAGAATCTTTGGAATCAGTTCCCAGACCATGTTCAGTACAGTGGGGGTTGGCAAGTTCAGTGCTCACCTTAGCAGTTGCAGTTTTCAGCCAGACATTTTCCGCAGCAGCAGCAGGGACAGTGAGCTCTCACTCCTCTGAGAAAAGACATTGTAGGAGGAGGCCGACCTTAGGGAACTCTTGAGGGACCTCAACCATGGAATTCTCAGGGAGGCGGTCGACAGATGATAGGTAGATGAGCTGGGTGTGGGAAGTTGCACACCGCAGAGGCATCAGTTTCAATAGGGTCGAAGGTCGTTCGAGGTACGATTAGTTTGTTTAGAACTATTTCTCATGCCTTGTTTAATTCAGGAGATTCACACTCCATTTTTCACCCGGTCTAGACCATTACCTGGGTATAGACTTAGAGAGAATCTCCATTCCCCTGGTGATGAGTGTGCCAGTTGGAGGTTAGACCATGCTGTTTGATGTTTGTAGAGGATTCAGATAGATGTTGGGGACACATCCATCTAGTGGGGATCTCTTTCTGCTACAAATTCAGACATACGATGTCATCCTGGGTATCTAATGGCTATTTTCCTTACATACTGTTATCGACTACTTCCGGATATGGGTTACGTTCTCAAATATTAGTGACCAACATTTAGCTTTTGTTAGCGAGCGGGGTTACCAGGAGGGAAACTGGTATGTGGATCCCATTATTTCCTTGTTATCTGAGCTGTCAGTGGAATCGGTAGATTCAGAGATAGTGGAAGTTTTAGGGATTGTCAGTGAGTTCCTAGACGTCTTCCCTGAAGTGGTTGGGATTCTACCCCCTTGACGTGATGTTGTGTTGGAGATATTCTTATAACCTGGTGCCCATCAAATTTTGTGGCTCCTTATCAGATAACTCCTTCTAAGTTGTGAGAGTTGCAAATTCAGGTTAATGACATGATAAAGAAGGGTTTTATCTGACCATGTGCATCTCCATAGGGTGCTCTTGTCTTGTTCACAACGAAGGTAGATGGTGGTCTCAGGATATGTATAGACTACCGAAGATTGAATCAGGAGATGTTCAAGAACCGATACCCCCTTCCAAAGATTGAAAACCATTTTGACCAGTTAAAGGGGTTAGTTTGGTTCTCCAAGATCGACCTATGGTATGGATATCACCAGTTGAGGGTGAAAGAGGGTGATATCTCAAAGACTACTTTCAGGTGCATATATGGGAACTTTGAGTTTGTGGTCTTGTCATTCAGCGTTACAAATGCACTAGTTGTGTTCATGGGGATTATGAAATCTATTTTCCATGAGTATCTGGATTGGTTTGTAGTTGTGTTCATCAAAGACATCCTGATCTACTTGAGATCAGAGGAGGATCATGCAAAGCATCTAGGGACGGTTTCAGAGGTCCTCCGACACCACAATCTCTACGGGAAGTTGACCAAGTGAATGTTTTGGAAATTAGAGGTTCAAATCCCTGCACATGTGCTGTCCTAGTAGAAAATTTTAGAGGGCCTTTCAAAGGTTTAAGTAGGTCTTTCTTGGGAAGCACCCAAAAACGTGGTAGATATTTGTAGTTTCCTACGACTTGAAGGTTACTAATGGAGGTTCGTGCCCATCTTCTCTTGAGTTTCAGCACCTTTTATGGAATTGAACAGGAAGGAACAAGATTTCGTATAGAGTGAGAAGTTCCAGGAAATTTTCAAAAATCTAAAATGAGACTGGTCAGTGCCCCAGTGCTGAGGTTTCCAAAGGAAGGGGTAATGTTTGAAGTGTTCTGTGATGCTTCCAATCTGGGTTTGGGGTGTGTGCTAATGTAGTAGCGGGGAGTGATCTCTTATGGGACCATGTAGTTACATACTCACAAATGTAACTAATCCACCCATGACTTGGAGCATTTAGTAGTTGTGTTTTCAATGCAGTTGTGGTGTCGTTACCTCATCGAGGAACGCTTCATGGTCTTCACATACCACTAGAGCCTGAGGTATGTCTTCTCCCAGTGAGACCTGAACTTTCGACAGTGGAGGTGGATAGAGTTTCTCTAGGAATATGACTTCAAGATCTCCTAAAACCCAGGAAGGGGGAACATGGTGGCTGATGCGTTGAGTTGGAAGTCATAGAAGGATGTGGCTTGGGACTCAGTATATGCTGGGACATAAATAGGGGGGTTAGCTGCTTTAAATATGAAAATGAAAGTGGAGGACAATATAGATTTTCTATTTCAGATGATAGTGAAATCTTCCTTGGTAAAATAGGTGGAGGAGTCTTAGTGGGTAAATTTGGAGGCTGAAGTGATGCGTGATCATGTTATCCAGGGTGGTGCTCCAGAGGGATTGTCGGAGGATGGTCAGAATCAGATGATTTTCTACGGGAAGTTGGTTGTCTCAGAGACAATGCATGAGGGACTTCTCTACGGGCTCTATAGCTTAGATTTGGTAGTACATATAGAAGTATCCAAGATGTACTAGGACTTGGGTGGTTTGTTTTGGTGTCTCTTAGTGAGGCGGGTAGTGGAGGAGTTTGTGTAAAAGTGCCTTCTGTGTCAGCAGGTGAAGGATGAGCACTGTGTTCCCAGTTGTCTGCTACAGCCCTTAGACATTCTTGAGTGGAAGTTGGATAACGTCTAGATGGATTTAATCACATGATTACCTATATATGAGGGGATATGTGATTCCATCTAGGTAATAGTGGACTATTTGATGAAATTAGATCACTTCTTAGTGATAATGGAGTTGAGCACAGTGGATGCCATGGCATAGAAGTACGTCGGTGAAGTTGTGAGGATACACGGAGTCCCAGAACCATCATTTCATATTGAGATGCAAGCCTTACTTCATAAGTTTGGATGGGGTTACAACATGATTTTGGCACCCAACTATTCCTTAGAACTTCTTTCCACCCTCAGACAGATGGACGGATAGAGAGGACTATCCAGATGTTAGAGGATATGTAGCGAACATGTGTTCTGGACTTCGGAGGATCATCGGTACGACACTTTCCTCTAGTATAGTTTTCCTACAACAATATATATCACTCTAACATTATATTGGAACAGTTTGAGGCCTTATATGAAAAACTGTGTCATTCAACCGTGTTCTAGACAGAGGATGGGGAGATAGGTGTTCTTGGACTAGAGGTAGTGTAGAGCATGAAAGAGATGGTTTAACTTCTGCGTGATAGGATGCATGTAGCTCAGGATCGGAAGAAGTCATAGGTCGATCATAGGAGGAGACACTTAGAGTTCAAGGCTGTGGACCGCATGTTATTAAAGGTCTCACCTTAGTGTGGACAGTGGAGGTTTGGTAGGGAAATTATGTTTTCTCCTAGGTTCATTAGAACCTTCGAGGTGTTAAGATGAGTCAGCGAGGTGGTGTATCCACTAGTGTTACCACCACCGTTGGAGAGGATCCACAACATATTCCATGTATCTTATCTCTGTCGGTATCTACATGACGACTCCCACATTCTTGACTGGGGAGAGTTGGATATCAAGGATGATGCGATGTTTGTGGAATGACTGGCAAGGATTGAGGATTGTAAGAAGAAGGTTCTTTATAAATGGACCATTACATTGGTTCGGGTGTTGTGGATGCATGATGGACTTGAGGAGAGTACCTAGGAATGGGAGGCATCGATGCGTGCCTAGTACCCAAAGCTGTTGTGAGTTTTGATCTTGTGTTTTCTTTTTATTTTACTTTGATGTAATTCTTGACCTTGTCTGCTATAAGATGGGTTGTTTCCCTTTTTCTCTGAATGTGTGTGAAAAATTCCTGACTATGGGAGGAGATAACTTGATCCCTAATCAAGAAGCATTAAGGTGTATGTGATAAAACCCAAGCGAGTGAGTCAGTGCCGCCCAAATCGGATAGTATCATGGCATGGAAAAGGGGACTCCCTAATCCATATGTTTGGAAAGTGTGGCCATTATATGGTTGTGTGGTTACTTGGTGGAGAGGAGCGGCAGTGTTTCTGCAATTGTTCAAGAGATATATGTGAGAGAGATGTTCCTAGTTGTTTTTCCTTAAGAGGTATCTTATGAGGTGGTTGTTCAGACCCCTCTCTCTTTTCTTCGAGTTTACTCTTAGATTCTCGAGGGAAAGAATAGTTTTATAGGTATCTGATGTAATGAGTTGGACCTTCCTAGTTCATTACATTGTTAAATTCTACTGTTTGGGATGTCTTGGATACCATCGATGAGTCAGGATGGCATCAGTGTTGGTGGTAGAGTGACACTGTGGTGTCTCCTATCGATGTCTCGCCGATTGGTTTCACCAATTGGGGTGTTGGGGTCCTTTCCCCAGATTTCCTGTAATGCATCTTTTAAGTCTCATTACACTTTCAGAGTTGTTTAAGGTCGTTTTTAATGCCCATAATAGATGTTTTAAACCACCAAGAGTCGGGCGGCCCTTGAGTTACCAAAATGTGTGTCATATCACACCCTTTTTCTGCATTTTCCTAATCTCTTGTATTTTTCCCTGATACATGATTTCTCCATTTAAAGATGATTTATCAACTCATATCCATGCACTGGTCTATCTTGCTATCTTCAAGGTAATTAATTAAATCTTAATTAATTACAACATGTGCAACCACACAGCCTCATGGTCAAACCATGATCCGCTTTTGAAGCACTTCAAGATTGCACATCCTGTAACTCTAGGATCGGGCCTTTTATCATGATGAGATCTTATTCCTCAGGCTCTTTTGTTTCCTCTTGGTGCGCTTGGGGTATCTCTTCCAGAGATGAGTTTAACCTACATGAGATCCATCCTATTCAGTTCTTCTTGGAGTTTCATACAATTCACATCAACCTTAGTTCTTGGAGCAAGGAGAAAACATCATTCCTTGATCATCCAAGTAGGGGGTTTTCTTCATCTCTCTTTACTGTACATCATGCGGGGTGGGTATTATGATGTTCCCTTATATAGATGAAACCAACATTAAAGAAGATAATAAACAGACATTTAAAAGATGAAGGGGTGGGAATGATGATGTTGTTGTTGTGATTTACCTTCATCCTTATGTTTTGAATTGTATGGGCTTATGTCCACTAAAAATTGTGGTCGTTTGTGGTCCTTTCATGCGCACTAATGAAGCTCTATTTTTCTGTAAAATCTTGTGATTGAAAGACTGTAACCTGGACAATGTTTAATCATGTAAACATGTATGATTAAGTGGATGCTTGATGAATAAGAATCCTTGCATGATTACCCCAACTAAAAAAATGGAATTAATGAACTTAATGAATGGTGTGGTTAAATCTGAAAACATCCTTTCTCTATTCTAGTGATATGTGTGGTGGCTCTGTTTGATGCCATGTGGGGTGACGTGGATGGGAATGGAATCTATGGTTGAGAAGCTATTGGTTGGTGAATCTGAGGTCGTGTGGAGTAGGTGGTGAATGTTCTGAACCCTATATGTTGGGGCTTGGTTTGGTTCTAGTACTTTTAAGGATCTCATGGGTCCCTTTAAATGTTGTTTCATTATAAGAGAACTGTGTGTGAATGCTTAAACATCTACTTGGAATTTTTTAATTCAGTTTTTTCTTTGGCTTGAGGTTATCCCAATATTTTCTTGGTAGTGGAGAATTATATAAATGGAAATAACTTGAACATGATAAGGAGAACAAGTACAATGGGTAACTATTTTCTAGGAATGGGTTGTGTTCTGGTTGTGGATGTTGTGTATTTATTCATGTAGGGATAACAACAAGAGTGGTTGTGTATGGGCTGGTTGTCTGTTTCGAGACCCTTAGGTTGGGATGAGTGCTTGTTTACCTATATTAATATAGTTTAGTTCTTGAGTTTCTTATCCTCACCCCACCAATGTTGATAACATTGTGCTAAACACCCCCATTTTATGGGGGAGGGTGTTTCTTCCAACATTATTATGAGTGGATTCTTATTAGATCCTTTATGATCCCTTTCCTAGGTAGCCCAAGACTCTTCGGACATGCTGTGACAACCTAAGGTTCATTATGGCCCAAGACTCTTCGGGCAGGGTGTGTTGTGGTAGTTGGCCTAGGTGTGTGTGGGTAGGTTTATTTCCCAAGTGTCTTCGGGATGAGACCTAGGTGTCATCAGGCATGGTAGTGGTTGTTCTGGCCCAGGTGTCTTCGGGCGTGGCAGTGGTTGTTTTGGCCCAGGTTTCTTTGGGTATGGTGGTGGTTGTTGTGGCCTAAGTGTCTAGAGGAATGGATATGTGTGGTTGTGGTGGACCATGTGTATGCAGGTAGTATTCATGGTTGTGATGGCCCATAAGGTTGTTTTTGGGGTGGAAGTGGGACTACAATGGAACTTGTGGGGTAGGGTTAATGCATAGGATATCCTAAATAACCAGTGGGAAAGTTGTGAGGGGTACCCAAATATTGATGTGATATTACTATTACATTACTTGACTTTAATTATTTGGGGAGTGTGCCTTGATGAGGTTGGGTAGATATTTTCCTTGTTACGTGTTTTAGTTACTTCTACATTCTCACGGGGCATTAGAATGCCTCCCCACTTGTGCACTAGAGCTTTGGGTTTCCCTACTAAGTATACATGTATACTCACCCTACGTATATGTAAAGACCTGTAAAATTCAAGGGAAATTTTTTTCTTAATATTCTTTGGAATTTTACAAGAACGTGGTTTCTGACGGAACCTGATTCCGAGACTCGGAGTGCCCGGAATCAATTTCCGAAGGTTGGCTCGGGTACGTTCAGTGAACGAACGAGCGGGAATTTCTAACTTTTGAACTAGTGCCCGAAATCAAATTCCGAGGGCACCAATGAACTCGCAGCACTGATATTCTCTTAAGGAGACCTTTTCCGAGGTTGCGTTTATTGCGGGTTGAGAGTTAGTTTTTGGGAGTTTAGAATAAGTTAAATAAAAATTGTGGAATACAAATTTTTATTTTTACTTGTTGGTTAAATTCTCCCAAAGGGAGTTAGAGGTGGGACCCACATCCACTTAACCTCCCTTGGGAGGATTAAGTGTGTTGGGGCCCACACGAAGCATAACTCTTCACCTCCTCTTTTTAAACTCCCTTTAAATCCTCTTTTAATTAACATGACAACTTTGTTAATTAATGGTGTTGAATTGTTTGAATTTCAAACCTTTGAAATTAATTTTGATAATTGTGTGAATAAAATAAGACTTTAGCTTATTTTATTTGGGTTAGAATTCGCTAGCCACCTTGAGAGAATTTGGAGAGCTCCTTCTTCTTCTTCTTATTATTCAAGCTTTGACGAAGAACGCGAAGAACCTTCGAGGAACGACAAAGAACTCCACGTTCTCGGGAATCATCTTCCGCGACGCCATACCCGTGACACCGACGACGTCGTCTTCCGCGTCATCTCTTCCGTGACGATTTCCCGTGATGAAATCGTCGTCAAAGAACTTCGAATCCTCGCTTCATGAAATCGACATCCTCCTTCTGTGACGCCGACCACCGCGACGTGTCTTCCGCGGGTCGTTGACGATCATCGTTCTTGAAACCACGGTAGGGGTTTGTTGTTGATTATTTATTTATTCTCGTTCTTGGTTCTAGCATGAAAAACGTGAGGATAAATATTTATGTGTTATCGTCTAACAAGAGGGGGGCCGGACCGCACAAACACGGCCAAATCCCCCCTCTTTGTTCTTGAGTTTTATTATTTTTCTTGTGGAGAACGTGATGGCGTGGTGCTGTCGCACCACGCGGGAATCGCACGGCTATAGTTGCGCGGCGCCGTCGCGCCGCACCGCGGAAATTTTATCAAGAACACGATGCCGTCGCGCCGCATCGAAGAAAAACCAAAGGCGCCGCGGCCGGAGCGGGGCCGCGGCGGAGGGGCGCGGTGCCGTCGCACCGCGCCGGATGACGAAGGCCGCGGCCGGTTCTGGGTCGCGGCGGAACAGGAAGACCGGCGGCCAGCCGGGCTGCCGGTGTCGGAAGCCGGAAGGGGACCGGCTTTGCCGGTCCCGTTGAAGAAGAACTAGTCGGCCAGGTCGGGCTGGCCGGAAGTGGAAAAACCGGGGGAATTTAATTCCCCCGGCCAGCTTGAATGCCCCCCCCCCCATTAAGAGGGGGGGGGGGGCGGTTTCATAAAGGGGGGGCAGGCGGCCCTCCCCCCTGTTTTTCTCAAAGGCAGGCCCCCACGAGGGGGGCCGGTTTATCCAAGGCGCCGCCTTCAGCCGCGCCGCCAGCAAAGAGGGGCGGGGGCCTTGCCCCCCGCACGTGGCACCCGAGCGGAACCCAGGCCTCGCCGCCACCGGCCTAGCCGTGCCACCGCGCCGGACCGCGCCACCGCTCCGGGCCGCACTGCCGCACCGCCGGCCGGGCCGGGTTGACCCGGTTCAGGTCGACCCGATTCGGGCCGACCCAGGGTGGGGGGGGGGGGGGTCGGGCCGGACCCGGACCCCCCGTTTTCGAATCAACTTCGGTCTTTTGGCCATAACATGAGCTACGGACCTCCGATGGATGAACCGTCAGCGGCGATGCGATCCTTGGATCGAGACGGTCGATTTGGTATATCGCACTCAAAGTTTCGGAGTACTTTGAGTTCGGCCGGGTTGGTTTGTACATGAAACCAACCGGGCCCTCGGAGCGGAAATGCTCATATCTTGAGCTACGGACGTCCGATTGACGTGCCGTCAGCTTTTTTGTGTTCCTCTTAGTGAGATGGATCTTTTGGCATACTCCGCCCGAGGTTTGGACGCAGGTGGAGTATGGTCGGGTTGGTTTTTCCTTAAAAACCAACCGGGCCCCTGGGACGAAAAGGCCAATAACTCTCAGACCGGGCGTCCGATTGAAGCGCTGTCTGTTGCGTTGAGTTCTTATTGACGATACGGAGCTTTTGGATACATAAACTCTGAACTTTGTGACAGTTGATGTATCAGCCTCTCGGCTCGTGGAGCGGACCCTCCCGAACGAGCTTACTCTGTGCGGGAACCCTAGTGCTGGCTGCGACTGTGACTGCTACTGCTACTGCTACTGTGCCTGCGACGACGACAGTACAGAGATCCTTAGTGGGTTCGACGATGACGACTACAACACTCAGCGATCCTACGTGGATCAGTGCTACAGGTCCTGTGTGGGCCCAATCCTGTGTGTGTCTGATCCTGTGTGGGTCTTTGCGCTCAGCGGTCCTGTATGAACTAGCGCCTACAGGTCCTATGTGGGCCCGATCCTGTGTGGGTCTTTGCGGGGGTTAGTTTCCTATCGATCCTTCGTGGGTCCAACGACTAGATGGATCAGAGACCATCTTTATCGTCTTTCGAAGAAGTATACTTGTGATAGCTGAATCCTATTTCTTTCATGTGTGGATTGTGTTGTGATATCCTTTGTGAATTTCGTTTTGCTTTCCTGTGTGGAATACGTTTACTTTCCTGTGTGGACTGAGTTGTACTTGGGCTCGGAGGTTGGAGCATATTGGAATTGATGACTTAGGTATATGTATGGGAATATACCTAAACAGTTTCAGTTGTTACTTCGTGTTTGTATCTTCCTTTGTGGTTTATCCTTTGTGGATTTTGGGAGACCTTTAGGGGTCTCGGGGTCCCTACTGAGTAGCTTATACTCACCCCTGCACGGGCTATGCCCGCACTACGTTGTGTTGGTTGCAGACGACGGACAGCGTTGATCATGGCTGAGGCTTGCAGAGCAGAATGGTACCTGGAGGTGGACCACTGGGCGGACGTGCCCGGAGCGGACGGCGGGACCCATGGAGCAGTGGAGCTATCTGTACCCACCCTTCAGGTGGGATCTCCAGTGGACAGCTCGGTGTAGCGGCTTTTACTTTACAGTTGTCGTTTTCCCTTTCGAGTTGTACTTTACTTTCAGTTTGGGTTTGTATACTGGCCCAATTACATTTCCGTACATTCAGTTGTATTCTGTTTTTACTTAGTGTTACTATTCCGCTTGCTTACTCTGTGGTGCTTGTTTACTTTTCAAAGGCAATGCCTTCCCTTTTTACCGGGAATTACGCCTTGGTGCTAGTCGCCAGCCCCTGGCCTATGGAAGGCGGGCTTGGGGTAGTCACGGCACGGGCCCCGAGGGCGGGTCGTGACAAATTGGTATCAGAGGAGTTCTGTTCTACCGCGAACTCTGATCTTTTCTATGTGAAGAAATAATGTTTAGCGTATTGAGTGTGGTTATCAGTCCAGGGAGTCCAGTGTTGGTGCGGCGGCCGACGTATCCGTACACCAGGACTCAGAATTCTGATTTCCGACTTAATGCACGAAAACATTGATTGTGTGTGTGTTTCAAAGTTTTCTTTTTGATTACTTTATATCAGCTCACCAGGTATACTGTTCTGACCGTGGCGCACCTGTTTCCTTTTCAGGATGGCCCCATGACGGCAGCCAGCTAGGCTTCCGAGAGTCGAGTGTGACGACAGCCCACCGAGCGATGAGGCCTCGGTGCAGGGCCCTCTGTCAGCAGTGGCACCGGCAGTAACTCTACCCATCGAGCCACCGATGCTTCCAGTACCAGCCGCTGACGATGCACGTCGCCTCAGTGCACTGCATGAGTTTCAGCGCCAGCGACCACCCAGGTTTCGTGGGGAGACGGACCCCCAGGCAGCTGAGGACTCGCTGGAGGCAGTGGTACGTGTGTTTAGGCTAGTGAGGACACCAGCAGACCTCATGGTGATCATCGCTGCGAGCCTACTACACGCAGCAACAGGACGATGGTGGAGCTTCATGCTCCAGGTGCACGATGAGGCATCTCTACTATGGACGGACTTTGAGAGCCTCTTCCACTCGGAGTTCGTCCCAGCCACCCTTCGTGCGGTGCGTATCCAGGAGCTTATTCACCTGTGGTAGGGCAGCATGACGGTCGCTCAGTACTCGGCGAGATTTACTGATCTCTCGCGCTACTCGACCGACATGGTACGTGACCCATTCTTCCGGGCCCGGACCTTCGAGCAGGGTTTGAGACACGAGATCAGGGCATCACTGATCTCCCTCAGCATACCGAATCAGACAGGAGTACTGGAGCGGACCCTTTTGATCGAGAGCTTCCTTGCTGAGTCTACACCAGCGTCGCGACCCACCGCAGGGCAGCACGTAGCAGAGTCATCTGCAGCAGGCAGTCGACGGATGACTCAGGGGTCCAGACAGACCAGACCTTCAGGCAGACGACCTCAGGACACTGGCTCAGCAGTGCGGGGCACACAGCGCGGAGCCAGTCTTTCGAGAGGCAGACAGTGCTACTCATGCGGCGGGCAGGGCCACATGGCTCGTGACTGCCCGACCCGCCGTGCCAAGGAGCAGCAGACGGTTGAGGGACCACCGAGGCAGAGGCAGAGGGTCAACCGTGGTGGTCCGCAGGGAGGAGGCAGACGAGGCAGAGGAGCTGGCCGAGTAGCAGGTGGTGGGCGACGCTTCGAGGCTCTTCCACCACCACCACTAGGAGGTCCACCCCGACCACAGGGAGCTGGCGGGCAGAGACAGGCACAGCTCCAGGCAGCAGAGGCCTATGACCACGGCGCACCCGAGTTGATTCGAGGTACTATCTGTGTCTATTCCACCCTTGCTGCAGTACTTATAGACACAGGAGCGAGTCACTCATTCATAGTTGCTGCTCTTGTTCGGAGCTCGGAGATTCCGACAGAGCCGTTGGCTCGATCCTTACTGCTAGAGACTCCTACGGAAGTAGACTCGACGATTACGCACTGGTGTCGGCAGTGTGAGCTTACTCTAGGAGGCGAGAGATTTGGCTGGGATCTTCTTGTAGAAGCGTCGAGGCCTTACGACGTCATCTTGGGCATGGATTGGCTATCTACAGTCCATGTACAGATTGACTGTTTTAGGCGCAAGGTGCGATGTGTACGCACCGACGGGAGAAGGTTCACCTTCACCGGCGAGAAGGGAGCCCTTGCAGCACAGGATGGACTTTCGCGGAGGAGAGGAAATCCCATCACTCATCAGTTGGCTAGCCTCATCCTTGGAGCAGTTGACGTGCGGATTCCTGGTTTTCCTGCAGTGGTGGATCAGTTTGCGAACGTTTTTCCCGACGACATTCCAGGGCTACCTCCTCACAGAGAGGTAGACTTTTATATTGACTTGTACCCCGGGACAGCCCCGATATCCACTCTAGCATATCGGATGGCCCCCGCCGAGCTTCGAGAGCTACGGGTACAGTTGGAGGACTTGCAGGGCAAGGGGTTCATCCGACCTAGTGTTTCACCCTGGGCTTCCCCGATATTGTTCGCCAAGAAGGCGGACGGGAGCTTGCAACTTTGTGATGACTATCGTCGCCTGAACCAGGTGACGGTGAGGAACATGTATCCACTACCGAGGATTGATGACCTCTTTGATCAGCTCAAGGGAGCATGGTGGTTCTCGAAGATAGACCTCAGGTCAGGCTATCATCAGCTCAGAGTCAGAGACGAGGACGTGCAGAAGACGGCCTTCAGATGTCAGTATGGCCACTATGAGTTCTTGGTTATGCCTTTCGGCATAACCAATGCTCCAGCAGTGTTCATGGACCTCATGAACAGGATCTTTCAGCCATACCTTGATCGGTTTGTCGTGGTCTTCACCGAAGACATACTGATTTACTCTACGACTGAGGAGGAGCACGCCCATCACTTGCGAGTTGTACTAGACACACTCCGAGAGCATCAGCTTTATGGTAAACTCTCAAAGTTCCAGTTCTGGATACGTGAGGTCCACTTCTTGGGACACTTCATCTCTGAGGCGGGAGTTGCAGTGGATCCCGTGAAGATCGAGGCAGTGCTAGCTTGGGGGCCACCTAGGAGCGTGACGGAGGTTCGGAGTTTCTTGGGACTAGCTGGATACTATCGGAGATTCATGCTAGACTTCACTAGAGTTGCGGCACCACTCACAGCTTTGACGAAGATGGGGAAACCCTTCGTGTGGTCAGACAGATGTCAGCAGAGCTTCCAGGAGCTGAGACAGAGATTGACCAGCGCACCTATCTTGAGGTTGCCTGAGGAGGGAGTAGGGTACGTAGTCTACTGTGATGCATCAGGGACCGGACTAGGATGTGTTCTGATGCAGGAGCGGGCAGTGATCGCCTATGGATCACGTCAGTTGAGGCCGCATGAGCAGAACTACGCTACCCATGACCTGGAGTTAGCAGCAGTGGTCTTCGCTCTGAAGACGTGGCAACACTACCTGATGGGTGAGTGCTTTACAGTCTTTTCTGATCATCAGAGTCTCGGGTATATCTTCTCGCAGAAGGACCTGAACCTGAGACAGCGGCGATGGCTCGAGTTCCTCCAGGACTATGACTTTGAGATAGTCTATACTCTTGGGAAGGGGAACGTAGTGGCCGATGCCCTTATTAGGAGGACAGGAATTCAGATTCTTGAGGAGGCGACGGAGCAGCTAGCCTCTTTGCAGATATCCTTCATGGATAGAGATGGAGCAGCCTTCCTCTAGTCTCTCACAGTCACCCCTCCACTACTGCAGCGGGTCAGAGAGGCACAGCGTGAGGACGCTGACTGTGAGACACGGCGTGCACAGATATCCTCGGGACAGGCACCTGATGGTTTCTCCCTTGGAGCAGAGAACGACATCCTTTTCAGAGGACGTACCATGGTACCAGTCGCTTTGCGAGAGGAGGTGCTGAGAGAGTTTCACACTTCTCCTTTGGCGGTACATCCTGGAGTGGCGAAGATGTACCAGGATCTCAGACGACAGCACTGGTGGCCGGGCATGAAGAAGGTTGTGGCAGAGTTCGTTTCTCGATGTTTCACCTGCCAGTAGGTGAAAGCAGAGCATCAGGTACCAGCAGGCTTGGTACATCCCTTGGAGGTCCCGGAGTGGAAGTGGGATGTGATATCTATGGACATCGTGACTAGACTTCCACGCACTTCCAGAGGTCACGAATCCATTTGGGTGATTGTTGACCGACTCACCAAGTCGGCACACTTCTTACCCATCAGAGAGCAGGGCTCAGTGGAGAGCTTGGGACGTCTCTACGTTCAGGAGATTGTGCGGCTCCACGGCGTGCCATCATCTATCGTCTCCAATCGAGATGCTCGCTTTACTTCCCAGCTTTGGAAGGGGTTACAGGAGGTGTTCGGGACGCAGCTACGTCTGAGCACAGCCTTTCACCCTCAGACGGATGGTCAGACGGAGAGGACCATCCAGACTCTCGAGGACATGCTCTGTGCATGTGTCCTCGACTTTGGTCGTAGCTGGGAGGACCACCTACCCTTGGTGGAGTTTGCGTACAACAACAGCTACCACTCCACCATCGGGATGGCTTCGTACGAGGTGTTGTACGGCCGACCTTGTAGATCTCCTTTGTGCTGGACAGACCCAGGGGAGTCAGCACTTGTGGGACCGGAGATGGTCCAGGCCACGACAGAGAAGGTCCAGGTCATCCAGGAGCGGATGAGGACAGCTCAGAGCCGGCAGAAGTCATACGCTGACAGGAGGCAGAGGCCACTAGAGTTCGAGGATGGCGACCACATCTTCTTGCGGGTCTCACCTCGACGTGGTATTCGGAGATTTGGCCGAGGAGGCAAGTTATCTCCACGCTTCATCGGACCCTTCCAGGTCCTCAGCAGGATTGGCGAGGTGGCCTATCACCTGGCTCTACCACCTCAGTTGCACCAGGTGCATGACGTCTTCCACGTATCTCAGCTGAGGAGATACGTGCATGACCCGACGCACATCATTGACCATGGGGAGCTTGACATTGATGATGGGGAGACTTTTACGGAGGTCCCGGTGGAGATAGAGGATCGACAAGAGCGGGTCCTACATGGGCGATCGATTCCTCTTGTGCACATCAGATGGAAGCACGGGAACCTCCAGGAGAGCACTTGGGAGAGGGAGGCTCAGATGTGTGCTCAGTACCCTCATTTGTTTCCCTAGTTTTTTATGTATCTTTACGGGGATGTAAAGCCCTGAGGTGGGAGTAATGTAAAGACCCGTAAAATTCAAGGGAAATTTTTTTCTTAATATTCTTTGGAAGTTTACAAGAACGCGGTTTCTGACAGCACCTGATTCCGAGGCCCGGAGTGCCCGGAATCAATTTCCGAAGGTTGGCTCGGGTACGTTCAGTGAACGAACGAGCGGGAATTTCTAACTTTTGAACCGGTGCCCGGAATCAAATTCCGAGGGCACAGATGAACTCACAGCGCCGATATTCGCTTAAGGAGACCTTTTCCGAGGTTGTGTTTATTGCGGGTTGAGAGTTAGTTTTTGGGAGTTTAGAATAAGTTAAATAAAAATTGTGGAATACAAATTTTTATATTTACTTGTTGGTTAACTTCTCCCAAAGGGAGTTAGAGGTGGGACCCACATCCACTTAAACTCCCTTGGGAGGATTAAGTGTGGTGGGGCCCACACGAAGCATAACTCTTCACCTCCTCCTTTTAAACTCCCTTAAACTCCTCTTTTAATTAACATGACAACTTTGTTAATTAATGGAGTTGAATTGTTTGAATTTCAAACCTTTGAAATTCATTTTGATAATTGTGTGAATAAAATAAGACTTTAGCTTATTTTATTTGGGTTAGAATTCTCTAGCCACCTTGAGAGAATTTGGAGAGCTCCTTCTTCTTCTTCTTCTTCTTCATGCTTTGACGAAGAACGCGAAGAACCTTCGAGCAACGACGAAGAACTCCACGTTCTCGGGAACCGTCTTTCGCGACGCCATACCCGCGACACCGACGACGTCTTCTTCCGCGTCATCTCTTCCGCCACGATTTCCCGCGACGAAATTGTCGTCAATGAACTTCGAATCCTCGCTTCAAGAAATCAACGTCCTCCTTCCGTGATGCCGACCACCGCGATGCGTCTTCCGCGGGTCGTTGACGATCATCGTTCTTGAAACCAAGGTAGGGGTTTGTTGTTGATTATTTATTTATTCTCATTCTTGGTTCTAGCATGACAAACGTGAGGATAAATATTTATGTGTTATCTTCTAATGAGAGGGGGGCCAGACCGCATAAACACTGCCGAATCCCCCCTCCTTTGTTCTTGAGTTTTATTATTTTTCTTGTGGACGAACGTGATGGCGTGGTGCCGTCGCACCACGCGGGAATCGCACAGCTATAGTTGTGCGGCGCCGTCGCGCCGCGCCGCGGAAAGTTTATCAAGAACGCGACGCCGTCGCGCCGCGTCGAAGAAAAACCGAAGGCGCCGCGGCTGGAGCGGCGTAACGGGAAGACCGGCGGCCAGCCGGGCCGCCGGTGTCGGAAGCCGGAAGGGGACCGGCTTTGCCGGTCCCGTTGAAGAAGAACCGGTCGGCCAGGTCAGGCCGGCCGGAAGGGGAAAAACCGGGGGAATTTAATTCCCCCGGCCAGCTTGAATGCCCCCCCCCCATTAAGAGGGGGGGGGGGGGGCGGTTTCATAAAGGGGGGCAGGCGGCCGCCCCGTTTTTCTCAAAGGCAGGCGCCCACGAGGGGGGCCAGTTTCTCCAAGGCGCGGCCTTCAGCCGCGCCGCCAGCAAAAAGGGGGCGGGGGCCTTGCCCCCCCGCACGTGGCACCCGAGCGGCACCCAGGCCGTGCCACCACCGGCCAGGCCGGGTCGGACCTGGGTCGGGTCGACCCAAGGGGGGGGGGGGGTCGGGCCGGGTCGGCCTGGACCCGGACCCCCCGTTTTCGAATCGACTTTGGTCTTTTGGCCATAACTTGAGCTACGGACCTCCGATTGACGAACCATCAGTGGCGATGCGATCCTTGGATCGAGCCGGTCGATTCGGTATATCACACTCAATGTTTCGGAATACTTTGAGTTCGGCCGGGTTGGTTCGTACACGAAACCAACCGGGCCCTCGGAGCGGAAACGCACATATCTTGAGCTACGGACGTCCGATTGACGTGCCGTCAGCTTTGTTGTGTTCCTCTTAGTGAGACAGATCTTTTGGCATACTCCACCCGAGGTTTGGACGCGGGTGGAGTACGGTCGGGTTGTTTTTGCCTTAAAAACCAACCGGGCCCCTCGGACGAAAAAGCCAATAACTCTCAGACCGGGCGTCTGATTGACGCGCCGTCTGTTGCGTTGAGTTCCTGTTGATGATACAGAACTTTTGGATACATCAACTCTGGACTTTGTGACAGTTGATGTATCAGCCTCTCGGCTCGTGGAGCGGACCCTCCCGAACGAGTTTGCTATGTGCAGGAACCCTAGTGCTGGCTGCGACTGTGACTGCTACTGCTACTGCTACTGTGACTGCGACGACGACAGTATAGAGATCCTTAGTGGATTCGACGACGACGACTACAGCACCCAGCGATCCTACGTGGATCAGTGCTACAGGTCCTATGTGGGCCCGATCCTATGTGGGTCTGATCCTGTGTGGGTCTTTGCGCTCAGCGGTCCTGTGTGAACCAGCGCCTACAGGTCCTATGTGGGCCCGATCCTGTGTGGGTCTTTGCGGGGGTTAGTTTCCTATCGATCCTTCGTGGGTACGACGACTTAGATGGATCAGAGATCATCTTTATCGTCTTTCGAAGAAGTATACCTATGTGAGCTGAATCCTATTGCTTTCCTGTGTGGATTTTGTTGTGCTATCCTTTGTGGATTTCGTTTTGCTTTCCTGTGTGGAATACATTTACTTTCCTGTGTGGAATGAGTTGTACTTGGGCTCGGAGGTTGGAACGTATTGATATTGATGACTTAGGTATATGTATGGGCATATACGTAAGCAGTGTCGGTTGTTACTTCGTGTTTGTATCTTCCTTTGTGGTTTATCCTTTGTGGATTTTGGGAGACCTTCAGGGGTCTCGGGGTCCCTACTGAGTAGCTTATACTCACTCCTGCACGGGCTATGCCCGCACTACGTTGTGTTGGTTGCAGACGACGGACAGCGTTGATCGTGGCTGAGGCTTGCAGAGCAGAACGATACCTGGAGGTGGACCACTGGGCGGACATGCCCGGAGCGGACGGCGGGACCCGTGGAGTAGTGGAGCTATATGTACCCACCCTTCAGGTGGGATCTCCAGTGGACAGCTCGGTTTAGCGGCTTTTACTTTACAGTTGATGTTTTCCCTTTCGAGTTGTACTTTACTTTCAGTTTGGGTTTGTATACTGGACCAATTACTTTTCTGCACTTTCAGTTGTACTCTGTTTTTACTTAGTGTTACTATTCCGCTTGCTTACTCTGTGGTGCTTTTTTACTTTTGAAAGGCAATGCCTTCCCTTTTTACCGGGAATTACGCCTTGGTGCTAGTCGCCAGCCCCTGGCCTATGGAAGGTGGGCTTGGGGTAGTCACAGCACGGGCCCCGAGGGCGGGTCGTGACAGTATATAAAACTGCTTTCATGTCTCCAGGAGGACATTGGGGACCGTGCTGGAACATACTGGCTTGGGCGTCAAGATAGTCTTTGTTGTTTATTTTCTTTCTTTTGGTAATTTACTTCGGAGTTTTCTTGTATTTTGTAGCACTTTCTTTTGAACAAGCATATAGAAAAAGGGTTTTTGGCTTTAATTTTACTATTTGTATTTGGATTTGTTTTGGATTTACCATCTTATCTCCCAATATTATTATAAAAAAATGGAAATTCCATCCATATGACGTGAGATTATATACCCTTGGTGCTAGTTTCCACTTCGGGGCCTATTGATGGTGGGAATCAGGGGGGTCATTATATCTCCTTCAACATTATGAAGGAAGGATCTGGAAGTTTTTTTGTCCCTTCCCTCATCATGGGGAAGGAAGGATGTGACACAAATGTTTCAGTAGATTGCTACTGGAGGGGGATAATTGATGGAGAAATTTTCTAGCTGCCTTGGTAGGTGGCTGGTGCACTTACCCCACCTGACCCTTGGATGCTTCAACATTGGCTACTACACATGCAGAATATGAAGACCACCATTGTTTAAGTCCAATGGTTGGTGGGGGAATGGTGGGAGTTGAGTCAAATTTGACACCTCTATCCAATGCTATTTAAGTAGGGCTAAGGGAGCTTCCATCATAATAAAATCAGATCCAAGAGAGATCTTCCATCCAAAAGATCCTTGAGAGTCCCATCTAAGAGTGGTGTAGAGAGATGTTTTTGTAAGCATTTATTTTTCAAAATAAAGCCCATTTTATTCCATTTTTATTTCTCTATTATCTCTATTCAGGGACAGAGAACCACAACACACTATGTATCCTCCCATTCACTATTCATACTCGGCTCACCAACTCGCCATCGCCGCCTCCACCTCTGCCATGTTACCTTGCTGTCTCACCGCCACACATCCCCACCTCCTCCATGAATCCCTGCCTCAATGCCTCACTGCCTCAGTGCCTCAACTCCTCTACCTCCTTCACGATGATAGGTATTAATTCATGTATATGTTTAAGCAATAAAATCTCCCTCTATGATGAGAGTTATCAATTGATCTCAATTCAAAGTTATCCGACCTCAACCTCATAACTTAATTTCAAATCCACATTCAATTACTTCATCACGAAGGTGTCATTGACAGAGATGAAATAGATAGTGTCTAACCCTCTCACATTGATCTCTCAGCCTTCTCGACAAAATTGGGGATGTGATTCTAAGAACTTGTGGGGGTAAAGGCACAACGACAACAAATAGGTCTTCTTTAATTCCCTTGGTGAGGTCTGACATGGCATTCATTCCCTTGAGTCCCTAGGTTTGATCACTGTATTTTGGAGATGGAGATTATGGCAGAGATGAAAAGTGTAGCGGCATGTGGATTCCATGAAAAGTGCCTGATTCATGGTACATAGTGGACAAAATATGAGTTGGTGTGGTGATGTTGGGTGTTTTGTAGATTCAAGCGATTGTGTGACTTTTCATATCTCGATTCAAGTTTTTGATTTGTTTCTTTCTTTTTGATTTTTCTTTTAGATCTATAATATCTTTCTTCTGTAATTAGATTTTGAATAATAAAATAATAATCTCAAAGACTTGATCTCGTGTTCTGGATGTAGGTTGACAGAAAAAACCATGTAAAATGTTCTCTTCCCATGTTCTTTAATTTCTAGTAGTTTCAAATATAAATCATGATTATTGATTTTTGAAAGAAAAAATCTAGAATTTTATCTATAATTTTAGATTATGCCTCTTATAGTTCATTACTGGAATAAAATTTTGTAGTGAACTTTATATTTTGTTATTGTAAATATGAGTAGTTGGTTTTAAATTTCTATTAAATTATTTTTGTTTGGATTTGGAATTGATTATATTTTTTTGGACAGAAATATTATAATAGTGATAGGTTATGTTGTCACGTGGGATAATATAATTTAACTTCTTGACATTATGGACAACCCCAACACATCGTGGATATCAACATCCTATACTGGGAATCCCAAATTTGACCGTATATGGCACTCCCCAAAGAGGACATGGATCCTAATGCAGCCTGTTCTCCGCCTCCATGAGAGGGGATCCTTTTTGTGGCATCATAGGATAAGAGGTTGGAAGAACACACTTATTTTCCTTTGATTTTTGTTTCTGTGAAGGTTGGTTAGGTTAATTATTGGTAGTAAGTCACTTGTATCAAGCACAGATTTTCTCTCTTCACTCTGTGATGTTTCCATTTTCCTCACATCATGCTCTAATTTTTTATTGTGGTTTGTTTTGATTATCTATTATTTTCATCAATATGATTTACAATGTTTTTTATGGATTCATTATTTCATCCATCAATATATCTTTGTTTATCGCTACATTTAGGGTTCCTATGATTTTTGATATCCCCTTCCCAGTGTCCCCTCGAAGTGATTCCCTCTACAACCGATACAAGTGAGTCACTACCAACTCAACCATATTATTTCTTAAAGTGTTAATATTCAAATTGGAGAATGTTTTACATGAATAGGACGATTATAGGTTTATAGATTTATTTTGTTTTTATTTCATAGAATGTTTTCCATGAATTTTCCGATTCCATATTCTAGGTACTAGTACCCTTTATGTTTTTAAATATGATCCATTTTATTTATTTATTTAAGTTCCTATAATTAACTTTTATGATCTATCATCACTATTGTACATTGGTTTCCATTAAATAATTGTTTTCCTTTTACACCATGCTTGATCAAATATAGTGTTTTGTACTGTCACTATGTTATAGTTAAAAAATTGTTCTTAATTCTTCTTCATGGTGGTAGATTCATGTTTCACTGCTATAGAAGGTATCTATCTATTATTAAATTCCAAATTCTATTATGAATATAACTATAGGTTGATAAAATGATATTTTTTCACATTCATATAATATTTTATCGGTAAGGTATGTATTTTCACTATTTATCTTAAATGTTATTATGACATTATAACTTCATTTAACGATTGAAACCTAGACTATGAGTTTTCAATTTATAGTGGGTTAATATGACATTTTATTTTTATTACTTCAGGGTAGACATGGCATTGAAAATCATGATTCGTGAAAATTGAATTTCATTCTATAGAAAAAAACAGTTTCTAAATTTCTGCCATGGAAAATGTTGAAGAGAGCCCAACAAAAAACACACATAAGAATTAAATTAAACAGAATAGCGTTGATATTAAAGGCATAAACACAATCAGCTAAATCAAATATGAACGTCTTTCATTGAACCCTTTATAATTAATCTATATTAACTAAACCTGGTAAAATGAGATTTTAATCAACGAACCAGCTAGTGAGGTTGCATGCTTGTGCCTAACTCCTCATTCACCGAATCCTTTGACTCAATCAACACCAGTTCCTTCTTCTTCCCATTCATCTCAAAAATATGGCTGTTAACAATGGAACCATGCTTCTACCTATTGATCTACAATATCCTCCTCCATCATGTCCTCTGGGAGCATCGACATATGGATCATTTTTTTCGGGGAGCAGCAGTAGCAGTATTTTTCACAGCATTACAATTGAAATGATTCATGTTTAAATTCAAGTATTAAGAATTCTCTTTGTTGGCATTAATGTGTAGTTACTTTGAAATTTTCACCTCCAACCACTTCCCAAACAAGAGGGTTCCCTTAAATAAGTTTAATGCCAACTCAGCTTGACAGTCGCCACTCATCTTTCCCACTTACTTTTCTCTCCCAAATAACTTTGATTTTATTAATATATTATAGATGTCTCTTAGGTATATTCTTGAATTTTATTTCACTATGTAAATAACATAATGGTTATACATATTAGGTTATTTTTTAATGATATATCCTGAATATACATTAAGGTATGTTCTTTAATTTCATAGTTTTATAGATTATAATTCACTCAATGTTTTACTCTTCAGCACTATCATTTTGATCAGTAGGTCAACGATTCAGTGATGATGAAATGGTGTTAATTAACATTATGGTATGTTATACCCATTCCATTTAATCAATTTTTAATATATATATATATGGGAAATACAGAAATGGGGGTTGTTACATCACTGTGGTTTCTTATTGAAGTCGACTCATGGATCTGTTTGTCTATATTTTATCAGATACAGATTCATATTCCACTACGTTGTTCATATTTATTCGTATTTGTTAACTAAAATATATTAGTTCATATATATAAACAAAGGATTTTATTTCACTATGTATATAAATTCATGTTTATCCATATTAGGTTCTTCCTTGAATGAGATCACACATCTATACATTGAGGTATGTTCTTGAATTTCATAGTTTTATAGATTATAATTCACTCAATCTTTTACTCTTCACAACTGTCATTTTGGTTAGTAGGTTGATGATTTAGAGCTGCTAAAATGGTGTTCATTCATGTTATGGAATGTTATCCACATTCCATTTAAGAAATTTTCAATAGATTTATTTGAGAAATAATGAAATAGGGCTTGTTACATCACTATAGTTTCTTATTAAAGTCATCTCATGGATCTATTTTTTCATATTTTTTCTTATACAGATTCATATTCCATTTCTTTGTTCATATATATTCATATTTATTAACTAAAACATATTGGTTCACATATGTAAACAATATTTTTTTATAGTAATTTCTTCTATTGTACAGGTCTGTAAATATGTAGGTTTCCATCATCACATGTTTTAGAGAAATCATTTCATGAAGTATTGGACCCCACACTAAAATACTCAACAATGAAACACTTCAATGGAACAACACCAAGATTTCTAGAATATCAATTCCTCTTGGATCAATTCCTTGTCTCTGAAAAATCACGTCAACGACTACTTTATTGATTCCTCCTTATAGGATTATTAAGGTTAAAAAATAATGCTTATTTTTTCTCTTTAAAAGATCTATTTTGACTGCCACTATGAGATATTGCAAGGGTTGTTTACTAAATATTTCATTATATCTATATATATTTGAACAACTCTACTAAACATATGGCTTTCCTAAGTACTTTGTTGTGTTAAACATCATATACTAAATTGTTATCTCATTAAAACCAATCCTCCTATTACCATTTTAATGGTTTTGAGATTTTTATTCCTCAATTGATTGTTTTACCTAATAGAAAAAAGATCTAGGTTTTACATAATGAAATATAGGATATAATTGTGGAGTTTAAACATGTTACGCTCATAAGAAACATTATATAAGATCAACTGGAATGTTATGGTTAAGTGGGAAACATCCATGACTATATGTTAGGTCATTCGATGTATTCCATAAAAAAGTTAATGGAATTTTTAGGCTACTAAATAGTTCCCACTATTTTTCTATTATAATATATTTAATCACCTTTTATGGTGCATTAATTTCCCCTCACCCAACTGTTATGTCCTGTTCATTTTCATTTATGTTTACACCCTTCACCTCCCTATTTCTTAGACTATTTTCCCACATTAAAATGAACACTGTGCTTCTTTGAGATACAATTGTTATAGATTTTTTTTTAATTTTTATCATATCCATATAGAGTGAAGATAGTGATTTTTTAATAGGTTTTTAATATCCCATATGAGGATTTTATGTACTGTATTTTCCTTTTATTTTTCAAATTTTATCCTAACTATGTACAAAATGATAATGAGATTTAACTGTACTTTATTTTTAAACAATGTGATGTTATATTATTTCTAGTATCCATATAATCTGATTATAGGTGTTTTTATACAATGTGATATCCATTATCTATAACATATCTTGTCCCCTCCCCCTCCCCTCCCCCTCACTCTCCACGTGTCTCTCCCTCCTTCCTCCGTAGCCTAATTTTCAGACATGTCAAGCCCTCCATCGAAAACGACCGCATGACTCAGAGGTCCAAGAAGACCAGACCTACAGGTGGATGACGGCATGACTCAGGATCATTTGTGCAGGACTCCCAAGGTAGAACCAGTCAGGAAAGGATCATACAGTGTTACTCAGGGAGTGGGTAGGGTCACATGGCTCATGACTGTCTGACCCATCGTACGGATGATCAGTAGACAGTCGAAAGACCGCCTAGGTAGAGACAGAGGTTCGACCGAGGAGGTCTGCAGGGAGTAGGCGGACATGGAAGAGGAGCTGGCCATGTTGCTGGCAGCAGGAGAATATTTGAGATGCTACCGCCACCACCACTAGGAGGTGCACCCCGATCGTAGGGAGCAAGTGGACAGGGGAGAGCTCAGCTCTATGCACCTGAGGATTATGATCATAACGCTTCGAAGATGATACAAAGTATGATTTTTGTCTACTCCAACTTAGATGCAGTAATTATAGACACAGGTTCCAGACATTATTTTATTTCCACTACCCTCGTTCCGAGCTCGAAGATTCGGAAAGAGCCATTGGCTCTATCCTTATGGATAGAGACTCCAACATGAGTGGATTCTAAGAATACGCACTAGTTTCGGCAGTGTGGGATTACTCTAGTTGGCGAGAGATTCGGCTGGGATCTCCTAGTAGCAGCGTCGAGGCCTTACGATGTCATCTTGGGTATGGACTGGTTATCTACAGTCCATCCTTAGATTGACTGTATTAGGCACAAAGTGTGGTGTGTCCACATGGATGGGACCAGGTTTACCTTCACTAATGATAAGGGAGTCTTTTCATCATAGGATGGACATACCTGGAGGAGAGTGCAGTCGATCACTCATCTGTTGGCTTGCCTTACCCTCGGGGCGATCAATGTGGAGAGTCTGAGTTATCCTGTAGTGGTGGACCAACACACAGATGTTTTCTCTGATGATGTTTCGGGTCCACCTCCTAACATAGAGGTGGAATTTTACATTTACTTGTACCCCGAGACGATGCCGATATATATACCAGCATATCAGATGGCTCCCACGGAGCTTCGTGAGCTGCAGGTACAACTAGAGGACTTGTAGGGGAAGGGATTCTTCCGACCCAGTGTTTCTCCCTAGGCAGCCCCAATTTTGTTCACCATGACGGAAAATGGGAGCTTGAGGATTTGTGTTGATTAAGGGCGCCTGAAGCAGGTGACTGCAAAGAACATGTACCCATTCCCGAGGACTGACGACCTCTTTGATCAGCTGAAGGGAGGACGATGGTTCTCGAAAGATAGACCTCAGATCAGGCTATCACCAGCTCAGAGTGCGAGATGAAGATGTGTAGAACACAGCTTTCTGATGTCAGTATGGATAGTATGGGTTCTTGGTATGCCATTCGGTGTAACCAATTCTCTAACAGTGTTCGTGGGACTCATGAACTAAATATTTCAGCCACACCTTTATCACTTTGTAGTAGTATTCATTGATGAAATTCTGATCTACTCGGATACTGAAGATGATCATGCCTATCATTTGTAGATAGTTCTAGATACACTTTGAGATCACCAGCTTTATGGTAATCTCTCGAAGTCTACTCTAATCACAAGAGTCTCGGGTATATATTCTCTCATAAGGACCTAAACCTAAGATAGTGACGTTGGCTTGAGTTCCTCTCGGACTATGACTTGGAGATAGTCTATACTCTTGGGAAGGGGAACGTTTTAGCAAATGCACTCAGCAGGAGGTCTGGTATATAGCTTCTAGGAGAAGCGACGGAGTAGCTGGCTTCTTTATATATATCCTTTGTGGATAGCGATGCAACAGCTTTTCTTCAGTCTCTTACAGTGACCCCCCCACTCCTTCAGCAATTTAGGGAGGCACAACATGGGGATGCTGACTGAGAGACACGACTTGCTCTGTTATCCATAGGACATGCACCTGATGGATTTTCTGAAGTTGGGGAGAAAGTCATTCTCTTTAGAGTACGTACCATGGTATCAGTGTCACTTCAGGAGGAAGTTTTTAGGGAGTTCCATACATCCCCTCTAGTGGTACATCTAGGAGTAGCAACGATGTACCAGGATCTCCGATGACAACACTGGTGGTCGGGAATGAAGAAAGTAGTAGAACATTTTTTTTTCGATGCCTCACTTATCAGAAAGTGAAGGTGAAATATTAGGTACCAACATTCATGGTTCAACCTTTAGAGGCCCCAGAGTGGATGTGGAATGGGTATCCATGGACTTCGTGATAGGACTTCCACATACATCTAGGGGACATGAATCGATTTGGGTGATCGTCGATCGACTCACCAAGTCATCCCACTTCCTACCGATCAGAGAGCAGGGTTTAGTAGATAGCATGGGATGCCTCTATGTGCAGGAGATTGTGCGGATACATGGAGTACCCTCGATGATTTTCTTTGATCGTGATGCACGTTTTACTTCCCAGATATGGAAGGGGTTGCAATAGGCTTTCGTGATGCAGCTTTGTTCAAGCACCTCCTTCCACCCTCAGACAGATGGTCAAACTGAGTGGACCATTCAGACCCTTGAGGACATGCTGTGTGCTTGTGTCCTTGACTTCAGTCACAGCTGGGAGGATCACTTGCCTTTGGTGGAGTTTGCATACAAGAAAAGCTATCACTCCACCATTGGGATGGCACCATTTGAGGCGATGTACGGGCGACCTTGTAGATCACCCTTGTACTGGACGGACCTAGGGGAGTTAGCACTAGTTGGATTAGAGATGGTACGGGCTACCACAGAGAAGGTGCAGATCATCCAAGAGCGGATGAAGACTGCACAGAGCAGGCAGAAGTCATTTGCTGATAGAAGATGCATATGTCTAGAGTTCGAGGATGGCGACCACGTCTTTCTACGGGTCTCACCTCAACAAGGTTTGTAGATATTTGGCTGAGGTGGAAAGTTATTTTTGAGGTTCATCAGACATTTTCAGGTCCTCATCAGAGTTGGAGTGGTGGAATAACGCTTAGCTCTTCCACCTCAATTGCACAGGGTGAATGAGGTCTTCCACGTATCCCAGTTGAAGAGATACGTGCATAACCCTTATCACATCATCAACCAGGGAGAGCTGGATGTCGACGATGGGGAGACTTTTACGGAGGTTCCAGTAGAGATTGAGGATCGACAGAAGCAGGTCCTTTATGGATGATCGATAACTCTGGTATGCGTTCGCTGGAAGCATGGGAACCTTTAGGAGAGAACATGGGAGCGAGAGGCTAAGATGCATGCTCAGTACCCGCCACTTGTTCCCTTAGTTTGATTTGTGGCATATGGGGACGTAAAGCCCTAAGGTGGGGAGAATTTAAGGACATGGAATATCAATGTAATTTTTTTTAAAATATATGGGAATTCTATGAGTCTGCAAAAATTGATTGTGCGTGATTCCGAGGCCCAGATTTCACGGAATGAATTTTTGAACTTTTGTTCGGGTACGTTTAGTAAACATGCGAGCGAGTTTTTCTAAATTTTGAACTGCTGCATGGAATTGAAATCTGAGGACACCGTTGAACATGCAGTGCTGGTATTCACTTTAGGAGAATTTCACCTTGACGGCAGTTGGTCGAGGGTGAAATATAATTTATGGGTTTTTTTGTGTAAATAATAAAATAAAATAAACACACATTTTATTTTATTTTTTTGTAACCACCCACTTGTGGAAGTTGAGAAGTGGGGACCATCAGACATTAACCTCCCATGAGAGGTTATGGTGATGGGGACCACCCGAGCCAAACCATCCATGAGAGATTATGGTGGTGGAGACCACCCGAGGCCTAAACCTCTTTAACTCCCCTCTTAATGAGGGAGAAGCTCTCATCTCCGTCTTTAATGTGGAGGAGCCTCTTGATCTTCCGCCACATTAATTTTGAGAACTTAGTTAATTGTATAATTAGCCTATTTTGAATTTCTTCCAACAAACTTAATAGCCAAAATAATCTATTATGTTGTCTACATGGCATTTTTGGTGGAATTGGCAGAGGAGAGAGCTTTGGGAGAAATAAATTTCTCCAATGAAGAACTTCACCTCCTAACGAAGAATGCTCCACCGACGAAGAACGCCGACTTCAGATCCGATCTTCTTCCTTGGGAATTCTTTTGACGTGGGACGTCTTCATCTATGAAAAATTGACATACATACTTCATTCTCACACCAACATCAACGAACAACCCAAGGTAGGTTTTTATTTGTGTATGAATACTTTTACCATGTTCTTCCCTTGAATTCTTTTTCAGGATTGGGAATAAATTGTTGTGGGAGGGTGTAAAGATTGATGTTATTCATCATGTTCTTCTTGAGCCATATGCTACCACCCTAACATGGAGGGTACGGGGCAAAAAAACATGGCACGACCCATCTAGAAATCTTGTGATGATTTGTGGTGTTAAATGCGATGTAGGCGACAACGCAACAAAACTGCCCCGTGGCCACCGCCGCCTACCAACTTCCGCGCCCTCGCGGCACCCCCATGGCCGAGAAGCTTCACGGAACCCACATCCACCGTGCCCCGTGGATCCCCCACCCACGACCCCGTCGCGCCGCCCACGGCCGCCGCCGTTCGGGCCGAGCTGCCATTGTCGTCCACCGAGTCGCTGACGTAGACCGTCGAGCCACCGCCAACCACCGAGCCACTGCCATAGACCACCGAGCTGTCACCGCCATCCGCCATTTCTCCACCATCTTTCATGTCGTAGTCATCCCGCCAACCCACCAGCTGAGCCTCGTGCGGCCTTCCGAGCCACCCATGACCTTCCGAGCCGCTCCGGTTGAGCCACTCGTAGCCAAGCCACTCCGGCCGAGCCGCCCCGCGGTTGATCTGCTACGGAAGTGCCGCCGCGCGGCCCCGAGCCACTCCGGCCAAGCCGCCCTACGGCTGAGTCTCTCTAGTCGTGTCACATGGAGGCCCCTAGCTGCTCCGGTCGAGCCACCCTGCGGCCTCGCGCCGTCCACAGCCTAACCCCCTGCGGCTCCTCGCGGCCTGCTGGACCGCCTAGCGGACTGGGCCGCCCTGCATGGGTCAGGCCGGACCCAGCGGGCCAGGCCGAACTCAATAGGTTGGGCCGCACTACGGCCCGGGCCAAACCCAGCAGGTTGGTCCGGGTCGGACTGAACCAGGTCGGCCGAGGCCGGGTCAGACCAAACCCGAGCCCACTACGATCAGATTACTTTCTTTTTGCCATAACATTAGCACCAGACATCCATTTGACGAACCATCTGTGGCGCTGTAAATAATGGAGTGAGTCAGTCCCTTTGATTATACACCACAAGAGTTTTGGATTAACATGTGAAACAGTCATGTTGGATCGAGCACAAATCCAACCAGACCCCCGGGACTAAAAGGCTAAAAACTCACAGACCGAGCATCCGATTGACGCGCTGTCTGTTGCATTGAGACCCCTATGACATGCCGGACCTTTGAGATTCTTATTCGTGTGACATCATGGTAGTTGAAGTATCGACCAGTAGCTCGTAGAATAGATCCTCGTGGAGACGAGTGAGCACAGTGCGGGAACCTAGTAGTTGGCTGAGCCATGACGATTGCTGAACTTTTTGACATGGAGTGACTTGACGGCCCAGTGAGGAGAACCTCTGTGTGATATGGAAGACCCATGATGAGGATCACCTCTGTGTGATGCGGAATACCCATGTTACTTGACAGGAAAATTACCTCCGCAAGTCATGAGGGGAAGCACCTCTGTGTGATGCAGCAGACCCATGGTGGGGAGCGCCTCTATGTGACGCGACAAACCCATGGTAGTCAAAAGGAGGAGTACCTCAGCAGTCAAAGGTTTGTGGGAAGAGCCTCTCTGTGACGCGGCAGGCCCACTATACTTCATAGAGGAAGATATCTCCAGCAGCCGAGGTGTTCGACGATGTGACTGGGAATGTTACTTAATAAAACCCCTAGAATAATTCCTGGTGTGAGCTGAGTCGGATCCTCTGGGTTTCTTCATGTTTGAGATGGATTACATGATAACATAGGTATATGAATGGGAATATACCTAAGTAGGGTTATCTGTTGATTTCATACATTTTGGTTTATCCTTGGTGGATTTTGTGGGACCTTGAGGGTCTTGGGGACCCTACTGAGTATCATTATACTCACCCAACACGGTCTATGCCCACACCTTTTTGTGTTTGGTACAGATGATGGACAACATTGATTGTGGTTGAGAGTACCAGGATTGGACAGTGCCTGGAGGGGGACCATACGATGAGTCTGTACATGGAGGAGATGGACGAACATGGAGTGCTGAGGAGGTGATCTGTACCTACCCTTCAGGTAGGATCCTTGGTGGATGACCTGTTAGATATTTTCATTTGTTCCTTCCGTTGTACTTGTACTTTCGGTTTCTTGTACCTTTACTGTTGGGATTGTATTCCGGCCCCTTTTTTATTTCTGCACTCTTTTTGTAATACAGTTTACTTATTCTTCGTATCTTGTTGTATTCTTGGTTGCATGTTATTACAGGTTATAAAGTCAATGTCTTCCTAGTTTTAGGGATTACGCCTTTTGGTGCTAGTTGCCAGCCCCTGGCCTATAGAAGGCAGGCTTGGTGTAGTCACGGCACAGGCCCTGGGGGAAGGGTCATGACAAAGTCTAAGAAGATTAGATCCTTCTCAATTCTTTTTATTAATAAAGTTACATGATCCTTTATACTTAGAGCATTTTCCACTTTATTTTCTTTACCAGGATGGGAGTGGATTGAGCAGTCAAAATCCTTGATGAGATTTAACTATCTTCATTGGTTCATATTAGGCTTCCTCTGTGTGAATATATATTTTATGCTCTTATGATCATAATATATTTCACAATTTTTTCCATATATATAATGCATCCATATTTCAATGCGAAGATAGTAGATTCCAACTCCAAACCATGCATGGGATAGTTTTTATCATGAACTTTCAACTTCCTTATGGTTTATGCTATCACTTTATCATTTTCCATGAGTACACATACTAATATATTCTTTGAATCATCATTGTATACCACAAAGAGTTCCCCACTTATCAGTAGTATGAGTACACATGTAGTGGTAAGCCTTATTTTCAACTATTTGAAATAGTATTCACATTCACTAGTCCTAACAAACTTTACTCTCTTTTATGTTATCATGGATAGTGGGGTTGACAATCATAATAAGTTCCTCAAAAATTGATTGTAATACCTGTCTAGACTAAGAAAACTACATATCTACATTATAGATACTAGTATGGGCCACTCTTAAATTGACTTTATTTTAGAAGGGTCCAATGATATTTATTTTTTGGTTGTAATGTGCCCCAAGAATGATACATCCACCATCCAAAACTCAAATTTATTATACATTGCATATATTTTCTCCATCCATAATGTCTTTAGAACAGTATTCAAATTCTAATCATGTTCCTCCTTGCTCTTAGAGTATATTATAATATCAACTATAATGATTACCACATATTTTTCAAGGTAATATCTAAAGGATCTAGTCATTAAGTCCAAGAAAATAATTGGAGCATTAGTCATTCTAAAGGGTATCACAACGAACTCATAGTGTCTGTAAATCTTTACAAAGAAAATATTGGGTTATCTCCCCTCTTCACCTTTAATTTGTGATAAACTGACTGAAGGTCCACCTTATAGAAATACTTGTCCCCACATAGTTGATTGAAAAATTAATTTGCCCTTGGCTGGGGATACATGTTCATTATCATGATTTTTTTGTGCTTATGATAATCAATGCAAAGGTGCATTGATCCATCCTTCTTCTTGATGATGAGGACTAGAACATCGCACGGTGAAGCACTCAATTGTATGCAACCCTTGTCTAGATTATCGTGAAGTTTTATCTTCATCTCCTCAAACATAATGGTGGCTATCCTGTAGGAATTATTTGATATAGGGAGAGATCTGGGTATAATATCAATTGAGAACTCAACCTATCGTTCATAAGGAAGGCCAGAAAATTATTCAAGCAACACATTATTGTAGTCCATCACAATGGAAATGTCTTCGAGCATGATTCTCACCATTATCTAAATCATTTGAGCGATAAGTTATTTCTCATAAGGCAATAATATCTATAGTTGAGACAATGATTCTGAAGGAGATTCATCCTCCTCCTTATACTTTTATAGAATTGTAGGATAACTCAGGATGTGAATAGTGACCCCCCTTTCCTAATATTTGATGTTATCTTTGTATAAATATAGAAAATCCATTACCAATATAGAATAAAACTGCACAAGAAGAAGTAAGACATCATTTCCTGATAGGTTTATTCCACAAAAATTAACCATCTAGGAGTTATATCCTTTAGAAGCAATAATTTCCCCACTTGTTGTTCTCATAGATAACTCAACCTTTATATTTGGAGGTGGTGTTTGAATAGTTCTAATAAAATTACAGGATCTGAAAGAATTCATAGAACCAGAATCAAATAGTATATTTTCTATTCATGAATGAATAAACAGTGTACCTATCATTGCATTATTGTTAGGATCCACCTCAGTAGTAGTGGTAGAATATTCCCTTCCGTACTACCTTAGAGTTCATTTTTGTTGATTTCCTCCAATAACCCATATCTTAGAGAATTGTCTTGCAAAGTTCCCATGTTATTTTTTGTTAAGGCACCAAAAAACAATAATCATGTCCATCTAAACCTTATTTTCTTCTTCCCTTTTAGTGGGTTTATTTATTTCACTTCATCAATGATTATCATAGGGACTATCTCTTCCACACTTAATGCACCTTTTAGTTTCTCTTAGATAGTTTCTAGAATGCCTCTTCCCACACTTTTGATTAGTGGGATGGTGGGTTTTCTTTCTTCCATAATGTAATGTCTCTTCCTGAGATCCACTTAACTCGTTCATTGAGTTGGTGGGCCACATAGCCTTATGAGCACCTCCCCATATGCTAGAGGATTCCAAATTGTATCGATGGTGTAAAGGTAGTATAGTGGGGAGACTATACCCTCATGTTAGAGTAACACAACAAGTGCAGTAAAAAATAAACAATAGCGGAAGCATATATAATCAGACAGAATCAATAAAATGAAGAATCATTAATAGATAACTGAATAATTAAGCAATTGAAGAAATATAAAACTAAACAACTGATAATAATATCAAAATCCTCTAATGCAGTGTATGATACATGGATACATGACATACTGTAATACAAAAAGTGAACATGAAGATAAAAGCATGCTATAAAAAAGTACAAAAAATCAAAAATGAAAAATTCTACTCCATAATAATCTTGATCTGATGCTTGATCCTATGATTCTAAGCTCCATCTAAAGGTAATCATATCAGTAACCTGTTGCTAGGCCCTTTCCCTTATTCATTCTTTCATTCAAACAATCTTCTCTGGTGCCAAGGGTGGTCGGAGTAGGGTGTGAGATAACAGTCCACCACCAATGGTGACTATATATAATACAAGTAAATCTCATAACTAAATAGTGTGTAGGTTATATTATTTAATTAACAAAGATGAATAAATAAACCAAATATTTTTCAGGTTCCTAATGGCCACCTGATATGTCTACCTTCTTTGGGTCAATTCCATAATAATCTCTCTGACCATGATCTATATATATATATAATTATATATATATATATATATTATTTTTATATTACTTACACCTATATGAACCAAGTATGTGAATAGATAAGTGTCCGTATATCTGGAATACTAGTCGGTGGTTATAACAGGGCATAACTCAGACTTCCATAACCAGTCTAACAAGCATGTAAGCTCCATCCATAGGGTACATACCCTAAATCTCATAATGAATGAGGGAAATCAAACCCATCACATTAGATGGTGAGTGTGTCTCCATGGAAACACTATAAATAGGGAATGTGGTTTCTCAACCCAATGTCAAACTAGTATTATTGGTGCGGGATTCCATACTCAACACCCGATGAATGGGAGCGTGATTCTTCCATACTCAACTAAACTCTTACCTTTCTTCACATCCCATATAAAGCAGTTATCATATTTATTATATATTTCATGAGGTAATACCTATCCTAAAACTTATTAGACAATCCAATACATATATAAATGAGGCATAATTATATTTATAGCATATTCATGATATAGAATAACAACTGAGGAAAAACCTCTCATATGTCCCATTAGTAAAGTTCATTTATAATTAAAAAATTTTCATTCTCAAAGGGAATTTATATTGATACAAGTGAAGGTGTGGTCTTTCTACCCTTCACATAATATTATATAAGATCCCTTCAATTATTTAAGGAAAACAAGCCACCATGATGATTTCAATCCATTTAATCCCTTCAATTTCAATCATTTTTAATTCTTGTAAGGAGATGGAAACAATCATGCCTATGCCATCCTATATACTAAAAAATAACCTATTTAGTTCAATGAGGTATGAAAAAACAATTCATAAGGCTAAATGGGTCAATTGGAGGTGTCATGGTCAAAGTAGGGAATTACTTACCTGAGAAATTTTAATATTGGTTGTGCCAAACACCTAATAGGTTCCTTGGAATCTATAATACATTCACATTACAATGGAAATTCAATTTAGAAGCTATGAAGAATCCATTTATGCATGCTAGGAATCTTTTTCATTTATCCACAATTAGCAATAATGGACAAAATTACATGGCACGCCCATGGGCTGACCATATAAGGGGTATTAAACCTATAAATTACCAAATGAGGATCAATATATATATATAACAAGGTGTGAGGATCAATTTTACATGAATAAACCAAACTAAAGGGATCACATTGAAAATGTTGGTGTGCGGCAAAATGACATAGCTATGAAGAAACAAAACTCAAAGGAAAAACTACATAACCACCTACCTCGAGGTCTTACATGATTCCTCACTCAATACCAGCCTCGGATTCAGAGTAGGTTGGAAGAAAACTAAGAAATAGTACAATGACTTGAAAATAGGGGAAATGATCCTAAACCTAAATAGCATGATGGATTTGAAGGAAAACTTGAATATGATGTAAGAGTGAGGTTATTCTTACCTTATGGAGTCCAACGCATCCTTAGGATGTTGATTCAGTTTTCGGATGAAGGAGTTAGAGGAAATCCTAGGTTGGGGGAATTTTCTGTTCCACAGGAGAGGAGAATACCTATTGTCATTGGAGGAAGAGGAGAGAAAAGGGAAATAGGGTTTATGAATAAAGGAGGTGTAACCATATAATTTCACCCCAAAATAAGGGGGTTCACAGTTTGTTCATACGGTTTCAACAAACTGTGCACAAACTATCAGAAGTTCACTACTAGTTGTGGTGACCCACATGGTTAGGTTCATGGTTTGACTAACCATGAGAAAACCCTATGAAATGTCTTTATCCCATGCATGCACCTGCATGCACAACCATGCGCCTTGGGTTTCACTATTGAAAATAAACTGTGAGGCCTAGTCCCTTCTTCCCATTTTAGGGATCTATGGTTCGAACAAGCCCCAGTCTCTCATGGAACTTTCTTGGATTGATTAGAACTCTTTATTAAGGTCATTTACGGAATTCAAATTGAGAAACTAATAATTCATACCTTCATTGAAAAGTGGGGTTGTTACAACCTCTCCTCTTTAAAGAAACTCATCCCTGAGTTGGCCTTCTAAGGGTAAAGAGGTACTATGAGAAATGTTTTCCGACCACTGAGATCATATTTCATCTTTCTTATCCCAATTATTTTCCTATACATGTTCATGATTCCATAACACCAATACCAGAGGAATGGACCTATCTCGGAGTTTTTTCATGCTCTGATCCATAATACAAACTAGGAATTCTTCAAAGGATGCATCTACATCCAGCTCAACCTCATAAGGCTGCAAAATAGGTGATGAGTCTAGATAGTATCGTGAATATGAGTTACATAAAAGACATCATGCATAGATCAATATCTATGAGGATGTTCCAACTGGTAAGCCACTGGTCTGATCCATTTCATATCCTCAAATGGTCCAACGAACTTCAATGAGAGATTACCTTGCTTCTGAATACCTTTATGGCCCAACTTGGGAGACACTCACAAGAAAACCCAGTCTCCGACCTCAAACTCAAAAGGTCGTCAGTGTTAGTTGTCATATGAATGCTGCCTAGACTATGTTGTCATCATACACTTCCTAATCAGTTGGACTTACTATGTAGTATCCTACATGATACATGGTTCAAGCATATATACATCACCTTCTTCTATCCAATACATAGGTGAAGGAAAATGCCTACCATATAAGGCTTTATAAGGATCCATCTCAATGGTAGTCTGAAGTATGTTATTATAAGCAAAATCAAATAGGGGAACATGTTTCTCCCAGGAACCCCCAAAGTCTAGGAAAAATGCATAGATCATGTTCTATAGAACCTAAATCATATTCTCCATCTTTACATTGATCTAAGGGTGATAGGCTAGGATTAGAAGAACCTATGTACCCAAGTCCATCTTCAACCCCTACCAGAACCATGATGTAAAATAAGAGTCTCTTTCAAGAAATATAAAACAAGGAGCTCCATGAATATACACAAATTCTCTGACATACAACCATAATATTTCATATACCAAGAAGGTATCTTACATAGGTAGGAAGTTTTCAACCTTCATCAAATGATCAATGATAACCCACACTGTATCATTTCCATGAGGTGATATGGGTACATAAGTCACAAAGTCCATCAAAACAGCATCCCATTTCCACTAAGGAATGGAAAATGGCAGTAAAAGACATTCCGGTCATTGATGTTCTGCCTTTACCTGGTGATAGGTGGAACACCGAGTGATGAAGACATCAATATCTCTTTTTAGACTAGACCACCAATACTAATGATGTATATCTCTATACATTTTGGTGACACTATGGAGAACCTCCCATGCTAAGGTCTGGAATTCCCACATAATCTATTCTATGATGCCTATGGGGGGCCATACTTTCCCATTGAACAATAATGTATCATCCTCATCCATGGTCCAACTAGAATATTTATCATCATCTGAAACACTTTCCCTTAGAAAAAGACCTTCAGGGTCAGATAACTGCCTTATTTTTACATGTTCCAGAAGAGTAGAAGTCACTACTAAGGTTGAGAGTATAGTCTAAACTTGGTCCTCTAGAATCTCAATGTACATCACTAAGAATAAGGCTATGAGATTCCATCCAACACTAGATTCTTAAACCACCTGTATCTAAGTCTTTTGTCTTAGATAATAAACTATTAAATTCCCCTTTCTAGGAGTGTATAAAAGATAAAAATCAAACAAATGAAGGTACTCAACACATCTGTTCTACCTGAGATTCAGATCTTGTTATATAAATATTCATTTGAGGATTTTTTGGTTTGTGAATACCACAAAATGCTCTCCAATTAGATAGTGTCTCCAATAGTGTAAACCAGTCACAACAACAATGAGCTTTAGGTCGTGCATCGGGTAGTTCCACTCATGAGTCCTTAACTGAAAACACCCAAATGCAATGAATCGCTTATCCAAAATTTGAATAGATCTAAGACCGATACCTAGTGCATCATAGTATACAATATATCTTCTTCCTGGATCTGGAAGAATGAACATTGGTGCTAAAGTCAAACAACCCTTCAACTCCTAAAAGGATGGTTCACATGCTTCTTTACATACAAAGTACACACCCTTATTTTTCAAGCCTATGAGTGGTGCTTTAAGGAATGAGAAATATTGGATAAAGTTTCTATATTATCTATCTATACCTAAGAAACTCTTAATGTAAAATATGTTCTTAGGCTTCTCCCTTAAATCTACAGTTCTCACTTTCTCTGGGTCTACTGAAACTCTTGACTCTGAGATAATTGTGACCTAGTAAGTGGACTTTTTTGAACCAAAAGTTTCATTTAATATTCTTAGAATAGATTAAATTCTCTCTCATTGTATTCAACATAGTATCATGGTGGTTGTAATGGTCATGTCTAGAGCCTGAATACACTAAGATATCATTAACAAAGACTACCATGAATGAATCCAAATATGGGTGGAATACCTGATTCATAAGAGCAATGAAGTATGTAGGTGTGTTCGTGAGTCTGAACGACATAACCAGGTACTCATATACATACTCCTAAAAGCTGTGTGAGGTATGTCTGATGACTTGAAACAGACCTAGTGATAGCTCGACCTTAGATCTATCTTTGAAAACACATTCACTCCTTGAAGATGATTAAAGAGGTCATCTATTCTAGGCGTTGGATACTGATTCTTTATAGTAATATGATTAAAATAAAGGTAATCCGAACAAATCCTGAAGGTACCATCCACCTTGTAGGAAAAAAGAACTAGTAAACCCTATTGATAAATGTTGGGGAATATAAAGCCTTTATCCTATAGATCCTCCAACTATTTCTTGAGCTCCAGAACCTCCTTAGGTTCTATACTATAAGAAAGAATGCTCACTAGTTCTTCTCCTGGAACAAGATCAGTGGTAAACTCTACATATCACACCATAGGTAGACCAAATAATTTCTTAGGAATTAAATCCAAAAAACACTCCATTGTAGGAGAAAAAACTAGGCTTCGTAACCCCTGGTCATTGAAGAAGAGACCGTCGATCTGTGTTGTCACATTGTCGAGCCACTACTACATGGTCCTATATCTAGTCACCCTGACATATCATTGTCCCTTATGCACATTCTTAATTCCATATAATGATTTGAACATCACCCACCAACAATATTAGTCAATATAGGCTCAATAGGGAACTAACAAGTCCATCCCGATGACTACATCAAATCTCGCCTTCTTGAGGAAGAATAGATTCCACACAAAATGGTAATTTCCTATCTCAAGGGGGGATCCATAAAATAATGTACACCCTATGATCAGATACCTAATAGTGTTTCTATCATCATAACATCACAAAAGTTCTCAATATCAAGGCCCAGACTCTTAGTGTTTTCCTATGATATAAATGGGTGAGACATGCAGGTATAAAATAAAGCAGACACTAGAGTGGAGTCTATTATAATACTACCTAATACAGTATATGGTTTTGTGCTTTGACCTTTTAGTGTAGGCTGGACTACATGTAACAAGACTATCCCTTTTCTGTGAGCCACTTCTCAACTTCCCTAAGGAAGCTCGATATACTGGAGATGAGAATCATAATTCTGACTTCCTCTACCTCGACCACCACCTCGAACTGAATGATCGATGGTATTATAGACACCTTCCTATCATGATCTTGTTGGTGTTGATCCAGACCGTGAAGTATTTATTGATACCCACTCACTTGGAACTGAAGGTAAGGTCCTCCAGAAACACTAGAAATGGCACATCCTGTCACATCCTCTGCATTCCATTGGGTCTCGCATGCACTAAGGACTCGAGTTTCCCTGCTTCCCACACTTGTAAAAAATAAGAAAATTGTCTACATGAGGATCTTGATAGCTACTTCCTCCATGAGAAACATCAAAAAATCTCTTTCTCCCATATGAAGAGGTACTAAAAGATCTCGGTGCCAATCCACCCTGGTTTTCACCCTCAGCTTCCCTCAAATTCCACTCTATGATAAGGGGGTTGTTGAAGATTTCAGAAATGGCAGTCAACCTAAACATGTTAAACTACAACCGGATGGCATAAACCATCCCATCTTTGAATCTTCTAGCGATCATGATATCATCACCAGCTAGAGTTAGTGAGAACCACTATAGCTTGGTGAAACATAATGAGTATTCTGTAACTAACATAACCCCTGATGTAGGTTTATGAATTCTCTTTTTCTGTCAGCCCTAAGAGTCTGGGGATGAAGCAGTCATTGAAGATGGTCTAAAATTATGCCTAGACAATAACAAGATGCTGATCCACCTAGGCGAAAACATCCCACCAATTCTTGGTATAATCCTATAGCATTTACAAAGATAACTTAACCTTCTACTCTAGAGGGGTCTCTAGATGCTCTAATATAGAAAGGATTGCTTCCAGACAAGACTCTCTAGCATGGGGTCTATCATCCCCCAAAACGGTGGGAGGATGCTGCTGCTGAGACTCACAAGTCAAATTTTCCATGCTCGAGATAGGTCAAATTAGACCATGCATACTCAGATCCATGTGCAAGAAACCCTCTTAGAACTGGGAATCGGTGCCCATATCATGAACTGGAAGAATTTCCATAGGAAAAAATATTTGAGGAATCATTTTCTGTTCATGGCCCGCCACCTTAGGAGCGTGGTTGTCACTGCCTTTAGGGTGAATGACCAAAGGATGTCATGGAGACATAATGGTACAATGAAACCACACACCTCAGAAAAGATTAAAGAAATTATAAATATTTCATTTCAGAAAGTAGGGCAGGTATAAATCCTTCCAATGAAAAGAGCACGCTTCTTTGCCTGCACCAAAATATAGGACAAGGTCATAGAAAGAGACCTATAAGGCCATTAGAACACAAGAGATACCCACTACCATCTACTAAGGTCTAGATCATGTCTATGTCTATATGTCATATATATATAATATGTTTGTTTATACCTTATAAGTGATTTTCAATTTAAATTGTTCAATTTCAAAATATTTGAATCACTTTAAAATAGTTGAATTATATGGTTTTCCATTTTCTTATCCATAAGGGTCCATTATCCTTATGAACCAAAAAAATGGCATCCACTTGTCCCACACCATAATGCATTCCATTCCTTGCGACTCATGGTCCATGGATCAATGTTCCATAATTGAATGCGTAAGGTTTCTACATTAACCTATTGTGGAAAACACTATAAATTTAAGGAAAAAACTGTAAGTATCAATTATGTTTTTCAATACCTATAAGAACTGTCAGCACAATTAAATACATACTCAAGGAACAATCAATATGAGTAGGAAAATTCATGCTGAGAATTAAACATGGCATGGAAATATGCATGAACTATTAACCATATTGTTCTTTTAGTGATGCATGATCAAATTCAAAACCCTCATTTCATCATGCCATAAAAAATAACTAATTCAATGATAACAATATCAATAACACCATAAATCAAGAATGTTACCCAACAGTGAAATCGTATCAACTATAAATAGCTTAATTAATAAACGCAATTACTCATCCCATGTAATGTGGGTTTTTCCTCTAAATTGGTTAGCAATGTCCAAGCATAGGGTCAATTCCAAATTCCATTAACACATAGTATCCTATCTAATACACAAATTGTAAGACAAAGGAAAAAAAGCTCTGATACCACTTGGTAATGTTATGACCCAAGATCCACTTAACCCATTCCCTGAGTCGGTGGGTCACATGGCCTCAAGCGCACTTCCTCATATCCCAGAGGCTGCCGACTGGAAGCAAGGATGTAAAGGTAGTGTAGAGGGGAGACTATACACTCATGTTATAGTATCCCAATGGATACAACCAGAAATAAACAATATTAAAAGCATATATAATTAGAAAAAATCAATAAACTATATAATCATAAACAGATAACCGAATAAGGAAGCAACAAAAGAAATCGATAACTGAAAAAATGATAACAATATCAAAATCCTATAAGGTAGTGTATGATAAAAAGATGATTTGATTGTTATAACAAAAAAAGGGAACAGATAAATACAAGAATTCTATAGAATAGAACAAAAAGACAAAAAAGACAATTACTCTATAAGCATCCCAATCCCATGTCGGGTCCTTTAATTTTAAAATCCATATAAAGGTATGCATATCAACAACATGTAGTAGGGCCCTTTTCTTTATTAATTCCTACAATCAAACAATCTTATCAGGTTCCAAGGGTGGCCCTAGTAGGGTGAGTGATAAAAATAACAGTAGGCCACCACTAATGGTGTCTACATATAATCCAAGCAGTGATCATAACTAAACAGTTAGTATGTAATATCAATTAATTAACAAAGATGAATAGATAAACCAAAGCCTGCTCAGGTTCCTAAAGGAAAACTGACAGGTCTACCTACTTAGGATCATTGTAAAAATAATTTCTCTAACCAGGATCTGCATATATATATACAATAATATCTATAGTTTAATTTTATATTTCATCCACCTATATGAACCATGTATGTGCTGACATAAGTGGTCATATACCTAGAATATTAGTTGCTTGATGGATTGGGGCGTCACTCAGACATCCATAACCATTCAAACGATCCTATAAGATTCATCTATAGGGTACATGCCCTATATATAATAATGAATGGTGTAAATCATGCCCTTCACTCAACACGGTGAGTGTTCCGCCATGGAAATACTCTAAAAACGGAAAGTGGTGCATCTTCCCAACATCCAACTAGTATTAGTTGTGAAATATCCCTTACTCAACACCTAAAGTAAGGGAGAATGATTCTACCATGCTCAAATGAACCATTACCATCATTCAAAACCCATATAAAGTGGTCATCAAATTTATTATATAAGGAAGGAGGTAATAGCTCTCATGAAAATTATTAAACAAGACCATACGTATATAAATGAGACATAATTATATTTATAGCTCATTGATGTTATAGAATAACACAGAAGGAAAAACCTCTCATATGTACAATTAGTAATGTTCATTTATAATTAAAACATTATCGTTATTAAAGAGTATTTATAATAGAATAAGTGAAGGTGTGGTCTTTCCACCCTTTACACATCATTACATAAGATCCATTAATTTATTAAAAGAAAAAAACAAACCATGAAGATGTCAATCCATTTAATCCATTTCATTTAGACCATTTCTAAATCATGTAAGGAGAGGGGAACCAACATTTATATTCCATCATATATACTAAAAACAACTTATTTAGTTCAATAAATCATAATAAACATTTCATTAGGCTCGAGGGGTCAATTAGAGGCGTCATGGTCAAAGGATGCAACTTACTACTTAGGAAATTCCAATATAGGTTGGTCTAAAGACCTAATAGGTTCCTTGGATTATATTAAAAATTTATTGTACAATGGAAATTCAATTTAGTAACTAAGAAAATCCATTTAGGCATCTTAGGTATTTGTTTCATTTAGCCAAAATTATATATATTGTCCATAATCACATAACACTCCCATGGGGTGACCATATAAGGGGTATATAACCTATAAATTACCAAAAAAGGATCAATATTTATATATAAAAATGTGCAAGGGTAAATTTTATATGAAGAAACCAAATTAAAAGGGTCACTTGGAAAAGTTCAGCATGCGACACAATGGCATAGCTACGAAGTGATGAAACTCAAAGGGAAAACAATGTGACCACCTACCTCAAGGTCATAAATGATTCCTCACACGATATTGGCCTCCGATTCGCAGTAGGTTGGAATAAAATTGAAAAATGGTCCAATACCCAAAAAATAAGTCAATTGATCTTGCCCCGAAATAGCATGATGGATTCATAGGAAAACTTGAAAAGAAGGTATGAGTGAGATTATCCTTACCTTAAGGAGTCTAATTCTTCCTTCAGATCTTGATTTTATGGTCAAATGAAGGAATTAGAGTAGATCCTACGTTGGGGGAATTTTTCGTTCCATGGGATAGGATAAGACATTCATCCACTGGAGGAAGAGGAGTGAAAAAGGAAATAGGGTTTAAGAATAAAAGAGGGGTAAACTTGTAATTTCACGACAAAATTAGGTGGCTCAGGATTTGTTTTTTCGGTTTGAAAAAACCATGCACAAATAGTGATTAGTTCACTACTAGTTGAGGTTCCCTACATGGTTTGGCACACAGTTTGATTAACCCTGCACAAACCATCACTACTAGAAAATTAGGCTATATCCACGGTTTTCTAAAACCTTGACTATATGTATTTATACCACGGTTATAGCCACAATTTTATTCAAAACCATGTCTATACGGTATATGTTCAAAGGCTATATCCATGGTTCAGTGAAACTGTGGCTGTAACGTGTACCTATAGTTATATTTTATCTAAAACCATATAAATAGAGTGTTTTTTCGATAGTTATATCCATGGTTTGTGTAAAATCATTGATATTGAGTCTTCTTTTGAGGGCTATAGCCATTTTTTGCATAAAATTATGGCTATATAGTATTTTTTTTGGATATAGAAATGGTTTATATAAAACTGTGGCTATAGAGTATTTTATTCAGCAGGCTATAGCCACAATTTCTCTAAACCATGGCAATAGAGTTTTTTTTTCAGAAGCTATAGTCACAGTTTCTCTAATATATGGCTATAGGTTTCCCACATAAAGAAAAGAATTTTTCACGTGGAAATATAGAGGGAAGACCTATTACTGTGGTTTATTGGTTATAACCATGTTTTATAAAGATATATATACCAAAATATACATATCAATTACATCAGTTCTCAATATTGTACTAGAAATGCGGCTGGACCAAACTAGTGGAGGTATAGAGATCAAATCAATCTGGTCGCTATTTATTTTAAACCTATATAAAAAGTGTACAAATGTGAGGGCTATAGTCATAGTTTCCAAAACTTTGTTTGTAGGTTCTCTTACCACGGTGGAAACCATGGAAATATCCCACTGAAACTGTGGCTATTTCTTTTGGCTATAGCCATGCCAATATAATCCATGACTAATTGGATTCATGGCTATAGCTTATAGCAACATTTTTTGGAACCTATATCCATGGTTTTAGATAGTGGCAATAACCAAATTTACTACTTGTGCATGTGAAATGGCTCTATCCCATTACTATAACTTGTAACACGGCTGTGCACCTTAGGTTGCACGGTTACAGACAAATTGAGCAGGGCAATTCCTTCTACCCATTTCAGGGATCCATGGTCCAAACAAGCCTCAAACACTCTTATAACATGATTGGATTGATTAGAACTATTTATTAGGTCTATTTAAGGAATTAAAACTTAAAAACTAATCATCCATACCTCCATGTAAAAGATGGGACATTACACATAATATTATTTTATTGGACCCTCTGAACAGAATTACATCTTATGTTTCTTGTCTCCATTCCCACGAGACCACTGAAAATTGTCAATCTCTATCTCAAATTTAAGGTCACAATGAAAAATATCTTCTTGACTCTAATATTCATGAATCACCATGACTTTTTGCAGACTCGAATTTAGTCTTCTTAATTTGTGATCCACATTACTTTCAGTGTTCATGAAAAATTCAGTGGCGTATCGTGCAAGCCTTGAAAATTTTGATTTGTACGCCCTGATAGATTCATCTTCCTTTTGCTTCAGTCTAAGTAAATACCTCTCCATCTTAAGATGGAGAGTTTAGGGAAAATATGTATTGAAAAATATTTTCTTGAATCCTTCCCAATCCATGGATTCCATTTTCTCCTTAGACATTGTGATTTTGATCAGTGTCCACCACTGATAAGTTTCCCCATCAAAACGATAAACTCTTAGTACAACTTTCTCTTCTTATAAGGATTAAATGATAGAGAATATATTCTCAATGGATTTAATCCATTGTTCCACAATGAGGGTATCAAAATCTCCAATAAATATAAGAGGCCTTTTTCATATAAAGTATTAAACTACAACATTCTCTTTCGTTGGAGAAGGAGTGCATTCCACATAATTCAAGCAATTATTCATAACTTGATCAAGTTGTTCTAGTACTTTCATGATGTTTTGAGCTCCCATTCCCATAATATTTTGAATTTAGTAAGGGATATCATAACAATTCCAATAATATTGATTTTTTCATGAGTTATCCTATTTCTATCCATTAACCAAGAAAAATAAAGTACAATTAGGGGAATTGAATACTTAGCTAATTAGAATATAAAATATAATCTTTGAACATAGAGGGGTAAAGTTGTAATTAAAAGTATATCCTAACTTGTGATTCCATAAGTTTCAATCTAGGTTATACTTGGAGATATAATTATACCTAGGTTTATTACTAATGTTTTTGAGTAAAAATATCCAAAAATAACTAAAATATGTTCTAATACCAACTATAGTGACCCTAACCTTTTACACATATTATTAAATGATTTTAAGCATAATTAATCATCAAATACAGACCTAGGATCATAAATTCTGGTGTCTTTCAAATACTAGGTACCTAAAATTGAAAACATGTAAATATAATAAAAAAATATATATAAATCTTCCATAATGTTCTCCAACATCCTTTGAGCTCCTACATCTTCATAAAATAACTTGGGGAATACAAAGACAAAACAGATGAGCTAAAAATCTCAGGGGAGAAATAAGCATGGAATAAAGCATGGCACATGAGTTTGACGGTAAAACATGATGACATAAAATTAATGGATACAAATTAAACATATGGATTAATAACATAATGAACATGAAATAATATGATCATAACAATGTTGGAATGTGGTAGTAACATTTAACAAGATATAAACATGAGTCAAAGAAAACTACAAATACTATATCACATGGTAGACAGAGTCCCAAAATGGATTAGGTTTACTCCATAATCTCATATATGATGTATCATGAGACTAAAAATTACCCAATGCATTGCATCACTATTGAGTTTAACACATCATAACATGTTCATGCATATGTGTGACACATAAAGTATACAGATATGGGTTAACCATGGAAATAAATGGGTATTGTAATCATGTCATAAATTGTAATCAAAGGGTATATCATAATGGTTTTCAAAAAAATAAAGTATTTAAATCATAATTGGACATTAATAATTTTAAATAATCATAGATCATGATAAATTATATCCAAATAAAGTGAAAACATGTAAAAAAAAATTTCAAGAAACTTTAGAAAGGATACACTTTAGCGCTGTTTAAGGGAAAATATTAAAGGTTATTTAAAGGGAAAATTTGCATAATTTTTTGTATAAACCATAAATTTAATAAGAGATTTTCCATGATGAAATTATTGATTTTATAAAAATAATGGTGTCTTAAAAAATTTTATGGAGTGCACTATAAAATTAATAAGAAATTGGGAAGTTTAATTTAATCAGGTTTGCTTATCGGGAGGAATTGAGAATGAAACGTCTTAAAACATATATTTCACTATAAAAGAATGATGAATTAATATCTATACATAAATTTGGAACATATATAACAATTTATAAGAATAATATAAGAAAAATTAAGAAATACATTTAGGGTAAATATAGAGAAAGAACAACCCAAGGGTAATTTAGAGGATCTGAGAGACCCCTTACCATATGTCTGAATGTGTTCACACTGGAAATTAATGTCACGGATAATAAATTTAGATTCATTAATAAGTTAATTTGGAACCAATTCAACATATATTTAATTTATTATAATTTTATGATGTTAATATATGGCCATTTTGATGAGTTATGATGTTTAATTTGGTTGCTTCGGGAGTGTTTGTTACATAGTTTTAGGGTTGGTTTGCTTAGGTATAATTATAGGAGTTATTGTAAAATGGAGGAAAAAATATAAAAGTGGAATTAAATGATATTAATATAATTCCAAAACTTTTAATATTCACATATCTCATTTTTTTATATGAGGATGATTTATTTGATAAAATTTTAGTGATAAACATTTAGTATATATTGGCATTTTTTCGATCATCACGAACTTGTTTTGTTTTATTATTTAATATTTTGTATATGTATTGGTTATAAAACAGGAAACACATTATAATATAAATTTTAAAACATTATTTAACCATTATAATGGTTTTCTGACTAGTATTCAATCTGGAAATGGAAAATGAAAAATCATCCTCCATGAAGGTGATGAATCGACATATCAGGGATATTGTTTACCTTTTTAATATAAAATGGGAAGAGAAGTGATTTGACTCTAGATATTCCATTAAAAAAAAAATAAAATTTCAGTATATGAATTATATTTTATTTATCATGTCACTTTGTATAGTGGTGGAAAGGATGAGGTAGAATAAAGGAAAAATTTAAAAGAGAAAGAAGGATGATTTTACCTTTAGAATATCGCCTCATTGAGAACCTCCTTAAGACACTTGGGTTTGGTCTTTTGTTGAGACCAAAATCTCTTAAAAATAGGGAAGAGGCTTGGGAAGGGTATTGGGTAGAATTAATACAATCTATAAATATTATAAGGTGTGATGAGAGGGGTTGGCGAGGGTGGTATTTATAGGTGGAGAGGGGTGTTTTTGATTATTTTGTTCATTTGTTTATTATTTTGGATCCAAACTATAAATGGTGTTGATTAACATGACTAAATAAAGTAAATAGAGAATGTTAGTTCTATATAATGGGCACTTACATCATCCAAAACTCAACCATTAATTAAAATTTCATTTATTTTCTCAAAATGTTTAATAATGTAAATTACCATATTTCACTATTCACCAAAAATTCAACTATTTTAAAAAAATCCTAAAAATTAACCCTAACCATTTTTTATGTGTAGAATTAAAATATGGATTCTATTTTATGAAAATAATTTTCTAAATATGAGAAATTTAATTTCTAATTTAAATCATCATTTATTCAAAAAATACTGATTTTAATATTATAACTGATTTTATGTAACTTTGAAAAATTAAATAAGTTATCATAAAATTTTCTTATAATTATAATACAACAAAAAATTAATTTAATAATCTAATTTATTAAAATAATGTTTCTTTTTATTCATTATTTTATTTATAAAATTGTAAATAAACATTTACATTTCACAAAAATACAGACAATTAATTTATCATTTTTAAAACATTTAATTACTTATTACATGATATAAATATATAATATTTTCATTCATAAGATACCTAGATTTTATTTATACTTTTATAGGTGAGGTTACTATTCTAACAACCAGATTACTATTCCTAACTGTCACATTATTATTCCTATAGTCATGTTACTTTTCAAAGAGTCGGATTTCTAACGGTCATAAGGGTTTACTACGTCCGATAAATACCACATATTCCATTCATCAATCACTTATATTTTATTCCAAGGTTATATATACTTTCATCTTATAAATTAATATTTTATTATTAATATTATGTATTATTTCTATATCTTTGTTGTTGAGTGCGGTTATTCTAGTGGATCGAGTAGATCGAAATTTTCATATTCTTATTATCTTATTTTCTATTTATTACCCTGATATAATATTTGGAATTCTTATTGGTTTGTTTTCTAACTAAATTATCATTCATCATTTATTTGAATAATTTTTATTGGGTTCTCTAAGTTATTTATGTGCTTTATACTACATGACATAATTATAAGAAGGAAAATTTCATTGATAAAATTCTAGGTCATTAAACGCTGGTAATAATTCCACATGTTTTGGTGTAACCGGAAATTCCTTTTTGCCAGCATGTGTAATGGTCCTTAGACTTTAAGATTGTCATTATTGTATTTCATGACTCACACACTTAGATTTACTAACCAAAAGCATCATGCCATATGTTCTCATCAATTAGGGTATGTGGGATGTGTCATGATTGACATGTCATTAATGGATAAATTAGGGAAGTATTAGTCTCTTCTATCTTTATGAAAGTTGTTATCATGGCCCTTTTATTGGAATAGAACCATCTCATTGAAAATATATTCTCATGGTGTAATGATGCATTTATTTCAGAGAGTCAAAGAAAGACATATTGATCAGATTGGTTGGTGACATGGATGTGCAACCTGTTTGATGAGATATTCTGATAAAATGATCAAATCACATAGTGAGTGTTCATATGTGGTATTCAAAATTGTGACATTATGTTCTTTCTCTTGGGTGTCTTGACCCATTGCTAGATATTAATCATGAACTTTAGGCAATCCCGATTAATGCCAATAAGAAATAATCCTATAGGGTCACACACAAAGTGTTTCCATTGATCTCATTTAAATTATATCTAAGTTTAATTAATGGAATAAATTTTATTCTCATGTTCTAGTAATAATATTATTCAAGTAGTATTAATCACATAAATTAAATAAATTTTTATCATCCGAGATGTAAAAAAAATTTATTTATTTACTTTATAGAATATTTGATAGATATATATTTGTAGGTTTGTTTATGAATAAAATGTTATTCAGGTGTTTAATAAATTCAAGAGGAGTTTGAATGGACTAAGACTATGTCAAGTGAAAATTATTAATTTGAAATCTAGTTAAATAATATTTTTATTTCACAAGTTGGTACACACCACAAAATAATAATATTATTATTATTATTATATAGTATGAGGTTTATTAAAGCTAATAAATGTTATTTAATGGAAAATATGAAATTAAATAATATTTTATCCTAAATTCTAACTCTATAAATATATGGTTATTTCTATTTTGTATTGAATCCAAAAACTGAGAATAGAAAAATGTCGTGCACAATGAATTTTCTCTCGACTGCTCATTCTCTCCCCCTCCCAAGAACAAGAATATCAAGAGATATTTCTTCAAGACAAAAGAACGAGGGATCAATAATGAAAAATTCATGACCTTTGACTTGGCATGTTAGCACCCGAATATTGAGTGGTGTTGCTCGGAGTTCATAGTATCACGAGTGGATCACCGCTAGAGGGATTCTATACTTCAATCCTCATAGGGAAATAATGGTAATTCAAAAGGTTCTTTTTGTATGATCAAAATTCACCAACAAAGAAAGCTCCTAATCTTAGGTATTTAATTCTTCAAATATTAAGTAAATTAATTATAAATTTTATGTGAAAGATCCTCACTCATGGTTTAGGGAAATAATTATTAAAAGACATTTTAATATATCACCCACCACTAAAAGCTTTCGTTATTCCATGAACCAACAATTGGGTCATCGTTATTGATATAACATAAAGATTTTAAATAGACCATAACGTTAATTCACCTTTTAAAAAACAATGTGAAGGCTCCGAGAAATGAAATGTTAGGTACTATTTATAGAGGAAAACGTTTTACACAATATACCTCACCGTTTATTTAGCATATGTTGTATAGAATTATAGGAAATATATCTCACAATTTTATTTCAACGTGTATCATCATCATCATCATTCTTTATTTCAATGTAAGAAAAAATGAAAAGTGCACATCGAGAGCGAGTGACCTAGGGGCCAAAAATAATAGAGAATGAGGGAATTTCCTCTATAAGGTTAACCCCCTCAGCATTCAAATGGTTAATTTTATTGAAACAAGACATACCAATACCATGCACTGCAAAATTCACCATATGATCTACCACCAGTTTCCATGAAGACATGTGGTACCCTGCATGGGGACCACCGACATGCTCAAACATGTCATCAGACTAATAACTATCCCTATAGGACAACACTTGTTCTTTATAGTATGCTTTTTCCTCACTCACAGACACTCAAGGAAACTTCCTAGAAGGTCACCCATGATGATCACTACTTCAGTCTAGACATGCTTGACTGTGGAGTTCTAATCAGGTAGGTTCCTAAAAAGAAAGTTTCTCCTTGTTGAAATGAGTGATATCATTTAGTCATTTATCCCTTTATAATTATGGGGTGTTACATTAAACCCCATTTAGAGCAAAATGTCTTATTATAGACCCTATATCTTAACTCAGGCAGTGCCACTGCACTTAAGGCTGGGTTCCTACTCCCATACCAATGTAGTAACTAGGCCCCACTAATACCATAGACACCCTATTTTAATATGGTAGTCGTGTCCTGCCTGGCTTGGTATGACTAGTTACCTCGCAGACAAGTGGTCCCCTCCATAGGGCCCACCCACACTAATGACTGCCCCCACATGCCAACACATCTTCATTCTAGTATGCTTTGTCCTCACTCACACGCACTCTGGGAAACATCCAAGAAGGTCACCCATAATTATCTCTACTCCAGGACAAACACGCTTAACTTTGAAGTTCTAATTAGGTAGGTTACCAAAAATAATGTTTTACCTTGTTTACATGAGTCACATAATTTATTCATTTACCCCTTATCATTCTAATATGTTCCATTCACCCCCTTTAGAGCACAATTTCTTCATTGTGGATCCTATATCATAACTCAAGTAGTGCCACTACACTTAAGGTTGGGTTCCTGCTCTGATATTAATGTAACAACTGGGCCCCACTGACAGTATAGATACCCCTTCTTAACATGGTCATTTGGTCCTAGCCTGCTAGGTACCACCAATTTCCCCAATGACACATGGTCCTCTCCATGCGACCCACCCACATGCCCAAATAGGTCATCATACTAATGACTATCCCCAAATGCCAACACATGTTCTTTCTACTGTGTTATTCCCTCACTCACACACACCCTGGTAAACTTCCCAGAAGAACACCAATCCCGATCACTATTCCAGGCAATGCATGCTTATCTGTGGATTTCTAATTAGGAAGGATTATAAAAAAGAAAGGTTCACCTTGTTAACGTGAGTCATATAATTTAGTCATTTAACCCTTTATCATTTTGGGGCGTTACAATAGTAAAAAATAATCAGTATGTTGTAACTACCATTTTAATTAACTAGAGACTTATTTCAACAAGGTATTAAAACACACGAAATGTGTTTTATCAAATTAAGTGTTTTAGTTAAGTAAGATGCTACAATAAATTTATATGAATCATCGTATGAATGGATATCGACACATTAGATGACCATCCAATTTAACATAAACATACCCCCAACGGGTTATGTACTAAGGCATGTATAGAGTATATTCGACATACAAGGGTCACGTCTTACCAACCTGGGTTCAGTTATATGGGTATCCATTAACAAGTTATGGATAAAACACTCTATAAATTTCAATTGACATCCCATGTAAGTGAAACCCATTAATGGTTAATTTTTAAAGATGTTAACACACCCTCAGTGGGTTTATCACATAGGCATAATATATCAAGACCAACCTATGAGAGTTCAGTTGAGCATATAAGGATTCAGTTTTATGGCTTTCCATTACCATGTTATAAAGATAAAAGACTTTATAAGTTAAAATGGACACACCAATTAACTGGAATCCATCAATGATTATTGGATTTATTCAAAAATTAAACTATCAATTACTTTAACCATTAAGGAACTTATTATACAAATATATATTGGTAAGATCAACCTACAAGGATTGAATCAAGCATATAAGGATTTAGTTATGTGGGCACCCATTCCCAAATTATGGAATCAACTCTCTAGAAATTATAATTGGAATCCCATTTAACTGTCATCCATAGGTAATGAATTAAATTTGTTAGAAATACTTAAGATAATTCATTAACTAATTTATAAATATTTAATTTCTTAAAATCTTTTTATTCTAGTAAAATATAATGTAACCATCAAGCTATATGATAAAACAATTGTTTTGATTTCTTATAGCCCTAGGTCTTCTAGGCCCAACCCATAATCCCTTCTGGGGTTCCATCCTAAAACCCAAGGGTGATAGGAGGAATTTTCTCATCCAAGATTATATGTGAGCCATAATCCTTGGTAGATCCCAATGTGGGAATTGGGTTTGTACCCAACAACCCTACCCTCAAACTAAAGACTGCACAATTGGGTCTACCTTTCAGTGATAATGCATCAGATCCATCCATCTTTCACCATCGTTTTCTTATCACCGGGACTTGCCGATTGACCATTTCTATCAAGAAGACTTTCAATACAAGGAACCATTGATTCACGTGCTTCAAATGAGAAACTTCTACCACTTTCAAACTGGTTTTAGGGAATACTTCACCTTAAATCACATATGGGCTGCACCCTGGCTCAGATACCACTTGTTGGGTTGATTTCCTCCATCCCTAGGTCATCCAGGCCCAACACATAATCCCTTTTGGGGTTCTATCCCAATCCCATGGTTGATAGGTTGAATTTACCATCCAAGATTTTATGTGAGCCTCCATCCTTGGGGGAACTCGATGTGGGACTTCTATTTGAACCCAAAAAAACACCATTTAGATTGACAGAGACCCTATTTTACCAACTATATGACATTACTATAACAAAAAACTATAAAGAAGAGGGTACACGTATACAAGGATGGTAATCACACAAGATTGGTATATAGATAAGTATGATAATGATATGTGAATCCTATGTGACGGAAATTATGAATGAACACAGCTATTCTCTTACCATACCAGGACAAAAGATAAATCATGTATGTAAATTACTATGAGAAATATGAACAATCACTCAAGGTGAAATAACAATAAACTTCAATAATGAACAACATTAACGAAAGTATCATCCCTATAAACTTGATCTTTACCCCATGCGTGGGTTAGCCATTCCCATATGTGAGATATTTACCAATTTCCAACACATTTCCAATCTCCTGTCTACTAGTACAAAATAATAAAGAAAAGGATGATAAACCTATTATACCATTTTGTGTCATCCTGGGCCAAGTTCACTCGTAAGAAATTAAACATGAGGGTCTCGTGTCCTCAAGTGCACCTCCCCGTATACCAAAGGCTGTCAACTAGTAGTGATGTCTTAAAGGTGGTACGATAGGGAGACAATGCCCTTTAGATTAGTACTAAATATAGAGAAGGAATAAATAATTTTAATGAACATTGGAAGATAATAATAACCAGTATCCTAGAAAGTTCCAAATAACTAATAAGGATTAAACATAAGATGCCATAAAAACAAGGTCATCAAGTATATAGTTGGAAATATATAGATCAAGGAAAGATAGATAAAAGAATAAATAAATGACCCAACTCTATTAAGCTTCTTCAGTACATGATCGACCCACTTTTCCCATGTAATTTCTTTTCCCAAAAAAATTAGCAGGAAAGAATCACCATTCAAGTCATAACATATAGCAATGAGATCTATCCCAGTACCAAATGGGGGCCTGAATAGGGTGTGAGTAATTCTTAATAAGACACCACCAATGGTGTCTAATTCATTCAAATTTGTGAGTATGAAACATAACCGTGTGCAATATATCTATAATAGGGAATCAATAAAGTGGAGGTGAACCCGGGAATACCACCTACTTTGGTATACGTTAGACTGTCTCTAATCATAGGAATAATAATTAAATCATGAGACCCATGGATGTAAACCTAGGCATCCTAGAACATGTATCCAGTAGAAACCGTGAAAAGGCATTTGGACAATCCCATATATCATAACCATGGAAATCGAGTGAGTAAATCCAAATCATCCCACTTTAATCAAGTGGGATCTAATTAGGCCAGAGGAACAAGTCCAAGGTAATCACAGGATAACAAGATTGGGACCCAAAGAGGTAATCTAAGGAGTCCTATGTTTGAGAACATCATGCCGAATCCTTAGAACTCATCCCTGAAATTCTATTTTTACAATTGGAAACCAATGCTTTTAAAAATTTGTTAGATGGGTTCCTGGTATGAAACAAGATTCACACTTTGAATCATTTCAACTCGATCGTTTCATGGCCAGAACAGGTGGTTCATATCATGAACCTTAGTTATGTAAGCTTAGGCTCACTATCACAACCATTCATAATGTGAACAACATCTTCACACAATGAATTAATACCGCAATAGTGGTGTGAATTCTTCAAAGAGCTAAAACATAAAAAGGAAAATAAGACCAACAAGAGATATAAAAATAATCCAAAAAAGCATTTCATACCTGAAATCAATACCAGGATGTAATATAAGGTATTGGAAAATCAAGGGACACTACCACATATCATGGAAAGGGAAGTGTTTTCTTTTATCACTGCTATGTAGGAAGCACTAATAAAAGCCTCACCTTTATCAGTGCTATTATTAGTGCTAATAAAAAATTTAATAAAACATTTACTACTTTATATTAAATTAATATATTTATATTCAAAATTAATGTTTATTTATATATATTAATTAAAAATTTCATGTTTATAATTAATATAAATATGATATATTAATATATTTTTTTAATAAGTCAAATATATATATAATGTTTAAAAAAAAGTATTTATAAAATTATAATTAAGTAAATATATATTAAAATAATTATAAAATTATAATAAATTTTATTAAATAATAAAAATGTTTATTTTATTTATAATTATATATTTATAATTATATATATATAATTATATATTTTTAGTTATATATAAATGAATTTTAAATATATTTATTTATAATTTTAATTATATATATATATATTTAAAATAATTATATTCCTCCTGTGAATATGGTCAATATATATATATAAAGAGAGAGAGACACACACAAACACACACACCATGATGATGAAATTCATAGACATTGTAGATATTTATATTCATATGATGCATGAGTATAATTGATGTTGTATAATCATAAATTTATTTTTGGACATGATTGTGATGTTAAAAGTACCTATATTATGATGAGGCAAGCATATGTTATATATTCATCATGAATGTTCATTTATACATATTCACACCCTTTATTATTCTTGTTGTCCATATATGTCATTTTTTTCTCTATACGCTTCCAGGTACATATAATTCATTCATGTTATACCCATGAACCTATTATGTTGTCATAAATACTTATAAAATTATGATAAATATATATAAAAAATAAATATATTTATTATATGTATAATTTATAATTTATAATTATTTATGAATACTTTTATATATATTTATTTATAATTATAATTATAACTTAATATATATATATATATATTTAAATAATTTTAAATAACAATAAATACATCTATTATAATTTTATAAATATATATTTTTATATATTAATATAAATAATTATATACAAATATTTATAAATATATTTATATATGTATAATTATATAGAAATATTTATAAATATATTTATAATATTTATAATTTTATAATTATATATAATAATATAAATATATTTCTAAACATATAAAAATATTTAGAAACATATATATGAAAATTTAAAAATAATTATAATTAATTATAATTATATATATGTAAATAATTATAAAATTTTAATAAATATATTTATTATATATAATTATAAAATAATAAATATAGTAAATATATTTATTATAATGTTACAATTATAAATAAACACTTATTCATTTTTAATTATAATTAAAAATAAATATTTCATTCTTTAAATAATTATAAGATTATAATAAATATATTTATTAAATATATAACTATAAATTGTTAATTATATATAAATAAATTTAAATTATATTTAAATAATTGTAAAATTATAAGAAATATATTTATTATAACTATAATTTTTTAAATATATGTACAGTTATAATTATAAACAAATATATATTTATTTAAATAATTATAAAATTATAATAAATATTGATAATAAAAAACATTAATATATTTTATAATTATTTAAATAAATATTTATTTATTTATATATGTAATTATATTATAATTTTATATTTATAAATAAAGATATATCTATTTAAATAATTATATGATTATTATATATATATTTAATATATTTATAATTTTATAAATATATATAGTAATATAAATAATTTATTTACATTACTCTTTATCATCGCTAAAAAACACTAATAAAAACATTACGTTTCTTATACAAAAACTCTAACAATTCACCATCTTCCTTGAACCTTCAAGCCTTCGTGGAACCATAGTGATGTCATCGCTGCTCGCCTTCTCCTTATCCTTTGCCTCTGCCTCTGTCTTTGTTGTATCCCACCTTCGTCGTCACACACCTCTGTCGTTCCCCTCAAGATCTCGCACCTTCACCGCCACATTCCTCAAGGTTTCCTGAGAACTAGAACTATGATGTCGCCTATGCTGCCCCCGCCACCACCTCCGCTGCCCCGACTGTCGCCTTTACTGCCCTCGCCTTCGCTGTCGCCTGCTCCCCTGAAGGTATAGTTCATGGAATGGTATGTTCCCATAATTAATTGATTGTTAGGTTATTGAAAAGCATGAATAATTTGAGATTATGGTGAATGTTTTTTGGTTCATTGTATTCATTATTAACATAATTCTTGAGATGTAATAACCCTGTGTTTTGTTAAAGAATACTTTTAATTAAAAAAAGTGGTTAGGACTATGCATTGTGGATTATGTATTATACTATAAATGATGGTCCTCATTTGTTGACTATATTGTGATATTATTGATTAGGTTATTAGGAGTTTAATAGATATAAATTTAGATTTGGTCATACCACACTATTTATAGTTAAAGAGATCACTACTACAAAACCGACCTTTGAATGCACTATAATCGGCCTTTATCAATGTTAGGAATGTGATGACTACCTTAGTGAGATTAAAAGAAAATGACTTTTATCAGTTCTAAAAAGCACTGATAAAGGGTTGATTTATTAGTGCTTTAAAACGCACTAATAAATGGTGTCTCTTATCAGCACATTTAAAAGCACTCATAAAATCCATATTTAGCTGTGCTTTCATTTGCACTGATAAAAGTATGATTTATCAGTGCTTTTTATTTGCACTAATAAAAGTATGATTTATCAGTACATTTAATAGTGCTGATAAAGATAGACTTTATCAGCGCCTATATAAGCACTGATAAATTATATCTTTATAAGAGACTTTAAAAGCGATAAAAAATTATACTTTTATCATCGTATTTAGTAGCACAAAGAAAGGTGAAAACTACAATGTGATGTTATAGCACACTGCATCACCAGAAACAGGTGCAGTGTGTTGCAACACCACACTACATCACAAAATAAGTTACAAGTACAAGAAAAAGAAACATAAATTACCAAATTAAGATACAAATACTGAAGTTAAAGGAAATATATTTTCTAAAAGAAATACAAGAAAAAGAAAACACTATTATAGAGTATGTCAATTGTTTTTTACTAAAATTAATGTAAATTTTGAATAAAAAGACACACTTGGACTCATTCCAGTCACACTGTGAGTCGAATTAAGGTGTGGATGATTCCTAAATTTCAATAATGACTTACGTATCATTTTCATAAAGTACCAAAACAATCGGATTTTTTTCTCATTTTTGAGTATGTCTTTTTTTTCACTAAAATTAATGTCAATTTTGAATAAAAAGATGTACATTGAGTCATATTGGTCACACCATGCATCAGATTGAGGTCCGGCTAATCCCTAAATGTCCCAAATGACATTTTGTGTGGTTTTGACATGAGACTAATTTATACACCACACAAAAGAATTATTAATTATTTTCCCAAATTATCAATAAAATTTGAGGGAGTTTTCTCATTTTTAGTGAGTGAAACATTTTAGTATGAAATGTCAATTTTAAACTCCTAACGGACACATTGTGTCATACCAGTCACACCGTGCATCCGATTGAGGTGAATCTAAACCCTACACATCACAAATGACGTAAGAGTCATTGTCCTAATGTAACAAAATAATCCAAATGTGTTTTATTAGTTTTCAGCTTGTTGGATTTCATTCCCTAAAATTAATGCGAGTTTTGAATAAAAAGATTCACTTTGAGTCATACCAGTCACACCATGTTTTGGATAGAAGAACGAATGGTCCTTGCATGTCCCAAATGATATATGGATCATTTTTCTAAAGTAAAAAAACAATATGAATGAATTTTCTCAATTTTGACCATGTCAGCTATTTTTTCACATAAATTAATGTCAATTTTGAATAAAAAAATGAACTTTAAGTCATACCGGGCACACTGTGCATCAGATTGAAGCACCATGTGTGTTTCCTCTGTTTTGAGTACGCCACATTTGTTTTTTACTAATATTCCATTTTAAACTGGAACTACATAGAATGGATCTTATCTTAAGTGATAAGTGTTGTGTGCAATTTTAAACTATTTTTCTCAACCAAAATCATTGTATGATCCTTATTTTACATCATTTCCCAACAATTTTATTATTTGCAAGCCAACGCTTCTTATCCTTTTCTGCCTCAGTCTTCGTCTCTACCTCCTCCACGTCATTCTCTGACTCCAATAAAAATGCTTCCTTTGCCTCCGCTTCAACCTCCACCTCCGACTCTGCGATTTCCCAACAATTTTTTTGTTTACAAGTAAGAACTTATAAACAAATTGACTTCCTCTATTATTTTTCTCCTTGAAAAAAATATCAAAATAATATATAATAATTTTTACACTAATGCTTCACAACCCAAATATCATTCAATGGTCATAAATCGTACTAGATCATAGATATAATAGGTAATTGTAACACCCTGAGATTTTATGAAAAATATTCTTTTTAATTTCATTAATGACTTATGTTATACGCTACACCAAAAGGAGCTTTCACAACACACATCTCTGACCTGGCTTGAATTACACGCAATCACGACCTTCCACGATAGCGTGTGTTGTACGCAACACCAAGTTTCGCTAAACAACGATATGCTATTAAAATATTATCAAAACTAGCCGTTATGAATAGTAATAACCACTTTTTGAAATTTTTTAAATTTTATTTTTCAAAATGGAATTCATTTTTGGATTCGTAATATCGAAATTAGCTTAGGGTGAAATTTTGGCGATTTTCGGATAACTTTCATATTTTGATGAATAGTGAAAATTACTAAATTTTAATTAAAAACAACTTTTTCAATCGAAATAATTAATAGTGATAAATTAATAATTTGAGTGGTTTTAAAGTATATTTAGAATATATTTTTACAATTTAATACAATGTTGGTCATTGGATGTAATTTCACATTTAAACCAGTTATAAACTAGTGTCAATCTTTTGATAGTTATTATCACTTAAAAACACGCTATTTGTTTTGACAACAAGAATTAATTTTTAGATTAGTTAATGCAACTGATATGTTTTGAATTTGGTAAAATAGACATCATTTTTGAGTTCATAATATCAAATATAGCTTAGGCCTAATTTTTTGAATTTTTCTGAAAACTTTCAATTTTCGATGAATAGTGAAACCACTAAGTGGTAGTTAAAAAAACTGAATTGTTCATAAAACTTAATTTTACCGCTTCTGTGAGTGGAATTTCAAAAATCTGAGAGACATGGTTAATATCAAGGACTAAAATGTGGTTCAATGATTTGAAAATAATTTTTGGTGAATAGTAACTTTTTACTTTTTTTAACCACGGTTAAAAGTAAATAGGATAATTAAGGGTAAAGATGATATTATTATTACCCTAACACATGTCCTAATTCTATTGGATAAGTGTAATTCGACCAAAAACAAACTTAGGAATAAAATATGACCATTTAGGCCCACTTAGATTAGATTAGGACATTTATTAGTAATTTATTTAAAGAAGGGTTAAAAGAGTTAAAATCAATGTTTATTTACTAAAACATTTTTAATATGGGGTTATACATAAGATAAATTCGACTATAAATATTCATTATAAAGATAAAAAGATTTCATAAATAATGATATTTTATTTATAATTTTTAGACATTAAATAATTTAATTTATTTATGACACAATGATGATGCAGTAATTATCTTATTAATGAAATATTGACATAATTGATGTTATAAACACCAAAATAAATGTAATTTGAGACTTTTTATGAATTCCACTAATTTTCTAGGCTACTATGATATATTAGTGTTGATTTAATCAACTTGGTTAGAACAAATAATTCTGTTATGACTTTCACAAAAATCATATATCAAATAGTGTCAAAATTGACACAAAATAGTTTTTAAATCAAATATTATATTATTAATTTTTATTTTATTCCTCAAAACCTAAGGTTCGGCCAAATGACTTATATAAAGATATATATATTAATAATAAACAATTTGGGGATCTTTTGGCATGTTATAGTAAGTGTATTAACCATATAGTGTATGAAAACAAAAAGACACGGTAAAAGTTAAATTATTTAACTTAGAGTTAAATCTAATTGATAAGGTTAAAATAATAACCTAAACTTGTCTAAATCCTATTGGTTGATAGGATTTCGACCCATCCCCACATTAGATTCGAAATAAGACCCTTTGGAACCATTATAAACCGATTTTGACTTTAATATAAAATAATATTTTGAGATATTCCTAAGGTGCCCCTCTCCTCCCTTATAAAAGGGCACCTCCTCCCCCTCCTCCTCACACCAATTTGAGCACTCAAGCTCGGCCAACCCTGGCCAAAATACCTTCTCCACTTCCCTAGAATAATCCTAGAGGTCCTGGTCTTCTTCAAAGACCAATCTTAGTTCCCTAAGTGGAGGATTCAAAGAGGCGTTTCAAAGAAGAGGTAATATCCATTACCGATCTTTTCAATTTCTTTCTTATTCAACTTCTTCTTCTTTAGTTGTTTCATGATAAAGTAATAACATCAGTATTACTTACATACTTATATGTTATTATAAATATGAAACAACCCTAATTCACCTTCTATCCATCCTACGGAAAAATGAAATCACCGCGCGTGCGTACGTACGGAATACCATCTCCACGACGCGATGAAATTCATTCTCAATGATTAACCATTAATGAATGATTATAAAGTATATATAATAAGTAATAATAAAATATATGACATAATAATGATACTGGATTTATGTAAATTTATATGTATGTCATCTACTTAATTCCATTCACTTCAATAAGGAAACGAAAACAGCGTTCATGCGTACGTACGGACTACCGTCTCCATGAACGGTGTATTTCATTCCATTTATCGATATTATATATATATATATATATATTATGAATATATATTATATATAAATCATGTTTTACATTCTGGATATAAGTAATCATGATCCAAGTAATCATATTAATAATTACAAGTTAAAACACGAACGACAAATGAGACGATTTTACCCAAAACACTACTTTAACATGAATTTACAAAAGAACAGGTAATATAAAGTCATAAGTGGACCATATATGATATAATAAAAATGAATATGATTCTGGAATAAGTCAATAACAAGATTTAAATCATTATACAGGAGGTTCGGACACTTACAAAGCAAGTCGGACCTAAGGTAAGGGAAAATCTCGCAATCTCAATTTTTATCCGAGATTATTTATACTTTGAAATTTACTGGGGTGTATTTTATCATCCAAATCCATGTTTCCTAAATATGTAATATTATTTCCATCCACTTACAATTATTTAAATCCAATTTTACCCTTCGGTGAGTTTTTAGTAAATGATATGAAAGGAATCTTTTGTCGTTCTTCGTACGAGGTACTTTTTGACTTTTCTGACAAAGTACGAGAACAATGTTTTTTTTAACTTAAACGGCACGAACGGATTTTTACGGTTTTATGAAGCCTTATTTTCATGAAGCTTCCTCGAAAAGATTTCATGACTATTTTCAATAAAATCTCTTTCTTTTAAAATTGCATGACGTTTTGTGAAAAGAAATTTATTTTTAAGAAGAAAGGATATTTTCCTCAAGAATTCATTTCAAGTGTTTTATCAAAATTATTTTCCATATAAGATAACATAGGGTTCTGTTTTTATCCCTATTATTACATTTATTTGATTATTTTGTGATGGAATTATTTTTATGAATCCCTTTATCGTATATGAATTGTTTTATGATGTCATGATGTTTATGATTCCCATTTTTATTACATGGGTTATGCAATGATGTATGGTATATGATTTTGTGGCACACATAAGAATGGTATCATTATGAGATGGGTGGGACCTATATCTCCCTCCAATGCATTGGGTAAATATTTTATATCTCATGAGATAGACATGGCGGAATGGTAGGTTATACCGATTCAGTGAAACAGGACTGAAACGAGGGTTACTCGATTCAGAAAGGGACTTTGTCCACTAAGATAGTCTTGGAAATGAGTCTTGACTAACAAGAAATGATTCTCTATGATTATGTGTGAATGCCACAAAGTTTCATGTTTTAAGTTATGATTATTGTGATTACATTTCACTGCCATGATTTATCCCATGTTATGAAATTATTCTCTCTTTTGCAGGTTATGATTTCCAAAATGTTATGTTCTTATGAATATGATGTGATTGATATTTTTTTTGTTTACCCTTACTGAGAATTTGATCTCACCCTTTTTATGTTTTCTTTTCCCCAGGATATAAAGAAAGGTTTTAGGTAAAAAAGGAATATCTTTATGGGAGATGTTAAAGATCTTTCACCACGATTAGAAGATTATATTCTGAGTTTCCAAAGACACTAAACTATTACGGTCCTTGTGTGTGTGTTTTTGTAATATACTAAGTATTCCGCAAAAGTAATGTAATGTACATGTACGGCAGGCTTCGGGTCTCTACAGTTGGTATCAGAGGAAAGGTTTAGTCAACCTTTGGAAACTAGGATGCGAAAACGTTAGTGAAATCCCTAGAGATATTTCTAAGGTATGTCTAGGGATGTCCCTAAGGATAAGTATACGTATAGGATATGGTCCTAGAACAACGGTAACGTTCTTAGAATTTAACCTAAGATGTTAGATATTAAGGGTACTCCCCCTTTACCATGTTGTTTTCCCTAGCATGATTTTTGCCTCTCACACTATTCTTTTTGGGTTATAGACGATGGCTGGAACCCGAAGGAACCGTGTTGATCAATGGAATGGACAATGCAATGATTTCCCTCCTGAACAAACAAATGTTATGGGAGATGGAGTGCAAAATCTTATTGCTATACTTACACAAGCTATGAATCATTCTGGACTTCCAAATGAGAAGAGAAGGGAACAATATTCTATTGAGTCCTTCATGAGGCAACGTCCACCTTCTTTCAGTGGGACTTCTGATCCACTTGTTGCTGAACAATGGATCAGTACCACTGAAAAGATATTTTTAGTTCTTCAATTTTCTGAACATGATAAAGTCATCTTAGCAGTATATCGTTTGGAAGGTGAAGCTGATCAATGGTGGAATCTTATCAAGAATACGAGGCCAAGAGATGAAATTGAGTCCATGGAATGGGACGAGTTCAAGAACTTTTTTTTCAGTAAGTACTTCCCTCGTATTCTTCGAACAAAGATGGAAAAGGAGTTTCTTGAGCTGAAGCAGAAGGATGATGAATCTATTGGTATATACGAAGAGAATTTTACAAGACTTGCAAGGTATGAATCTGGCATTATCATCCAATCTGAAAGTAAAGTTGATCGATTTTTCAGTGGCTTAAAACCAAGTCTTCGAAGGGCATTAGCTATAAGAGACTTCAGTAGCTATGAAGAAATTGTGCGTTGTGCCATCAAAGTAGAAATGGAAGTTGGTGTTACTTATCCATCTCATAGTTTTGACAAGAAATGAAAGATGGAGTTCAAGGAGAAATCTCAAAATAATGGTGAAAAGAAGATGAATGTTTCCTTATGCACAAAGTGTGGAAAGAAGCATGGTGGAGATTGTCTTAAAGGGACTACAAAATTTTTTAAGTGTGGAAAAGAAGGTCATCGAGCAGCTGAGTGTCGAAGTAATGGAAAAAGGGTTTCTAATGATGTGAATAAAGCAAACACTGTAGAGAACGCACCACCAACACTTCAATGCTTCAAGTGCAAAGAAATGGGGCATTATGCTAATAAATTCCCTAATCCAAGGGTTAGTGATGATCAACATGAGCAACCACTTAAGAAAAAGGACAAAGGGAAGTCACATGCGATCACTATTGGCGATGTTGAATATGACAACGATGTGGTGGAATGATTATGTATTTATGTAATGGGATTCCAAAATAATGTTGTATCATAAAGTATTGGAATATTTATGTGTTGGTCTAATGTGGTATTAAAAGTGATTGAGATATTTTTGGAAATAAGATGATATGCGCATAATGAAGGGAAAACGAGAAAACGAAATGTTTAACAGTATTCATGAGCTCATGATTGATATAAGGACTAAGTGATATCATGGTTTGAGTATATAGAATTTTGAGGATTTTGGTATGTGGAAAGTGTTAACTTTTAACTGCATTCATGTTTTCACTAAGGTATTCAAGAGAATACACGATTAAGGACTTTGAATGTTTGGAATGTGACCAACAAAACATATCTTATGATATATGGGGATCGACAATGGTGTTAAATCTCTGGTAATCGTTTTCACTATGTTATGAGATTGGACTGCAGTATTATGGATAATCCTAAAGGTTGGAATGGATTATGTTGGACATAAGTTAGTATTGTTTAAGGATAGAACGTTTTTTTTTGATATTATTTATGTGATGTTATAGTAATGTAGTTTTAGAAAAAGGACAACCTGCAGGACGGGCGACAGCCCATCGCGTCGGACAAGGCTGTGGAAATCGAACCCACAACCGAAGTGCGACTGGCCTTTATCACCTACCACTGGCCTACAGGAAGTCCATGTTTAGTAGAAACTAGTTTTATTATATTAAGCAGTATGATATATGAATTATAAGTCCATTTTAGGAACCATATATGATTAATCTCACTATATAATGACTTATGTATATTTAATAACTTTTTCTAACCTTTTGTTTAAGACAGATGGAATGACCCGTCATTCTATCACATGATCTGCTAACACATCACGAATAACAAATTCAACTTCATTTATTTAAGAGATGAAGTGGAAATTGTTCAAGGCAGGAAAAACAGTGAGATTGTACCAAAATAAAGTAAGTATTTATTCTAATTCAAATTCTTCAACTTTAGGGAAACGATCTTGAAAACCAAAAATTTGGTCCTAGTTCTGTTATATCTGATTAATCAGATGGTACCTTAGATCGTCACAAATTTATGGATTTGTGATTGTTGTCTTTTCCATAGCCATGTTCTCTACCACTCTCCATCAGAACATGATGGTTAGATTTCTCTTCCATATCCATATTTTCACCTATGTGGAAACCCAGTGATTAGTTTATTTGGCTAACCGTTACGTTTCATACTTTTGTTTTTAAAGATTGGTTTTGGTATTCCTTTTTACGATGTGGGTTTCTATTAAAGAAACTTTCGAGTAGTAAACCATTTATAACCCCGACGAATTTCGAGGGCGAAATTCATTTTAAGGGGGGTAGAATGTAACACCCCGAGATTTTATGAAAAATATTCTTTTTAATTTCATTAATGTCTTGTGTTATACGCTACACCAAAAGGAGCTTTCACAACACACATCTCTGACCTGGCTTGAATTACACGCAATCGCGACCTTCCACGATAGCGTGTGTTGTACGCAACACAAAGTTTCGCTAAACAACGATATGCTATTAAAATATTATCAAAACTAGCTGTTATGAATAGTAATAACCACTTTTTGAAATTTTGTAAATTTTATTTTTCAAAATGGAATTCATTTTTGGATTCTTAATATCGAAATTAGCTTAGGGTGAAATTTTGGTGATTTTCGGATAACTTTCATATTTTGATGAATAGTGAAAATTATTAAATTTTAATTAAAAACAACTTTTTCAATCGAAATAATTAATAGTGATAAATTATTAATTTGAGTGGTTTTAAAGTATATTTAGAATATATTTTTACAATTTAATACAATGTTGGTCATTGGATGTAATTTCACATTTAAACCAGTTATAAACTAGTGTCAATCTTTTGATAGTTATTATCTCTTAAAAACACGATATTTGTTTTGACAACAAGAATTATTTTTTAAATTAGTTAATGCAACTGATATGTTTTGAATTTGGTAAAATAGACATCATTTTTGAGTTCATAATATCAAATATAGCTTAGGCCTAATTTTTGGTATTTTTCTGAAAACATTCAATTTTCGATGAATAGTGAAACCACTAAGTGGTAGTTAAAAAAACTGAATTGTTCATAAAACTTAATTTTACCGCTTTTGTGAGTGGAATTTCAAAAATACGAGAGACACGGTTAATATGAAGGACTAAAATGTGGTTCAATGAGATGAAAATAATTTTTGGTGAATAGTAACTTTTTACTTTTTTTACCACGGTTAAAAGTAAATAGGGTAATTAAGGGTAAAGATGATATTATTATTACCCTAACACATGTCCTAATTCTATTGGATAAGTGTAATTCGACCAAAAACAAACTTAGGAATAAAATATGACCATTTAGGCCCACTTAGATTAGATTAGGACATTTATTAGTAATTTATTTAAAGAAGGGTTAAAAGAGTTAAAATCAATTTTTATTTACTAAAACATTTTTAATATGGGGTTATACATAAGATAAATTCGCCTATAAATATTCATTAGAAAGATAAAAAGATTTCCTACATAATTATATTTTATTTTTAATTTTTAGACATTAAATAATTTAATTTATTTATGACACAATGATGATGTAGTAATTATCTTACTAATGAAATATTGACATAATTGATGTTATAAACACCAAAATAAATGTAATTTGAGACTTTTTATAAATTCCACTAATTTTCTAGGCTACTATGATATATTAGTGCTGATTTAATCAACTTTGTTAGAACATACAATTCTGTTATGACTTTCACAAAAATCATATATCAAATAGTGTCAAAATTGATACAAAATAGTTTTTAAATCAAATATTATATTATTAATTGTTATTTTATTCCTAAAAATCTAAGGTTCGGCCAAATGACTTAGATAAGGACATATATATTAATAATAAACAATTTGGGGTTCGTTTGGCATGTTATAGTAAGTTTATTAACCATATAGTGTAAGAAATAAAAAAGACAGGGTAAAAGTTAAATTATTTAACTTAGAGTTAAATCTAATTGATAAGGTTAAAATAATAACCTAAACTTTTCTAAATCCTATTGGTTGATAGGATTTCGACCCATCCCCACAATAGCTTCTAAATAAGACCCTTTGGAACCATTATAAACCGATTTTGACTTTAATATAAAATAATATTTTGAGATATTCCTAAGGTGCCCCTCTCCTCCCTTATAAAAGGGCACCTCCTCCCCCTCCTCCTCACACCAATTTGAGCAATCAAGCTCGGCCAACCCCTGCCAAAATCCCTTCTACACTTCCCTAGAATAATCTCAGAGGTCCTGGTATTCTTCAAAGACCAATCTTAGTTCCCTAAGTGGAGGATTCAAAGAGGCGTTTCAAAGAAGAGGTAATATCCATTACCGATCTTTTCAATTTCTTTCTTATTCAACTTCTTCTTCTTTAGTTGTTTCATGATAAAGTAATAACATCAGTATTACTTACATACTGATATGTTATTATAAATATGAAACAACCCTAATTCACCTTCTATCCATCCTACGGAAAAATAAAATCACCGCGCGTGCGTACGTACGGAATACCGTCTCCACGACGCGATGAGATTCATTCTCAATGATTAACCATTAATGAATGATTATAAAGTATATATAATAAGTACTACTAAAATATATGACATAATAATGATACTGGATTTATGTAAATTTATATGTATGTCATCTACTTAATTCCATTCACTTCAATAAGGAAACGAAAACAGCGTTCATGCATACGTACGGACTACCGTCTCCATGAACGGTGTATTTCATTCCATTTATCGATATTATATATATATATATATATATATATATATATTCTGAATATATATTATATATAAATCATGTTTTACATTCTGGATATAAGTAATCATGATCCAAGTAATCATATTAATAATTACAAGTTAAAAACACGAACGACAAATGAGACGATTTTACCCAAAACGCTACTTTAACATGAATTTACAAAAGAACAGGTAATATAAAGTCATAAGTGGACCATATATGATATAATAAAAATGAATATGATTCTGGAATAAGTCAATAACATGATTTAAATCATTATACAGGAGGTTCGGACACTTACAAAGCAAGTCGGACCTAAGGTAAGGGAAAATCTCGCAATCTCAATTTTTATCCGAGATTGTTTATACTTTGAAATTTACTGGGGTGTATTTTATCATCCAAATCCATGTTTCCTAAATATGTAATATTATTTCCATCCACCTACAATTATTTGAATCCAATTTTACCCTTCGGTGAGTTTTTAGTAAAAGATATGAAAGGAATCTTTTGTCGTTTTTCGTACGAGGTACTTTTTGACTTTTCCGACAAAGTACGAGAAGAATGTTTTTTTAACTTAAACGACACGAACGGATTTTTATGGTTTTATAAAGCCTTATTTTCATGAAGCTTCCTCCAAAAGATTTCAAGACTATTTTCAATAAAATCTCTTTCTTTTAAAATTGCATGACGTTTTGTGAAAAGAAATTGATTTTGAAGAAGAAAGGATATTTTCCTCAAGAATTCATTTCAAGTGTTTTATCAAAATTATTTTCCATCTAAGATAACATAGGGTTCTGTTTTTATCCCTATTATTATATTGATTTGATTATGTTGTGATGGAATTATTTTTATGAATCCCATTATCGTATATGAATTGTTTTATGATGTCATGATGTTTATGATTCCCATCTTTATTACATGGGTTATGCAATGATGTATGGTATATGATTTTGTGGCACACATAAGAATGGTATCATTATGAGATGGGTGGGACCTATATCTCCCTCCAATGCATTGGGTAAAGATTTTATATCTCATGAGATAGTCATGGCTGGAATGGTAGGTTATACCGGTTCAGTGAAACAGGACTGAAACGAGGGTTACTCGATTCAGAAAGGGACTTTGTCCACTAAGATAGTCTTGGCAATGAGTCTTGACTAACAAGAAATGATTCTCTATGATTATGTGTGAATTACACAAAGTTTCATGTATTAAGTTATGATTATTGTGATTACATTTCACTGCCATGATTTATCCCTTGTTATGAAATTATGCTCTCTTTTGCAGGTTATGATTTCCAAAATGTTATGTTCTTATGAATATGATGTGATTGATATTTATTTTGTTTACCCTTACTGAGCATTTGAGCTCACCCTTTTTATGTTTTCCTTTCCCCAGGATATAAATAAAGGTTTTAGGTAAAAAAAAAGGAAGATCTTAATGGGAGATGTTGAAGATCTTTCACCACGATTAGAAGATTATATTCCGAGTTTCCAAAGACACTAAACTATTACGGTCCTTGTGTGTGTGTTTTTGTAATATACTAAGTATTCCGCAAAAGTAATGTAATGTACATGTACGTCAGGCTTCGGGTCTCTACAGTAATCACCTAAATTTTTTGTCAGTATACATTCTCAAAAAAAGTATGATGTTAACTCATCTCTAAACAAATTGATTTCCTAATTTGAGTTACTTCGTTGTCGGCAATCTTGATAGTACTGAGAAAATATAGAAAAAAAATTATCGTGAAATATATCTAATGAAATTTTAATTACCTTCAGAAATTAACTATATGGGGATGTTGGTTTTTTTCATGATTTATGATTTCTTTCAAAATTTATCAAACATAATATCCACAATCGATTGAATTACCTTATTTCAAACACTACAGAAACATTGAACAAAATGAGTAAATTTTTTTGAAAGGATTTGATAGTTAAATAATTCTATATATACCTTAATTTGTTTCCATATGAAGTAATCTATTGTCTTTTTCTTTTCAGACACCAACATCATGCCATGATCTAGCCTGTATTGAGCGACCGCCCTATCATAAAAAACATTTGTCATTAAAACACAGACTGAACATATAATTTGAATTTTATCTATAAAATGTTAATTTTAGTGTACTACATATTCATAATAAACATCATGTGTGGTCAGGTTGTTTCATATTCATGCATTGAATCCATAAAAACATATTTGGGGTGTTTATGCTGACTACTATAAGCATCCAGTGCTGCCTAAAAAACAAAAACAATGAAGTAATACAAAAATAAAAAAAAAATATTTTATGTGATTAGATCATAGAGTTTTACCCTTGAAATGTAGTTATCAAAAAGAGTATTTGTCTGATGATTTTTTATTAAACTCTTTGAGTAACTCCTTTTTTTATTCTCTATTTCTTCCTTATTCAAATTAATTTCTTGCATATAAATGATACATGGATTAATGAATACAAATCGTGCTTTTCATGATCATTCCTTTATATTATTGTAATATAAATGCTTATACAAAATATGAATAGTTATTAACTTTAACAGACATATTTATCTCACTATTTGGGCGTACATATTATGAAAATATTCCTTCTGTATGTATTCACAACTAAGACACCCATCCATTCCTGATTGAGAATCTCATTTAGAGTCTTGAGACACATTCCTTCTGTAAAGGAATATCTATATATTTCTTCTTCATATTCCATGTAATACATGGTTTTATCATTAAATTTGGTCTCTGCATGAATTTGTAAAGATAATAAATATTTCTATGGAATTGGTGGAGAGAATGTACTCTTAAAAGGTCATTTTGTTTTCTTGGCCGATTAACTAGATTTTCTTGATTCTACTATTCGTTTCTCCGCTACTTTATAAATCATTAATATCATACCTCACATAATAACTTTTATCATCCACTATTACATATTTTTCACATGAAAAATTTTGTTAAATACCTATCCCATGTATCTTTATAAGATTATATGTCCATTATATGAAAGCTACCATTGCAGCATCAATTTTTGTAATATCTGGACCATTTATTGGAACATGAAACTTATCAATCGGCTCATAAACTACATCAATCCCCACTCTAATGTGATTATTTGGGAGGGGTTGATTGTTTAGCTGGTCTCCTGGGATATTATACATTGTTCCCATAGTAACATGGTAGTACATGGGTGTTGAAAATTAAAAAACACATACAATTGTACCCTATATAATTTTAGTAATATAAAGTTATTTGAATCTCTTTGATTAACATTTAGAAGAAAGATTAATGAAAAAATTGAATACCCCAATTAAGGTATGCAGTTGGGGGGAATGATTGGCCTCAAATCTAGTGGGATCAATTGGTTCATGTGTGGATTTTCCTCCACCACCGCTTCACTTTGATCCATTCTTATACATTGGTCTGCCAAACCATAATGGAAAATAATTTCTTACAGTGAGTCTATTTGTGTGTACAATTGTCTCATCATATTATATGTATATTCTTGTGGTTATACGTTCTCAAAATATGTTTGAGGATATACTCCCAAAACAAATCCTCTAGCATTACCATATTGTATAGGCCACTTCAACGTTACTGAAAGTCACTTTTCTTCTGGTATGGTCGTTCTCAATTTTTTTCTTTAAGACATATAAAAAAATATGAACATATTTATTTTTCTATAATATTGTTATAAATCATAACTAATTAAAATTATGTCATAATTACACATTCTTCCCATACTTATTTTTTGTTATCATCAAATAATATACCCTTCCTATTTACACGAGCCTCCTTCCGTAGTAAATTATGTGAGATAAATGTGGCTTTAGATTTTGATTCAACAATCTTTATATAAAAAAGGAACATTTGTTGTTTCATATCACATAATTAAATTTTTTATTGTTTATTTAAAATACATACCAATTTATTCTCTAATTAAGCAGACCCCATCATTCCTTTGCGATAAGGTGGGGGTTGGTTTTGATGGATGTTCTTTATTTTCAGCACAATTTTTATGTTTCATAAATTAACAGTTTTCAATCTTGTTAGATAAAGTAAATAATTTAAAATAATATATTACCAACTATGATGCACCTGAAATTATTTCTCACTGTGATGATTACTGAATGAAATCCATGTTCCCAGCACTATAATATGTTTATAACTAAGTGGTGGGTGGGGATTTATTTTTCCCTCAGCACCGCAAAGATTTAACTTCATCAAAAGAGTCCTGAAGCCTCTAGAGGATTTTCTAGCAACCATTTAGACAAATTTCTTATGGAAATATTCTCAAAATAAAAAAAAACTTCCATGGATTAATGAAAACTAAATAAACATTTCATTATATATTTTTTCAGTAAAATAAAGAAAGTATGTTGTAACATTACCGTTATATCCTTCCAAAAGATTTTCTTCATCACAAGTTGGACGTGGCACCATGATTCAATATCAATCAGCACGTTCATCCTCGTTGTGACCCAAATATAACTAATGAATGTTGACATGTTGTGTTCAATAGTTTTGCCATGTCGATTCTAACCAACTTCAAGTTTTATACCCAAACATCTTACCTTGATAATATTATTCTAAACTATGACGTCGCATTGTTCTTGTTTTTTCATTCTTTTCATCATCATGTTGTTAATCCCCTAATAATTCCATAATTTCATCATCAATAGTCTCTTATTTCTCTTGATTGAAAACATCATCATGTTCAAAAGATATTGTTTACATGAGTAGTCAAACATGTAATTTAACTTGAATAACAAACATGCAATACACAACATGCATAAAAGTATACAATTTCATGCATCTTGCACGAAAATTGTTACTTTATTGAACAAATATATAATAATTTAAAGCTAAAGTACAACTAACCTTCACTGCCTTTATTTAATCCATCCTCATATTCTTGATTTCCTTCTATCTCTTGATGATGGATTTGAGGCTACTGATTCCCTATTTTAAACTAGCCTTCCTCTCATCACTATTCGGGAGGTATGTGATCCATGAAGTTTGGAACCATAATGATCGGAGGAATGCTAGTTTGAAAGAGGGAGTCAAATCCATCATCAAGATATGGAATAAAATCAAGCATTTTCAGATTAAGGTGTCCGTGGAACCATCACTAACGGAATCAATAAAAATGTATCTTCAATTGTAGAGGAATTGGAATACGTCCACTATAATGGACATGATGAAATGAATCTCACCCCACCTACAATGGACATTACTTCTATCTACTCAAAGATTCCTCACCTTCCAATTTTGTATATTTTTTTAATCCACTATAAGAATGTCCTTCCAATAACATACATCCCTTTAAAGGGTGAATTTTTCATCTTATGCTTGGTAATGATCTATAATTTGTTTACTGTAATAAATGAAATGAATCTATTCAATGTAATCATAAATTTTTAATTATGATATATATCCATAAAATCTTAGAGGAACCATAGATAATTCCCATCAGTTAAAATTATACCACATAGCTTGAAGTAGATCTACAATTACCCCAGGGAATTTCCTACTTTATGACTGATAATGATATTATTGGTTGTAAAATATAATATTTGAGAGTCGTATGCCCACAAATCAATCATATTCTATAATGAAACTTTAATCATATTCTATGATATGTCAAACTAAATATGACTTATAGGACATAAATATCCAAACCATCAAAAGTATATTTTAATCATTTTTTGTTCTCTCTATAGTTATTCACCAAGTTAAATGTCTTTTCAAGTAATTTTCTTATCCTATTAATTAATTAAATCCATATTTTCATTAGTAAATTTATTGATAAATCACATCTAATAGTTTTCATAATCATCTTTCTAACCATGGATAACTATCTTTCTTTTGGAAAATAGACTCTTTATATGTTTTTGTGTATTTCTAAGTCCATTTTCCAAATGATTTCTTAACTCTATCCAATCAAGGAAATTTCAAAAAAAAATTGAGCATTCATTTCTCACCAAAAAAATTATCTATAACTATTTCTATCCCATGGTTAAAGATTAATAATAATCTTGAATTAAATAAAAAAAACTCTCACAACATCCATCACTAATATAATTTTTGGAATGTGACATATTAATTCAATATTTTTTTGAATTGAATAAAAATTTATTCTCCAAAACCATAAATATAAATAACCCATTTCATGGTTTAACAATTTACATTAATAACCAAAATCCACAAAACATGTTTTAATGTTTTTTACACTTACATTGGTCCCAATATGTTCATCGCCCATAAATAAGGGCCACAACACGGTATCACCTAATCCTTAAAAACACTATTAATTAAGCCTTTAGAATCTATAATCTATTATATAAGTTGAATTAAATTTTAGAAAATACATAGATTTTGGAAGCCTATATTATTAAAATGAAGAGAAAACAGAGGGGGATGACAGGTCTACATGTTAATGTCGATAGGAGAGTAAACCATCTATGTGTGTCTCTAGGGAAAAATGGGCTAGACAATAAAATACATATAAAGGAAAAAAAAATGAAATAGAACCACACTCATTGTATTTTAGTAGCGATGAGAAGATATATAGGGTTCTTTATGTTTATGAACAATGAAAAAATGGAAAACCAGGAACCCAAAACATCAAAAAATTATAGAGGAAGAGTAGAAAATAACATACACAAGATTCTATACTTAATTAACACAAGGGAACATAGAGGAGTCACACATGTAGAAGAGCAGTTCTATGAGATCATGTGAATCTCCAGTGACTATGTCCTGACTAGGGTTTCTTTTAATAGATCTGGGACAATTTTTACAGCGCTTTTAAAAAAGCGTTGATAATGATCCCCATTGTTAGTGCTAAATTTATATGTGCTGATAAATATGTCTTTTATAAGTGCCTTTTTAGCACTGGTAAATCTCAATCTTTTTAAGCACTAACGTTTTAGCGATGATAAATATATCTTTTAAAAGTGCTTTTTCAGTGCTGATAAAAGTATTATAATTATAAATATTTAAATAACTTTATTAAAATTTTATATATATTTAAATATATATAATTATTTATTTATAAATATATAAATAATTGTTTAAAATATAATAATTATTTATTTATAATAATTATAAATATAAGAAATATACATTTATAGATATTTTTAATTATAAATATTTATTTACAGATATATTTTTTACATTATTAATGGATGTGTAATCTTAAATACACGCATTTTCAAAATGAGTGAAATTAAATAATTCAGAATTAGTACACATCAAAAATATTGAAAAAATGAATATGTTTTATTAATTAAATATTATTTATTAAAGAAATATGGATGTATATACATTGAAGTGGATGAATATGTATTGAAAATACTAAAACATAGTAAATAAATAAATATGAATAAATAAAAGAAAATGGTATAATTCAATAATAAAAAAATAAAAAACATTGAAAATGAATACCCTAACTATAGTATTAGAAACAAATAAATAAAATCGATAGATTAAAAACATAATATATATTAAATTTATCATGTTATAATGAATTTCTAAAATATACCAAAATTTGAATAAATTACATAAATATTAGGTGTATCTGTTTCTATATATTGTATAAATATATTTATGTGTGTGTTTGTGTATAAACATTCATTAACACACACACATCTGTGTGTGTGACTATATATATATATATACGTGAAATAAATGCAACACATGATATTTGATATAGGCTAAATTAATAAATCAAACAACATTAAAAATGAAAAAGACAGCAATATGTTTTTAATTAACATTTTATACATATTATACTTATTCATTTGATATATCTATATTTAATATATACTATTTATTAATATTAATAATCTATATATATGTATATTAAATTTATTCATTTCTATCAATAATTATTTAATTAATAAAATGTTTCATATTTTTCTTAATTTACTTATTCTATTTTTATTTGTTTAATTTTTTATTTATTTCTAGACCTTTATCAACACTAAAAGTAATTGATAAAGCTAAACTTTTATCAGCACTGAAAATGTGATGATAAAGGGAACTTCTTATCAGTGCTAAAAATAAAGCCCTGATAAAGGTTTTCTTTATCATCGTTAAAATAAAGCACTGATAAAGGTTACCTTTTATTATTGCTAAAAAATCACTCATAAAGGTTTCCCTTTATCAGTGCTTTTTTATCACTAATAAAGGGAATTGTTTATTAACTCTCATTTTAGCACTAATAAAGATGAACTTTATCAGTGAATTTTTTGAGCACTGCTAAATGTCAGCACTGTTATAGGTGTGTTTTATAGTAGTGGATGGATTGTCCTCTGCTTTTTAAAGAGTATAAAATTTGAATGGATTTTATTGTATTTCTCCATGTTACACCATACTAAATGATATATCTACTTAATTTAAGGAATTAATAATCCTTCAAACTTAGAGGTTATAAAGTGAGAATTGGAGATATAGTTTCAACCTATTTTTTCCTTTGAAAATATAATATAGTGGATGGAAAAGTATCATGATCATGGGGGATATGAATAGATAATGACCATTGATAAATTCTTATGAAGTAAGGGTAAAGAGTTTGGGAATTATTTGATGAAGAGTGTGGAATTTTAGAGAATTGATAGAGGAACATAAAGAGAAACATTCGAGAGATTTAAATAGTATTTTGTTATTATTGATCAATGAAGCTAAATAATCTGTTGAATAATAAGGAGTTCATCATATTTCATGAATATGTCGTAAAAATTTCTAATAATAGAATTTTTTTATTTTTTGTTTTGATTAGTAAGGATCAAATTCATAAACTTGAGGGGAAGTGGGTGTCTATTCAAGAATAAAGGAGTGAACATTTATATTTTGGTGTAGTTGTAAACAAAAATGGATAATGATTTTGTTGTGAACCTTATACAATCAGTGAACTCAATGGATCTTAGTACTTCAATAAATAACTTATATATACTCCTTGGATATATATTAATTTGTGTGAACCAAGAAAAATTACTTGCATCAGGTAATTTATTGTTTTATAAGGATAAATTATTAACATAGGGACACCTACCGGTAATCATTGAATACATTTTCAATGGCAGTTAAAATACCAAAAGGGAAGTGGAATGATTCCTACTGATTTACAAGATTCCATAGAAAAAATAATCCCCAAGTAAATCCCATAAAATTTTGAACACATGGTTACCATGACTATAGGAGAGAAAGTGAATGGAGAAGTAGGGATAAATAAGATCAATAGAAGATATAAGGACCACTTAGTTAATGAATACCTCGATCTTTAATAGATAATAACCAAGATTAAAGTTTAGATGAGGGGTATGGAATGGGTGGTCTTCGTGAGGAGAATCATTAAGGCTTCTAGAGAACTTAGGGAGTGAAATTATATTCCTCTTATTAAATTCATATTTTTAAAATTAAAATTTTTCATATCTTAAAATTCATCATGGGATCTATACATTTCCCAGATTCATATCCATAGAGTTCATGAAACTATCTTCCTCAAATGTGAGAACACCCCTTTTGTTAATTGGATTTCAAACCGAGAGGTTTAGTGATTTGAATGTGTAAAAAATGTTTGAAATGTTATTTTATTTTTAATTTTATAAGTTAACCCTTGTGATCTCTATTTAAAACCACTTTTGTAGCCATGATTAATTTTTATATCAATGTTTTGGGTTGTTTAAATATTTTATGATTTCCAAATGAGATGGATTTTTTACAACGGTGTGTTTTCTGATGTGGATTGGATTTTAAAAATTATTGTGTCTTTTAATGTTATTTAATGTACATTTAAAGGGTAGTTTGAATTACCATTTTAGTTTCAAAGGTGTTTTAATAGTGTCCCTTGACCGTGTGATTTCTTCCTTCTTTTTATGGTTTTCTTTTCAGATTTTTTGAAAAGGGAATATGTATGGTTTTTAAAGAAGGAAAAAAGGACAGCATGATTTTGAAGTGTTTTAAAACTATTTTAATAATAAGTTCTAAATGTTTTCTCAAATGAGAAAAGTTAGAATGGTTTGTATTTTAAACTCAAAGAATTCTTGAGTTATAAAAATGGGGTTTTAGGCCATCATGCCTAGTTTTGTGGAAATGGTTTGTTTTCAGAAATGATTTAGAAAACAATATGATAGTTGGAAACCTATTTGAGTTTTGAAATATGTATTTCATATTTTTATGGCTCATATCGCTTCCTTGGAATCTTCTGAGAGGGAAAACGGTTGTATGGTTACCCAAGGTAAACATATTTTGTGTATTTATTCTATTAAATATTAATATTACCAAATAAACTATGATGGATATAAATAATGAATTTATGGATGTTAATCATATGATAAATGAGTATTAATATGGATTGAAAGAGTTCACCAAGTTTGGAAAAGATCGTTCATATGACCCTTCTCAAATCATTTTTCCATGTTCACATTGTTTTTATTCAAGACTAATTAGTCTAGAGTAGTTAGAAGAACACTTGATCAATTATGGAATAGATCGAATGTATAAATTTTGGAATAAACATGGGGGAAAATTGAATATAGATAGTGGTTGGGATAACAATGCATTTTAGGGATCATCACATATGATTACAATTGTGTAAGATGAATAATTCCACATTGAGGATGTCATTACAGATTTGAATGATGATAAAGATCCGCTTGAGGAAAGATAAGGACAATTGAAGATGAACTTCATGATTTCCTAAAATTGTTTGAGATGCTAAAGATTTGTGCAAAGAATCCATTGTATGTTGGTTGAACTAAATATATAGATTTGTCAGCAATACTGATGTTGTATAATTTGAAATCATGAAAAGGATGTAGTGACAACATTTTTATGGAACTACTTGCTCTATTTAATGACATGATCCAAGAATATATTGAGCGCCCTAGATGAACATACTTTGAAAAAAATGATATGATCGATAGGTATGATCTCTGAAAGAATACGTGCCTTCTTGAATGATTGTATACTATTTTGAAAGGATGACAAGTATCTTAAAGAATTCCCAAAGCGTGGTGCTTATCGATACAAGAAAGATGAATTCAGTCCTAAAAAGTCGTATAGTACTTTCCAATCACTAAAAGGTTTAGATGCCTATCTGGAAGTGAGGAGACTACATGGAAATTTATTTGGAATTTAGATACAATAAATGAATATGGGAAACTACATCGCTTGACACACTCTCCTCAGTGAAAGAGAATTTCTCATGTGTATCCTGAATTTGGAAACGATCTGACAAACCTTCATCTTGCATTATCTACAAATGGAGTGAATCCTTTTGGCTTTCAAAGCAACAATCATACTACATGGATGGTTATGGTGGTAAATTATAACTTGCTACCAAGGTAATGAATGAAATGAATACACATCATGTTATCTATGCTTATATCAGGACCAAAACAACTGGGTAATGATATTGACACATATTTGGATCAATTGATTGAGGATTAGAAATTATTATGGGATTCAGGTGTTACGTTTTATGATGCTTATAGAAATGATGATTTCACATTGAGAGTCATGGTGTATGGGATGATAAATGACTTTCCTACTTGTGGAAATTTTTCAAGATATATCATTAAAAGAACTCAAGGGTGTTCTGTTTTCAAACAATGTACACCGTCAATTGGGTAGAAACATTCATCAAAGACTATGTTTCTAGTGTATCACAGATTTCTACTCCGATGACATAAGTACCGATCTTGGATAACATCATTCGATGGAAGTTCATAGGAACATACAACATCATCGCCACTAACAGGTGATCAACTATTTAATAAAGTAAAATATGTGGAGAATGATTTTGGTAAACAGTTTTTGAAAAAAACATTACGAAACCTGGTTGGGAAAATATATCAGTTTTTTTAATTATCATACTGAAATTTTCAGTATGTAATACATTATCTAGATGTTATTCATGTAGATAAAAATGTATGTGATAGTGTCATGGAAGTGATTCTAAATGCACTAGACAAAAAAAGGATGCAATTGAGGGTAGGTTTGACATGGTTGACATGGGAATACAAGAAGAATTGGCACCAGTATTTGGTAAAAAACAAACTTTTATTCCTCCATCTTCTTACACTCTTTTTAGGAAGGTGATATATCAATTTTTTAACTTATTGAATAATTTAATGTTTCCATAGGGGTATTCATCAAATATCAAGAATATTATTTCAATGACTAATTTAATGTTAAAGGGCTTGAAATCACATGACTTCCATGTTTTGATGAAAGATCTAATTCCTATAGTTTTACATTTCATTTTTTACAAGAATGTACCTCATAAATTAATCATGATATGTCTCTTCTTAAAAGTTGTATACATTAAATTTATAGTCCTCGCGAAATTACTGACTATAGAAAGAGAAATTTCCATTATATTTTGTGAATCTGAAATGTTATCCCACTATAATAATTTGATATTATGGTTCATTTGATGGTTTAAATTGAGAGATAAGTTCGAATGTGTGTTCCTATACACTATATATTGATGTACCCCATAAAATGATATATGAATATTTTGAATGTTTATGTCAAAAATCGGAGTCTTCTAGAGGGTTGTATTGTAGAGTGATATTGTTGAGGAAGTTGTTGAATTATGTACTGAAAACATATTCTGTGTGGAAAGTACTGTTCTTCCAAAATATCGTCAAACTGGGCGGCTTGTGAGTGAAGGAATTTCTGGAAGAGATGTTGTCACATTCAATATTATAGATTGGGAGTATGCCCACCTTTAGATTATTTTCATAACACTTTAGAGGTTTCCCCATATTTTGAAACCCTCAAAGATATTATTAGGCATTTTAATCCATCAAGGGATGAAATATGGATATCATATACACATAATTAATTGTTTATAGGATGGTTTCGGGACCATATTTTTAAGAAGTTAGATGAAAATATGGATTCAATTTTAGAATGACTTCGATGGCTAGTCATAGGACCAAGAGTGTTTCTATTGTCTTACAATGGTATGTAATTAATTGTTATAAATTCTATAAAAATTAAAATTATAAAGACAGTACCATGAAAAAAAGAGGAGTTACACCTATTGTTAAAGTGATCCATGTTTCTAGTACTAAGGAAGGAAATCCAATTTATGTGAATATTTCATACTTTTCCGTCATCAAACAAACATGGTGGTTGGATTATAAAACATTCAAAGTGTTGATTTTTCAATGAATGTGGGTTGATAAGAAGAGTGTTGATAAAATAGATGAACTGAGATTCATGGAAATTTATTTCATTAAGAAAGGGTACAAAGGTGAATTTTTTATTATGGCATCATAGGCAGTACAATTATTTTTTGTTCCAGATTCCGCAAACCAAAAGTGGTCAATTTTTCTGTTATCTACTGAAACCACTAAAGGGTAAAATGAAAATTCAACTGAGGATGACCCTTTCACTGTGATTTCATAATAATTTCTAGGAGGTCCCAATGTAGATGACATTTTTCCTGTTATAGGAGATCATAATGAAGGGATTTGGATATTCGATAGAGGGGTCAAATCACTTCAGCCTTTAAAAAATTAATAATTAGGTTATATTTTTTGTAATATAATTTGTGTTACCTCATGTTATTATCTATTCGCTATATCATTTACGTAATCTAAATTAAATTCTAATCCACTTATATAGATCTGCACATGCTGGTGCTCCCAATCCTGAGGAACAATAGGTCTCTCAACATACGGTTGCTCACAATGCAGAGGAATAACGACGTTCTACACATGCCGATGCTCCCAATCCAAAATAACAACATGTTACTCAACATGTTTCTCCTCCAATTGTAGGTGTACAATAACCAACTGCACATGATGATGTTACCGATCTACATGAACAATTTATTAACAATGTTGAATCTGACGAAATTATAGGCAATAAAGGACCAACGATGAAAAAAAGGATCCTCATTGGTTGATGGTGCTAGAAAAAATATATAAGGTGAAAAGAAAAGGAATCAAATACAAGGTTATATGGAATCATAACGACCAATAAGTTAACCCAAACAAGTCCATGTTCAGTAGTTACATTGGAATCATCACTCAGAAATGTGTTCAAATTGATGTAGATTCATGGAACCATGTTGTGATCATGCTTAAGACATTGATATGGGATGATATTAAAGTAACATTATGATATAATTTATTTATTTTACTAAAAAATAAAATAACAAAACATTGAATTACAACTCATCATCCCTTATAGTGTAAATCTATATTTGATGGCTCCCATAAGAAATATGTTTTAATTATTGTTGTAAGGATTAACAAATGATTTCGTGCAATTATAATGAGATGTCATCTTAAATATTTTAATGGGAAAATAAAAATGCACCCACTGCTTATGTATGCACACCTGATAACCTAAGAAGTGTGGGATGCGTTTACTGGTCGTCGTGCAGATGTGTCTTTTCGAGTACCTTGTGTACAATAATACATTGTTTGAAAATACATGTATTCATCACTATGGTTGCCAATTTTTTATTTATGAAACAACAACTGAGTGATGAAAATAAAAGATGGGTAGCAAATCCAACATACCACTACCATAAATCAAGGATGGAGTATTCTTCACTCTAATTTTTTTTAAATATTTGAAATCTATTGTAATACTTTTATGTGGCATGAAATAATGAAATAATTATTTTCCCCTATTTATATGCAGATTGATGAATCCAAATCCATAACCACTTCCATCCCATTCCATGTGCTATGGAAGGTGGCACATGTAAATAAATATGGGATACTAATAGATGAAAACACACGAAAATTGTGGGAAACATGTATAAATATGACATAACAAAAAAATTTGTTTTCATTAAATAACTATTACAAAACAATGAAAACTTATTTTCCTATATTTTCAATACAAAATAGTCACAGGATTCAACACCACATGTACTGGATGACCACCAACTATCGGTGTATTTGAATCGGCCAAAACAGTATGGTCGTGTTAGAGGTGTGGGTTTTGGGGTGACAACTTGAACATATTTTGAGAAAAAAATAGGAGAATTACAAATGTGAAGAAATTAAAGATGTGATAGAATGATTATCTACCCTTGATGAAAAATTCCAATGGTAGACTAAGTTACTAGAAAATGTTTTTCGGAGGAAGCAAATAGAAGAAAAAACTCAAGAACAACAATTGCATGAATATCCCCACCCCACCCCCTAAAGCTTTGAGATGATCCATTTCACACAAAGATATTTCTTAGTTGAGGTAATTAATGTTCTAATAATTGTTTCTGTGACATTTGAATCAGACAAACACTGATACATTTTGAATACAAATACTCTATAGAGTGAAAATGATGTTGATTTATATCTATCAACACCCACTCATTACCATGCAGTGAGTGATACAATGTTCAATATCAATGAAAATAGCCTACACAATAGAAAACTTCTAACCTATCATGTGAGAGTGGCGATTAGCGTAGCTCATGAGCCGAGTGAGGAGTTGCTTGTTCCACTTAATGACGATGATATTCATATGGTCAACTGAGTTGTTGGAACATTTTTCACATGGCCATAAAATCTTATAAAAAACATGTCAACAAGGATGTATTCATTTACAATTTATTTTTCAAGCTACACCTTAAAAAAATTATGAAATGGGTCTGAACTAATGAATATTATTACATGAGGACAAAAGGAATGGGGTGAAATGAAAGACCTAATCAAAAATATCTAATGGAAGGACCAACCGATCAAAAAGATCTACCAAAAGCACCTTTATCCTGCCCGTTCAAAATCTGTATTTACTAACATTGAATTTCCATGTGGATACAAAGTTACAAAACGGAAGTAGTCACATAGTTGATTTTGAAGAAAATATGTACGAATCAGAATGTGAAGACTATATTGGTGTTGAGAATATAAATTAAATACTCAACTATAAATGGTTAGGATCCTCAGTTTTAAATGTATTCATGAGGTATGTTTTCATGAGTTATTTTTTCAAAAGCTGGTATACTATGTTAATAATGACTAAATAAATGTTATATTTTTCGAATTTGAATATATCAAAACCAATTGAAGGGATTTCCCCATGAAAAAATGGAATTGTAAGTCCTCAAACCACCTCTACAAAAAAAATAGAATCCAAAAAAATAGATGAAATACTGGCAGGCATGGTCAAATCATTTGGAAGAAAACTTTTGAATGACAGACTCTCCTTAATACCAACCTTTTAGGGGTAAAACTCTATAATTTAATCATATCAAATATATTTTAATTTATTTCATTACATATTATTTTTTTTGTTTTTAGGAAAAAATGGATTCTCATTGTGGTCAATTTGTATACTCTAAAGTTTTATTTCCAAGATTAACTGTATTGATACCCAAAAAACAGATCACATATGATAGAATTTTTGAATAAGTAATACACTACGTCCAATGTTTTAGAATTAAAAATCTTTTTATATAACTTAGATTGTGTTTTAATGAGGATTATTTTATGATAGGGTGGTGCATCAATATCGTGAAAAAAAAGGAATGAGACTCGGGGATAAGCACAAGGACCCTGATAAGTTCTAAAACTGGGCAAGTATCAGGGTATATATAATAAATTTACACTATACAAACAAATATGAAAACAAATTACTTATTCAACTCAATGTTTATGTAGTGTCTGAAACAAACAAATAGAAAATATTGTTGTTATTATGATTGTAAATTTATGTGAGAGATCATATTCCATGAACAAACTAGCATCCCTAAATAGGTATTTCAAAGTTAATTACTATTTGATTTAAAATATTTATTAATCCTTTTTGTATTTATAATTTTCAAGTACTACTATGAAATTAAAAAAGGTTCATATTCACAAGATGATATAGCTTTGTTTAGAAACAATTGGGTAGTATACCTGATGGAAGAAGGTACACAAATATCATAAAGATGTGACTTGCATATAAGTAGTGGAATATTCCATATTTATGTTTAATTTAATTATCTTTAGTATTACTCACATATGAATTTTTAGTATTATACAGGTGCATTCCTTTCATATTTATGGGTCAAGAATGAGACAAATCTCATGAAAAGGTGAATTCCTACTACTTATTTATTTAATTTTATCATCATTTTATCTATTTTTTGAAAGTTATTTTCCATATAATATTTATTTACTACTTATATAGTTGTTTTAATATATATTTTTGGAAGATATAACATGTTCCTTTCTTCCAATGTTATCATGATTTCCATTTCTTTTCTTTGTCGACATACCAACACTACATATTGATTCCATGTTCTTATCCAAAAAACATTCTCAAATAAACAAGCAGTGTTGGATGTTTGATAGAGAAAGAAACTCATAATTTTGGTAACATTTATAGTTATAATTTTTATGAGACATTGGGATGTGTATGAATCAGCAACACTTCAATCCATCACACAGTGTGACCAGTATGACTCCAGGTGCATCTTTTTATTTAAAAGTGACATTAATTTTAGTAAAATAGACAACTGACACACTCAAAATCAAACAAATGAATTAATTTTATTTTTATACTTTTGGAAAAATATCCATAAGTCATTTAGGACATATAGGAATCAGTCTCAACTCAATCCGATGCACGGTGTGAACAGTATGACTCAAAGTGTTAGTTATGAGTTAAAATCGACAATTTACTTCAAAATATGTCACTCACTGAAAAATGAGAAAACACGCTCTGGTAGTCTTAATAACTTAGGAAATCAATTAATCAATCATTTTTTATGTATAATAATTGGTCTCATGTCAAACTGATATACGATTTCACTGGTATGAATCAATGTGCGTGTATCCAGTTTAATAAGAAATTTTATTAAAAAGATAAAATTGACGTAATAAAAACCAAGAAAATTTAATAATATTATTTTATAATTTATAAAAATGATCCATGAGTCAATTAAAAATTTTAGGAATCAGTCATACCTCAATCTGACACACAATGTGACCAGTATGACTCTAAGTGTATCTTTTTATTTAAAATTGTAATTAATTTTAGTAAAAAGGAGAAAGTGATGTAATGAAAAATGAGAAAAGGCATTTGAATTATTTTGATAATTTAGGTAAATGAGGAATGAATCATTTGGGGTTTATAGGAATCACCCTCACCTCAATCTGAGGCACGGTGTGACTAGTATGACTCTAAGGGAATCTTTTTTATTAATAATTTACATCAATTTTTGTAAAAAATGAAAATGAATTACTAAAACCAATCAAACACATTTATATTATTTTTATACATTAGGAAAATGATCTATGAGTCATTTTTGTTGTGTAGGAATCAGCTGCACCTCAATCTGATGCACCGTGTGCCCGTTATGAATCCAAGTGAGTATTTTAATTTAAAATTGACATCAATTTTAGTAGAAAGGAAGAAGTGACGTACTAAAAATAGAGAAAATTGATTCTGATTTTTTTATACTTTATTAAAATAATCCATGAGTCATTTGCGATGTGTAGGAATCAAATTCACATCAATATAACACATGATGTGACCGTTATGACTAAAAGTGCGTATTTTTATTTAAAATTGACAACAATATTCATAAAAAGGAATGAGTGATGTAGTAAAAACTGATAAAACACATTTGGATTGTTTTTATACTTTATTGAAATGATCCATGAGTTATTTGGGATGTGTAGGAATCAATATCTCTTCAATCCGAGGCACGGTGCGACTGGTATGACACGAATTACGTCTTTTTTGTTGGGACCAAGATGGATGAAGAAGGGTGTAAGAAGAGTTTTCTTTTTCTGAGATATGTCTTTTGATGTCAATGAAGTATGAGAAGAAAGTAAATCACTTCACTTTGTGAATTTATTGTAAAATAAGGTGATAATTTTTTTATTTGTATTTCACAATGATCATAAGTTGTTTGGAGAAGTTGTGATGTAATCCTTTTGAAGGAAAGGGGGAGTAAATGTGTTACCAATCATATCAGGTTTTATTGGAACGAAATATGTTGTTGGAATACATGGAAGTTACAAAACATTACATGGAAAATCTGATGATTCTAACGATGATCAATCAAATATTATAAATCATGATATATAAGATGCACGATGAAAGCAGCTATTTGTTGAAGAGTATTTCACAAAGGTTTAAAAAACTATGATGGTGATCTTCATGACTATGATGGGAATCACGAATGGTAAAGGTGAGGTGAATTATGAGTGGATTATTGTGGCAACACAATGGTTTGATGGAAGGATTCATGATTAATACAATCATTTCGAATGGGAAATTTATGTGGAGCCTCGTGAAAGAAGGAGTGTCATGAAGATATTTTTTAGTGATTCAAAAAATAAAATGGAGGTGGTGGAGCATCGCTAATGGGAGAGCCTAAAAATATATGGTGACCCCCAATTCATTTTGATTTAATTTATCAGAGAAAATCAGAAAGTGATCTGATTTCATGAAGGTAGAGGTGCTCCGTGATACATTATTTCTATGCGAGCATGAGTATCATGAAAAGATATATAAAGTCTTGAATTATGATAATTATTTTATGTAATGGGTGCTTCACAATGATGGGATATTCTGCATTGACTCAGTGAACTTTGGAAAGGAAGTTGGTTTGGAAAAGGTAGGGTGCATTGTGAAGGTTGGGAGCTTCCTGATGGGAGCTTTGTGAAGGAACATTGCAAAAAGTAGTTTTGAATACCTAGTTTAGGTAAAAATAACTTTCTACGTGCATCAAAATTAGATTGGGGTGTCAGAAAAAGTATCATTACGAATTCCAAGAAGTTCTTACCAAATTTTGGGTCGGAAAGAGAATTTTTTTTGATAGATAAAATATGTGGAAGTAGATCAAGAAGCCCTACAACATTGTATTGCATCATATTGTGCGAGGAGAAGCACACATTCTTTTGGATTATTTTCAAAGCACTACATGAGTGTAATGGAACATTCTACTCATTGTATTCCTCATCAAAGTAATTTTTTCTAGTAGATTGTGTGGTATTAGATTATTTCCAAACCATACCAAGGACTAGCTACTCTTGCTAAGTAGTGATCCTTATAAATTATTGTGTTCCTTTGGAAGTGTGTTTGATTTGTGATCAGTAAAGAAATAATTATTTAATAGGATCCAAAAGTTGTTTCATAAGAAAGGAACCATACAAGAAAAATATATCACTGATTCACCCCCTCCCCTTATCAGAGACATTGAATCCTGGATAGACAACATCAATTAGTATCAGAGCTGGAGGTTTCCATTATTTTATTCTTTGAAGAATTTTTTAATAGAAGTGGTGATGGAGACTCCGAATTTCATGAAAAGTAAGGGGGTTCCAATATTTTATGGAAAGAATTATCATATTTGGAAAGATAGAATGATTCATTTCCTTATGTCTCTGGGATATGGAGTTCTTGAAGGTACAACTGATAGATTTCCTCCTATTGATAACAAGGTTCCTCTTACACCTGTCAATAAGAAGAATCTAGAGAATTATGGAAGAGATATAAATTAATTACTCTCATCACTTTCTGAAAGTGAGTTCATGAGAGTAAAAGGTGTTGGGATAGATAAAGGTATCTCGGATAATCTAAAAAACATCTTTGAAGGAAATACAAAAGAGGAGAAGGAAAAAATACAAATCTGGAGGCTGATTGAAAATGGGTGAGTTTGAATCTATTGGGGAATTAATTACTTGGGTAAATGAAATTATCAGCTTAATTAGATGTCTTGGTGAAAAGTTGGAAGCTTCTACATTTGTTTAAAAGACCTTAAGAATTATTTCTGAAAAGTTTGATGGTAAAGTTTAAACATTGGAAGACAGAGACCCTGAAACATTATCTCTGGATGATTTATATATCACTCTCACCACTTATGAAATGAGAAGACAGAAGACTATAAAGATAAAAACAAATGATGATATAGAAATGTCTTTCAAAGACTCCAAGAAAGAAAATTCTAAAAAGGAACTTGAGTAAGATGATGTTTTCTGACTATGGGAATGATGTATGTAAATACATTGATGAAATATTATCATTATTTTCTAAAATGTGAGAATAGGTACACGTAAATACAAAGGGAAACTTCCCTTGAAGTGTTATGAATGTGGATCCATTAGGCACTTTTTGGATATTTTCCCTCAAATAAATAGAGATGAAGACAATGATGAAGATGAAAGTAGTCCAAGAAGGCCATGGAAGATTCATGGTGATATAAAGAAATATTTTTCAAGAGGGAAGTATAAAAATTTCATCAATTAAAAATGAAGAATATTTTTTTCTAAATATTAAGTAGAAGATAGTGAAGTTGAATCTGAAAAATATTTTGTTGATAATGCTGGATATAATAATATTATTGCAATAGTGAAAAATGATAATTTCAAGAGCAGCAGTTCTTACGAAGAAGAAACTCAACTTCAATCTCATCTGAAAGAAGAATTGAAAGAATGTATAAGAAAGATCATAAGACTTGATAAGGAAAATAGGAAGTTGATAAATGAAAATGCCTCATTAAAAAATAAATATGGTATTTTGGATGAGAAGTTTAATATGGTAAAATAAATTAATGATTTGAAAAAATATCTGGAGAAGGAAAATAATCATAATGAACATTTGAAAATTAAGTTGAAGGAAAAAAGAAGAAGAGGTAGAACTTTCCCCACAAAAGCTCTCTAAAGTGGAATAGAGGGATATAAGTTTTAAAAGATCTATCTTAGAAGTTGATGAATTTTTTAGTAAGTATGAACCTAATAAGGATAAAAAAAGTTACCATCAAATTTTGAGAAGAAATATGAAGTTAACATTGAAAAGAAGAAATTTGAGAAAGTTATGTATGTGGCCAAAGTTAACAATGTTAAAAAATCATAAATTTCTAAAAATACTGAATTTAGAAAATTTTATATTACTTATGGTTATGATAATTCTAATAAGAAATAAGATCTGAATAAGAAAGTCTCACTTGAAATAATAAATGTTGATGGTCAATAAAGTACTTCTAATAAGGTTTATGAGAAACAAGTTCACAACAATGGTCTGTATGCAAGCTTCAGAGGAAAATATTCTTTCTTTGGCTACTGCTAGTATTGTTGTGGATTTTTACATGAAAAAAATATCTATCATTTCAACCAAAAAAATTACTACTAATACACAAGTTCTGTAAGATAAGGATTGATGGGGATTCAATCCTCTCAAAATAATAATTTTGAGAAGGATCTTCAAAATAAATCTGAAAAGGCTGGTGTAAAAGTTGAGAATAGGTTCCAACCAGTAGAAACTATTTTTGAAAGATGTGAACAGCCTATAAATCTTGCTAAGGGTTGCACTTTTTTGTGACTAGGAAAAAATAACTTCTTAAAATTTATCAAAAGCTGGAGGTGAAGAAATAAAAGGAATAATAAAAGGCTCTTGTTGATGAAACTGCTTTAAAATATATAAGAAGAGAACGACCATGGATTCTTGTTAGTTGTTTTTCTTATTATAGAAAAGGATAAGTAAAGATGTTAAAGAATGTGAAGGATGTAAAATAAGGAATTGTGACATTTGGAAATGATGAATCTCTCAGTATCAAATGTGTTGGATCAATCATCATTTGGGATGAAAAGATGAAATACAAGAAAACATAATATGTTGATGGGCCGAAACACAAAATTATGAGTGTTTTACAACTTTGTGATGGGGGTAACAAAGTTATCGTCAAAAAATATGGGTTTTTTTGTAAAAAGTGAGGATGATGGAGAGATAGTTACAAGAGTCCAACCTACGAAAGGAAACCTATTTCAAGTTGGTGAAACACGAAACTATTGTTACTTGGGTATTTTTGAAGAAAATAAATTGTGGTACAAAAGGTTGGGACACATGTGTTAGAGAAACATCAACAAGATATAAAAGCATGATAGTTTCTGATATATTACTTATATATCCAGAAGAATATATTGGTGTTACACTATCTATCAAAAAGGAAATATTTAAAATTCTATACATAAGAGAGTTGAAATTTGATCAAAATGACCCTTGAAACATATTCATTCTAATATATGTGGGACAATGAGAATGAAATAAACAAATATATATAAGTACTTCATCACTATCAGTGATGAATTTACTCACATTACATGTGTTATGTATATGAGATATAAGTTAGATGCTCTAAAAATGATCAAAAAATTTAGGAGGAAATATGAGACAGAATGTGAGTATTCAGTGAAGAAGCTGAGAATTGATAATGGTGGTGAATATAAGATTAATGAATTTGAAAATTATTTTGAGAATCATGGAATTCAGTATGAGTTCGGTTCACCATAAACACCTCAACCAAATGGGATTGCTTAAAGAAATAACAGAAGTCTTGTGGAAATGGGGTGAAATGTGTTACTTGAAGATGGTCTCTCTCATTACTTTTGGAGGCAAGCCATGAGTGCTGTTGTGTATATATAAAAGTGATGTTTATTTTGGACAAGTTTAGTTATGACTTCATATGAATTATTTTATGGAAAAACTGTAATTCTAAAACACATAAGATTTTTTGGGAGTCCATGTATCATAAAGAAGAAAGGTGGATGCCTTGGAAAGTTTGATCAAAGAGGTAATGATGGAATTTTTCTTGGCTATACTCTGTGATAAATAGGATATAGATGTTTGAACAAAGAAATAGAAAGAAATGTTGATTCTACTAATGTGAAAGTTGTTGAAAATGTCTAGAAAGGAAGACATATTTTTTCTAATATTTAATTTGAGCAAGATAGGGAAGGTTTTTTTAACAATGCTAATAATGCATCCGATAGTGGAAATCCTACTAAAGAATAAGAATCAAAATCATCCATTTCAAGTAATGAGGATGAAACTAAAACATCTCATCCAAGGATGAGAAATAAAGTGTAGACTCAAAACCTTATTGGTGATCAACATCATAAGGTTCAAACCATAAAAAACCAAAAGTTGTTACAGACACTTATTTATATTCAACAGTCGATCAGAATGATGTGAATGAATATTTGGAGCATCCAGAATAGGTTCAAGCAATGAATAAAGAACTTGATATGATAGAAAATAATGATACTTGGGAACTCATACACGAATTGGATAATTAAAATGACATTGGTATAAAATGGGGTTTCCGGAACAAGATGAATGAAGAAGGATAAGTGATAAGAAACAAGGAAATATTAGTGTGAAAAGGTTACTCACAAATTGAAATTGTTGATTTTGACGAGACTTTTTCTCTGGTGAATGGTTAGAAACAACCCAAATCCTTCTTTCTATTTCTACATAATGAGGTTACAATATCGTTCATATGTATGTTAGATCCACATTCTTAAATGGTGATCTTGACCAAGAAGTTTACATTGAACAACCTTGTAGATTGTTGTTGGGAAAGATAAAACTCATGTGTGTAGATTGAAGAATGCCTTGTGTGTACTTAAATAAAATCTGAGGGAATGGTACTTATAATTGGATACTTTCTTATTAAATATAATGTTTAAGAAAGGAAGAGTTGATAGAAATTTTTACATCAAATAATTTCATGAATTTTTTCTCATCATAATTGTTTATGTCAATGACATTATCTTTGATGGTAATAATGAAAGATCATGTGAAAGACATTCTGAAGAGATGAAATTGTTTTTTGAAATTTCCATTCTAGGAGAAATGAAATACGTTCTTAGGTTTAAATTTTTATAGAAGAATAAACATATTTTTATTTCACAAGAAATGTATTCTAAGGAACTTCTTAAGAAGTTTGGAATGGAAAATTAGAAACCAGTTTCTACACCGATTTTAGTGGGAATTAAGTTGTCTAAATATTGTGCAGAAAATGAAGTTGATCAGAAAGAGCTTAGAAAGCATACTGGATATTTTTTATTTTTGACAGCCTCAAGACCTGTGTTTAAATATGAAAAAAATTGTCTATGATGGAAACCGTTGGTAAGTCAGAACCATCAAAAGATAAAGCTATAGATCATCAGTTGAGTTTTGATTCTAATATAATGTTATAACATAAATATGATCATTAAAAGCCTGATAATCATAGAAAAAAATGAAAAAAATGGAGAACTATTTTGGAATAATCATCAAAATATGTTGATCAGCTTTTAACTGAAATTTAATGACTGGAATAAGTAGTGAATTACAATAAACAACCCATGAAAGCACAAAATATGATGTAGAACTAAAGCTCAAAATTTAAGAACAAGAAAAGGCCATCAATGAAATTACCTTTAGACTATAGGATAAGTGAAATACTGTTGAGGGACTCAAAGAAGAAGTTGTTACTCTTTGGAGTAAACTCAAAAGTGAATCAAACTTAGAATAGGAAAATAAGAAAATACAGTTTGGAAAATTCTCAGATGTTCAGTTACTGGAGAGAGCTAAGCATGGTTCTGATGGTGTTGAAAATATTTTGAATGATCAAATACCTGTATGCATGGGAAAAAGTGTAATCTATTGTGATGTTGAAATATCAAATGCAGTAAATATAATGGGTCAAAATAAAGGTAAACTATAAGTTGGACATGTTGAAAAGTCAAGTGAAGTGGTGAAAAAGAAACCCTCAATTAAAACTTAAAGGAGAACTGAAAACTATCCTCAGGAATACAGAAATTATAGGTAGTTAAAATACCTTCTTAATGAAGGATACATGAGTAGGAATAGAAATGAGAAGACATTTCCACTTATGAAGTTTCAATTATGTGGTTATCTGGGTCTTACCATGTCATACTGTAAATATGTAAAGAGTTATTTGAATGGGGATGATCTAGGAAGTCAAAAGAGGAGAAAAAATTCATATCTTAGTTCTTATAGAAGAAATAATTTCTATGGATATTTTTCTCATTGTTGTAAGCTTGTCCATAAAGCTGTTTATTTCAGGAAGAGGGAATACATGAACTATTCATACAAAACATAGAGACATGTCAATTCTCATAAACCAAATGGTGTTTCTCTTACAAAAATGTTTACTCATATGGAAGAAGAGTGTGAGTATGAAGAACCATCCCCCATCGAAGATAGATATGAATGTCCATCTTTATCCTTCACTCAATATAATATTTCATAGAAGGAAAAGAAAAAAATTGAAAATTACATCCTTACAGATGTATCTCTTAATGATAAAAAGAGAAATAACACCTAGATCCTTGGTAGTGGTTGTTCATCCCACATGACGGGTAATACTAAAATATTATCAAATTTTATTAAAATGGCCAATAGAATGGTAAGGTTCGGTAATGATGGTGTGTGAAGATCAAGCAGTGGAAGTACTGAACTAGCTAATAGTGATTTGAAGAAAACTAAAGTTCTTTAAGTGGATGGTTTACGTCACAATATCCTTAATGTGAGTCAACTCTATGACTCAGGACTAATAATGAATTTCAATCAAAATGGTTTCACTATAAAGGGAAAGACTAGGAATTCTATCATGAATATCTATAGAATAGATGACAACTTATATCAGGTTGACAGTAAAGATAACATTTTATATCTAACAGTTGAAGAAGAGACCAACATGTGGCATTGAAGGTTGGGGCACATTAATCAACAAGACATGGAAAAGATATCCAAGATGAAGATAGTCATGAACATTCCCAATCTGAACAATGAATGGGAAAATACTTGTGATGTTTTCATACTAGAGAAGTTTGTCTGAAGTTGTTATCATACAAAGAAGAAAAGGGAATCAATTCATATCCATCACATTAATTTAAATATATGTGGTCTGATAAATGTTGTTGGAACAAATGGAAAAGGGTACATTGTTCATTTAATTTATGATTATAGTATAATGGATCGTGTGATGGTTGTGCACAAGAAACGACAAGTTCTTGATTACATGAAAGCTTATCACTGAACCACTGATAATGATACTGGATGGACAATCAAAGTCCTGAGGTCCGAAAATGGTGGGAAATACACAACAATTGAGAATAAAAATATCATGGAGAAGAATGGAATACAACATGAGGTGGATATTGTGATAACCCAACAACAAAATGGTGTTTTAGAGTGTAGGAATAAACATGTGAACAAAATGGGTATAACTAAGCTGATTGAGGGTAATATCCCTCCAAATTATTGGAAATAGTCTTTTCATGATGTGGTGTATGTTCAAAATTAAACAAGGATTTATATGGGTGAAACCAATAAACCATATGAGTTTTGGGATGGAAGAAATCCCAATTTGAAGTATTTTTGGGTTTTCGGAAGTAAATGTTTTATCAGAAGCAATTATGGGAATCAAGGAAAGTATGGTGATTCGGTAGAATAATTAATATTCCTCAGATATTCATTGAATATAAAATCATACAAATGTTTCAATAAGAATCTCAAAAAAATTGTGTAAAGTATTGATGATAAGATAATTGAAGATAAGACCACAAATACCATGAGGGGGTCTTATGCAGATGTGATTGAAGATGTAGAAGATAGTCGACATGGAACATATTCAAATGAAAATGTAGAGGAAGGAGTGAAAAACATTGAGAGGTCACAACAAGATGTTGATTTCAAAGAAGAATCAGAAGATGAAACTATGGCTGAAGAAAATTCTTCTAAACCTCACAGGAGAAATTGAAGAGCATAAATTGATCAATCCTACATCATTGGGGATTGGGAAACACCCACACAAAAAGAAGAATGAAGAATAATACACAACATTCCTTCTTAAAAGTTGTGGAACCATCATTATTTGAATAATCTTCCAAGGATGAATCATGGGTTAAAGCCTTGAATGAATAGTTGAATAAAATAGACAATAACTAAACATGGGTTATAATTAAGATACCGGAAAACCACAATTCTATTGGCATGAAGTAGATTTTTTAAAATAAATTTGACGATCATGAAAATTTTATTAGAAATAAGGAATCGCTGGTGTGTAAAGGCTACTCATAGATTGAAGGTGTTGATGTTGAAGAAACATTTTCTTCGGTGGCTAGACTAGAGTCAATCAGACTTTTTCTTTCCATGAAAATTTAAAGAGAATACAAAGTGTATCAAATATATGTTAAAATATCTTTATTTAATGGTTCTCTTGATGAATAAGTCTACATAGAACAACCAGTGGTTTTTCTACTTGGAAATGATGAAATGAAGGTTTGCAGACTAAAGAAGGAGATCTTTGGTTTGAAGTAGGAAACACGAGTGTAGTAATCCTGATTGGACTCCTATCTAAAGAAGATATAATTTAAAAGAGTAGGAGTGGATCATAATATCTATATGAACAATTAACAGAAATATCAGTTCATGGTGTTGCTGTACGTAGATGATATTATATTTTCTGGCAGCAGGAAGGGATCAGTGGATAAATATTCCAATCACATGAAATCAAAACTTGAAATGTCTATGATTGGTGAAATCACATATTTCTTAGGAATTCATGTGATTTAGAGGAAATACTAAACATTTATTTCATAGGAAAAATTATGAAATAGAATTACTAAATAAATTCAATATCTATAACTCGAAACCAATTTTGACTATCATTACGTTTGGAATTAAATGTGGAAAGCATGAGGATGGGACTTCTGTAGATACCACAATGTACATGAGAATCATTCGAAGCTTATTGTACCTGACATCGACATGACCAGATATAGTCTTACCAACATGTTTAACAGACCACTTTAAGATTAATACAAATGAAGAACATATGGAGGCAGTGAAAAGAATCATGAGTCATGTTCAAGGCACTCACAATTATGGTTTATAATTTCCTATAGGAAGAGACAGACAACCTTTAACATTTTCTGATACTGACTGGGATGGAGATATTGTTTATAAGAATTACAAAAGTGGTGAAGAAATCTTTATTGGTAATAAATTTTTAGGATGGTTGAGTAATAAATATGAAATAACTTCTCTCAGTACTTCTGAAGGTCAATTTATCTCCGCTACAATGGCTTTTACTCATCTACATTTGATAAAGTAACAACTAATTGATATTGGTGATGATGTGAAACAACCGATGGTGATTCACTGTGATAAAAATAGTGAAATTGTTCTTAAAAAGGATCATGTTTATCATTCTCATGAGAAACATATTGAAATAAAATATCACTTCATTAAATAAAAAGTTTAACAAGGCGTGATTAAAATGGATAATGTTGGAACTAATGATAAAGTGGCTGAAATTATGACCAAGCCACTGGTAGTGGTTGTGTTTGAGAAACATCATTTGAACCTCTGTGTTCAACCACATTCTGGGTAATATGGAGGTCATGATGCTCCCCTATCCCCAATTTAATTAATTATTTTATCTGTTTGTGGAAGTGATGTAGTTTTATGGGGGGGATATGATCTAGGGGGAGTATGTTCGGAGGTCTACAATGTATAAATATCAGTCTTTGGGATTATTTACAATGGGAGAGAATGGATAAAGTCAATGTAGAAATGTGTAATATGATGTAGAATAATTTTTAAATGTGGAGAATTATGGAATAAAATATGGAAATGTGGAGAATGATGGATAAATTAAAAAAATTTACAATGAGGAAGATTGATGAGTTACAAATGGGAAAATGAAGGGAGAAAATGAGAATGGAGAAAACACTTCAGTGTTATGAGGAAACAATTAAGCATTCTAAAACACAAGAACCCAACTCATGAATCCCCTCTTATTTTCTACACTGAGCATTGCTCATGTATGATTAGTGTGTTGGATAGGTTGTTTCTTGCATATCAGGTTTTGTTTGTGGTTGGTGCTTTAGTGAATTTATCTATAGATTGCCAACAAACCCAAAGGGAGAGATTTTTGGAACCAAGGTTGTTCATTGCTAGAAAGGGATTATGGTTTGTATTTTTTGTCAATCCTCAACATGGAAGATCAGGGATTACATGTAATATCATGGATTTTGAAAGGAAATGGATCTTTTAATTCAAGCTGATAATAGTGTTGAAGGTGGCATTGTTTCCCATTCTGTGGCCCATAGGATATTGTTGGCAACTATCTCTAACTATAATGGTTTTAATTATCACAAATCATGTCACATATTATTACATATATCATACCTCATTATCAAAAATCATGTCTTAATCACAAGTCACATATCTTACCTCATATCTTAAATCATGTCAGATCCTAAGTCATGTCAAAATTTATCTATTATATGAGATCATTTTAATAATATAACTAATTATGATTGTTTAAGTCTAAAAAATATTATAACTGATATCTATGTATAACTATGGGTATTACCACATTCTTACATTGTTGTACTGTAAGACAAATAGAACACCTAAAATTTTCTAAGTATGAGTAACTAGCACCGATAGAAGAAATGAGACATTGACAGATGAGTCACCGACTGATGTCTCGCCAATAAGACGAATCACCGACTGATGTCTCATCGATAGATGACTCACTAATAGAAGAATCACCAACCGATGACTCACCAACTAACAAATCACCAACTAATCACTCACCGACTGATGAATCACCAACAGAAGAGTCACCGACTAATGACTCGCTAACAGGACGACTCACCGATAGGCTGTTTAAATTTTAATTTATTAAAATTACTTCTAATGGTCATATTTGAGTCATTTAATGATACTAACATATTTAATAATAATTTGTAGGACTTTTACTAGACAATATGAGGTACGATGTACCTATTCACATGGAAAGATCATGCACTCTTTCAGCCCTCAATAATAAAAGATGTATGAAGATAGAAGTAGTAAGAAGAGTAGTGTACCCGCTTGAGATACATATAGAAGAACATATGTGACTCTCATGCACCTAATGTAAACTCAAGAACAAAAGGAATAACACATGAGGAATAACAATCAAGTTGTACATCGAATTGACAAACTACTTTAGCAAATCATAGAAGGAGAAGAATATACCTGCATGACCATACATGTACTTGGAAGCTAGAATACGACACTCTTTTTTAGATGAAACTTCCAGAGGAGGACTCAAACCTCATCTCAGCTATATCTAAAGAGTCCAGAGTGGCATCTCAAGACACACAAAACCATCCAAATCCATTCTCAAATTTATTTACTCTGTTGTGTTCATTTTTACAAACTTTTTTGTAGTGTGTTTATCTACCTGTAAATCACACACTTTATACTATATCAAACTAAATTATATAAGATATAATTCCACTAATACCTTCTTACAGATTTTTTACTCCCATGAATAATTGTGGAAGAGGTTCTTGTGTGACCTGGTAGTTTGTACCCACAAAGAACTGTGGTAGAGGTATTTTGACCTGGACAACTTTTTTGCTGTTGTGAATCCCGATCTAGGGTGTGGATCAAACTTTCTATTAATTTAAACTTCTTGGTGGTAGGTGATCACCAAAGTGGATAGGATTAGGTCTCTTCTTGATATTGAACCTCTTGTTTCATTTATGTTGTGTTTCTACTTTTAGTTTTACTCTACTTTATCACATATTTCATAAAACTAAATTGGAATTTGATAGTTAGTCATAAAAAGTGTTTATAACAATATTGAATCATTAGGGTAGTTCTAAAAGTTTTATTAATTATCAAATTGATATAACTGGGAGCTAATCAACCTTTGAGAAATAAATGGAATAGTTAATCTCTTATAAATCCACTATTGTCTAACTAGTCAATTGAATTTTAAATTTTGTGAAATTTCAAATAAGACTTTTAAAAAAAATCTTTTATAGAAACTAAATTCACCACCACTTGAGTTTCATACTCTGACCAACATTTGGTATCAGGGGAGTTTCTAAAATCCATTTTTTCAAAATTTAAAATTATCAATATGTTTAAACTAGTTTTCAACTATGATTTTAGTTGTGTTTTAAATATATCTAAATTTATATTAGCTCTAATTTTTTAGTTCTTTAAAAATATACACTTTAGTATTTTAGTATGTATAATAGATTGGATGGTTCTATTACCAATAGACTACCATTATTTAATGTATCAAATTATTCACAATGGAAAATTAAAATGAAAATGTACTTAGAAATTATGGGTTTTGAGATTTGGCCTTCCATTATATATGAATATAAGATATATTATATTGACAGGAACACTTGGGATGATCCAAATAATACTATTTATAATAAAAACTTAAAACCCATGAATTCCTTATAATATTCTCTAGGATATGAAGAATTTAACAAAATTTATGCATGTAAAACAGCCCATGGAATTTGGGATACTTTTTCTTTTTCACATGAAAGAACCTATAGTGATAAGGAAATGAGACTTAACACATATAATATTAAATATGATAACTTTAAAATTAATCTTTATGAGCCTATTTCTGAAATATATCTCAGTTTTAAGGAAATTGTGAACACTATGATCTCTCTGGGAAGATATGTTATATCCAATAAATTTTTTTTGAGAATACTCAGATGTTTACAAGATACATGGAGAGGGACCTCTGTCTCAATTATAGAATCTTGTGATATTATAAAACTACTAGTAAAGTAGATGATATGAAATTTGATGATGTATGTGGAAGAGTTAAAAGTAAACAAGGAAGAGGATAAACCTAAGAGAAAATCTGTATCCTTCGAGACTACTACCTCTAAAAATAAGGAAAAAAGAGAAGGTGCTAGCCTCTATTGAAAGATCCAGTTTTGATGAGTCATTATCATATAGTGATGAAGATATGGCTCAGTTGTACATAAGATTCAATAAATTCAATAGGAATAATAAGTTTTTTAGGAATCACAATTAAAAAGGAAGATATGATAATAAAGGAAACTAGAAAAAGGACAGGAAAATAAATGAAAAATCAGAGGAGATTGTCTGCTATGAATGTAAGAGAATAGGATGTGTCAAAGAAAACTTTACAAAGTTAAAATACAAAAATATGTATAAAAACAAAGACAAGAAGTTTAAGAAAGCTATGATGGCCACCTGGAGTGCCTCTAAGGATAGATCTAGTGATCAGCGTCATCTCATGATGAGAGAGGTGACATGTCAAATATGTGTTTTATGAAAAACAAATTTGAGGTAACCTTATATTCTCCTATACATAATTCATACTATTCTGGTGATGAAAGTGATTTTGAAAATATGAAATGTGATGAACTATTTGAATACTATAACATGCTCGAAGATACATGAAATGAATATGGAAGATAAATATAAATCTTTAAAGAAAAAACATGCTCTCATTGTAAATATTAAGTCTAAACTTACTTTTGAAAATGAAAATAATGCTCAAATGCTCAAAGATAAAAATGAACTAAAAATGTTTAATGATAAATTGAATAATGATCTAGAAAATTTTACCTATTGGAAAAAATAATCTTACTCTAATTATTGATAAACAGATAGATCCTAAGTACACTTATAGTATTGGATATCAGCATGGACAAAGAAAACTATATAAAACACATTTTGTAACTAAATTAGGAAAATCTGTTTTTCTACCTAAAAAACAAAATTCTCCTGCTAGTTCTTATTCTAGAAAATATTTTACTACCTATAAATTTTCTGGACCACACTACTGGAAATGGGGTTTATCCCCATGCATCTATTCCCATGGTTCAAAGAAATGTGGGGGTAGATTGTTTTTAATTGTCTATACGCACGGTTTTATTAAAACTGTAGGTATTCAACCCCTATGTATCAGGCTCCATCGCGCTCCCCCCACTTCAACCCTACCTCCCCAATGTCTAAATCCCATTCCTATCCTCCCCTCCCCGACCACCACCTCCTGGACATCCGACCTCCACCTCCCTGCTCTATCCTCCCCTATCTGACCTCCACCTCCTGGCCATCCAACCTCCACCTCTCGGCCATCTCATCCCCTCCCCAGCCTCTGCCTCCTGGCTCCGCCCCCACTCCTGACCAGGACCTCCTGAACATCGCCTCCACCTCAACATCCTAGACTTCACCACGCTACCCCCATCTATGCCGACGTCCCATCTCCCCCCTCTCACCTCCGCCTCAAAAGGCAGTTCATCACTTTTCTATTTTTCTACCCAGTATTCTTTGGAATTCCCTTATTTAACATGAAAAGAACCGTTCAATATAAAATTTTCCAATATATGAATTAGAAATAAATCTTTAGTATTGGCACGAGTTACTGTTATATATACAAAGAGAGTTTTCCTTTTCTAGATTACATGTATAGATCAACCCATTTGTAGGATTTTTCATTTTGAGGTAATCCTTATGTATAGGATCCAATATAAACATTACTAATTTTTCCTCATCTAAAATTTATTATGCATCAACATGGAAGATATTATGTATATCAGGTTAATGTTTTTCATTTACTTTCCCCGTTTTATTTAAACATAAATCATGGAGAAATACTTGTGTTTATGACATGATTTATTCCTGTAACTTCTATAATAACCAATGTGCTCAATTTCTAGACTTAATTTTCCAAAAAAATTCAATTACATATCTTACAATTCTCTAACCTTATCCACAAATATTCAAAGTTATCTTCCCTAAATAATTTATAGACTTACACTTCAAAAAAACTTCTATACTTAACTTCAAAACATCTAGTTAACAAAAACTTATTCTCAGAACATCTTGGTTCTCTAATTCTATAACATACTACATCCAGAATGTACAACCTTTATATCCACTATCAATTTACTTTTATAATATCATGATTTACATTTTTAACAACATCACTTCTAGAATATCTCCAACCCCACTTCCAAAACACTTTTCATAACTTCTCATTCTTCATCTTATCTTCCTAAATAACTTCCAAAAAATCTCAAAAACACCAATTTGTGACTTCTATTATCAAACTAAATTATTTATTAGAAAACATAACACATATTTTAAAAAAATCCAACATAAAACCACCCGGTTGATACTTTATCTCCCTTTAGATTTTGATGATAATACTACTATAAATCTTACACCAACTTTTAACTATTAATTATTAAAATGAATACATATTTATGGAGTATTATTTTAACACCCATTTTTTTAAATATAATGAAAATGGACTTTTAATACATATTTTTATTTTCATTCTCCCCCCTTTATTTGATAATTACAATGGGTTACCTTATTAGCTATACTCCCCCGTCATCCATACAATACATGTTGTATATTTTTAATGGTCTCCACTATATCCTTGTTGGTACATTATTATTCTCCTAAAATTTTAAAATCCATATTTAGAAAATTTTTTCTCTCCCTTTCTTATTAAAATCATTTACAACCCATTTGATATTGAGCTCTTTCAACCAATTCCTCAAACTCCATCTCATGAAAATTTGGATCCATTTACCATATTAAATCCTTTAGGTTATCTTTAAAAAATGTGTTGATTAAACCTTTGGATATTTTACCACTGTCAATTCCACTTGTTAGTTAAAAATAATTCCTAAATTTTATTTTCTAGGATTTTAATCGTTTCCCCTCTTCAGCTATGTTTTACTAAAATATTTTAAGAAATTTAATTTACTAAATTTCATTGAGTTATTGTTGAATACTTTAATCCTAATAATTATAACCTTGATATAGTCAATAACATCAAAGTTTTGAATGCGACTCACTTACTTATATAAACATGTATAACTTGAGATTTTTCTTTTTTCTACACATCCTGTAATCTCAATCATAATTTCACAAAACCATTAGAAAATAAACAATAAAGTACTATGTGTGTGAGTCACACCACACGTTTAACTAATTGATATCAATTTTTTATGATGGACTTATGATAGAACTTGATATCCATGAACCTTCCTTTCCTCACATGGATTTCCTTTTTATGGATAAAAATAAACTTTTAATGAGTCCCCATCCCCAAATCCCCCTAAATTCATTTAGTTATTTACACTAATTATATACATAATACATTAAACATTGTAACTATTTTTTGGTTATGAAACGTTACTTCCTAAAAATTTTGGTATCTTAGAAAAAACAATAACCTAACACCACATTATTAGTACACGAGAAAATAAACATAAATTCCACGAAAGTTATTATTAATTATATGTATTCTATTATATTAATTTTAGTAGCCTTATAACAATTTACAAATGAAATGATATCATTTATCAATTACCATATTTCACTTAACACAACTAAAAAATTTATATGAGGCTTTGAAACAACTTTAATTTTCTATGAGGCTCTACATAATTTGAGCCTCTTCATCACAAGATGAAATTCCAAATCTAGCATACAAATCTAAAGTGGATTCTCAACACCATTTATTGATTCATATAAGGCCATGATACCATTTTATATTTTTATACCAATTAATATATCTAATAAATATGAAACCACTTATTGAATCTATCTCCTCTTATCATAATCACATCCCTCTTAAATTTTAATCACTTCAAACAACACCTAAAAAATATCATAACACATTGGGAGAGGGATCCTTCCCATCCATCCCCAAGTTATGGATTTTGTTTTGTATTAGTAAACCAACCCTTTGTATACAACTATTTTCCCAAGCTTAGATTACTGTGTTTCAAAAATGTTATTTTTTTACTAGTTGAGGCAATCATTTACCCCTATATATAGATTACCTCTCATTATTACCCTTAATATGAACCAATTATAATTATCACATTATAACCACTACATCTCTAATGTCTATGATGGAAAATGATCATATTATGGACGATGTAATGTTCTGAATTTCTAATAATAATTTATTTATTTTTTATGAAATATCACACATATAATTTATTCAATGGTAAATTCCCATATAAAAAGTATGGGTCATTACAGCCATGATGTAGACATGGAATTTGATGGATCTTCATTATTAATTTTTCTTAAACTTATCTTGAATTCACTTATTACCCATCAATGGGTATGATTCCAGTAAATAAAACATAATAATTTCATTCAATAACCCTGAATAGATTTTATTCATTAACAATTTCATAATAATAAAACACTAAAAATGTTTTTTAAACACTGAACTATTGTAATGAATAATGGATTTCCTCCCATGTGTATAATGCCTCTATATATATAAAGGAGTATTTTACATAGAAATTTTCTTTTTTATTCCCCATCAATGACCACTTGGGAGTGTCTTTTTTAACATTTTCCTTTAGTTTACATCTCAAGGTAGACATTTTTTCCTTTTTTCCTACTTATTCAATAATGGACTCCTATTGGCATTAAATATGTTTTTCTAGCTAGTAATATTCTTTTATTATTTTAATAATAATATTTATTGTAATGATTTTTTTTAATATGATATACATTGTTGATTGAATGATATTTTTTTTCTTGTTATAGAATTGATAGAAGCTGGATGTATCGTACCGATCAGATTTCAACCGAGTTTGAAAATAATTTTGATATTTTTTTAGATTTTTCATTTTACAATGTGTTAGATGGAGGTTTTATATAATGTCCCAGCTATAATTGTGTTGGAAGACCATGGTTAAGACGAGAAGAAGTTAGATACCATTTAACGAAATTTGGATTTTAAGCAAACTATAATTTTTGGTTTCACCATGGAGAGATGAGTCAATCTTCGACTGTTCATAAATGAAATGAACGAAGTGACATGGAGAATTTGATATTTGATTAGTTTCCATATGTGCATCATTTTGAGATAGATAGAATGTTGGTGCAAGAAGACAATGATATCAGTACACATGAGGAAAATATTGAAGATGATGATGTTGAGAGAGTTAAAAATTTATTAGATGATGCCATAACACCAGTATATCAAGACTGTAATAAAATGATGAAGTTGGAATTTTTTATGCGGTTATATCATGGGAAAACCATTTATGGGATTTCTAATACCTCCATTGATTATATTCTTACTTTTTTTGAAGGACTTTCTTCCTGATGGTGCAGATATTCCCTCAAATCATTACATGGAATGGAAGTTAATTAAGCAAGTTGGATTTGCTAATATTAAAGTCCATGCTTGTTGAAAATATTGCATTTTATGTTTTCGAGGAAACAGCTGACCGTAATGACTGTAAAGAATGTGGTATATCTTGATGGAAGACAAATGCAGATGAAACACCATCTCGTGTGCCACATAAAATCAAGTGGCACTTTATATTGATTCCCAGAATTCAAAATCTATTCATGTCTCCAGAAATCTCATTCAATATGCGATGGCATGATGTTGAGAAAATTAAAGGCAATGAGGACATGGTCCATCCTGCAGATGGATTAGCATGGCGTACATTTGATGCACAACATCCAGATTTTGTAGCCGAGGTGTGTAATGTCAGATTGGGCCTATCATGTGATGGTTTTAATCCGTTTGGTCAGATGCTTACTGCTCATAGCCTGCAGATGGTTTTTATTCATGTTTATAATCTAGCTCCATGGATGTGTATGATAAAACCTATCACTTTCTTGAATATACTGATATTTGGACCTTCGTATCCGGGTAATGATATAGATTTCTACTTGTAGCCTTTATTAAAATAGTTGAAACAACATTGGGATTTAGGTTTGTAGACATTTAATTCTTCTTCAATGAATACATTTCAGATGCTTGATGCCCTTCTATGGAACATAAATGATTTCCCTTCCTATGCAATGATGTCTAGGTGGACCACGAAGGGAAAACTATCATGTCCCGTTTTTATGAATAATACATGATCGGGAAATCTTAAATATCGTCGTAGTTTTATTTTCATGGGGCATCACCAATTATTTCAAATGGATCATCAATACAGGAAGAATTAGCAGAGGTTTGATAATAATGTAGACACTGAAAAACCACCTCAATGTATGCCAGGAAGTGATATGCTTAATGAATTGAAATATTTTATCTTTTCATTAGGGAAAGGTCGGTTGATGTATCGAAAGTGGAAGAATGATGATACTGAAGTCACTTACAATTGGAAAAATAGAAGTATTTTATTGTGTTTTCATATTGGTATACTTATTTGTTACGTCATTGTTTAGTGTTAATGCATATTGAGAAAAATATATGTGAAATTTTGCTTTCAATTCTTTTGAATATTAAGGGGAAGACAAAAGATGACTTCTGATCTCGTCAGGATTTATTGGATTGGGGTATTTGACCAGAAGTACATCATGTTTTTATCGGTGAAAACAAATGGAAAGTTCCATGAGCTTCTTATGTGATGACACCGACAGAGAAAGATCAATATATGGCAATATTGGAGAATATCAAGGTTCCAGATGGCTATTCCAGCAACATATCTAAACGTGTCAACATAAGAAATTTGAAATTGAAATCCCTAAAAATTCATGATTATTACATCCTTCTTCGTGAATTGATTCCAATAGAAATATGGCATTTTCAATCCAATAATGTAAGGGTGGAAGTGATTCAGTTGTAACATGTTTTTAGAGACCTTTGTGCTAAATGTTTATCCAAATCATTATTGATAAAAATGCAGCAAGAGGCACTGTTAATTCTGTGTGAGTTGGAAAAAAATTCCACCATCCTTTTTCACTTTCATGCTGCATTTAACAGTTCATCTTCCAACGGAGACACTTCTTGGGGGACCAGTCACTTTTTAGTGGATGTATCCCATTGAAATTAATATGTGCACAATGATATCATATCTCTGAAATAGGAATTATCCTAAAGGTTCCATGTAACACCCCAAGCTTCCACGGTACGTTTCACTTCGAATAATGCAATAGCGTGTGTTGTACGCAACCTCGAGCTCTAACACACACCACAACGAATTAAACTAGCCGTTGTGAATAGTAATACCTACTTTTTAAAATTTTATAAATTTTATTTATCAAAATGGACTTCATTTTTGGATTCGGAATATCGAAATTAGCCTATGTTGAATTTTTTGTATTTTTCTGAGAACTTCTATTTTTTATGAATAGTGAAAAATACTTAAAAACAACTTTTTTAATAAAAATAATTTATAGTGATAAATTATACTATTTAGTGGTTTTAAAGTATAATTAGAATATATTTTTACCATTTTATCCAATGGTGGTCATTAGAAATAATTTAACATTGAAATTGGACATAAACAATTGCCAATCTTTTGATATAAATTGTTTCTTAAAAACACGCTATTTGTTGTAACAGCGGGAATTAATTATAAAATTAATTAATGCAACTTATATGTTTGGAATTTTGTAAAATAGAAATAATTTTTGAATTCGGAATATCAATTATAGCTTAGGGTGAAATTTTGGCCTTATTCTGAAAAACTTCAATTTTTGGTGAATAGTGAAACCACTAAGTGGTTGTTAAAAACTGATTTTTCGTTAAAATGAAATATTACCACTTCTGTGATTTGATTTTAAAAAATCCTACATACATGGTTGTAATTAAGAAGAAAAATGTGGTTCGATGAGATTAAAATAATTTATTGGTGAATAGTAACTTTTAAGTTCTTAATCGCGATTAGAGGTAATTAGTGTAGTTTAAGGTAAAAATAATGTTTTAATAATATGAGATGAGCTTGACACTTGTCCTAATCCTATTGGATGAGTCATGGCCGACCAAGACAACCCATGGGTAAACTTGGGGACCCCATGGAGCCACTTTGGTTGGAAAATGACATTAATATATATTTATTTAATGTTAAAATTAAATTGACACAAACATGCGTTGTTTTACTAAAACAGTTTTTAAGTGGGGTTACACAAGTCCAAATTGTGACTATAAATATTCATTAGAAATCAAAAACGATTTCCTACAACATAGTATTTTTTTATAATTTTTAGACATTAAATAAATTAAATTATTTATAACATCATTATGATGCAGCGATGACCTCATTATTTAACGATTTTAATAAAATGAAAAGATAATGTAAAATCCAAGGCTTACACTTGTCCAAAGACTATTGGATGGGTAGATTCCGAACCCTTATCACCTTATCCACTAATTATATAAGTGTGGGACCTTTATAATCCGAAAATCTTGTATAATAATGTAACATTTCAATCTTTCCAAAAGAGCCCCTCCTCTCCACTTCTAAAAGGCCCCCACCTATCCCACCTCATTTACACTTTCAAGCCATTTGGCTCGGCCAACCTCTGCCCAAATACTCTCCCAACTTCCCCCTCTTACTCCTAGAAGCCTCACTTTGGGCAGAACTCTTCCCAAGGAAGCCTTTGGCTCAAATCAAAAAGAGTTACCCGATTTTGAGGTAATGTCTTCTCTAATGTTGTTTTGTTTTATTTTTCTACTCCAACCCCCTAAAATCTTTTTATTCATTTCTTTTGTAACAACACCAGTATCCTCAATATACTAGGATGTTGTTATAAGAAGGATTCGAGCTACACTTACACACACCTACATCTAATGGTTAAAGAACATACGGTTTCTGTGGATGGCGAATTTCTGCCTCACGAAACGATGATTGTTCAACACTCATATAACACCTTCAAAGGTGGACATTAAGATGTCACTATATTTATATATGATATAAAATATGTTTATGTTTTACTTATGCTTATGTATTTCTCATTTATGGCATACTTTATGATTTCCATTATGGGTAAAACGCGATAATTTCATTTTAGGAAGTGCGGACTACCGCCCCCTCAAAGTGATTTGAATCGTTAATGCCATATGTGGGATGTATAAAGGATGGATTAAATGGTATTATACACTATATTATACTTTAATTATATTATAAATTTATATCATTATGATTTCATTCCATTAAATACGAAATAGAAATGAAAGTAGCGTTCATGCGTACGTACGACTTACCGTCTCCATGAACGGTGCATTTCATTTCTTACCTCTAAATGTTACGTGACATTATGAATGAATGTATATACTGTATATATATGATATATATGATATCTACATCATGAATATAATTCTGGATATAATGGATATTTCACCACATGAACAACTTGTAATTATAAGAAGTTTATTTTTGACTCAAGTACCAAAGATCGACAAAACGACCGTTATTAACTTAAATAATTAAATAATGTTCATAACATGGTAATAAGTGATATAAATGGAATAATGAACATGAAAAAGGTTCTTAAGTAAATATAAATTAACTCTAGTTTATTATTCAGGAGTTTAAAGAACGGTCGAGTCAGGACAAGACGCAAGGTAAGGGAATTTCTTAACCCAACTTCCATTCTTTGGGTTAATCTCCTACATTCAAATTATGTCATGATATTATTATGTCCTATTTTGTATATTTACTTTCTATATGTGTACCTATAGTGAATACACATAATAGAACTCTTTTATTTTAAAAATGATCTTTTTAAGGACTTCGTCTCAATCTCCATTCATTGAGGCATATTTGGTTTTATACACAACTTTCTTTTATACGGTGTATAAACCCCTTTGACTTTTATGTTTATTCAAAAGGAATCTTTTTTTATATGAAGCATTTTACTAAACGACAAAAAGGGAATGTTTTTCTTTCCCTACATATGCGGTGACAACGAATTCTCCACCGTCGTGACCATTATTTGAGTTTCAACTTCCTCTACAAGACATCACTTTTTTTTAATGAAAAATAAAAACAAAGATTTAACTTTCTTTTATTTTGGTATTGAAAATTGTTTTGAAAGCGTTTTTATTATATCAATGTGTTTTATTGATATCTTGTGACTGAAATGTGGAAATTTTATGTTTCCTTTATGCATGTTTTATGTGATATGATTATGTTATGGTTTCTGATATGTTTAAACCTATTCATATGAGGAATGTATTGGACTTAATAAGTGACGGGTGGAGCCCGATATAGCTCCTCGATGCATCGGTAGGTATCATGAGACAACTAGACGTGGAATTTGCCGAGGCCCTTTCCCAATTTGATTTATGGTTTTGGCCGAGGCCTTAATCATTTTAGACGTCTTGGCCGAGGCCTTGACAAAATGTTTCAGAATGTCTGGCATTATACATTCCCTCATTATGAAAGTGGTTATTGATATTTCATGTGATTATTCAACCAGTAGAATATCCATGTGAAGAAGTGAATGGAATTATCTCATTTTACTTTTGCCATATTATGTTGATGTTCAAGTTTAAAAGGCTTTTGTTTTAGTTATACATTGCCTTAAATTTTTATGTTTATTTATGAAAGCTTCCGCAATATTGTTATCCTTACTGAGCAACTGAGCTCACCCCTTTCAATGTTTTAATATTTTCTAGGATGTGAAGAAGTATTTTATGAATGACCTGTAGGGATTGTGAGAAGAGGATATGAGTGTGAACTATGGAGACTTTGTTATTTTAGTTTTTCACTTTATGATGTAATGTAACGTTTACGAATGCATCTAGTGTTTCCAAGACTACTAAACTAATCGGTCTTTCAAGACATGATCTTTTTTGATCATGCCAATGTTACGAAGTAATGCACCGAATCTGGGTAGCTGGGGTCGGGGCGTTACAGTTGGTATCATAGGCAGTTTAGTGCTAACCTTGGAAGCTAGATGTTGATAAACTCTAATTAGAGCACATAGCCCAAAGATAGACTTTGAGGATTAGTATAGAAGAACTTCCTAGAATTTTGGTATTATAGAGATGTTATGAGTTTTCCGAGCAATACATCCCTGTCTGGATACGAGCAGGTAGAGGCGGCTTTGGCACAGATGTACCTAGGGGTAAAACCCGAAAACACCGCTTTGAGCTAGACTCGAACGGGAACTGGTGCACGACAACGGGCCTTGCTGCACTCTTGGTTACGACACTCCCGGGGGATATGCTTAGGATAATTCTCATTTTCTTTACAAACCACTATGAAAGGTTATGATTATATACTTCCTCAAAGGAAACATTTCTTTTTATGATTATGGATTATATCCATAAATAGTTCAATTTATGTAAAGTATTTTACAAATATGGAATTACGTATTTTATTTCATAAACTAATCTAGTTTATGCCATTGTTTAGAAATGGCACCTAGTGGAAGGAATGGAAACTGTATCAATGCACGCACTCCATGTAGGGATTTCCCTCCTGCTCAAGATAATTATGGTGGAGCTAGTGATACAACTGGTGCTGATCAGCTTCTCACCGTACTGGGACAACTCACGCAGGTTATGAATAATAACCTTACTCCTATGGAGCACCCTGATCCGCAACGTGGAGGATCAATGTTAGACCGCTTCATGAGGCAACAACCACCAACATTTAATGGGGGTACAAATCCGTTAGTAGCTGAGCAATGGATAAACTCCTTAGAGAAAATATTCCACGCCTTGGAGAGTAGCGAAAGGGAGAAGCTTATCATGGCAGTTTACCGCCTCACTGGAGATGCCGAACAGTGGTGGTCACTGATTCAAAACACTAAGGAAGATGATGACGTATCGAATATGGAATGGAGGGAGTTAAAAGAGCTTTTCTTAGAAAAATACTTTCCTCGTGACCATCGAGCAGATATGGAAAGGCAATTTCTGAGTCTGAGGCAGAAGGAGGATGAGAATGTCGCAAAGTATGAGGCTAACTTTACAAGTTTAGCGAGGCATGCTGCCGATTATATACGTAACCCAAGGAGTAAGATTGATCGTTTCTTTGATGGGTTAAAACCATTTCTCCATTGAGCTTTAGTATCACAATCCTTCTCATCATACGAAGATATTGTCTTGTGTGCTATCAAGATAGAAAAGGAATTCTCTAAGTCTTATGACAACAAAGTAAATCAAGAGAAGAAGAGAACGGTGGAACAAGAGACAGATAAAGGGAAAAAGGGAAAGAAGGATTTTCCATTATGTGATAATTGTGGGAAGAATCACCCTGGTACTTGCCTAAAAGGAATGGGAGTTTGTTATAAATGTGGAGAAAAGGGTCACCAGGATCGTGATTGCAAGGGAAAGAAAGAGGCTATCAAAGTTGAATGCTACAATTGTAGAGAAGTGGGTCATTATGAAAATGAATGTACTAAGCGTTAGGGAAACTTACCTCAGAAAAGGCCAAGGGATCAAGGCCAGGCTTATGTTGTTACTACAGATGAAGTTGAATAATTATTGTATTTGTGTTTTTGGACTCAAGAACTAGATTATGGTTATAAGAATAATGTGATATATGTAAGGATTGTACTGCAGTACATGTTGTTTTCAGTAAGGTTTTAATATGATGAAGGTAATTATATTTTTTTTAGTATGTGACAATAAGAGAAACTTTTCTTTGTTTGGGGAATCTGATGTTACAATTGATTTTGGAATTAAGAGACCTTTTAGAGAAAGTCTGGACAGAGGTATTTTGGGTAACTATAAAGGTTGGAGTGGATTAAGTTGATCTTTGGATAGTATTTTTTAAGGTTAAAAAATTTATGAAGATTATTTTTGGAATATTATAATACTATAGTTTTAGGAAAAGGACAACCTGAAGGGTGGGGAATAACCCGTCGCGTCGGATAAAGCTGCAGGAATCGAACACACAACCATAGTGCGACAAGCCTTTATTTCCTACCACTAACCTACATGAAGTCCCTGGTTATTACAAAATAGTTTTACTAATCTAAATGGCATGTGTTAATATTTGGAACCTTATACAATTAGGATAAAAAGAATATTTTTGAGTTCTGTAACCATTTGGAGTAAAAGATGGGTTTGTGGTAAAAATTTATTAACGAATGAAAGTATACATAACAAGTATGTATATTCCCTTACGTTCTTAGTAAATCTCCTAAATAAATTCCTCAACATTATAAAAGTTAACTTAAAACAAAAATGTTGTCGGTTAACTTTTCCAACTGGGGATTCAATGACCGTTTAACCAGTCACAAGTTTGTGATTTTCTTGTAGTTAAACTTTCTCCTAATCCTGTTTTCTATAACTCTCCATCAGACCTTGATGGTTTGTTTCTCCTCCATATCCATATTTTCATAGAATCCTAGAATGGGCTATATCGGGTGACCTTTGTACTTATCTTGCTTTCTTTTAATGTTATATATTTATTAACCTTATTTCCGATGTGGGTTTTCCTCAAAGGTATTTTCTCTTTTCAAAATTTTATTTTCGAAGAAAAATTTCAAATTGTGAGGACGCAATTTATTGAAGGAGGGGAGAATGTAACACCCCAAGCTTCCACGGTACGTTTCACTTCGAATAATGCAATAGCGTGTGTTGTACGCAACCTCGAGCTCTAACACACACCACAACGAATTAAACTAGCCGTTGTGAATAGTAATACCTACTTTTTGAAATTTTATAAATTTTATTTATCAAAATGGACTTCATTTTTGGATTCGTAATATCGAAATTAGCCTATGTTGAATTTTTGGTATTTTTCTGAGAACTTCTATTTTTTATGAATAGTGAAAAATACTTAAAAACAACTTTTTTAATAAAAATAATTTATAGTGATAAATTATACTATTTAGTGGTTTTAAAGTATAATTAGAATATATTTTTACCATTTTATCCAATGGTGGTCATTATAATTAATTTAACATTGAAATTGGACATAAACAATTGCCAATCTTTTGATATAAATTGTTTCTTAAAAACACGCTATTTGTTGTAACAGCGGGAATTAATTATAAAATTAATTAATGCAACTTAGATGTTTGGAATTTTGTAAAATAGACATCATTTTTGAATTCGGAATATCAATTATAGCTTAGGGTGAAATTTTGGCCTTATTCTGAAAAACTTCAATTTTTGGTGAATAGTGAAACCACTAAGTGGTTGTTAAAAACTAATTTTTCGTTAAAATGAAATATTACCACTTCTGTGATTTGATTTTCAAAAATCCGACATACATGGTTTTCATTAATAAGCAAAATGTGGTTCGATGAGATTAAAATAATTTTTTTGTGAATAGTAACTTTTAAGTTCTTAATCGCGATTAGAGGTAATTAGTGTAGTTTAAGGTAAAAATAATGTTTTAATAATATGAGATGAGCTTGACACTTGTCCTACTCCTATTGGATGAGTCATGGCCGACCAAGACAACCCATGGGGCAACTTGGGGACCCCATTGGGCCACTTTGGTTGGAAAATGACATTAATATATATTTATTTAATGTTAAAATTAAATTGACACAAACATGAGTTGTTTTACTAAAACAGTTTTTAAGTGGGGTTAAACAAGTCCAAATTTTGACTATAAATATTCATTAGAAAGCTAAAACGATTTCCTACAACATAGTATTTTTTTTATAATTTTTAGACATTAAATAAATTAAATTATTTATAACATCATTATGATGCAGTGATGACCTCATTATTTAACGATTTTAATAAAATGAAAAGATAATGTAAAATCCAAGGCTTACACTTGTTCAAAGACTATTTGATGGGTATATTTAGAACCCTTATCACCTTATCCACGAATTATATAAGTGTGGGACCTTTATAATCCGAAAAGCATTGTATAATAATGTAACATTTCAATCTTTCCAAAAGAGCCCCTCCTCTCCACTTATAAAAGGCCCCCACCTCTCCCACCTCATTTACACTTTCAAGCCATTTGGCTCGGCCAACCTCTGCCCAAATACTCTCCCAACTTCCCCCTATTACTCCTAGAAGCCTCACTTTGGGCAGAACACTTCCCAAGGAAGCCTTTGGATCAAATCAAAAAGAGTTACCCGATTTTGAGGTAATGTCTTCTCTAATGTTGTTTTGTTTTATTTTTCTACTCCAACCCCCTAAAATCTTTTTATTCATTTCTTTTGTAACAACACCAGTATCCTCAATATACTATGATGTTGGTATAAGAAGGATTCGAGCTACACTTACACACACCTACATCTAATGGTTAAAGAACATACGGATTCTGTGGATGGCGAATTTCTGCCTCACGAAACGATGATTATTCAACACTCATATAACACCATAAAAGGTGGCCATTAATATGTCACTATATTTATATATGATATAAAATATGTTTATGTTTTACTTATTCTTCTGTATTTCTCATTTATGGCATACTTTATGATTTCCATTATGGGTAAAACGCGATAATTTCATTTTAGGAAGTGCGGACTACCGCCCCCTCAAAGTGATTTGAATCGTTAATGCCATATGTGGGGTGTATAAAGGATGGATTAAATGGTATTATACACTATATTATACTGTAATTATATTATAAATTTATATCATTATGATTTCATTCCATTAAATATGAAATAGAAATGAAAGTAGCGTTCATGCGTACGTACGGCTTACCGTCTCCATGAACGGTGCATTTCATTTCTTACCTCTAAATGTTACGTGACATTATGAATGAATGTATATACTGTATATATATTATATATATGATATCTACATCATGAATATAATTCTGGATATAATGGATATTTCACCACATGAATAACTTGTAATTATAAGAAGTTTATTTTTGACTCAAGTACCAAAGATCGACAAAACGACCGTTATTAACTTAAATAATTAAATAATGTTCATAACATGGTAATAAGTGATATAAATGGAATAATGAACATGAAAAAGGTTCTTAAGTAAATATAAATTAACTCTAGTTTATTATTCAGGATTTTAAAGAACGGTCGAGTCAGGACAAGACGCAAGGTAAAGGAATTTCTTAACCCAACTTCCATTCTTTGGGTTAATCTCCTACATTCAAATTATGTCATGATATTATTATGTCCTATTTTGTATATTTACTTTCTATATGTGTACCTATAGTGAATACACATAATAGATCTCTTTTATTTTAAAAATGATCTTTTTAAGGACTTCGTCTCAATCTCCATTCATTGAGGCATATTTGGTTTTATACACAACTTTCTTTTATACGGTGTATAAACCGCTTTGACTTTTATGTTTATTCCAAAGGAATCTTTTTTTATACGAAGCATTTTACTAAATGACAAAAAGGGAATGTTTTTCTTTCCGTACATATGCGGTGACAACGACTTCTCCACCGCCGTGACCATTATTTGAGTTTCGGCTTCCTCTACAAGCCATCACTTTTTTTTAATGAAAAATAAAAACAAAGTTTTAACTTTCTTTTATTTTGGTATTGAAAATTGTTTTGAAAGCGTTTTTATTATATCAATGTGTTGTATTGATATCTTGTGATTGAAATGTGGAAATTTTAAGTTTCCTTTATGCATGTTTTATGTGATACGATTATGTTATGGTTTATGATATGTTTAAACCTATTCATATGAGGAATGTATTGGACTTAATAAGTGACGGGTGGAGTCCGCTATAGCTCCTCGATGCATCGGTATGTCTCATGAGACAACTAGACGTGGAATTGGCCAAGGCCATTTCCCAATTTGATTTATGGTTTTGGCCGAGGCCTTAATCATTTTAGACGTCTTGGTTGAGGCCTTGACAAAATGTTTCAGAATGTCTGGCATTATACATTCCCTCATTATGAAAGTGGTTATTGATATTTCATGTGATTATTCGACCAGTAGAATATCCATGTGAAGAAGTGAATGGCATTATCTCATTTTACTTTTGCCATATTATGTTGATGTTCAAGTTTAAAAGGCTTTTGTTTTAGTTATACATTGCCTTAAATTTTTATGTTTATTTATGAAAGCTTCCGCAATATTGTTATCCTTACTGAGCATCTGAGCTCACCCCTTTCTATGTTTTAATATTTTCCAGGATGAGAAGAAGTATTTTATGAAGGACCTGCAGGGATTGTGAGAAGAGGATATGAGTGTGGACTATGGAGACTTTGTTATTGTAGTTTTTCACTTTATGATGTAATGTAACGTTTACGAATGCATCTAGTGTTTCCAAGGCTACTAAACTAATCTGTCTTTCGAGACTTGATCTTTTGTGATCATGACAATGTTACGAAGTAATGCACCGACTCTGGGTAGCTGGGGTCGGGGCGTTACATTCCATGATGAGGAGTTATCTAGACCAAGAATGTTTGTATTTTTGTTCAATGTATTTGTATGATGTGAGAACAATACATAATCGACCAATAAGATATAATGATGAGCAGTATGAGGAAATTCAACCCTCGTTTCCATCTCTCCCTCAAACAGGTGGATTTTTTGGGTCGTATACATTGGTTAAATTGAGATTTGAAGATTGGAATATGGCACATCATACAGGCATGATTAATTGTGGTTTGTTAGATTCATATATCAAGTAAGTAATTAGAATATAAATATGTAATATCATATGATATCATATCACATATACCTATTACCTTTATTGTCATTTTATGTAGAGAACATTAACAAATTATAAGTAGAGTTCATTGGTCTTTGCTGTTGAGAAGCAGAGAGGATATGTATAGTTAAGAGTTACCAACATGGATGAAATCAAAGGTATTACCATTACATTAAATACCTTAAAATACAGATACATATTTAATTATATTACACATATGTATTTTTGGTATTGAGTTTTCCTTCTAACTTCATTTCTCAAGAATTAAGAGCATTGTCTTTTGGACCCAATTATTTGGTTCGTGACTGAAAATCATTAATAATCAATGGATATAAATTTGTTACAACTGATAGAGTACTAAAAATGAGAACACATCATGATGGTGTTATGTTAATAGCTAGAACGGATTGTTATGCCAGTGCATCGGATAGTCGACATCGATATAAAGATGTGTATTATTATGGACTAGTTGAGAAAATGTTTTTATTGGATTACTACTCTAATGGTCGAGTCACTATGATGAAATATAAATGGTTTGATTTAATGATGCGACATGGTGCATTTATTGATGATTGTGGATTTAAAGTTATTGACATGAGTCGATTGATGCATGCTGATGAACCATACATTTTGGAATCAATGGAAAAACAAGTGTTTTATGTGAAAGATCATTCGAAACCTAATTATTGTTTCATTAATGAAGTAATCACAAGACATATTTTTCATGATGCTGGCAATGAAATTTTCACCATTGATTCCCCCATCGGTGTTAGCCAAAATGTTGTATTTGATGACCCAAATGGTCCCATTGTGAGAAATGAGGTTGAACCTGAGGTAGGGGAGGGTAATATATAAAAGAAACTATATATATTCAGAGTTCGTTCAGTTTACCTTGACATGAGTTCCTCATGTTGGTACTAATGTAATTACATTAATTTAGTCTTAGTTTGGAATTATATGTCTATATTAGGATTGATTGATTTCGTTTCATTTAATTATATTTATTTCAATTCAGAAAACTGGGTTTAAAATGTTCTTTTAAAAATTTTATAACATGGTTGTAAATTATCATTACTGAAAGATGTTATGAAAATTTTTGTTTCTTTGGCTTCTAAGTTGTATTTATGATTTGTAATATTTTTTGCTAAAAATATTTATTTCATTCTTATACAGATTATGAAAAAAACTATAGAAGCTCGCAGGAAGAGATTATTTGATGTTGATCCTATTAGACGCGAGCGTGTTTTGTCTTCAGTGAGTATATTAATTCTAATATTTATCTTCTTCATTAAATATAATGTCATCTTCATATTTTTTATCAAATTTTATAGGGATATATAACTCCAAAGAATCCTCTTCTTAGTATGGGACCGAGCAGGGATCCTTCTAGACCTAGGAGGATATCCCATCTTACCACTCCCCACACTGACCCATCAGTGGCCATCCCATCTACCACACATGTCCACCCTCTACTTGAGACCCCTAGGATGTTCCCATACATGTCATTTTCATTATCCCATTTACCCTTTTTTCCCATTCCATGTCCATGCCGACTCGACCAATGTTCTCACCTACACAATTTCCATATCCATTCATGTATCCCCAGGCCTACTACGCATATTCTGACATGCCTACACCACCTCCTTTTACTACCATCCATCCTACACATATTGAGTTTGTTCCTTTAGTTTCCACTCCTGTTCATGAAGATCATTCGGAGCATATTGTGGAACAGATACTTCCTTCGGAGGATGATGATCCAACACAGTCCACGGATACCTCACAGCCTATTCAGGATCCTGCATCATGTCTTTTTATTATAAATGTTTCAGATTATAGCATATCACTTTTTTCTTATTGTATTGTCACTTAAATATTCACTTTTCACCTCTTATCTTATTTAGTGGGATCATCTAGTAGGCGACGTGGGTGTACTCAAATGCGGGATTCCTCGAATCGTGAAACTCAGATTATGGAGGATTACAATTCTAAAAATTAAATTTTAGGTAAAAATTCTAAGGAGTGCATAAGTTTCATGTATACTTTAGCCAAATATCATGATATCATTCTGGTGGAACCGGTCTCATGGGGACATATCAGTGCTAACATCAAGGATATGGCATGGGAACAGATATGGGTACAAAAATTTTATAAATTTATATTTATATTAGTAATGTATTTATATGACTTAACATGTTCATTGAAGAGTTCATTTAACTTTCCTAATGGTGAAGCTGCCAATGCTGCTAGGTTGAGTGATCTTGGAGAGTACAGACGGTCATACAAGTATGAGTTACATATTGGTTAGAGGAGGAGAGTGGGTACTGAGTTAGAGGGTGTACCCACAAACCCTGGCTGTCCAAAAATTCAATATCAAAAAATGATCACACATTGGAAGACTAAACAGTATAAGGTAATACCCATCATTAATTGTTTTTATATAAAATTTAATTTATATTACTTGTATTTTTTTTGTTTCTTAGGAAGTTTCAGCAAAAAAAAGAAAACAAAGATGAAATGACATATCTACACACATTGGGGAACACTACAATGCCCGAGATGAGAAGAAGATGGTACGTTTATCTGAATTAAAATAATTTCATTATTTATAGCATGTCATCATAAATTATTCATGCCTTCCCTTAATTAGTCCATGTATCCTGGAAATCACATCTTATACTAGGAGAAGGCTTGTCTATTTTTCCTAAACATGTAGTATATTTCCTTGAATCCCACTTCAGAAAACCATTTCAGAATACCACCAAACAGTTATGACTATCATTTACATCAATGTTTTTATGTCTTTATTGAAACTCACTTCAATCTAATTTTTTTTATTTATCATATATGGTTGTAATCCAAATTTTTACATTTCTCATATGCAGCAAGCTGTATTGGGAATTGAAGGTCCTGTACCTCGTAACAAATTATTCTTCGTGAGTAGTAAAAAAAAGATATAACTGTAGTTATTTCACAAACAAAAGATAAAATTGTAAGTTTGTTTATTTATATTTAAAATATTTATAAAAAATTCATAATTTAATATGTTTATAATTTCAACAGTTTGCCTTGGATGCCATGTATGAGAAGGAAGCTGACAACTTTGGGCCAAATGATCATTTGAGTCTGGTGGTAGGTGTAGACCATCCAGAAAGAGTCCTTTGTAGACCAGGTAAAAACATCTTCCCCTCTAGGTATTGGTCATCACCAGACTCCTCTAAAGCTTATAAGGCCTCTGAGTTGGAAAGAGCGTGTGCGGAATTATCTTTGACAAATAAAATAGTATTAGAGGAGCGTGAAAAATGTAAGCTAATGAATGAACATTTCAGGAAATCTATGTCAGTTTTGAGTCAGTCACTACCATTAGAGGTTGTTTCCACTTTTCATTCATGTATGGAATCAATGATCTCATTAAATAATGCCTCGGGTGATTCCCATGAGGGTCATAGTGGTGATGAAGGTGGTGGCGATAGAGTTGGCGGGGATGTTGCTGATGCTGTTGTTGGTGTTGAGATTGCTGATGGTGCAGTTGTTGATGATGTTGTTGTTGATGTTGTTGTAGATGATGATGATGCTGAACATTGGGACGACGATGATGGTGATGGGGGGATATTAATCCCCTCCATTTTTGACTTTGCAGAGAGACTTGTGTTGGAGTTTTTTTTGTATTGGTTGACTGCTTGTATGTGAATTTATTTATGCAATTAAATTCATTTTGGATTATGATTTCATCAGGGGTGTTATTTGACCATTATTTATGTAATTTTCAGATTCCATATATTTTTTTATGGTTTGTTGTGTTTATAATAATCTCACCATCTAATCTTGGCCTTAGCAGTGGAGGGCTGGCTTGGGATGGGGGGGCTGCAGAGGAGGGATGGGGGGCTGTAGTGGAGTGCTGGGGGGGATGTAGTCGAGCGTTGGGAGGAGGTCTGGGAGGGTAAGGTTGGGAGGGGGTGTATTGGAGGGATGGGTGGTTAGATGGCTGCATTTACTTAATCTCTCTTTCATATACTCGTCATGTAGAGGATGTTCATCAGGAGCATATGACCGTGTCCTCCACTTTGAAGAAGAAGAGATCATCTATTGAAGGCATTGAGAAAGTTTAGTTGCTTCTAATATTTTTCTTTAAACATAAATGCACTATTTTTTTAGTTCCTAGAGTGATTCATATATTTGGTGTTTGGGTTCTTTTCTAAGCGGTGGCCTTACGAAGGTATTGCAGTTGCTTTTGAGGCAATACCTCAAACCTTGGAACAAAATTGTGGTTTTAATGTGATCAAGACTATGGTTTCTCTACAAGGAAAGTAAAGTAACCTGCGCTCATTTTCCCTTTCCCCTTTAGGTCATCGATTTATGATTATATTGATACGCAGTTCAGTCATGACACCAAAAACTAAAACACTTTCCATGTGTATTTTATTTTCTTAAAAACCTATATGCATTGGGATGTCAATGAATCTCATATTTGATCGGTATATAGTAAATATGGGGGAGGATGAGGCGTTGGGTAGGGGGGAGGGGGAGGAAGAGGGGCTGGGTAGGGGGAGCTGGGCATGAGGCAGGGGGAGGGGGAGGGGGAGGGGCTGGGCAGGGGGGAGGTGGGCATGAGGGAGGAGCTGGGCATGAGGGAGGGGTGGGGCTAGGTAGGGGGAGCTGCGAATGAAAGAGGGGGAGGGGCAGGGGGTGAGGGGAAGCTGGGAATGAGGGAGGAGGGGGAGGGGCTGGGTAGGGGGTGCTGGGCATGAGGGAGGGGGAGGGGGAGGGGCAGGGTAGGGGGAGCTGGGCATGAGGGAGGAGGTGGGTAGGGGGGAGCTAGGCATGAGGGAGGGTTGGGCAGAGGGTATGGGGTGGGGAGGGGAATTAGTTGGGTAGGGGTGAGATGAGGAGCTGATTTTTTAATCTTGATAACGCAAACAAGCCTTCAATATTGATAACATTTTCTATTTATGGTGGATACTTTGTATTTATATCAATTGTTGAATGAAATTGTGATATATGTTTGCGTATTTTATTTCTTGTGTTTTTATCCAAAATGTTCTCTAAATATGTCAGTTTACTTTACTGATTGGCATGTGATCTGACAGTTATATGAATATTTGGAGTTGAAAAAATGATTTAGATGTTGCATATGCTTTTTGTGGTTTTCAGCTTTCCTTTCTCTAATTTTTTAATGTGGTTTTGTGTTTTAGGAAGACTCCAAACACAAAAGAAAAATCATGTTTAGTGGATTCTTGATTTAAGTTTTACTCCAACTTTTTAATTTTAATATTCGGATGTATATTTTTGTATGTTTTGGATACATTTAATTGTCATCATATTTTAAAAGGCTCGGGATGTAATTCAGTAATCATAGATCACTGTGTACTTTCATGAGGTATGCACCCTTATGATTTTTCTTGATCTTTTAATATTTTAACACGATCAAGTATTGAATATTGATAACATTTTCTATTTAAGGTGGATACTTTGTATATATATCAATTGTTGAATGAAATTCCAATACATGTTTGTGTAATTTATTTCATGTGTTTTTTATCCAAAAGTTTCTCTAAATATTCCATTCTACTTGACTCAGCAGGGGGCAGGGGCTGGGTAGGGGGAGGGGGGGAGGGGGATGAGCTGGGTAGTGCGAAGGGAGGGGGAGGGGCTGCGTAGTTGGGGAGGGGGAGGGGTTGGGCAGTGGGGAGGGAGGGGGAGGGGCTGGGCAGGGGGAGGGGGAGGTACTGGGGGAGAAGTTGGGAAGTGGGGAGGGAAGGGGAGGGGTTGGGCAGGGGGAGGGGGAGGGGCTGGGTAGTAGGGAGGGAGGGGGAGGGAGGGGAAGGGGCTGGGTAGGGGGAGGGGGAGGGGGAGGGGGAGGAGCAGGGAAGTGGGGAGGTAGGGGGACAGTCTGGGTAGGGGGAGTACACACAATTTATATAGGATCCTATCGCTTTTAGAGTCCATTTAAATGGGATTGTTATTCTTGAATGTTTAGTAGGATAATTTCTATATGGTTTTGTTTTAAATTCTTCATGGGGTTGGTTGGTGAGATGCAAAGCCTATGTTAGGGTGTGAGATCATTATATAGAAATGGCTTTTGGATGCCAACTAGTGTTGTTTAATGTTCAATTGAATGGATAATTGTAAGAGAGATCAAGTAGTTTCTATGAGAATATCATTGTTTTACTTTGTGTATTGGGACCGTTTTGTCATGATTAGATATATTTAGGTATAACTATTGAGTTTGGGGACCACATATATTGGAGTCTTTTTTAAGGAATGACTCCTTTTGATGGAGGTTACTTTTGGGTACCATTATACTACTGATGTGAGTCTAAGGGACTCTTGAGGATGCCATTGTGGGATAGTTTCTGATAAAGTGATTAGTGGTTGTCATAGAAGGCTATTAAGAATGCCTGTATTTAACTTCGAGTTGAGGAAATAGAAGAACCATAATGAGAATATTTATTACATCAAAAGAACACTTTTAGGAAGATTCCAAAAGGGCGTTACATTATTATAAAGATAATCACTATGATGATGTTGAGCTAAATATTCAACTATAAATATTCAAGGAAGGAATGTTCATGATTAAAGATGATATTTTTGGATGAGTTAAATATAGTTGATGCTGAATTTTGTGGGATAATTGACAAAGACAAATACCAATATCTTCGGAAGATAGTAAATTAGTAAATTCTTGTAGTAGTCAGAATTTCAAATTGAAACCCATACATTCCCACATCTATAAGAGGAAAACTTCGTATATAAATGGGGAACATCACACGAGTTAAGTATATGAAAAATAGGGAATATTGGGAATGATATTTTGAGAGTTACTAATAAAAAGATTTTAAGAAGGGGATTTTATTATATACTTTCATCAAAAGTGCATTTGGGTCAAATGAGGTATGAAAAACCGGAAGCATAGAGTTTTTCGCAAAGAATAACTAGAAGGAAAACATTTTGAATGAAGTTCCATAATTTTGAAAATTGAATTGATCGAAATCATCCCAGATCCATAGGAATTTTCAAGACAATTATACCTTTCTCAAAATATGGTAAAGATCTCCAAGTAGTTAGAGACAATATATAGTGATACAATATTCTTGTTTAGGAATACCATTTAAAGAAATCTATTTTTCTAAACTTGATCAACTCTAAAAAAGATCTTGTGGATGGGGAATATAAATAGTTGTAGGAGGCTTTTAAATGGGGTATATAACGAATCACTAAAAGAGTTTTAAATTGTGTTGTATAACAAATTTTTGAATAAAGGATAGGGTGTATAACCAATTTGTATTGATATTATTAGAGTATCTATGTTGTCTCATATAACCAACATGGAATGTAGGATTTTCACTAAATGTTTTAAATCATCTTGTTCCTGTATTGTTCTTTCATTTTCATATGTATGAGGTAAGGATGATATTTTTATATAGAGAAGATCATTTATTTAACAATCCGTAGAGTGGATTGATACCTCTAGTTTAGCTATTTAAATGATGGGGATTAGGTTGGATTATCGAACATCCAGTTTGACATGACATGTATATGTGCTAATACAAGTGCAGAATGGTAGGAAGGTGCAGCTGCTCGGCCCAGGGAACCTGTCTATACACACGGTTTGGTAAACCGTGGGTAAATATGGGAAGCTGTAAATCAGTATACCCACAGTTTTAAAACCGTGGGTAATATCAATTTTCCTTGGTCTATACCCATGGTTTTCATAGAACTGTGGGTATAGACCTATTGTGATGGCACTGCAGTTCACGGTTTCGAAATCCGTGGGTATATCCTATAACCACAGTTTGAAAGACTACACCCACAGTTTTAATCCATAGGTATAGGTGATATTTCCAATAGTGCCAAATTGAGTCTATTTTTAAAATATTTTACATAATTATTATAGGAAACCCATAAAAAAATGTGGGCACTTAAAGCAATAATTATTAATGATACTATACCCAAAAAATTTTGGGTACCAAATTCTATTTTTGTCTAATTATTTTGTATGAAGCATGATTAAAGAGCTCATTAAAGAGTCATCGGTACTTGGTCAGAGGATGTTCAAGACATATGACAAGAGACTATACAAGCTTCAAGAACCAAGTCGAGATTTATGGTGGATATGTCACTTTTGGTGACAATTCTATAGGTAAAATAATTGTCTTAGGCCAAATTGGTAACTCTAACTCAGTTTTAATTTCTAAAGTACTTTTTGTTGATGGATTGAAATATAATTTTATTATAATTTCAAAATTATGTGATAATGGATTCCATGTTAAATTTTAGAATTATGCTTTCAATGTTTTTAACTCTAAAAATTAACTAGTATTTTATCCTTTTAGAAATTAAAATGTATATGTTGTTAAATTAGATTATTTAGGTTCACAAAATGTTTCTTGTTTATGTTCCTTTTATAAACATTCTTGGATTTGGAATAGGATATTAGGACACTGTAATGTACACTCTCTTAAAAATCTTACTAGAAAATGACTAGTCAAGGATTTACCCAAATTTGATTTTTCAAATAAAAAAGATTTTAATCCATGTTAGAAGGGTAAAAAACACAATATATCATTCAAATCAAAGAAAGAAGTTTCAAATTCTCAACCATTAGAGTTGGTTCAGATGGACTTGTTTGGACCATCTATAGTATCTAGTTTAAATGTTAAGCACTATGTCTATGATCTTGTAGATGACTTTTCTATATATACCTGGACTTATTTCTTGTCTAACAAGGTTAAGCATGTACTTACTTCACCAATTATGATAACATAATGGAAAATATAATTGTCATTATAATAAAATATTTATGATGTGATCATGGCCATGAATTTAAAATTCAATACTTTGAATAATTTTTCTCACACAATGGCTATAGTCATAACTTCTCTTCCCCTAGGACAGCACAAAAAAATGGAGTTATGGAAAGAAGAAATAGAACTTTACATGAGATAGCCCGAACAATGCTTAATGAATATGATCTACCTGTTTACTTTTAGGATGATGTTGTGAATATTTCTTGCTACATAATTAATAGAGCCTTAATTAGACCAATCCTCAAGAAGAATCCTTCTGAGTTTTGGAACAATTGAAAACCCAAAGTTAGTTACTTCAATTTTTTTGGTTGAAAAGTTTATATCCATAATACAAAATAAAAATCCTAAAAAAAATTCATCAAATAGTGACGAAGGAATCTTCCTAGGTTACTAAATATCTAGTAAATCCTATAGAGTATCTAATAAAAGAACCAAGTGTATGGAAGATTCTGTGCATATAAAATTTGATGAAACAGATCCACATGAACCTAAGACCTCCATATACAACCTTGAAGAAGATATGCCAAATCTGGACATAAATGAAAAATCATCTAACCATCTTGTCATGCAACTATTAAATCAATATGTTCTGTAAATTCTTGAAACTCTGGACATGATGAACCTAAACCTGTAGATGAACCTCAAATTACTATCCCCTACTTTTTTAGGCCAACTAGAACCCTCAAGAACCATCCTTTAGATGTTGTTGTTGGAGACTTAGATAAAGGTAAAAAAATTAGATCTTCTCTTAGAAACCAGGTTGAATATCAAGCCTTTTTGTCATAGCTTGAACCTAAAAACCTCAATGATTCAATTAAAGATGAATATTGGGTGATGGATACACAATAAGAACATAATAAATTTTAATGAAATAATGTTTGGAAACTTTTCGATAGACCCAAATACATCTTTAACATAGGCACTAAGTGTTTTTTAAGGAACAAAGTTGTTGAATCTGGTAATATTGTTAGAAATAAAGCCAGATTGGTTGTATAAGGTTATAGTCAAGAAGAATGAATTGAGTATGAAGAAACTTTTTCACCTGTTTCTAGAATTGAGGCCATTAGAATCCTACATTCGTGTTCTACCCATATTAATTTCATGCTCTATCAAATGGATGTTCAAAGTGTATTCCAATGTGGGTATATAGTTGAGGATGTTTTTGTTCAACAACCCCCTGGTTTTACAAACCCGAAATTTAAAAATCATGTTTTCAAATTAACAAAATATTTATATGGTTTAAAACAATATCCAAGATCTTGGTAAGATAGACTATATACTTTTCTCATTACAAATGTCTTTGCAAAAGGAATTACTGATCCTACACTTTTTATAAAAAAAATTCTAAAGATGTTTTAGTAGTTAAAATTTATGTAGATGATATTATTTATGGGTCTTTAAGAAATTATTTATGTATTGATTTTTTTAAAATGATCCTAAGTGAATTTTAAAAGAGTTTGATTGGTGAACACAAATCCTTTCTTGGATTTCATATTTTTCAAAATAAAGAAGGTATCATTTTAAATCAATGTAAATATAAAAAAGATATTTTAAAATGATTTGGATTTGATAGCATTAAAATTAGTGACGCTCCAATGATTACTACTTGTATGTTCAATCTTGATGAAGATTATAAATATGTTGATTAAACCACTTAGAGAGGAATTATTGGATGTTTTCTCTACTTGACTGGTAGTAGGCCAGATATAATGTTTAGTGTGTGTATGTGTGCCTGTCTTCAAGATAACCCCAAATAATCTCACATAAAGGCTGTTAAATGAATTATCTAATACCTCAAACATACTATCAATTTAGGTTGGTTTTACCATAAAAGAAAATCATTTGATATAGTGAGTTATTCTAATAATGAATTTGGTGGATGAAAGTTATAATGAAATATATCCTCTAGAACATGTAACATTTTGGGAAAGTATTTAGTTTCATAGTGTAGTAAGAAACAAAATTCTATTGCATTATCTACTGTCGAAGTTGAATACATAGCTAATGGTAGTTTTTGTGCTCATATGTTTTGGGTGAAACACACTACTATACTATGGATATCAATTTAGACATGTACATATAAATTGTGATAGTAAATTTGTGATTAACATTTCTAAGAACCCATTTTCTTATTATAGAACAAAATATATTTATGTAAGACATCAGTTTTTGAGAGATCATTATCAACAGGGTGATTTCACTTTAGAATTTATTGGCATTGAATATCAGCTTGCTTACATATTCACAAAGTCATTGAACTCTGAAAGAATAAATTACATCAAACATGAGCTAGAAATGATTAATATATAAGTATCTTATAGACTTTCCCCTTTGGAAATACTAAGAAAAAATGTCATGTTGACACTATTTGGCCGAAACTTTCTTGCTGACTCTATCATGCCAACATTGGCATGCTGACACTTCTGTCATTCCAACACATTTTTCATGCCGACAATGATGAGTCACTCTTTTAATTGTTTTATGTTTTTATCCAAAACGACATTTTTTTTATTATTTATGGAACCTGGTTTTCAATTTTGATATTTTCACTCGATTTAAGCCCTAAATTATATAAACACGAATTGTTCCACAATACTACTTACCTTGAGATCATCGTTGATCACTCTACCCTCAACCTTTCACCTTATAGACTTCAACCAAGCTCTCAAAATGTTAAAGGTGAAGTGCCTTATTGAAGGATACACTGATTAGTCTCTACCCAATAAGAAGAAGAAAGGGGAGTCAAGTGGACATTCTAGTCCAGTAAATCGAGCACTGGCCAATTGTATAGTAACTCCAGAAAAAAGAGGTGTCTGCAGAATAGTTGTTGGAGAGAATGTCTCTGATACAAAAAGTTCTACATGATCAGGGTTGGATTCCGTCGTTTTTTAGAATGGAATAGAATATTATTCAAAGATAGTGCATGAGTTCTACATGAATGCTGAATTTATTTTGGAAGGAAGTGATGCCTATTTGATAAAATCAATGATAGATGGAAGGAGGGTTTCTTTCTCTTCAAATCAGTGGGATTAATGTCTCAAATTTCCTCATAAAGGAATTTTTTATGATTATCAAGGTACTCCTCTGCCTAAAAGTGCTATTTTTAGCCTTATGATAGCTTTTAAATAACTTACTGACAATGAAGATCCTTGAATTATGGTTACTATTGAGCTACTTGGATAGTGCAGAATCTTGTTTATGTTCATCCAACACCAAATTTGTCCCAAGAAAGGGGACTTTTCTTCTTTGAAGTACTAAGATGTCTATCTGGTTTATCTACTAAAAAATGGAGTTAAGGTGAATCTTTGCAAGTTTTTAATGGTGTACATAAGTGAGATGATCAAACCCTACTATAATACAAATTCTATGTTTTACCCTATGATGATATAAACTATGTTGAAAGAAAAGGGTTGTGTGGATGAAAGTGATGAAACTGTATCAGAATCCAATGACTTTTGTTTGAATAAGGCAATTTGTGGAAGAATAAAGATTCATTATAATCTGTGGAAGAGAAGCTGGGTTGGTGATGAAGAAAGTATTATGAAAAATTAAATTATGTGGATCAACCTACTAGACCGAAAGATATAAGGTACCCTAGTTTGGGTCTTGATGAAGAAGAAACATAATTTGATGAGAAAGGAGGTGAGGAAGGTGGATATGACAGGGAATGATCTCCTATTGATGACAGGAGTGGTCCTAATGTTTCTATATGTCCTCCTAAGATGACCTATGGACAACCTAGCCCACCAGTGTACTTACCTTCAAAAGAATAAATTTTAAGGGATGATGAAGATGAAGAGGAAACAAAAGTGAGTGGTTTTGTGGAGTATAATTATAATTACTCAGATAAAGATGAAGAAGAAGAAGGGGATCAAAGAGAAGAAAAAAAGGCAGATGGTTCTGGAAATGATGAAGAAGAGGAAGAATAGGAATAAGTTGAAGGAGATGATGAAAATGGTGATGGAGGTGATGTTGGACTTGATCATGCCAACAATGGTTGTGATGATGTTCGTGAAGATGAACAAGATGTAAAAGTTGATATGGATGCTCATGTGTAACATAAAAAGAATAAAGAGTTGGTACATGCTACTCATGTTGTGTATGTAAGGGAGAGATATCAAAACGAGGGGGATCAAGCTTCCAAGAAGGATGACACTGAGGGGGATCCTTAGGAAATAGAAGATCAGGATGGTGAATAGCATCAACTTGGAATAGTAAGGCTTGATACCCCACTCCTCTAAATGATGATGTAATGGTTGAATGGGTGAGGAATCATGGGTACATGGCACTATTATTAGATTATGAAGATTCATATGATGATGTTTTTATACCTAATTTATGGGAACCGGTGGCTGAGACCCCTCTTAATTACTATGTCGCTAAGGCCAATTTGTAAAAATTCACGGAAGACATATGTTCATCAGTAAGACATCCAGTAAAATCTCAGATGAGATATGATATTGATGAAGATAGTAGAGAAAACACTAAGGTGAATGATAACTTGAAAGTTACCCTCTCTATGGTTGAATGTGTAAGGAAAACTTGGACTTCTAGTTCTACTTATTCCTCAGCTAGTGCATCTCACGATGATGTCGTTTCAGTCTCATCGATGGTGATAAATGAAATTCATCAAAATTTGATTACAACTAACGATTCCATTGTAGAAAACAAAACCAATCTTTAGAATGATATGAAGAAGTTGACTATTGGAATCAATGTTTTAACAACTAAGAAAATTTCTATAATGGATAGTGTCATCAAAGGACATTAATATCTTGTTTCTCATCTTAATGTTCCTGATTTTTTCAAACTGAGATAGGAAGTAAAGAAAATTGTTAAATCTACTTCAACCTCAACTACTTCTGCACACTCCAAATATTTGGAAGCTGTCAAATCTTCTGTTAGGGAAGAGTTGAAAGCAATGCCAAGTGGCCCATATTTATAAATCCTTGTAAAATATGACATGTTTGTTGACCATGTGCAATAAATATTCAGGATTAATACCAAAGGAGCCACTGAGACTGAGGAAGAGCTTACTAATAAAGTAAATCAGTATTTTTAGAAGATCTATACCATGCATTAGTTCACCAGTCACTTCAAATACATAGTGAAAAATCTCATATTACTTCTTATGATTGATTCCTTTAAGGACCATCTTCAGAAACCGAACGATTTCAATCCCCTCTTGAATAAATTTATGGAGAACAATGATGACTTCGAAAAACCAATTAAGTATGGAGGAGAGATCCTTGATGACTATATCAGGCTGCTAAAACTATATCTCCATATTCAGTGTGAATCCATAGTTGTTCCAGTTGCTACTTATCTTCACTATTCTCTGCCAATGACTTCCTCTCCTATGATGGTTGCTCATGCCTTGACCTAGATCTGGCTTGTCATCACAGAACAGCATCAACCTTGGGAGTTATCCCAGCATAGGCCAAACCTAGCACAATCTGTTCTAGCAAGAATTCCTCTACCTCTACTGAAGATTCATTCAGATGGTCTGGTTTCCCAACAACAACCTACTATACCTTCCACTGACCCATATGATAAGGGGAATTCAACACTTGATCCTAATAATTAGTGTGGAGTTATTATTTTTTATAGGTATGAGTGCTTGTACTTTTTTTTATTTCAGTGTAATTTCATTATGACTAACAATTCATTATTTCTACGTTTCTATTTTAGTTCTTCACCTTACACTTTTTTCTAATCCAAAAGGGGGAGAACAATTATAAAGCATTATTAATGAACTCTTCTTTACTTAAAATGGGGATGAATTTATGCATTATTATTTTTTTATTTTACTTTGATACATTTTACTACCCATATTTATTTTTGAGCTTATTCATCTTCATCAGAATGTTTATTTTAATCTTTCTCTAATGGTTCTTAATAATCCCTTGATTTTTGTTCATCAAAATGGGGGTGATTTTTGGACAATAAGATATTATTCGCCACTATCTCTAACTATAATGGTTTTAAAAATCACAAATCATGTCATATATTATTACATATATCTTAGCTCATTATCAAAAATCATGTATTAATCACAAGTCACACATCTTACCTCAGATCCTAAATAATGTCAGATCCTATGCCATGTCAAATCTTATCTAGTATATCAGATTATTTAAATCATATAACTAATTATGATTGTTTAAGTCTAAAAGATATTATAATTGATTATCTATGTGTAACTATGAGTATTAACACATTCTAAAATTGATGTATAGTAAGATAGTCAGAACACCTAAAATTATCTATGTATGAGTCACTAAAACCAATATAATAACTGATACACTGATAGACGAGTCGCCAACTGATGTCTCACCGACAGGACGACTCACCGACTGATGTCTCACCAATAGAAGACTCACTGATAGACGACTCATTGACTGACACTCACAGATTGACGACTCACTGACTGATGACTCACTCACTAATGACTCACTGATAGATGAGTCAGCGACCGATGTCTCACTGATAGGATGACTCACTGAAAGAGGAGTCACCGAAAGACTATTTAAATTTTCATTTATTAATGTTATTTCTAATGGTCATATTTGATTCATTTAATGATATTGGCATATTAAATAATATTTTGTAGGAATTTTATCATATAGTATAAGGTATGATGATCCTATGCACATGGAAAGATCATGCTCTCTATCGCCCCTCATGAATAAAAGCTATCTGAAGGGAGAAGTAGTAAGAAGAGTGGTGTGCCTGCTTGAGGGACATACATAAAAACATCTACGACTCTCATGCACCTACTGTGAAATCAATAACAAATGGAAGAACATGTGAGGAAATCTCAATGAAGCTTTACATCGATTTTAAAAAATACTTCAGCATATCAAAGTAGGAGAAGAATATACCTACATAACCATACTTGTACTTGGAATCCAGAATACGACACTCTCTTTTAGTGTCAACTACTAGAAGAGAACTCAAACCTCATCTCAGCTATACTTGAAGAGTCTAGAGCTACATCTCAAGGCACACATAGCCTTCTAAATCCTCTACCTTATTTATTTTATCTATTGTCAGCATTTTTAAGTACTTTTGAGCAGTGTGTGTATATGTCTGTAAAGAACAAACTTTCTCCTATATCAAACTAAAGGATACAAGATATCCTTCCACTCATACCTTCTTACACATTTTTTTCTCCCATAGAAAAGTGTGAAAGAGGTACTTGTGTGACCTGGTAGTTTGTACCCATGTAGATCTGCGGTAGAGGTTTTGTGAACTGGAAATCCTAAGTGTTTTTGTGAACCCCGATCTAAGGTGTGAATCAAAATGTCTATTAATTTAAATTTCTTGGTGGCAGGTGATCACCAAGTGGATAGGATTATGTCTCTACTTGGCGCAAAACCTCATGTTTCATTTCCGATGTGTTTCAAATTATAGTTTTACTCTGATTTATCACATATTTCCTAAAAATAAATTGGACTCTGATAGTTAGTCTTAGAAAGTGTTTATAATAGTATTGACTCACTAGGTTACTTTCAAAAGTTATATTAATTAACAAATATTTATAACTGAGAACTAATTATTCTTTTGAGAAATTAATCTAACAATCATGCTCTTATTAATTAACTACTGGCTAACTGGTAAATTTTATTTTTAAATTTGGGAAAATTTCAAATAATACATTTTAATATGAATTTTTATATGAACTCAATTCACCCCATCTTGTGATTCTTACTCAAAAAAACACTAGTGTTTGCCAAATTTTTGGGGTATAAATTTTGAAGGATGTATTTCATCACAAAAAGTGATTTTTCATGAAGGACTTATGAAAATATGGAAAAGTCATGAGTTTTGTGGATATGGGCTTTGGGAATTGTGTTTCGTGAAGGATTAAAGACTTCTGAAGGTGTGCTCTGTGATTACGATGAGCATTGTGAAACATATTTTTCTAGAATCTAAATTTTAAAAATATCGTAAAGGCATGTATTTCACAAATCTTGGAACTATGCTCGTGAAGATAAGAACCATCGCGAATAGAGACCGTGCTTCTAAATGATTACAAGAAGAGGAGCATCATGAATAGAGAATGTGCTTCTACACGGTTATGAGAAGAGAAGCATTGCGACTGTGTGATGTTTTGATTGAAGGATTTTGCACTACGACGACCACTGAGATTGGTGAGTTTCCTTAGAGCATCATGAAAGGAGGAGCACCGCAAAGGTGTTTTTGAAAGATCATAAAATCATGCTAGAGGTGATGGATCATCACAAACAGCTGAGTTTATAAATAAGAGGCTACCCCTCTTCACTCATAAAGAACTTTTCCAGGAAAATTCTGAATATATTTGATTTCATGAACCAAGGGGAGCTCCATGAATCTTGGTTTCATTGTGATCTTTATCATCGAGAAAATAATACTTTATTCTTGAATGATGCTAATGATTTTGATTAAAGGGAACTTCATGATGATGGGGTATTCCACATTGACTAAGTGAGCTTCATGAAGGAGTTTGTTCTGTAAAGGCAGGGGTGCTTCACGAAGGAAAGAGCTTCACTAAGGAGCTTCACAAAATGCAGTATTGAACATTAGGTTTAATCTCTGGATCTTCTTCCAAAACGTAGAGGATGCAAAGAATCACGAAATATATATTTCTTGAAGTCCATATGAAAATATGGTAAATGCATGATTTTCATGAAGATGATATTTATGAAGAGTGTTTCGCAAAGGATCAGAGAATTATTATGGTGATCTCCTCAACTAAGAAAATCATTGGGAATGTTAAAGTTGAGGGGAATTACGAGTGGATAATTGCGGTGGAACAAAGGTTTGAGGGAAGGCATCGTAATTATGACAAGCATTGAAAATGGAAAATTTCTGTGGAGCTTCATGAAAGGAGGAGTGTCGTGAAGATATTTTTGAGTGATCCAAAAAATGTGTTGGAGGCGGTGGCCCATTACGAACGGGTGAGCCTATAAATATAAGGAAACCCCCACTTCATTTTCATAGAAGTTATCAGAGAAAAGATGAAATATATCTGATTTCACGAACGTAGAAGAGCTCCACATAGTACAATTTCTATAGGAGCTTCAACATCTGAAAATACTTCTAATGTTTTGACTGATGCCAATTCTTTTAAGTAATGGGTTATTCGTGATGATGATATATTCCATGTTAACTCGGTGAGCTTCACAAAAGAAGTTTTTTCCGTGAAGACATGTTGCTTCGTGAAGGTTGGGAGCTTCATGAAGGGAGCTTCACAAAGGAGCTTTGTGAAAAGCAATTTTGAATACCCATTTTAGGTGAACGGATATTTCTACATGAATCAAAATCAGATTAAGGTATAAAACTATGTATCATTACAAATTCCAAGAAGATCCTACCAGCTTTTGGGTAGGAATGATAAGAATTGTTTTGAAAGATCAAAATTGTGGAAGTAGATCAAGAAGTACCAAAAAATTGTATTGCATCATATTGTGTTGGGAGAAGCACACGTACTTTTGGATTATTTTAAAAGTACTAAACAATAGTAATGTAACATCCTACTCATTGTATTCCACATCAAAGGACTTTTTTCTAGTGTATTCTGTGGTATTGGATTTTTTCCAAACCTTACCAAGGACTATCTACTCTTGTTGAGTAGTGAACCTAATAAATTATTGTGTTCTGCTGGATGTGTGGTTGATTTGTGATTAGTCGGGAAATAATTATTTAACATTAGGAAAAGGTTGTTTCATATGTAAGGAAAAAATAAAATAAAAACATTTCATTGATTCACCCCCTCCTCCTCGTAGTGATACAAGAATCCTAACTGGTCAACTTCATTTTTTATTTAAATTTTACATCAATTTTAGTAAAAAATACATATAACCTACTCAAAACCTATAAAAAAACATTCAGATTGTTTTTTATACTTTAATTAAATGATCCATGATTCATTTGGGATGTCAAGGAATCATTCTTACCTTAATCCAAGGCATGGTGTGACTGTTATGACTCCAAGTGCATCTTTTTTATTTAAAATTTACATCAATTTTAGTAAAAAGGAAAACTAACCTACCCAAAACCAATAAAACACATTCATACTGTTTTTATACTTTATAAAAATGATCCATGAGTAATTTTAGAGATGTAGGAATTGGCCGCACCTCAATCTAAATCACAGTGCGATGAGTATGACTCCAAGTGTGCCTTTTTTATTTAAAATTGAAATACATTTTAGCAAAAGGAACAAGTGACCTGCTTGAAACCGAGTAAAATCAGTTGTATTTTTTTGATATTTATTTCAATGATCCATGAGTCATTTGGGATGTGTAAGAATTAGCTACACATAAATCCAAGGAATGGTGTGACTGGTATGACGTCAATTGCATCTTTTTTATTTAAAGATGACATAAATTTTAGTAAAAAGGAAAATTGACGTACTAAAAACTGATAAAATGTATTATGAATGTTTTTATAATTTAGGATAGAGATCGTTATGTCATTCTTAATGTGTAGTAATTAAGATCACATCAATTCAACACATGGTGTGATGATTATGACTCCAAGTGTGTTTTTTATTTAAAATTGGTATTAATTCTACAAAAAGGAAGATGTGTCATACTGAAAACCAAGAAAACACATTCATATTGTTTTTCTACTATAGTAAAATGATCCATGAGTCATTTGGGATGTGTAGAAATCATCCACACCTCAATCCAACACAAAGTATGACCAATATGACTCCATGTGAATCTTTTTATTTAAAATTGATATAAATTTTAGTAAAAAGGACAATTGAACTAATCAAAACTAAGAAAATGCATTCGTATTGTTTTGATACATTAGGAAAACAAACCATAATTAATTTTAGACATGTAGTAATCAGATGAAACTCAATACGATGCATGGTGTGACCGGTATGACTCAAAGTGTGTCTTTTTATTTAAAATTCACATCGATTTTAGTAAAAAAGACAACTGACCTAGTTGAAATCAAGAAAAGACATTCAAAATTTTTTAATACTTTATATCAATGATCCATAATCCATTTGTGTCATGTAGTAATCAACCACACCTCATTCTGAGGCACAGTGTGATCAGTATGACCCGAAGTGTGTCTTTTTATTTTAAATTGACATTAATTGTAGAAAAAGGAACAAGTGACATATTTAAAACCAAACTAATGCATTTGGTTTGTTTTGATAATTTAGGGATACATTACATGAGTCATTTTTTATGTGTATGATTCACTTTCAACTTAATCTGATTCACAGTGTTACCAATATGACTCAATGTTCACGTCATAAGTTTAAAATTGACATTAATGTTCAAAACATGTGTCACTCACGAAAACCCAAGAAAATGAACTTCGATTGTCTAGATAATTTAGGACAAGAATTGAGAATAAATTTGTAACATTTAATAAGTAGTCTTAGGTCAAACTGATACATGATGTGACCCGTATGACTCAAAGTGTGTGTTTCTAGTTTGAAAGGACATTTTAGTAGAACAAATAAGTGGAATATTGAAAACTGATTAAATTCATTCAGATTGTTTTGATACTTCAGGAAAATGATCCACAAGTACATGTTGATGTATAAGAATCAACCACACCTCAATCCCACATATAGTGTGACTAGCATAACATCAAATATGTGATTATTTAAAATTGATATAAATTTTATTAAAAAGAACAAGTGACATACTTAAAACAGAGAAAATGAATTCGAATTGTTTTAATACTTTAGAAAAACAATCCATAAAAAATTTGTGACATGTAAGAATCAACTAAACCTCAATACAATGAATGTTGTGATAGGTATCTTTTTATTTAAAGTTGAATTTTTTAAATATATTTGTTTATAATAATGATTAATTAATTTTTTTATAATATTACTAACAACATATTTGTTTTCATTTATAGTTGGATTATTTTTCTCATATTGAGGTTATTTATTCGATAATGGATACCATGGGTGGACCTTTTTTAGATGAGATGACAGGAGCCAAATAAAAATATTAATGTTTTAATTTTTTTATGTAGAGTGATTTCAAATATAATTATATAAAACACTGTTTGAAATGTATATAGTATTGCTTTTTTATATGTGATATAAAATTTATTTCAATTAAATTATATATTTTGTGTATAAGAGGTTTTAATGTGTTATTTTTGTGTATAGGAGGTTACTATAGTGTGTTGTTATACAAACAAGGGCCTTTATCACAACTATTTCTAACACTGATAAAGAGTGACCTTTATCACCGCTAGATTAGCACTCATAAAGGGGATCCCCTTTAATAGTGATATGATTAACAATGCTTTTTTAGTGCTCTTAAAGGGAATATCTCTAGTATTGGGAACACAACATTGATTTAGAATGAGATGATTGTGAATAAACACAACATCTATGTATTGTAAATGACAATCAAAACTCTTACGCATCATATAAATGAAAGATATAAAAAAGGAGATAAAAATGAAGTTGCAAGGTTTTGTTTTATTTTTGTAATTTCAATCATTCCAAAAATCAGACTATTTTTTGGGTGTGATACATGCTATAAAGGTGGCTCTATAGTCTCCCCTTCGAATCTGCAATCCTGTATTTTTCGTTCTTATCATCCGGAAAAGATGAATGGGCAACATCTTCAACTCCCATGGAGGATCAAGATTTATGTATCTCTCCTCTCCTTCTTGATGGATGCCACTCATCTCTCCGTTGACACCATCAACTATATCCTCTGTAACTTTTTCAATGTCATGGTGTCCCCTAATCCCCGCACCGTGAATGGCATTAAGATGCCTGATGTCACTGTCAATGCCTCTTGAAAACTATGGTTCCACCGCTTCATCTTAGACACTAGATAAAGTGGATCCCCCATCATTGCCTTCTTCCATGGTGGTTTCTTCACCTTCCTGGGGCTCTACTCAATGGCCTACAATTCCATGTGTCACTGATTCTCCCTCGAGCTCCCAGCTGTGGTGGCGGTCGTCAATTAATGTTCGTCACCGGAACAAAATTTCATGTCCTCGTAAAATTACATATTTGATGTGTTGGGGTTATTTTATGGTGGGTTTGGGGGGTAACCTGAGGGCACAGACATGGGGTGGTGCTTCCTGGCTGGGAACAACACGGGGGCGAACCTATGCCACCAGGTGGTGTTGCGGGTGGAGGGGCGGGTGGGGGTGGTCTCCATCCGTCCCTACATCATATTGACTTGCATCTGATTCCTACATGTCACAAATGACCAATAAATAATTTTCTATAAATATCAAAACAATCTGAATGTGTTTGCTCAATTTTCAGTATTTCACGTGTTGTTTTTACTTAATTTAATGTTAATTTTAAATAAAAAGAGACACTTTGAGTGATACTGACCACACCATGCATCATATTAAGGTAAGGATGATTTTTACACATAAAAAATGAACAATAAATCATTTTCCAAAAATATCAAAACAATAAGAATGTGTTTTCTCATTTTTCAGTATGCTAGTTGTCTTTTTTACTAAAATGTCTTTTCTAACTGGAAACATGCATTTTGAGTCATATTGGTTTAATCGTGCATCATTTTGATGTGATACAACTTTATACACATCAGTAATGACTTCTAAATCACTACCCTAAATTATCTAGACAATCAGGTCATGTTTGTTTTGTTTTCATTGAGTGACATGTTTTGAACTAAAATGTCAATTTTAAACATACAATGGAAAATTTTGGTCATACTGGTCACACAGTGCATCATATTATGGTGAGGTTGGATCCTACACATCAAAAATGAGTCATGGATCATTTTCCTAAAGTATCAAGACAATATGAGTGCATTTTATTGGTTTTCAGTATGTCATTTATTGTTTTTACTTAATTTAATGTACTTTTTAAATATAAAGAGACATTTTGAGTTATACCATACACACCATGCATCGTATTAAAGAGAGGCTGATTCTTACAATTTAAAAATGACTAATATATCATTGTTCTGAAATATCAAAACAATCTGAATATTTTTTTCGTGGTTTTCAGTATGTCACTTGTTGTTTTTACTTAAATTAATGTCTATTTTAAATAAAAAAGAGACACTTTGAGTGATACCGGCCACGCTGTGAATCGTATTGATGTGAAGCTAATTTATACAGATTACAAATGACTAATAGATCATTTTCCTGAAATACCAAAACAATCCAAATGCATTTTCTTAGTTTTCAGTTTGTCACATGTTGTTTTTACTTAAATTAATGTCAATTTGAAATAAAATGATGCACTTTGAGTCATACCGGCCACACTTTGTGTTGTATAGAGGTGGATGTAATTCCTAAATGTCAAAAATGACTAATAAGTCATTTTACTAAAATATTAAAACAATTTGAATGATTCTTTTTCAATTTTCATTATTTAACTAGTTGTTTTTACTTAAATTAATGTCAATTTGAAATAAAAAGAGACACATTGAGTTATACCAGCCACACCATGCATCGTATTGAGGTGAGCCTAATTAATACATGTCAAATATGACTAATATATAATTTTCCTAAAATATAAAAACAATCTGAATGTGGTCGTTTTGTTTTCAGTATGTCCCTTGTTGTTTTTACTTAAATTAATGTCAACTTTAAATTAAAAGAGGTACTTTGACATATACCAACCAAATTGTGTGTCATATTGAGGTGTGCATGATTTCTATATGTCACAAATGACTAATAGATCATTGTCCTAAAATATCAAAATAATTAGAATATCTTTGCTCAATTTTCAATATTCGAGTTGTGTTTTTTACTAAAATGCCATTTCTAATTAGAAACACACATTTTGAGTCATACTGGTCGCATTATGAGTCAATTTGATGTGACACTACTTCACAAAAATCAAAAATGACTTATGAATCAATTTCCTCAATTATCACGACAATCAGAGTTTGTTTTCATAGTTTTCAATTGGTGACACTTTTTGAACTAAAATGTCAGTTTTAAACAGATAACAGACACTTTTAGTCATATATGTCACACAGTGTGTCTAATTGAAGTGATATTGACTCCTAAATGTCAGAAATGACTCATGGATAATTTTTCTATAGTATAAAAACAATCAAAATGTGTTTCCTCATTTTTCAGTATGTTTCTTGTTGTTTTCCCCTAAATTAATGTCGATTTTAAATAAAAAAGATACACTTTGAGTTATATCAGCCACACCATGCGTCTAATTGAGGTGAGGCTGATTCCTTTACATCAAAAATGAATTATATATAATTTTTCTAAAATATCAAAATAATTCTGAATGTGTTTACTTGGTTTTTAGTATGTCACATGTTGTTTTTACTTATATTAATGTCAATTTCAAATGAAAAGAGATACTTTGAGTGATACTGTACACACTATGTGTTGTATTGAGGTGTGGCTGATTTCTACATGTCAAAAATGACTAATATATTGTTTTCATAAAATATCATTTCAATCCAAAAGTGTTTATTGGTTTTTAGTATGTCACTTTTTATTTTTACTTAAATTAATATCAATTTGAAATAAAAAGAGTCACTTTTTGTAATACCAGTCACACTATGGATTAACATGCTTTAAATTTACATTATTTGTTGAATGGAAACAATGAATTTTCAACATTTATCACTTTCCTTCAAGTTCCCTCGAATCCCTTTGAAGGAAGGTGATGAATTTCGACAATATAGTGGTGATAAGGTTATGAGGGAGAATAAGTATGTGGAAGACATTGTCCACATGAGTAGTTAATAATTTAATTTAGATTATGTTAATCTAAGAGAGAACATATAATATTATTAGGAAAAACATAGCATATTAAAAAAACATTTCCTTCTCATTGAATTTTGGGTTGTAGCCATGAAGTCCTTTTTCTCACGAGCATGAGCATCTTCAGAAAAACCACCCCAACTAAAAAAAAGGAATCCAACTATATAATAAAACAATTCTTATGTGAGTAATATTAAAAAAATTAAATTAAATAGAAATATAAAACAATCCAAGACTTATATGGAAGTCACATCTTCATGCAATTTGTGTATATTCTTCAACCATGTATGTTTCCCATTCATTTCTGAGCACATCTATATCATCTTGTGAATATGAAAACTTTCGACAATTGTAGTAGTACTGGAAAAATATATATATAAAAAATATTAATAAATATTTTAAATGAAAAAGTAATTATCTTTGAAAATACCTCTTCAATTATGCTCATGTGTTCAGGGAATATGATCACTCTCATAAATTTACAAACATAATAACCACAATATTTTCCATTAGTTTATTTCAAACACTTTAGAAACATTGAGGATAATAAGTAATTTGATTTGATACATGATTTGATAGTGAAATCTTATTATATATACCTTGATACTTATCCATTCGTAGAACTTTTCTTCATCCTTATGCTTAGCCCCTAGCCTCATTCCTTTTTTTTCACAATAGTGATGCACCGCCCTATCATAGTATAATCCACATTAAAGGATAATATAAATTATATAAATTGATGTTTAGCTATAAAATGTTGGATTTAGTGTATTACAAATTGAAAAATTGCATCATGTGTGGATGGCTTGATGGATATCCATGCATTGAATCTAAGAAATAAGTCTTTGGAGTATCCAAATTTACTGTAATGAGGATCCAATGATGCCTAAAAACACAAAAAACAATAAGTAATGAAATAAATGAAAATATATTTGATATGATTAAATTGTAGAGTTTTACCCCAGAATCATTAGTATTAAATAGATTATGGCATCTGAAAGTTTTCTTTAAAATGATTTGATAAGACCTGAAACTATTTCATCCTTTTTTCCATCTATTTATTTTTGATATGTAGAAGAGATGTGAGGACTAACGATTTCAAATTTTTTCCATGGGAAATTCCCTTCAATGGTTTTTCAAATATACGTCTGCCAAAAATATGAAATGTCTTTAGACATAATTAACATAGTATATCAGCTTTTGGAAAATCAAATCATGAAAACATACCTCATGTATACATTTACAACTTAGCCTCCCAACCAATCATAGTCAGGTATTTCACTTACACTCTCAAAACCAAGGAAGTATTGATATTTCTCTCCGTACATATTTTATTCAAAATAAACTATGTGATTATGACCATATTTTAACTTTGTGTCCACATGACCCTTCAAAGAGAGTAAATGCGAATATAGAATGGGTGGGGAGGTGATTTCGGTAGCACTTTTTAATAGGTTGGTTGATCCTTTCAATGGTTTTGAGATAGTTTTTTATTTCATCCCCTTATATTTTTCAGTCTATAATAACATTCATCCGTTCAGGCCTTTTTTCCTGGATTGTTAAAGGTTTTGCTGGAAATGTATATTAGAAATGAATACCCCCTTATCAACATTCCTTTTTACAAGATTTGACGGCCATGCAATGAATTTCCAACAACTTTTTTGGTCTTATTAATATAATCTTCGTGAATTGGAATAGGTAGCTCTGCACTTGGATCATGGGATATCTTGATCGACACTTTCACAAGACCTATTGGAAGTGGTCTGTTGTGTATCATGTCATTTTGAATATTGAACATTGTATCCCATGACATAAGGTGATGGGTGGGTTTTACTAGATATAAATCACTGTCATTATCACCCTATAGAAAATCAGTATAGGAAAGGTATTAGTGTCTATATAATTCACACTTCAAAGAAACGTTTATTAGAAGATTTAATACCTCGGATAACACATCTCTTTGAGTATAATGGCTAGCCTCATAGCTGGTGGGGGTGGGGAGGATCTCCACATAGTGTTTGTTCTTGATTTTCTTCTTCTCTTTTCTTATCCCTCATTAAAGTTGTCATCATATCTCTCTACCATTGGAATTATTCTTCAAGGGTAGATATTATTTCTCTCATTTAGTTTATTAATTCACATTGACCGTCCACTTTTTTTCCCTCAAAATATGATCGAGGTGTCACCCCAAAACCTGCACCCTTAACATGACCATACTATTTTGGACACTTCAAGGCCATCGATAGTCTGTGTTCATATGGAATAGGTGTTACTAATTCCTGTGAATATGTCATATAGAAAATATATGAAATAAGTGATCATTTTTATGTAATAGCAATATAAATAATTTTTTTTATTATGTAATACTTACATAGGTTTCCCACACTATGTGTTTTCATCTATTAGTATCTCATATTTATTTACACGTGCCTCCTTCAATATCACATGGTGTGGGATGGAAGTGACTTTATATTTTGAGTCATCAATCTGCATATAAATAGATGAACATTTTTATGAGTTTGTTTCATGTCACATAAAACTATTACGATAGATTTAATATATGTACCATTTTTTTCAAGTGAAGTGTGCTCCATCCTTACTTTACAGTAGGGGTACACTAGTTTTTTTTCTCATTACTTATTTCCAACACTTAGTTGTTGTTTCATAAATAAGAAATTTTCCATCAAAGTGATCAATACTCATATCATCAAACAACGTAATACTAGCCACAATGTACCTAAAAAGACACATCTCCATGACGGATATTAAATTCATCCCATTCTTCTTGGGTTATCAGGCATGAATAGATAATCGATGGGTGAGGGTTTATATTCCCTTAAGCATATATAAGATGATTTCTTGTTAGAATTGGGAAAAATACTCTATGAATCCTTCCTGTAAGCATTAATACATACTTCCAATGGGATTAATCTATGAAAAATGCACTATAAAATAGATGATGAAGCGTTATTCAATGTTTAATTATTTTATTGTTTAGTAAAATAATGAAATGATATCATAATGTTACCATAATATCTTCCCACATTAGTGTCTTCAGCCTGGGCACAACATGGTTCCACGAATCCACATCAAATGGAACCTATTTTCGATTAATGATTCCCATGTAACTGTTGTACATGGCCTTGTTGGGGTTCACATGCTGACCTCGTGCATTCCATCCGACCTCAAATTTTATACCTTTGACTTTCACCTTAATGATTTTTTCTAACACCGTCAAACTAAGATGCTCCTGTTTTTTCTACAATTTCAGTCCTTCGTCTCCTACCATTTACCCATAATCAACATCTTCAATATGTTCCTCTTAAGTGGTAGCATCAGTATGTGTAGATGGACATTGTACCTCTACATTGGAAGAATCAGTAGGTTAAGATATCTTTTGTTCCTTAGGAATGAGAGCACTAACATGTTGAGAAGGTCGTTCCTCTACACTGCGAGCAATAACAGGTTGAGAGACCAATTGTTCCTCAGGATTGGGATTCCCAGCACACGCCGAATTCATTATCTAAAGAAGTGGTTTAACATTTAATTTAGAGTACATGAATGCATAATCAAATGACTAATAACATGAGGTAACATGATGTATATTACAAAACAATTTAACCAAATTATTGAACACTCTTTTTCATTTTTAAAGGATGAAGTGATTCTACCCCTTTATCGATAATAAAAATCCCTTTATTGTGCTCTCCTATGATATACAAAAATCCATCTACATTGGGACTACTGTGAAATTATTTAAACAACACAATGAAGAGTTCATCCTCGATTTAATTTTCATCTTACCCATTAGTAGTTTTGCTCGATAATAGAACAATTGACCAGTTTGATTTGAAGGATCTTCAACATAAAATACTTGTACCATCTGTGATTCAATTATAAATGGTTCATCTTTGTTTCTTTCTTTACTAAAATAAACTTTCACAAATTCAAATTCATCTATTTTAACAACACTTATATTATCAACCCACTTGTATTGAAAATTCGGAACATGGATTGTTGTATAATCCAACTTCCATATTTTTTTTGATGAGGCCAAAGTATGACATATTCATATAAATTTTATATCTATCCTTAGTACTAGAAACATGGATCGCTTCAGTCACGAGTGTAATTCCACTATTTTTAATGGTACTGTCTTCATCATGATCATTTATATAGAATGTATAACCATTAATTAGATAACCATTGTAAAATAATACATACACACTTGGTCCTCCGACAAGCCATTGAATTAATTCTAAAATTGAATCCCAATTTTCATCTAACTCCATAAAAATATGGTCCTAAAACCATCCTATAAACTATTTATTATGTGTATTTGATATCCATCTGTCAACCCTTGATTGATTCAAATGCCTAAGAATTTCATTGTGGGTTTTGACATATGGGTCAACCTCCAAAGTATTATGAAAAATGTAAAGGTTGTTCCGCTCCTGGTCTATAATATTGATTGTGACAACATCTATTATAGAAATTCCTTCACCAGTAAGCTGCCCAATGTGACGAGATTTCAGTAGACGAATACTTTCCACAGCAGATAAGTATTCAGTATAGAATTCAATGGATTCCTCAATAATATATCACTCTGCAATAAAACCCTCTAGAAAACATCAATTTTTTACATACCCTTCAAAGTTCTTCATATATCGTTAAATGGGGTACATCCATCTATATTGTATAGGACCACATAGTTGAATATCTCTCACCAAGTGATCCATGAAATGAACAATCATATTAAAGAATGTTGGCAGGAAAAAGATTTCCAATTCGCATAATATGATGGAAATTTATATTTCCATAGTCACCAATTTCACTAGGTCTATAACTTTGTTGCATATAGCTTTGAAGAAGAAACATTGCATGGTTAATGTATGGCAGACATTCTTTGGAAAAATGCAATGTAAAGATATTGTCATTAGATCTTGCATTAAAACATGGCATTCATGTGATTTCAGACACTTCAACATTAAATTGGTCATTGAAATAATTTTATTAATATTCAATGAATACCCCTCCTTAAACTTTACATCATCTTGGAAGTTGTAAAACTGATATCTATCCTGCCTGGAATGAGTGTAAGCATCTGGAGGAAGAAAAGTTCATTTTCACCCTTAATTAGTTCCAATTCTTCTTGTATTTCCATGTCAACCATGTCTAACCTAGCCTTAATTACATTCTTTTTTAGGTTCATTTAGAAACGTGCCATTGAAAGTATCACAAACATTTTTTTCAACATTCATAACATCAAGAAAATGTCTGACGTAGAGATAATTCCAGTATGGTAATTCAAAAAAAACTGATCTATTTTTTCAAATGATTTTTGTAAGGTTTTTTGAAAATGGTTTTCCAAAATAAGTGTCTTCATATTTTACACTCTCAAACAGTTGATCACCTATTAATAGATACGGTGTTGTATGTTATTCTGAACTTCTAACAAATTATGTTTTCCAAGATTGGTACTTATGAAATCGGGGTATAAATCTATGATGTATTAGAAACATAGTTTTCAATGAATGTTTCAACCTAATTGACTGTGTAAATTATTCATAGATAAGAAACCCTTGAGTTCCTTTAATGCTATATACTGAATATTTTTCATATGTAGTAATGTCATTTATCATCATATACAATATGGATCTCAACTTGAAATCTTCATTTCTATAAGCATCATACCACATAACACCAAAATCCCACAATAATTTCAAATCCTCAATCAATGGATCCAAATAAACATCAATATCATTACCCATTTGTTTTGGTCCTAATATAAGCATAGATAACATGATTTATGTTTGTTTCAAGCATAAATATGGTGGAAAGTTATAATTTACCAACATAACTGACCATGTACTGTGATTGCTGCTTTGAAAACTTGAAGGATTCACTCCATCTATAGATAATGCAAGACGAAGGTTTATCAGCTCGTTTCCAAATTTAGGATACTCATGATCAATTCTCTTCCACCGAGGATAGTCTTCTAGGTGATTTAATTTCCCATATTTATTTCTTGTGTTTGTGTGGCATGTTAATTGACCTACAATCTACTTACTTCCATATAGGTTCCTAAAGCATGGAATGATTAAAAAGTACCATAAAAATTTCATATGACCGGATTCATATTTATTGTATCAAGAAGTACAACAATTTTTTCATTCTCAAAGAAATTTTTGGTCCTTCTGAAATTGTATACAGTCATTCGGGCAGGCGTATATTCATTAAAAGGTCATAACTATCGAGTGTAGAATTCATTTGGAATCATATTTTTAACTCAAGAGATCATTATCTTTTGGGAGCATTTCATTCAAGAGATAAATTAATTCTATAAAACTAACATCGCTCTATCTTTTTTCTGCTTTCAAATTATGCAACTTTAGTACATATAACAATCATGTAAATTTAGTGAAACCACCATACAATGGAGTCTTTTCACCACCCTTTAACTTCTCAAACAATTTTGGTCAATCATGGAGTTCATCTTCAACTGTACATATCATTTCCTCAACACGATATTTTTCATCATTCGCATCTACAATCACATCCTCGACTTAAAAATTAAATTTTTATTCCAAAAAAACATTTGAGGAAAAAGTGTGAAACAAAAACAAAACCATATCAAAGGAGTTAACAACCGAAGGAACCCACAAAATAATTAAAAATAAGAATCTGAATGTTAGATCCAACCAACCTATAAAGCCCCCGATTAAGAGAGGATACCTCCAAATTTGGGACATTCTGCATAAGATCCTCGAAATTGTTATCTAAATTGTCCTAGGCCCAGATGTATTCCTCTACGTTGATCATCCTTTCGTTAAAATCATGCGCCAAAATGAGGTCATGTTTGTTGTTCCAAACCCTTTGATCTTAATTCATGTTCACACTAATCTATCTATCATATATTCAATCAAAAAATTAATTTGATGCATTGATATTGAAATATTTCTCTAAAATTTTCCCATTAGAGTGCATAACTAGCTCCAAAAAATCCCCATTTGTTGATTCAACCTTACCTACCATTCTGTCTAAGGCTCCATCTGCAAGTGGTTTGATTCCATCGCCTTCAGGAGCCTTAATTTAATCATTTATATCAGTCTTTCCCAATATACCAGGTAGTTTCAATACAACGTATTTATTATATGGTTCCCTTCATACAAGATGAGTATCATTTTTCTTGATATTACCTGAAGATCTAGTAACAATTGTTTTGGTAATATTTTTGTATTCTTTTCAAGGTCTTAGTTTCCCCCCACCCTTTTGTACTAGAAATTTCCCAGAATCAAGCATGCCTCGCTTTCCCTTCCTCAATCCAGACCCAACCACCATGTCCCCTTGGAGGTCTGTCTCATAATCCAACATCTGGTTGAGATCTTCTTCTTTGTCACTTAACTCGATATCCTTTAATGATCTTATTTTGAACTACTTCTATTTCGGTCTTATCATGTATTTTTCCATCTATTAGGATCAACATTATCCTTCCCATATGCATTCAGGGATGAGAACCAATTTTGGAGCTGAATAGACCTAGGAGGTTCATCAAGTTTTCGAGGTTACACTACATTCGTAGTAGGAGAAACATCCACCTCCATAATCACACTAGAAACTACATGGGTATGTTCCTAGAGGAACTTACCTAGGATGTGAATTGGGTTGTTGGGTGTGATTTTTTGATCTCCTAGATCAGTATTAGTATTCTGTTGTAAATATTTAGTAACATCGTGATCAAGGTCATTACTTGTTTACACTGCCACGGGATGGGGAAACGGCCTAATCTTAATAGCCTCTGCATAAGAGTGTGGGCATAAGGTATCATCACCACAACCTATTGTTATAACAGACCTCGAATGGGTCAAAGATGTTGAGTTAGATACACCAAGATCAGACTGTAGACAATTGAATCTGTCAGTGATCTTCAAATTAACCTCATGGGGACTTTCCTCTTTTTTGAACGAAGCACCCAGTGGTTGAAAACCCTCCCCTGCCTGAACCATCACCATATTGTTGTAATTTTCTATAGAACTAGGATTATGGATATTCAAGAAAAGGAACACCTTATTGGAATCCCAACTATGGTGGTATGTTTGCGTGAGATGTCCCATACGTCTACAGGAAAGACTGAAATCTATCTAGGATTCATAGATAACCACTTTTTTGTACATAAATTCCTTTCCAACCATAATCCACACCCACTCCAACTGTGTCATGGAGACATCAACTTCAACACAAACATGAGGACAAATAGGGTGGAAAACTGTGTTCATTCTGCTATCGGAACACAGGTACCGACTAACTAGGTTTCCATGAAAACGCATGATAGATGGATTTTGAAAAGGTAAGGGGAGTTGTGGGAAACTTACCCATATCACTATTGATGGAGTATCCTTCTTCATATAAAGATCACAAGACCACCAAAGAATATGTAAGTGGATTATAATAAATATATGTGATTCCCTGGACCAAGATCGTATGAAGTCCACTGATGATGCAATGCGAACCATTATATGGAAACGATCGAGTAGACCTACCATAGCATGGTCTTTCAAATCCCATGAGTTGAATATGAAAGGTGACTTTCAAATAAGGGGAACTGAACATTTTAATGATAGTTATTATTTCATTTCATTTCCTATAACTCATCCCCTTAGAAGCTAACATCGAATTCCCATGAAAAGTATTTATAAAATCTCACTTGAAATCCCATTAAAAAACCAACCATTTACACAAATTCCTCTTTAAAATAACACACCCTTTTTTAAATTGAATATAGCGTTAAATACTCTTTCATAACATTCACATGCCTCTATGAAAGTCATTCAGGTGAGATGAAAAACACTTTTCATGAAACTTTAGTCAATTCCAAGTGTTTAACTTATTTTAAAGCTATTTAAACCCAAAAACGGTATGTTGAAGACATATAATTTTGTAAGAAACATTTCCAAATAATTAATTCATTTTAAAATAGCCACTTAGGCATTTTCATAAAGACATAATTCTCAAGAGAGGAACTTTATAAACAAGAAAATAACTAAGATGGTTTTCCATGATGAAATGAGTGATTTTAGAAAAATAATGGTTCATTAAAACAGATTATGGATTTTTCTTGAATATTGGTAAGAAATTGGGATGTTTCGTTTAATCGGGTTTTCCTATCAGGATGAATTGAGAAGAAAATGTCTTAAAACATGTATGTCCCCATCAAATAATGATGAATTAATCTGGATGCATAAGTGTGGAACATATTCACAGAATTTTGAAGAATTATATAAGGAAAATGAATAAATAAATTTGGGGTAAAGAGAGATAAATCACAACCCAATGGTAATTTAGATGTTCAGATAGATCCCTTACCTTATGTCCAAATGTGTTCTCACTAGAACTTATTATCCTGGATAATCAAATTATATTCATTAATAATTTAATTTATAATATATTCAACATATAATTTATTTATTATAATTTTATTAATTTCATTTATGGCTACTTAAATGAGTTATAATATTTAATTACTTTTTTCTAGGATCGTTCGTTTTATGGTTTTATGGTCGGTTCCTTTGAGTATAATTATGGGAGTTCATATCAAATGGAATAAAAACTCCAGAAGTGGAATGAAATGGTGTTAATTTAATTCTAAAATATAAATGGTCCCATATATCATTTTTTCCGATATGAGGATGATTCATTTGATAAAATGTCAATGATAAACATTTAGTTTATTTTGGCGGTTTTTTGATCACCACAAACTAGTTTTGTTTTATTATTTTATATTATGTATATATATTAGTTCCAAAAAATGAAACAAGTTATAATATATATTTTAAATTCTGGTACAACCATTATAATGGTTTTATGACCAGCCTTGAAGGCATTAATTGAAAACAAAAACTCGTAAAGAAACATTTTCGTTTCACAAAAATACCAAAATTTAATTTATCATTTTTAAACATTTATTTACTTATTCCATGATATAAATATATCATATATTCATTTATAAGATACCTAAATTTTATTTATACATTCATATGTGAGTTTAATATTCTAACAACTATATTATTATTCATAATGGTCACATTACTATTCAAACGATCATATTATTATACCAACAGTCAGATTTCTAATAATCGTAAGGGTTTGCTACTTCCTATAAATACCTATTATTACATTCATCAATAACTTCTATTTTCTCCCAAGGTTAAATATAATTTCATCTTAAAAATTAATATTTTATTATTAACATTATGTTTTATTTCTACACTTGTGTTCATGAGTGCGATCATTCTAGTGGATCGAGAAAATCCAAATTTTTCCTATTCTTATTATATTTTTTTTCTATTTATTACCCCCACTATAATATTTGGTATTCTTATTGGTTTTTTTCAGACTAAATTATCATTCTTAATTTATGAGAATAAATTTGTTATTGGGTTCTTTATATTATGTATTTTCTCTATACTACATGACATATTTATAAGAAGGAAAATTTCATTGATAATATTCTAGGTCATTACACGCTAGTAGGAATTCCACGTGTTTTGGTGTCATAGGATATTCCTTTCTGAGACCATGTGTAATGGTCCTTAGACTTTAAGATTATCATTAATGTATGTTATTACTCACACACTTATATTTACTGACTAAAATATCCACACCATATATTGGCGGAAAGTAGGGTACGTAGGTTTCGTCATGATTGACATGTCATCAATGGATAAATCGAGGAAGGATTTGTCACTTCCATATTTATAGAAGTTGATATCTCAACCCTTTGATTGGAATAGAACCATCACATTAAAATTCCATGGTCTTGGTGTAACGATGTGTTTATTTCAGATAGTCAAAAAAAGAGATATCAATCATGTAGGTTGTTGAAATGGATGTGCAACCTGCATGATGAGATATTATGACAATGTGATTATATTACACAGTGAGAATTCGAATTTGGTTTTCAAAAATGCGATAATAAGTACATTCCCTTAGGTTCCTTGACCTTTTACTAGACAATAATCTTGGACTTTACGCAAACCCGCTTTATGCTAACGAGAAAGAATCTTAGAGGGACACATACTATGTGTTTCCATTGATCTTGATTAAATTCTCTTTTAGTTTAATTAATGAAATAAATATTATTCTAAAGTCTCAGGAATAATTTTATTCTAGTAAAATTGATCATATATATTAAATAAATATTTATTCGTTGATATGTGAACAAAAATATATTTATTTAATTTATTGAATATTTAATAAATATTTATTCACCATTATGTGAATAAAATATTTAATTACGAATAAAATTTTATTCAATTTTTCAATAAATGAAAGAGGAGTTTGAAGGTACCAATACCATGTCTAGTGACAAATATTAATTAATAAGCTGGTTAAATAATATTTTTTATTGAACAAGTACGCACGCGCCAAAAAATAATAATTATATAATTATTGTTATTATATGGCATGATTTTTATTATAGGTAATAAATATTATTCATGGAATTATATGCAATTAAATAGTATTTTAACCTAAATCCTAACTCTATAAATAGACGGCTATGTCTATTGTGTATAGAATCCAAAAATTAATAATAAAGAATTTTTGCACATAATGAATTCTCTCTCGACTCCTCAGTCTATCTCCCTATCATAAAAAAGAAGCGTAAGAGAGATTTATTCAAGATATAAGAATGAGAGATCAAGAATGAAAAATGAAAGACATATGACTCAGTTTACTAGCACCAAAAGATCAAGTGGTGTTTCTCATAGATCATAGGAGCACGTGTGGATCACCGCTAGATGGATTCTATCCTTCGATCCTCACAATGCAATGAAGGTAACTCGAAAGGGTGTTTTTGGATGATCAACATTCACCAACGAAGAAATTTACTAAGCTCGAGTATTTATTTTGTAACATATTATGTAAATTAATTATAAACTTGATGTGAAAAATCCTTTCTCTAGGTTTCAGGAAAAGATTATTAAAATAAATTTTAATATATCACCACCACCACATCCTAACATTGTGGCCATAACCAACACTTGGATCGTTGCTACCAGTATAACATAAAGGTTTTAGGATGGACATAACGTTAATTCAACTTTTAAAAAACATTACTAAGGCTCTAAGAAATGAAATGACAAGTACTAGTTATAAAGGAAAACATTTTAAACACTATACTTGACACATTATTTAGCTGATGTTGTATTGAATTCTAGGAAAATTATCTCATAATTTTATTCCAACATTTATCATATCCATAAGTTCTCATGACTAGGATCTGTTAAAGGAAAGGTAAATCATAAGCCATGAATGTAACTACTATCATTGTTTAACAGGTTTAGAGAATACTCCACCCTCCATCAAACCTGGGCTGCACCATAGCACTTACCACTTGTCAGGATTGAATTCCTCCACCCCTAGGTCTCCCAAGGGCCACACAAAGGCCCTTCTAGGGATCTATTCTAAAACCCATGGGTGATAGGAGGAATTGTCCATCCAAGCTTATATATGAGCCACCATCTTTGGTGGAATCTATTGTGGGACTTGGGTTTGTACCCAACAGTATATACATTCATTGTGATATTCCCTTCATAAGGCATACAATATGCCTTGTTTCACATATAACAGACCATAGGATATATACATATCATATAAAATGGTATATACATATTGTATATAATGATACAATGAAAATATTGAATGCTTTTTTATTGGGGATTGGGCATTTTTCCATTGGCATTAAGGGTAAAGTCTAGTATGCAAGTGTGCCTTGTACATGAAGATTTGGATGTTTAATTGAATTTAATGTTTTGGATTTTTTTAAATAACCTTACATGAACTAATGATGTAATCATTATTTCAATTAAGTAGCCAACTATTGACCACTGCCTCATGTTATTGGATAATATTAATTAGAAAAATACACATACCATATGTTTACTATTAATAAAAAAAATACTCATTGCATATGTTGGTCCCATTAGGATGCTCAAGAAGGGTGTGACATGAGTTCCTATAGAAATTTCTATCTAAAACACTTATTTAAAAATCACCCAATTTAAAATAAAACAACCCATTTAACCAAAGGTGAAGTTTATAAAAGATTTGAATGTTTGAAGGATTTCTCAAAGAGTGATTAGTTCTCTGCTAAAACAATATGAATTATTTCTTAACTTTTAAAATCAATTTACTAAGAAAAATTATAATATAAACATTGTATAAGATTAACTATGAGTAAAATGTAGTTTTCTGAAAATGAAAATAGAGAAAAATAAATTTGAAAGAACGCGATAGATTTTAAAACAAGAGGTTCAGCCTAAAGAAGATACTTAATCCTCTCCACTTGGTGATCACCCACCACCAAGAAATTTATACAAATAAACATTGATCCACACCATAGATTGGGGAAAACAACAATATACACAACTATCCAGGTCAACTAGATACTTTCCACAGTTTTTGTTGGAGTGGGAAAACAACCACGCCACGCGGGAACCTCTTCCACTATTATATATGGGTAGTGTAATGAGTACTAGATGGTTAGTGAAGATATCTATGTATCATCCTGTTTTTCACATGAGCCATTGTGTGTTCATAAAACAGAGATACACACACTACTCATAAAGTTAAAAACATAACACAATCGGAACATAAATAAATTGAATAGAGTTAGAAGGCTCTGTGTGATTTGCTATGCAGTTTGCGACTATTAAAAGATATCTTGAAATGCAGCTTGCATCGACTTTCAAAAATGGACATCAAAACAGAGTGTCATGAGAGCTTATGTTTTTTGTTTCTAGTGAGGTTTTGATGTGAACGATGAGTTCTTATCCTCTCTTGGTATGTTGCTACAAAAAGTTCTTCAGTTCGAGTTATCAGCAATGCCTATTAGTTTCTAAAGCTAGCAGTTCTCATTTTTCTCAGGTACCTGAGCACTAATAGAAAAACAAGTCTTCATAGCATTACACTTAAACAATGCTAAAAAAATGCTGATATTAGGGGTACCTTTAACAGTGCTAAAAAATCAAGGTTAAATGTACCCCTTTATCGGTGATTTTTTTAGCGCTGATAAAAGTACTGCCTTTATCAACGATTTTTTAGTGCTGTTAAAGGGGCCCTTTATCAGTGATTTTTTAGTAGCGCTAATAAAGGGGGGTCTTTATCAACACTTTTTTTACTAGAACTGATAAATGATATGTTTCAAAAAAAATCATTTAAAATAATATATTGATATATAAATATATAAATATATTTATATTGATATAAATATATAAATATATTTTAATTGATATAAATATATAAATATATTTATATTGATATAAATATATAAATATATAAATATATATATAATGATATAATTATAATATATATTTTTAAAATATGTTTTAGATAAGTATAAATATAGATTTAAACTTAATATATATTGAAATTTAGGGATAATGAATTTAAATTATTTTAAAAAAATATATTATTAATTAAAAATTTGATTATTAGCATTTATTAATAATAATTTGATAATAATTTGAAGACAAAAAAATTAAAAAATTAATAAAAGATGTAAAATAAGTTGAAAATGATTTTCAAATTTCAAATGCCCATAACATTTTATCTGCGTATGCATTTGAGCTCTACCATATATCAAATTAAAGTCTGCGACGAGCTCTACATGCTGGCGATAAAAGGAAACCTTCTATTGCATTTTTTGAGACCAAAAAAGGCCTAGAAGACCTCCAAATCTTAATTTTTAGTCAGGATACACATAAAAAATTAATTTTATAAATAGATAATCAAAAATATGTACATTTAAAATATATTTATCAATATATAATCCTTATCTAAACAAAAATGTAGTACCCATTTTATTTTTAATAAAAAAATTATGAATATTTATATACCTGTATAATGTGTGTGTCTAAGTGTATGTATTAACAAATTGATATATATTTTCTATATATTCTAAACATATGTATATACATGTCAATATATAATATTTGTAAAAATATATAAATATGTATAATTATACTTACAAATACAAATATAATATATATGTGTGTGTGTGTGCGTGTGTGTGTGTTGTATATATGTTTTTATTTATTTATTTATTTATAAACGCACACAAAAAACATATTTTATAAATGTATTTAAAACTGATCTTAAAATTATATATTAATATACAAATAAATATACGGATAAAAAATATAACTAAATATATATAAAAAATAGATATAAATATATATTAATATGCAATTAAATATATATATGTAACTATATATGTATATATGTATATATATTAATATAACTATATACATACATTAATATATATATATATATATTAATATAAATATATATTACCATATCAATAAATATAACTAAATATATATAAAAATAAATAGATATATCAATAAATGGACATCAAAGAAACAGAGAGGAGTGGTAAAGGGTCCAGGCGCATAGGGAAGAGGTCTCGAGTTTGAATCCAGAGAGAGGAAAGGGCGCACGGGGGTTGGTGAAGGGGGCTTTCACCGCTGTGAAAGGGGGTGCTAGTGCTATTAAAGGGCTGGGTGGTGGGGTTGGGGTGTGCAGCAGTGGGGCTACAAAAATTTTATTTATGTTTATTAATTTTTTTTAATTTTTTTAACTTTTATCAGCACTTTCAAAAAAGTGCTTCTAAAAGAAGGGTTGGGTGGTAGGATTGGGGCATGCAGGGGTGGAAGGGCAGGTAGGCGGGATTGGGGGTAGGGCTATGGCATGTAGATTTTTTTTATTTTTCATTCTTTTTTTAAAATTCTATCAGCATTTTTTTAGCGGAAACAAAATGGACCCCCTTTTATCTTCACCTCTATTGTCATTGCTTTTTTATAACTATAAATGCAATTTTTAGCACTTTTACAGGGAATATTTGCAGTACTGGAGCAGCTCAATCACTTTTCTTTTTCATCCGATATTTTCTTTATATACTGCATCTAGGTAGGAGCATGTTCTCTATCATTTTAATGTACCTCCTACCTCGTATTAGGCTTTGACATTGATTTAAAAGTTGTCTGCAAAAGATAGACAAATTCATTAGTATAAATAATCATACGAAGTTTCACAAATATGGTCGTTATAAGTAAATTTGAATTTAATTGACAAATAATTGATAGTGTCTCTGAACGGTGTATCAGGATCGGTTGGTTAGGTACGGTGTCTCAGACATAGTGCATTCTACAGTTTGGAATGGAGAGTCAAGTAGCGGTGTCTCTAGAATAGTAGGTCACTCTAACGGTAGGTCGACATAATGGTAACTCAGCTATCGGTAGCTCATACTGAAAACTCATACTTAGCGGACATTTTGATGTCATCGATAAGTTGCTCTATCTATAGCTCCATGTGATAGTGTCTCCTCTGCAAAAAAATATGATTTGAGATGTCGATAAGTTGAACATCAGTGACTCAGTGCATCGGTAACTTGAGTGATGGTGTCACATCCATTGTTATAATTCAGAATTTGTGCTAACAGTGAGATAGTTGATAGTGCAACATGTTATTGGTAGGTACATGTCAACGATAGCTCATAGTTAACTGATTTTCTGCCAATGGTGAGATGTCCAACGGTGAGCTCACCTTAATAGTGACTCAATCTTGAACGAGGACAATGAGTCCACCTTAACGGTGACTCATACTTATTCATATCTTGCCAACCTATCTTATGATGTAAAACAATAACAGAATATATCAAGATTATATGCTAACATAGTTAAAATGAGTAAACATAATAAAACATAATAATGCCTGATTTGGGAGCATTAAAACCATAGGAAGCCATCAACATATTTTCAAAAAAAAATTAAAAACTAAAAATCCAATATTTAAAATTGAATATCTTCACACACACCCAAATCATCAAGTGTTTAACAAATTAGTTAAATAATTTTAAAATATGTTGAAACTCAAGAAAAAATACGCCGGCTAATATATTTTTAGTGATGTAACAATTATAAAATTTATAGTTCTAGCCATTTTTGGCTTGTTGATGAGGGGTGGTAGTTTTCGGACCCCATCACCTCTTCGTCACTCTTTTTCTTTTTAATAAAGGGTCATTGACCCCATCTTGTTAAAAAAACTATAAAATTTATATTGGAAAATGGATCATCTATTTTTTAAACATAGAAGAAACATTATCGGTTATAAAAAATATCAGTTTTTTACACTATACATATACTTGTATATAACCACATTTTACAATATTAAGGCCTTTCAATTAAATTTACAAGGTTAAAAATAGCTGAAAATTGTTTACATAATTTGATTATAATTTTATTTATAACAACATCACATCCGAGTTTTTTTATTTTACCCTTCATTATTTTAAATATATATTCATTTGTTTTCTTGAGGGAAAAATATTTTCTAAAATTGTAAAAAACTGCTAAAAATAATTTTTCATTTAGTATTTTTTAAATTGATTTATCTTTATAAGTTAACAGGGAAACTTTCATTTTTTGTATTTAATAATTAGACTCATAAAAGGGGGCTGAATTGTTTAAATTAATTAATTAATCACTGGGTAACATTTAAGGAAATTGAAAGAGTAATGAGGAAAAATTGGGTATAGGGGCTTTTTTATTTTTATTTGTTAATTTAAGGGGGTTTGGGTTTTTTATTTAGGTATATGGGTTTGCCAAGCGCCAAATCAACTAGCGCTTTGACAAAATACCCACAGCGCCAATTGAATTTGCGCTGGGTGGTTTATTTTTTTCAAAATCCCCACGATACCACCCATTCACCTTATATACATATATCTTATATATATTTATGTAATTATAATAATAAATATAACAAATACAAAAAATATATTTATATTAAATATGTTTATTATAATAAACATAACTACAAAAATAAATATAATAAATTTATAATTATATTTATTATATAATTATAATAAATATATAATTACAATAATTATATAATTATAAATTTATTAAATATATAATTATAATAAATATATAATAATAAATATAATAATTAAATAATTATAATAATTATACAATTATATTTTCAATAATTATATAATTATAATAATTATATAATTATAAATATAAAAAATATATAATAACAATGAATATGTAATTATAATTATAATAAATATAGAATTATAATAAATAAATAATTATAATTAAAATAATTATATAATTATAAATATAATAAATATATAATTATAATAATTATATTATTATAATAAATATATAATTATAAATATAATTATTATATAATTATTATAAATATACAATTATAATAAATATATATATTATAAATATATATTTGTAATTATAATAAATATATAACTATAATATAAAATTATAATTATATAATAATTATTATAATTATATTATATAATTATATTTTATATAATTATAATTACAATACATATATAATTATTAAATATATAATTAAAATTGAATTATATATTATATTTATATATTTTTTTATAATTATAAATATATGATTATTATAATTATATGTTTATTATAATTGTATATATTTATAATAAATATTTAATTATTATATTTTATATTATATATTTATTATATGTATAATTATATTTTTATTATATTTTTATTTATATAATTATTGTAATTATAATTTTTTATTTATTATAATTATTTAATTATTCTATTTATAATTATATATTTATTCTAATAATATATTTATTATAATTGTATATTTTTTATAATTTTAAATATATAATTATTATAGTTATATATTTATCTCAATTATATATTTATTATAATGATATAATAATATATATTAATTATATATTAATTATATTTATATATTTATTAAATTTATAATTATATAATTATAGTAATTAAATATTTATTATAATTGTATTTATTTATAATTATATAATAAATATAATTATAAATTTATTATATTTATTTTAGTTGTTATATTTATTATAATAAATATATTTATTATAAATATATTTGTTATATTTATTAAAATTATAATTATAGTTATATAAATATATATAAGATATATGAATATAAGGTGGGTGGGGGTAGCATGAGAATTTTGAAACAAATAAACCACCCAACGCCAAATCAATTGGCGCTGTGGATATTTTTTCAAAGCGTCAATTGGTTTGGTGCTTGGCAAACCCATATACCCAAATGAACGAAACCATACACCCCTTAAATTTAAAAATAAAAATCAGAACACCCCTATACCAAGTTTTGTGGGGTAGGGGCCTCAACTTAGCCGTTTGTTATAAGTCAACAAGGAAACATTCATTTATTTTCTGTATTTAATAATTAGACTCCTAAAAAGGGGATGAATTGTTCAAATTATTTCATTAATCATTCGGTTAAATTTAGGGGAAAGACAAGGGTTGGGACCCCAACTTGGTCGTGTGTTATTATTTTATATTATTAGATATTATTTAAAAATTTTGATGGGATGGATGAAGAAATTTATGTTAATATCTCATTTAATGAGACAATTTTTCAAAAAAATCGTATCATTAAAATTATTCAATATTTGGAATTATCAATTAATGTAGTTGATTTATTCTTTTTTATTTGACTCTTTTCCTAAATCTTGGCCTTTTGCTTGGGATGACGATCCCAACATTTATTTCCATTCCCATGCCCAAAATTTCCATTTATTGAGGGTGACCACCAAATAAAATGTCCTCTATATATAATTATATTTCATTCCTCCATTCTTGCATTCCTCCCTCATCTTCACTTGGAACCTCCCTCTTCTCGGCCATCCCTTTATTTATTCCATGTCGCTCGCCAGTGTTAGCTGTCATGGCAATGTCGGTCTACCACCATTTCCCCACTCCCATGACCAGAATCGAATCTCACATCCCTTCCTACCCCCTTCCCATCCCACCCCAGCGCATCAACACCACCCCCGCCGCCTCGGTCGCCTACTCTTCTTAAATGGCGGTGGGCGGCTGCAGGTTTAGGCGACGGCCTACCGGCTCCCGAAAATCATCCATCTGGGAGAAAGGTGCATTTTGCGGGTGTGGTGGTGGAATGTCTTCCAACCTCGCCGGATCTGCGGACTGCACCGGGAAGTTAAAGGGGAGTCCTACGACCTGAGAAGTCAGAGTGTTTGGGATTGTTCGTGGGTTGAAGAAGGCGACACGTTATTTGGTTTTCAGCTCTGGGGATGCCAAAAAATATGATGAGGCCTCTACGATGTTCGGAGATTCTACTTCGTCCCCGAGAGACAACGAAAACGTATGCGTAGGTGGTAGTGGAAAAAAGGAGGGCCTTGGACGGTATGATGAGAGGCATGCCCCTGCGTGCTCCCGTCGAAGAACCGAGTCGAACTCCACCACCCAAGCAGCTGCCGAAGGCTGAACGGGCACCTCCCCAGTGTGGAATCATTCCACTATTCTTCATTAACCCTTTCTAAAATCAACAGCATGTCGGGAGGAAGGCATGGAAGTGGATGAGGATGAATGGGAGCGCCATTTCAGTTCATTTTCCTTTCCTACACCGCCCCAACCAACACCGTGGATTCAAACATCATGGTTTCCCTCCCCATGACGACAATCTTTATGAAGATGATTTGTATGCTAAAATCAATTTATAGTATTATATTAAATTTTTGTCTCACATTTTATATTTTATACTATGAAAATTTATGCGTGATTAAAATCAGGCATCGTTAAAAATTTGGTGCAGCATAGTTTCTTTTTTCATTGATTTTTCCTTGGTTTAAACGTGACTAAAGAGGCCTTTTATACACATACTCGGTATTTAAAATACTATATATATACACACATTATTTACAATACTTTTTATATTTTAAAAAAATTAGCTGTGTTTTGTTTTCTTTTCTTATATATATAAAAAAATCTTAAACACCTTAAAATATCGCTTTTTTTATTAGGAATTAGCATCATTTAATTAATTCCAAAAAACTGTTAAACCCCTAATTCAACAACCCCCTTTATAGGAGAAGGCCTTTTTTAAGAGGCATGGTCAAAATTGTAAATTTAATAATATATAATATATAATATATAATAATTTATTATAGGTTTAATGGATTACAAGCAATCAAACCACGCATGCATCAAACTGATGTCATCCCGGTGACCTGTCGCGCTGGCCTGCCAACCCCCTATCTCACCATCAACATATGTCGGCCTGTCGACCGCACTGCCCCCGCTGCCTTGCACCGACCCACCATTCAACAGGCTTGCGTCCCCCCACTGCCTCGTGGTCACATGATCCCTCGCGTCGTCCCTTCCTGGATAAATGCACCACCGTTGAGGTCGTCATTAGACCGCATCCAAACTCTATCCCTGACAGTGGGCAAGGATTTCATTGTCCCCGTTGTCGAGGAACCATTGCCATTCACCGTTACAGCTGCTCGTCACTGGGCCTTCATCGTCACCTCCACCGAGATCCCACACCGCCTTTACCCGATGCACCACTTGCTACGGATGACCAATGCCAGAAGCTTCTAACAAGGTCATCACATACCACCATAAACAAACCCTTCAACGATCCGCTCCTGTCACTGGGTTCTCCTGGGATTCTCTCTATCCCCACCATCGGTCGGACCCCCCTGTATCCCATGGTTGATGCCATGAACCCAAGAAAATTTTATTCTGTCGCCAGCCTAACCCCAAAATTTCCCCAAGGTCGCCACCGACGAAGCCCATTTCCCGAGATGTCCTCACATCTTGAGTTCATCCCCACCCGTCCCTTCCTACACGGTCACCATTCTTTGTCTCACAACCCTCCAAAGGTTAGGGTGGCATCGCCAACCATTGCCTTCATGGCATCATCGCAAGCCGCAGCCTCGCCAACCACCACCATCAAGATGCTTTAACAAGTCGTCGCCATTGAGGCACCATGGCACAACATCTCCATCAAATCTCGTCTTCAACCTCAGTATTTCCCACAAGCGCCTCCCTCCACCCATACACATACCTTGAATCAACGTGATAAGGCCTGCCGCCAAATTCTTCACAACGACCAAAAATCTAATATGCAAACCCTTTGTTGTGGTAGTGATATTAATGTACAAGAGAGAGAGGAATTAAAAAAATATATATTTATTATAATTATTATTTATTATTAGTTGAGGGGATTAAAAAAATGAAACCAACGCATGGTACATAAACTCTATTATTTTATTAAACCATACATTTGGAGTTTTGTTGTTATATGAAGGAACCCTACGTATGACAATTCAATAACGGAGTTTTAAATCCATGATATTATCCGTGATTTATGAAACAGTCTTGATAGAAGTAGTTATATGTTCAAAGATATTTTATTCCCAATTCAAAGGTTCATTATTATTGCTTTGAAGGCTCATATTCAATGCAGTAAATCGTCACTATTCTTATGGGAAGTTAGAACTCTATATAATATTTTTGAAGTCATATATTCATGTTTTTTGTGATATTTCTGGTGTTATTTTTAACCCGGAGTTTCTTGACCAACATGATAAATATCAAGACACTCTTCATCAGAAAATAAGTGGGAGAATATTTATAGAAGCAGTGAATATACAGAAAAGGTGATATGTATACAAAACCGTGTGTAGTTGCTTTCAGAGGTACATTTTGGAGATATACATGTTTAGATCTACCATTTTTTCACTAATGCTATTGTTTTCAACTCTACTACACTTTATAGTTATTTCTTCATTTGCAAGAACAAAAAATAATTTTTTATAGATACACTTTGGATACACACATGTTTAAAACATCTATCTGGTGTATTTTATATGACTGGTTGAAGAAGGCCTACACAACCCTGAAGATCTATTTGATATTGTGCTATATTGAGGATATGAATACATCTGTCAGTTTTTACTACAACTGTGATGTTTAATAGGTATCCTCAAACAAAAACAATCTCTACTGATTTGGGGGAGTTTCAACTGCTCGGAGTCATCCATGGTTAAGTGTCACCTTCGTGAACTAAGCTGTGGATTTATGGTTCCCTGTAAAAGAACCATAAGGCTATTTAAAGCCTTCTTGTAAAGGTGTCAACTATCTGCACTTAGTTTTGGAATAATGGTCTTAGGATAATAGAACTAATTGAAAATCACAAATCTCGTTGAGTTTAGTTATGGTGGAGTGGACTAAGGGATCTTTGTGCCCTGAACCATTATACATCACTGTGTTCACTTCCTTTATTTATTTTCTCTACTCGCTCATCTTTGGGAGAAAAGGAAAGGTTCACTAATAGACAGGAGATGCATTCGGAATTGTTTAAAGTTTCTGACATACACAATTCACACCCCGCTTTCACTGCATACAACTTCTTCACATTATAAGATGATTTATTATTTCCCCCAATAATCATGAGACTAAAAACCGGCTACCTTATAATCATCTATCTACACCACTGACCCTCTTGGTGATAATGATCCTGAAAAACTTCACTAGGTATAGAAATATTGATAGAAACATTGCACATAACCCATATGTCCATATGAGAGGCCAACTTTCAGTGATGTAGGGCAAGAATGTTTAGTATGCCTTGTCTTACCATAATGGTAGAAAGTCAAAAGCTCTTTTTTAGTAACTGTAGAGGTTATAAGATGAGTTTGATACTAGGGGCCACTATAAATTCCACTTTGAACCTCATTCAGCTTCATCTTCCTTCCGTAAGGGCTACTATAAGTACCACTAGACATGGGAGGAATCCCAACCGATCCCAAATTTCCTGCCTGATCAATTTATACCATAATTTTCCTATTAGGAACCTTGGAATATATGGAATTTTATAGCACGAAAACATAATAACTTATATCTAGATTCAAGATTATATGAAACTTTTGAGCCTTTAGTTTTTTATTCGACACCAACTTTGGAGATAATAGGTAAATCTCGGAAAAATATTTGGAATACTCCATTACTGTCTCGTCACCTTATTGAAGGGTGAAAAACTCCATAGACTTATCTGAAACCATTTTTTCTGGTTAGAACTACTGAGTAAATATAGTTTTAAATCCATTCTATTCTAAACCCTCATGTTGCTTTTCCAGAAACACAGAATCCCATCCCCTTCGACTTGGGCATTTATACTTAAATACAACATACTCTACCTTAATGAAATCTTAATTCTCTAAGAAGCAAACAATCCTTTCAATCTTCCCTAGATAGCCCTTTACTTCCTATGGGTCATTCATCTGCTATAATAATGGAATTTTATAGAATAGAAACTCTTGGGCTTGATTTCTATCTCCATCCTTTTCTGGATTCCCATTTATAGGTTGAGAAAGAACTAGTTCGACACCTTTCTCATTGCATGGACAACATGTATTTACTACAAGAAAACAGTGTTTTAGAGGGGGTTTTTTCAAAGCGGGTTTTAAAACCGCCGTGAAAAAACTGCCTCTTATTTTTTAAAAAAATATTTTTTTAATTTTTTTAAAAAATATTCTAAAGAATAATTTCTTAACGGTGGGTTTTTAATAAAACTGCCACGAAATAGCGGCGGTTTTTTCAAAATCTCCCCAAAAGTTTAAAAAAATATTTGTTTATTATTTATTTTTTATTATTATTATTTACAGTCAAATACAGTTTACTATTTATAATTTTATATATTTATAATGTTTCTATTAATTACTATTTATAATTATTATTTAATAATATTTTTAAACTGAAAACAAATCTTACATAAGTAGAAGACTAGACTTCGGTGTCAAATGACCATAACATCTGATCTGAGAGTCCATTTCAGCTCCACAACCAATCAAATTAAAGTTTATCAAATGAGAAAAAACCAAGCACAACTACAAAAACGGCCTATATCAGCGCTCAAAACGGGCTTTAACAGCGCTAAAAAAGCACTGTAAATCTCTGCGCTGATTTTGGGGGGTCCCTTTTATCAGCGCTCTGAAATGAAAAAGTAAATTCCACTTCTATCAGTGCTAAAAAAACCGCTGATAAAAGACCCCTTTATCAACGCTTTTTTAGCGCTAATAAAAGGGGCCTTTATCAGCGCTTTTTTAAAAGTGATAATAAAAGACAATTAAAATTATAATAAATAAAAAACAATTAAATAATGTGTGTGGAGAGCTTTTATCAGCACTTGACCACCCCTTTATCAGCGCTAGGAGGTCTCCCGTGTGCTGCCCTTCCACCGCATGCTCAGTAGTGCGCACCACCTCTGCCTCCACCCGAACTCGAACCCGCAACCTCCCCCTTTCACTGCTGAACCTTTACCACTATGCTATTTCGTTTTTTTCTCTATTAAATGATATATCTCTTTATATATATATAGTTATATTTATTCGTATATTGATATAGAGTCATATTAATATAAATGTATTTATTCTATATTAGTATATATATATTCATTCGTATATTAATATATATATATATATATTTAGTTACAATTTTTTATCCATATATTTTTTTGTATATTAATATATACATACAAGAATAGTTTTAAATACAGTTATGAAATATGTTTTTCATGTGTGTTTATAATTAAATATATAAATAAATACATATATATATATAACACACACACACACACATACACTCACACACAGAGACACAGACATATACAAATAAATACATATATATGTGTCTTTGAAAAGCCATTGAATGTTAAAAAGACCATAAATTACAATCGAGAAGCCCATTTCAACTCCACAACTAGTCAAATAGAATAAAATGAAACAATATTTGATATGATTTGTGGTATCGACTTAACGTACATCCGGATCAGAATTTATACATGTTTGAATGATAACAAATCAGGGTAACCCGACTAAAAACTCAGTTTTGGAGGCCTTCTGGGCCTATTTTGGCATCTAAAAAACATCGACCATGGTTCCCACTGTCATAGTGACGTAGAGCTTGGTGTAGGCATCGATTTGATATGTGGTAGAGCTCAAACGGACACCTGAATCAAAAGTTATGGTCGTTTGAAGTTTGAGTTACATTTTAAACTTATTATAGATCTTTTATTAATAGTTTTGATTTTTTGTGTCATCAAATTGTTATTAAATGCTTCTTAATCGATAATAATTAGAAAATTATTATTTAATAACATTTTTAAAAAAAATATTTTATAGCCATTTTCACTAAATTTGTTTTATATTAAATGTAATAGTCTATTTTTAAGTATATAAAACTTATTTAAAAAATATTTATTATATTTATATGCGATTAAATATACTTATATAACAATAATTTATTTTTCATTATTTTTTTGGAAATATAATTTTTTTCAGCGCTGATAAATACCCCCTTTATCAGCGCTCAAAAAAGCACTGATAAAGGGGTAGCGCTGCCCTTGCCCATTTTTATAGTAGTGAAGTGATATTTAAATAATGTCATAATCAATGGAAAAAACATATTCAAAATTCAAAAGTTGAAAATTGAACTCGAACTTCAAATGACCATAACATTTAATCCAGGTGTCCGTTAGGGCTCTACAACATATAGAATCGAAACCTGCAATGAGCTCTACTCCACATTGGTCTGGTACCAACTCTTTCAATATTTTACCTCTTTTAATTCAACCAGAAAAGCCCAGAAGGCCTCCAAAATAGATGTTTTAGTTGCAGGCACCAATTTCCTAAAATTCAAACGATTACAACTTTCGATCCAGGTATCTGTTTGGCCTGTACGGCATATCATATCGAGGCACATTTCATGATCTTCGATTTGACTGGTTTTGGAACTAAAAAATGAGTCTAGGATCATATTTTATAGTCATTTTAGTGTTTTTAGGGATTTTAGAGGTTTTTAACTTTTTATGACTTTTTTTTATATTTAATATTTATTTATAAATTAATTAACTAATAATAATTAATTAAATAATTACTATTTATTTATCTATTATTTAATATTAATTAATTATTTATTTAATATTTAATATTTATTTATTTATTATTTAGTTATTATGTACACATTAATTATTAATTTATTTTTAATTTATTAATTAATCAATTATTATTAGTTTATTATTTATTTATTTATTTATTTATTATTTATTAATTTATTAATCTATTATTCATTATTTATTAACTAATTATTAATTATTCATTATTAATTATTAGTTACTAGTTATTATTAATTATTAGTTATTTAATAATTATTTTTCTATTTATATATTTATGTATTGATTTATTTATTATTCATTATTTATTCAATATTCAATATTCAATATTCAATATTCTTTATTCTTTATTCTTTATTCTTTATTAGTTTATTTTTAATTTACTAAATATTAATTTATTATTAGTTTATTATTCATTTATTATTTATTTATTTATTTATGATTTATTGATTATTTATAAATTAAATATTAATTAAATATTAAATATTAATTAAATATTAAATATTTTTTATTGTATATTAAATATTAAATATTAAATATTAAATATTAAATATTAATTAATAATTATTCATTATTAATTAAGAAGTATTAATTTGATAATTATCAATTATCAATTATTAGTTATTATTAATTATTAATTATTAATTAATGAATTATTTATTTATCTATTTATTTATGTATTTATTTGTTTATTTATTAATTATTATTTATTATTTAGTAATTATTAATTAATTATTATTTATTCTTCATTATTTATTAATTATTAATTTATTTTTAATTTACTAAATATTAAATTATTATTACTTTATTATTTATTTATTTATTTATCTATTTATTATTTATTCAATATTCAATATTTATTAGTTATTTATTGATTATTTATAAATTTTTAAATATTAAATATTAAATATTAAATATTAATTCTTAATGATCAATTATTAATTATTAGTTATTAATTATTAATTATTAATTATTTAATATTTACTATTTATTTTTATTATTTATTGTTTATTGTTTATTATTTATTTATTTATTATTTATTTATTAATTTATTATTAATTTGTTATTAATTCATCATATATTATATTATTTTTTAATTAATTTATTATTTATACATTACTTATATATTATATATTATATATTATATATTATATATTATAACTCCCCTGAGTTTTATCTGCTCTATATAGAGAGTCGTGAGAGGAAACAACATGTTACCATGAAAGGCTCCGTTTCTAATGCACCATCATTGGTTGCACATGCCACTGCTGAGCAGGTTGGGTAGCCTAGTTCTGAGGAACACATGGAGGATGGGGAGAAAGGCAATGATGATGCTGACGCTACAGCAGCTGGTACACAACATGATGGCTATGATGATGGAGGTGCGGATGAGAAGGATGATGTTTTGCAGATTCCGAATCAGTGGAAAAGAGGCAGAAATCCAAGAGGACGTGGTGGTCGTCGTGGAAGTGGCGGGAGAGGGGGTAGGACCAGAGGCTGATTACGTTTTTATTATTTCGGTGGTTACCACTTGTACCCATATCTTTATCCTTGCATGTTTGACTATTTTTTTAATAATAATTTTCTAGATCATGGACTCACCTCCATGATTCCAACGTTCTGGGTATATTATATATTATGTATTATATATTATGTCTTATATATTATATGTTATATATTATATGTTATATAACATATGTTATATATTATATGTTATATAATATATGTTATATGTTATATGTTATATATTATATGTTATATGTTATATGTTATATATTATATATTATATATTATACTCGAACGGCTCAGCCATGTGTTCAGAAACCCAAACCCATATCTCCAAAATTTATTGAAAAAGAGTATAAGAGAAATAGAGTTGGAGGAAATGTTTACATGTGATACACCACAGCAAGACAAAATGATTATAACAAAACATGCACATTAAAACCATGAGATTACCTTTTCCTGGACCAGCCCCAACTCCAAGATCCTCCCCGATTGGCTGGGTGACGCTCACTTCTCTATTGCGTAATCTTTGATAATTTTAATTCCTCATCCGTCACTAGATCCTCCATAGTGGGCACAACAGTTACTTGATTAGAAAATTCTTCATGTGAATCTTTGAAGTCATGCACAACCTCATTAGAGAATAAGGTATCATCCTGGGAATCATCTCCATGATGAACATCTTCACGTGCCACATTAGAGTTAGGAAAAACCTTCATAGGGGGTGATGAATCATCCTGGGAAGCTTCTTCATTAGACGATGTTTTTTGTGAATCTTTGGATCCATGCACAACCACACTAGAGGTTGATATAGTCGCCTGGAAAGGTTGGTCCTTCTCCTTTGGTGACATTGATGAAAAACACTTTCGATTATTGTATCATTCACTCTTAAGACCTTCAAGAATAAGAACATCAAACTCAAGAGAGTTAATTGACTCTAATAAGGAAAAGAAATTAACAGTTGGCTTATCCTATCCCGGAAAAACATCCTTTTTGACAGCAACCTTCGAAGAGCACCCCCTGATCCTCAACCATTGAATGAGACTGTGGAATGTCTGGGATTACTCCATGACTGGATGGAACATCATTACAGGTACCATTACCTTCCAAATTATCAAGGGAGTATCCTTTCGTAGTAGGAACATCACCTTGCTGGCCAGTGGCACCAAAGCTGAGCATACCTGCTCCTCCTTAAGCCACCTTCTGATAACCCACCTCCTCAAACGTGGATGATCCAGCCATTGACCCAGCCCGCACCTGCTGGGCATCAACCTCTGGATTTACCGTAGCTCCAATAAGAACATTTTCCACTATTTAAGGCACTGATTCTAATCAGACATCCACTTTGGCTGCTTGAACCTCATGGGAAATGGGCAGAGCGCAAAGAGGCCCTCGGTTTCTTTGGTGACACCAACTAAAATCCATCAGCATAAAAAACCTTCATCTTACCCTTCCTGCAAGAAAAATATAGTGAAACATGATCCATCTCATGATTGAAATCATCTTGGATAGAAGCCTCATCCTCAAGTTGATTCTCTCCCTCCTCAACATCCAAATCAGCCTAAGGTATCTTAACCAAACCCCAAAAGACACCAGTGGCAGTCTGCTGAAATGATCCACCATTTGATAGCGAAGTAGCACCACCAAATGGGTGCTGAGACAAGTCCTACAGAGGAACTTCTGACAATCCTGTAGGAGCCTTTGACAGGCCTTCCTTGATAGCCTCAACAAAGGAGGAAGGACCAACCGGAGGGCCCTTCCACTTGAAACAATTCTTGCTACCTTAGGATCATCACTAGACTGATTCATCCTACACTGATCAGAAGCATATCCTGAGGATTTAAAAAGAGAGAATTTAATATTCCCATGAAATTTCTCAAGAGAATATCCAATGCATAAACATTACTTACAGAAACTCGGTAACCACTCATACTGAATAGACAATTCTAACTTAATATCACCCATAACAAGAAAGACTGTATCGATCCTAAAATGAGCTAAATCAACCTCTACAAGCACGCCAGAATGGTGACCATACCTAGGACGCTCTGTTTCTTTATCAACCTTGATCGGAGAACCGACAGCAGAAGAAACCCCCAACAAGACTGAAGGGTTCCAGAAAAACCAATTAAGACCCCTAATTGAGACCCATGTTTGCATGGAGGAGTTCCTAATTGCAAAAGGATTTTCTAATAGATCCCACTATTGAACCATGATGTGTCCCGATTTTAATGGAACCGGTTGAAAACTCTAGGCCACATTCTGAAGATTCTTCAAGGGGAATACAATATGAAAATTACCTCTCTCAACTGAGATTAGGTGCCAATCATTGAAACCCCAACTCTGAGATAGTCGGTCCGGCACCTCATCCACCTTTAAAGTGGTATCGCTCCTAGTACCATAAATCATGGTAAAGAGTGATTACCTGCATTCTTCAAGTCGAGCCTCTAAAATATGCAGACTCGCTTCCACAAATGCAATAGATCCATTCGTGGTAACCCTCTTATGTATGGAAGCAGATTCAAGCAGTGATTCGGAGAAAAACCTATTCCAAGAATAAAAACCCTAGGATTTCCTCTTTGGGTTCTGTGCATCTGCCTTCACCACATCTACAGGATTAGAGATAACACCACCACCCGAAACCACAGCCTTCGACGAAGGAACGAAAACGTACTTATATATTATTAACTATTAATTATTAATTATTGATAATTGATTAATAAATATTTATTGTGTATCTATTTGTTATGTATTACTTATTTTTACAATTAATATATATATGTATATGTATATTAAATTCGATTTATTGACCACATGATAAACCTATTGGAGTGGTAATGTCTTTGGAGAATAAGCTAGAGGTAAGGGGTTCAAATCTCACCCAATGCAGAATTTCTATATATGGCATGGACATGTGCATGCACATGGACTTATTCATGGAGATGAGAATGTCTATGGTAATAATAAATAAATAAATAAATAAATTACCAAAATTTAAAAAAATTACGAAATTTAAAAATTTAAAAATTTAAAAATTTAAAAAAATTAGAAAATTAAAAATGATTTAGCAAAGGTTTAACCAGTCAATAAAAAACCCTTCTAATTATTTCCCGACACACGATTTAGTGGCGGTTTTCCAAAACAGTCACAGAATGATTTAGCGTCGGTTTAAACCTTCGCTAAATACAAATTTTGGTGTAGTGATTATGGCTTCAATAGTATCCTAATCAACCTGATGATTTTCTCATAAAATGTTATCTATGGAACCCTTCTAAGGATTCATTAAAATTATTCTAAGAGGAATGGAGCTAAAAAACACTAATGAAAGTGGATAAATAATCAAGTGGGTAAAATCATCAATAATAGCCATGATTAAATGAAAAAACTCATGAACACACTCTTAAATATCCCATGGAAAATTAAGGCTATCCACAATGAGAGATGTCCAAAAACTCACTTATAACCTTCCCCTTATATATTAACTATCCTAACTCTTATCTACCAAGACATCCCAAATCACATCAACTAAAAACTGCCTTTGTTAATGAATTTTCACACACCAACCTAGGTCATCCATAAATAGGACACCCAAGCCGACCTATTTCATGTCCCAAATGGTATTTCTAATTACCATGGGCTGGAAAAAAAATTAGGGCATTGAAGAATTAACTTTGGTAATGGTTTCACCCACAAAGACATAAAAATTGGGATCCTTCGAGACAAAGGAAATAAATAATTTCCCAACACATAACATAAATAAAAGAAACTATGAACAAGTATGCAACATAAAATCAAATATCTAGATATAAATAAAGAAAAAATAGAAGTTTCATAGAGGCAATAAAAGTAATAGTCTAGGGATAAGTCAATTAAGACAAATTTTATGTCAGATGATTAGTTCACTCATATGTAACTAAACCAAAGGGCCACATAGAACCAATCGTGGAACTCCACACGCTAGAGACTATAGACTAGAAATGATGGTCTAAAGGGAGTATAGTTGTGGGACTGTTCCCTCTGTATCATTACAATGTACATCATAGGAAAAAAAAATGAAATGAACATTTGAAGACAATAATAAGAGTTAACCCAATAAGTTTTAAACCATCCAACCAGGGATGAACATGAGATTCCATAAATATAAGGCAATCAAGAATATAGAAGGTAATACATACAACAAGGCTTGATAGATAAAAGAATAAATAAATAAAAGACCCAACTCTGGAAAGTGTTCTAAGTACACACTCGTCCCAGAACTCCCACGCCATGTGTTATCCCAAAAACAATAGAGGCAATGAGGCACTAGCCATGTCCTAACCAGCAGCCATGAGATCTTCTCAGGTTCCAAATGGTGGTCTGAATAGGGTTTGAGTAAAACTCATTAGGCCACCACCAATGATGTATAATGCATTCTAGTCCATGAGTATAAAACATAATCGTGTATAGAGTATCTATAATAGTGAAGTAGTAGCGTGGAGGTAAACTAGTGAATAACACATACTTGAGCATAGGTCAGACTGCCTCTAGTCTTAGGAATATTAATGTAATCATGGGAACTGTGGATATAATCATACGCATCCTAGAGAAATTATCCAGTTGAAACCATTGAAATGCATCTAGGAATTCCCACATATTGAAACCAAGAAAATCCATTGAGTAAATACAATGTATTCCTATTCAATAAATGAGGATCTATCTAAGACCAAGGAACAAGTTCAAGGTAATCATGGGATTTATTAATTGGGACCCAAGGAGGTGTTGGATTTTTTGGACTAGAACCAACTACTTTGTACTTTATTCATTAATAAATAACTTTTCACATCTTGATTGTTCTTTTTCATGCATGTGATAATGTCATAAGGACAACTGTTGCCTTAAAGGGTCATAGTAGATCCCTGCTACGATGAGAACCTAGAAGTTCCATAACATTCTTCTTGAATATATGTTGTATATTCAGATGATGTTATTTTAGGGACACAAATAATACAGGACATTAGGGGAGAGGACTCCTAAAACATTGAGGCACCTTCTCATGGTGTGCACCCTTGGTAATATCTAGGAGGATATTATGAGAACGATACCCTCCAGTAGAAAATCCACATTTCATAGTTTCATTGGATGTTACTATCTGCAAACCTGTGTATTGGTCCTTATAGTTTAAGATTATTATTAATGTGTTTTACAACTCGCACACTTAGATGTATTGAAGAAAACTGTGACGACACAATGTTTGCAATGAGGTAGGATACATTGGGGGTGTCACGAGTGATACTACATTAATAGATAATGTGAGAAAGGAATTTTCCCTTTTGTTCCATACCAAAAGTGGATATCTAAGGCCATTTGATGTAATTGATATAACCTATATAAATCCATGGCCATGGTAAGGTATGGGCGAGTTCAATTTCGGGATGTCAAAGAAAGAATAATCGTGCACATGGGTTGATGGCACTATCATGCAACCTGCTAGATTAGAGATATCAAGAAAAAGAGATTAAATTACACTGTAAGAATTCGTATGTGGTGACACATCAATGAGGCATCAACTTCTTTCTCTTGGGTGCCTTGACCCATTTTTAGACAGTAATATTTGACTTTAGTCAAGCCCTCCTAATGAAAATTATAAAGAGGCCTAGAGGGTCACACACAAAGTGTATCCATGTATCTTAGTTAAATATTAATTTAACAAGTTAAATAATAATTATTCCCGACTGTGGTTTAATAATTATTTAAGGATTCATGATTACATTTATTTTGACACTAGTTATTCAAGAGAATATATTGTGGGTGAAATAATATATATTTATTAGAGAGTAATGCAATTACATTTATTTAAGAAATAAATATCCATTACTCAAGGTCTAATAAATGTGGTGGAGGAAATAAAGAAAAATGAAAACAAGATAAACATGTCGTGTACATTGAATGTACACGCTGTGTAGTTTTCATGGAAAATGAGTACACACCATGTATTAATGATTACATGCCGTGTAGTTTTTCCAGTCAGGATTTTGAGTAAATAATATCATTTTATTAAATGATATTTTTTAGAATCAGCATGGGCGCATGTTAGGGAATTAATCATCTGACATGGGGGTTTTCAATAAGAGATAATGAAATAAATAAAATGTGTAACATGTTTATTTATTGTCATAACTCTATAACCTCAAACTTGATTATAAATATCCTCACAACCCCAACACATTTCCTGAGAGAATCGTTGTGCACAACATTCTGAATAATTCTCTCAACAATAGTGTATCCCTTGGAATTTACATCAATGAATATTGGGGCGTCTATGAAGTCCACATTTGGAATTTGAAACTGGAATCCAAGACTTTCTTGTGCCAGGACTCACTATTACCGTAACCAGTCTCGTTATTTTAAGAATCTCAGGGATATTATTAAGGATAACCCATTAATAAAGCAGTTCATTTTCTCAAGGGCTTTAATAAAAATTATAACAAAACACCTAGGTTCGATATACACACTTCACAATTTATCTTATAAAAAGGGATATGACAATTCAATTACACTTCTACACTAATCCATTTAAATCAAGGTGTTCATAAAAAAGGTCATAAGTACCAAGGAATTACATAAGGGGAAACCAATGCTTCATGGTATAAATTGTAGTTGAAAGTGATGTAATCATATTAAGGTATTTATTGAGAATAAAGCATGACAAATGAACGGTTTCCCAAGGTTGTTCGTAAGGTAGTACATCAGCTAAAAATTTAAATTGTCTATTTTTTTAGCGATATATAAAAAGAAAAGGAATTGTGATTTATCACTTACTCAAGACACCCAAAGTGATTGATATGGGTGTAAACAAGTCAATACTTATATGTGGTCCTTCTGATTATTTCTAGGGAAAGAGTACATTGGGGATTAAATATGCATCAAGCTAAACACACCTTATGAGGTGTTTTGGTTCCATAAAAAGAAATTTCATCATGGGTGCTATGAAGAAATCACACTAAGGGGTGGTCTGAGTTTAGTTCACCAACCACTTCTGGTTTAAAGGAATATTATACTACATATAGGTTGAGAATTTTTCAATAAATTGATGTAATTATAAATTAATGAGGAAAAACTCAAAATTCCTAGTGTGTGGCATAATAAAACATTTTATAAATAGAAAGACATTTAGGGAAAATAATGTATACCACCTACCTCATTCTAAGGAATCTAAACTCAATTGATAACAGTTTTGATTTGAGACAAAATTAGTGGAAACAGGAAACTAAAAAAACATCCTAGAAATAGTGAATAACCCACAAAAACAATGAGTGGAAAATAAATAGGGAAATAAACTATGAAATGAATCTAGAGGAAAGATATAAAAATTGGAGGCTCTTGATCACAAGTTAAGGCATGATATTAGACCCAGGAATGTAGTAAAACTACCCAGGAAGAGAAGAAGAGAGAGGGGCGTGGGGGAGAGGCTGTTGGAGAAATGGAGGAGGAAAATGGGAAGAATCCAATTTAATGTAGGAGGGGGTAAATAGTTATTTTTTCCTTTTAAATAAAGCACATAGTTAGGAAAATAGTGCGCCATCCTTTTGGACTCACTATCTAAAGAACCCACATCTTGAATGATTATAGTACACAGTTAGAAAAATCATGTGTAAATTGTGCATGCTCACTATCCAAGCACCCCCATGTCACATGGATGAGGCACATGGTTTATCAAACCGTGTTCCAACCATGTACATGGATTTTCAATTTATTGTAGAACATTCACAGTTAACTAGGCCACCATACATGGTTTATGTAAGTAATGTGCCTACATAAAATAGGCCACACCATTTTAGGGAATGGTTAGAGTTAATTGTGTGGTAACCGTGCACCCCATGATGTTTCTCCCAAAAATTGGGTTTTTGAAGATCAAAGCTCCTATGACTTAACCAAGCACCTGAGGCACCTCTCAGGGCCCAAACCTCATAAAAACACCACTTTAAGGCATTGAAACACTCTGAAATATATTTTAGAGCTAATTTTTTGAGTTAGCGCATCAAAAAAATGAAAAACTCAAATTCATTTAAAATTTAAAACGTGTTCAAAACATGGGATCTTACAACCTACCCACATTAGCACTTATCATCCCTGAGAATACCCAGTGGACATCCAAAAACATCATTCAACTTGCACCAGTTTTCAACTCCTATTTAAACAACAATATTCTATTTTTTATTGGCCAACATGCTTCACAATGCATCATCAAGCATAGAGCACGACATTTCTCAAAATCGGGCTGATGCTTACGCTCCTCATTAAACACTTAGATGAAGATTTAAAACTCTCACTAATACAAAAAAGACCCTTAATAGATCTATAATAGGCCTTTATCAGTGCTAAAAAGGCACTGGTAATTTCAGTGTGGTTAAAAGCCCCAATCTTTTATCAATGCTAAAAAAGTGCTATTAAAGGCCCCATTTAACAATGCATTTTTTAGTACTGTTAAAGGGCCCTTTTAACAACTCTTTTTTAGCATTAATAAAAGCAGCATTGTTAAAGGGTGTAAAAAAATTTCAAATGTCTAGACTGTCTGAACCTTTTAACAGCACTTTCACAACCCCTTCAATAGCGCTCCACCCCACCTTTATCAGTGCTTTTTACCCCCCTTTATCAGCACTTTCTAAATTTCTCACCTTATGCCTGCTTACATGGATTCAAACCCTACACCTCTCCTTTGAACATGGAACACCTTTACCACTACTCCATGCTATTTTTCTATCTATTTAATGATATATTTGTTTATATATATATATTTACATATATATGTACATATATTTATATGATTATTTTTAAATACATTCTTGTAATATATGTGTGTGTGTGATATATATACATATATTTATTTAAATATGTAATAAAAATTAATAATTAAAATAAAAAATTAATTAATAAATAAATAAATTATTAATAATTAATTAATATTTAATTAATAAATTAATTAATTAATAATAAATAAATAAATAAATAAAACATAAAACGTTAAGAAACCCTGAAATCCCAAAAAACACTGAAATAACAATAAAATATGATCTAATAATACTTTTTTAGCACCACAACCAGCCAAATCGAATATCATGAAATGAGATTTGATATGGTATGTGGTATAGACCGAACGGGCTCCTGGATCAGAAGTTAAATTTTTTTGAATTTTTAGAAATTGGGTTCGATAAATAAAAACTATTTCAAAGGCCTTTTGGGCCTTTCTAGGGATTGAAAAAGGGGTACAATGCTCATAGAGCTGGTATCAAACCTAAGAAGCATAAATATCATCACATTCATTGATTTGATATGTGGTAGAGCCCAAACGGTCACCCGGATCAAAAGTTATGGTCTTCTGAAGTTCGAGTTATTTTTTTAACTTATTTTAGATCTTTTATTAATTATTTGAATTTTTTATCTCTAAATTAATATTAAATGACTATTAATCAGCAATAAAAAAATTATTAATTAAAATTATATATTTTTAATTATATTATAATCCATTTTCATTAAATATCTTGTATATTAAGTGTAAATGCCTATTTACCTTATCTAAAATGTATTTAAAAAATACATATTATATTTATATATTTATATATTATTTTTAATGAAATATAATTTTTTTGAAGAATAATTTTATCAGAGCTTGTAAAAAAGTGCTGATAAGGTGGGTCTTTAATAGCGTTTTTAGTTGGCTTTGTTAAATCCATAGCACTAGATAAACCCAGTTTTATAGTAGTGTCTCATCTTACCTCAGACACCTATGTTGTTGTCCCGTTGGGTTAACCATCCCATGGTGATCTCTACCTTAGGACAAAGTTAATAAGGCCAATTTCAAACCTTGGAACCCTTCGCCTTCCAAATTTACCATCAAAAGATGTTCTCTGAGGTTTATTAACCCACTCAGTATAGTTTCCCAACATATAATACCTCAACATGAATTTGAGAACTATAAACCCAGTACCCACTCTCGTTTCCAAAACCCATGTTAGAGCATAAATAACTCCTCATCCATTCATAGCATGAGCATGTTGTACTTTACCTCAAAATTCCATTGATCAAAACCTAAAATGCACCTGTCATATACAGAAATATGTTCCCAATATGGTTTCCAACATTCTACATCCAGTCACACGAGAGAATGAAAGTTGAACAACATCTATCAAACTTTTATTGAAAAAACGTAGCTACCCCCAATGATGCATCATCACTACTCGATCCTGATTCCCTTACCCACATAGGCATCTCATGATCATTTAAGAACACTTATTGAGGTTTGTACCCATCCCAAATGACACTCTGTGTTCTTAACACGACATACACTAAGCAGTTTTGGATCACAACAAGCACTTGTGTACTTGAACATCAGTCGAACCTCATCAGGTCAACCTATTCAAGGGTGTCCAGCTTAACAATCGATGCCTATGATAAGGGATTGATCACACTACCTTAAATCCCATGGCCACCCATGACCATTCAGGCATACCCACCAAAGTCCAACCTGGCTCTAAGTGTGCATTAATGGTTGTGTGCTCAACCAACCATTTCACTATCATACTGCCTTGATATCATAGATTCTCCACAAACTCATCCCACTCCCGAATCACTTACTCTTCCAGATACTGAATCTAGTGTTCATACTCGATCTAAACTCATACCCGAGTTGTAAAATTATCACTGTATATGATACTAGAGTGATTGAAATTACTAGATCACATACTTGAAAAAGTCATTCTAACCATTCCTGACTGGCTTTATATGGCCATGTTCCTTCTATCTTAAATGAAATGCTTCCCTTAGCTGGCACGACACTCCCCACCTTAGAAATAACCTATTAATCAGGTTTCTAAAAATGGAAACCTGATTTCCATATCACTTGCGGCATCCACAACTGAACACAGTTTTTTGATATGGTCGACACGATTATACCAAGCACCAACATGAACTTCATCCATTTATAAGCACAACTATAATTGGTTTGTTCTTATATTCATATGTGATGCTCCTCCTGATTCATGCTCACGCACACCCTTATCATCAAACATAAAACCCAAAATAACTCTGACTAGTGGTGTTATAGCACCTGATCTATTTTACAATATCATCCCATGAACTAGGACAACTCATCCCTCTATTAACATCTATAGGCTATGACGCTCACAACAATCTCTTAACACCCTATTCACTCTACTCCAAAGATGACCCATTAACATATCATTCACATACTCACTACTCTTTTTCTAATAAATCATTAAATTGCACAATTTAAGGGGTTATGTTCTCACATCACTCAAACCTCCTTGAGACATGAATGACTACCACTGAACTGCATCTATATCATTGTGCCATTCTTTAAATCAATGGAACCTTGTGTGACAACACATACTTCCTCGATATTACAACAGTGCAATAAGAACACCAATTATCTTTTAATTCACCGCTCCAAGGGCACTATGAATTTTTGGCATGTGATAGCCTACATAAAAGATCAACTCGGAGTCATGTTATCCCACATGACCATTAACCTGGATGAAAATGATCTGAGTTGTACGTCAGGAAAAGAAGAAACACCACATGATCAACTAAGAGGTCGACCATTCCCTAGGCATGTCAGACCCATTAGAATCTGACACCAAAATGCTCATGTCCTTAACAAGGTTCAACTTACTGAACTACCACCCACATATCCAGGGGCGTCATTTCACCACTTAGAGTCTTACAATATCCAAAAAGACACATGAACGACACTTCTTATGCATGAAAACTCATTAAAATAATTTAATAATGATTTTAACCTCTGGGGGCACTACCACAACTGGACTATCCCATCACTTAACACAAGGAATTGATAATAAAAAAGGTTCATGCTTAAAAGGTCAGTAGGAACACCCGCCCAACTTCAATGTCCAACGTAATGGAAGAAGTCAACATAGGCCTAAGGGAAACACCCACATTCTCATCCAAGGCCACATTTAAGGAAAATCCCCAACCAACCCTCACACATGGGTCTTCGCTACCAATATAATTTAATTTTTTTATGTAGGCCATAACATTAATTCACCTATTACAAAACATTATGAAGGCTCTGAGAAATGAAATTTCAAGAACTATTTATAGAGGAAAACGTTTTACACACTATACATGACACTTTATTTAGCTGATGTTGTATATAATTCTAGGAAAATTATCTCATAATTTCTTTAAACTATTATCATATCAATAAGTTCTCACAATTGGGTTCAGTTAAAGGAAATGCCAATCACAAGCTGTAGAGGAAAACTCTCTTTATGTTGTAACAGACATTTTAATTAACTCGAGCCTTATTTTAACAAGGTCTAAAAACACATGAATAGAATTTTATCAAATTAAGGGTTTCAGTTAAGTAAGATGCCACAATACATTTATATGAAAATTCATATGGGTGGTTGATGAAAATTTAAATAACCATCCAATTAAACATAAAAATACCCCCTAGGGATTATGTACCGAGGCATGTAAAGAGTAGAGTCAACCTACAATGGTCAAGTAATACCAACCTGGGTTTTTTATACAGGTATTAATTCCCATTTTATGGAAACTACTCTTTATAAATTACAATTGGAATCACATTTAACTGAAATCCATTAATTTTTAATTTATTAACGATCTTAACACACCGTTAGTTGGTTTATCACATATGCATAATATTCCAAGACCAATATACGAGGTCTGAGTTTAGAAAATAAGGATTCAATTATATAGTTTTTCATTCCCATGTTATAAATATACTGGCCTTTATAAGTTGAAATTGACACATCATTTAACTAACATCTGTCATTGACCATCGGATTTATTGAGAAATAAAACTACCAATTACTTTAACCTTTAAGGAATTTATTATACAGATATATATTGCTAAGATTGACCTGCAAGGTTTGAATCAAGCATATAAGGATTCAGTTGTGTGGGTAGCCATTCCAAATTTATTGAGTCAACTGTCTATAAATTACCATTGCCATCCCATTTAACTGACATCCATAAGCAATGAATTGATTTTTTTTAGAAATAGATCCAATTTCCTTGAAATTTAAAGATTCTACTCAAGTTAATTAATCAAATAATTTAAAACTATTTCCTTTCTTCATAGCATTTTAGGCTTGTTAAATAGAATGTCATGATCAAGTGATACAGGAAGACACTATTTAGATCGATTTAGACAGATTATTTTACTAACTATATACATAACTATAACAAGGAAAGCTATCAAGTAGAGGATAAAAATATACAAGGCAGGTGATCACACAAGCTTAGAATATAGATAAGCATGCTAATGACATGTGAATCCTATGTGTCAAAAATTATGTGTGCACAAACCTCCTCTCTTACCATACCAAACCAAGAGATAAATCACATAAGTCAATAACTAGGGGAAAATTGAATAGTCAGTTAAGGTGAAATAACAATCAACTACAATAACGAACAGCATGAAAGACAGTCTCATCCCCAAAAACGTGACCATTTCCCCATACGTGGGTTGGTCATTCCTAGACATTAGCTATTTACTATGTTCCAACACATTTTAGTCTCTTTTTTACAAGTCCAAAATAGTAAAACAAAGTAAAATAATCCACTGCTGACACTTTGTGACATCCTGGGCCTAGTTTGAACATAAGTAATTCAACATGAGGTTCACATGTCCTCGTGTGCACTTTTTGTATGTCCAATGCTACCATCTAGTAGTGAGGGTTATAGGTGGTACGGTGGGGAGACTATACCTTCTGGATCAGTACTAAATATAATGAATGAATCAATAATTGAAATGAATAGTGGAAGATAATAATAACTGGTAACCCGACAAGTGCCAAACAAACTAATCAGGTTTAAACATATAATGGGAAAATTTAGCACATGGTGCTTTTTTATTTTTTATTTAGTTAAAGGGGTGCAGGTCAAATTTAATTAGGGAAATGGGGTTCATGAGCACTAATCGGATTGGCGCTTTGTGTTTCTCTTCGAAAACACCACTTCAAGTGGCGTTTTGGGAATGCCCCTTCCAAACCCCCTCCCTACATTCTTATTATATATATATTTATATATTAACAAAAAATAATTAATATAATATAATATATTTAAATTTATATTTATAACTAAAATATTTATAATTAAATTTATAAATATATATTTTGAATTTATTATGTGTTTAAAAATATTTTCAATTTATCCATAAATAAATATAAATTTATAACTATGTAAATATATATTTATAAATATACATTTATAGTTATATAATTAAAAATATATTTTTAATTTATATAAAAATACAATTTAAAAGAATATATTAATATATTTTAATAATTATATAATTATAAATATTTATTTATAGAAATAAATTTATAATTTTATGACTATAACTGTATTTATAATTATATAACTATAAGTATATTCAATATATATATGTATATATTTATATAAATAAATATATTTATATAAATAAATATAATTTATAAATATAATTTATTATATGAGTATATTTTAAAATTATTTGTAAATAAATATTTATAACTATAATACATTTATTATAAATATACATTAATAAATGTATATTTTTAAAATGTATTATATTTATAAATATATTTAATAAATGTATATTTATAATAATTTTATTACATTTATAAATATAATAATAAATGTATTATAATACATTTAATAAATATACATTTATTATAAATATAAATTTATTAAATACATTTATTTTAATACATTTATTAAATACACTTATTAAATACATTTATTTAATAAATGTATTATATTTATAAATATATTTAATAAATATATATTTATTATAAATAAAATAAATTTAATGAATGTATTTAATAAATATAATACCTTTAATAAATATACATTTATTATAAATACAATACATTTGAATAAATGTATTTAACAAATATACATTTATTATAAATAATATATAATACACTTAATAAATATAAATTTATTATAAATACAATACATTTAATAAATATACATTTATTATAATACATTTATTACAATAAGTGTATTTAATAAATATAGTACATTTAGTAAATATAAATTTATTACAAATACAATACATTTAACTAAATGTATTTAAAAAATATAATATACATTTATTCTAAATACAATACATTTATTAAATATAATGTATACATTTAATAAATATACGTTTATTTAATAAATATAATACATTTAATAATGTATACATTTATTAATTATTCATTTATTTAATAATGTATACATTTATTATATACATTTAATAAATATAATGTATTTAATAAATATACATTTAATTAATAAATATTATACATTTAATAAATATACATTTATTATAAATACAATAAATTTAAATAAATGTATTTAATAAATATAATACATTTAATAAATGTATTATATATTTAATAAATGTATTTAATAAATATAATAAATGTATTATATTTAATAAATGTTTTAAAAAAATACATTTAATAAAAGTATTATGTATTTAATAAATATATTTAATAAATACGTTTAAATGAATTTTATAAATATAATTCATTTAATAAATGTATTATTTATTTAATAAATGTATTATATATTTAATAAATGTATTTAATAAATATAATAAATGTATTTTTATAAAAATTTTTAATAAATGTATTATATATTTATTAAATGTTTTATAATAAATGTATTTAATAAGTGTATTTAATAAATATAATAAATGTATTATATATTTAATAAATATAATAAATGTATTATATATTTATTAAATGTATTTAATAAATATAATAAATGTATTGTATATTATAAATTTATTAAATGTATTATAATAAATGCATTTCATAAATTTATATTTATAATAAATGTACATTTGATAAGTGTATTAATTAAATGTATTATATTTATAAATGTATTTAATAAATTTATATTAATAAATTTATAAATATAATAAATTTATAAATATATAGTTATTAATGTACATTTATTAAATATATTTATAAATATAATACATATATTAAATAAATGTATTTAATAAGTGTATTTAATGAATATGTTATAATAAAGGTATTTAATAAATTTATATTTACAATAAATTTATATTTATTAAATGTATTATTATATTTATAAATGTTATACAATTATTATGAATATACGTTTGTTAAATATATTTATAAATACAATACATTTTATAAATATACATTTATTAATGTATATTTATAATAAATGTATTCTAGTTATAAATATTTATTTACAAATAAATTTAAAATATATTCATATAATTATATTTACTTATAATTATAATTAGAAATATATTTATATATATAAATATATATATATATAATGAATATATTTATAATTATATAATTATAAATATAGTTGTGGTCATATAATTATAAATCTATTTCTATAAATAAATATTTATAATTATATAATTATTAAAATGTATTATATATTCTTTTAAATTGTATTTGTATATAAATTAAAAATATATTTGTAATTATATAATTATAAAAGTATATTTAGAAATATATATTGACATAGTTATAAATTTATATTTATTTATAAATAAGTTGAAAATATTTTTAAACAAAATAAATTCAAAATATATATTTATAAATTTAATTATAAATATTTTAATTATAAATATAAATATAGTATATTATATAATATTATATTTATTATTATTTGTTAAAATATAAATATATATAAATTATTAAAGTGGGTGGTGGGTTTGGATGGGGCATGCCCAAAATGCCACTTGAAGTGGCGTTTTGGAAGAAAAGCACAAAGCACCGCTCCAATTGGCGCTCATGAACCCTATTTCCCTAATTTTATTTGACCTACACCCATTTAACTAAATGAAAAAAAAATCCCTATGGGCTAATTTTTCCAATGAAATTCCATAAACACAATCCGGTCAAATATACAGCAGACAATACATACACCAAGACTAGTCAGATAAAAGAATAAATAAATAAAAGACTCGACTTTAGTAAGTAGCTTGAGTACATGCTCCACCCACTGTTTTCATGCTAAGTCTTAGGCTAAAATAAGTACCACCAAAGAAGAATCACCCAAATGATACATGCAGCCATGAGATCTGTCCGAGAACTAAATCAGGGTCTGAACATGTTTTAAGTAAATTTCAATAAGTCACCATGTATAGTGCATTAGACACGGTGAGTATGAAACATAACCCGGTATAGGGAATAAATAAAGTGGAGGTGAACATGGAATACCACCAAATTTGACAGACTGGAGTGTCTCTCATCATAAGAATAGTATTATAATCATCGGACCCATGATGGATGGTGTGATGTGATCTGCTATATAAAGGTTTCTCCAGAGTCTCCCTGTCGGATCTGCAATCCCAGGCTTTTCATTCTCGTCGACCGGAAAAGATGAATGGGCAACAGCTTAGGCTCCCCTGGGGGACCAAGATTGTCCTCTTCTTCCTCTCCATCATAAACGCCACTCGTTGCTCCGACATCACAATCAACCGCCGCCTCGCCAAATTCATCGACGTAAAAGCGCCCCCTAATATCTGCACCGTAAACAGTGTCAGGACTTCCGATGTCACCGTTGACGCCTCTTGAAACCTCTGGTTCCGCCTCTTCGTCCCGGACACCGATGACGGAGGAGTCCCCGTTATCCTCTTCTTCAATGGCGGCGACATCACCTTCCTAGGCACCGACTCAAAGGCCTACGACGCCTTCTGCCGCCGCTTCTCCCGCGAGCAACTGGCAAGGGTGGTGTCCATCAATTATCGTCTGTCACCGGAGCACAAGTTCCCATCCCTGTACGACGACGGGTTCAACGTGATGAGGTTCCTCGACTGCGGGGGTAGGGGCTGCCGGAGGGCGCGGCGGGGTGGGTGCGTGTGGGGGGTGGTGGCCATCCAACCCTTTTTCAGTGGGGAGGAGCGGACGACACCAGAGGTGCAGCTGCGGGGGGCGTCGGTGGTGTCGATCGAGGCAATGGACTGGGTGTGGAGGGCGTTGCTGCCGGCAGGGTGCGACAGGGACCACGCTGCGGTGAACGTGAGTGGCACGAATGCCCACAGATGGCAGGAGGAGGTCATGGAGAAGAATCAGAGACCGAAGTAAGAACAACGGAAGGCCCACAGATGGTAGGAGGCCAACAAATAAATTCTACCATTTTGGCATGGAGGGACACATAAAGAAGAATTGCTGAAATTTTCTACAAGTAAAGGGTCAATGTAGCAACCGACAAAGAAGAAATGGAGATTCACTTGTGACTGTCACCATAAAAGTTGTGATTTGCTCCAAATATGAAGAAGATACATTCATTCATACATTAAGCCAAGACACATAATGGGTGGTCGATATTGCAGCATCATACCAGGTGACTCCGCATCATGAGTATTTCGTGACTTATCAAACTAGTGACTTTGGTGCAGTCGAGATGGGGAATACTAGTTCGACGAAGATTTTTGGCATGGGTGATATCCAAGTCAAGACGAATGTTGGATACACAATCACCCTGAAGGATGCTCAGCATGTTCCAATCCTTCAGCTCAACTTTTTATTAGGTATATCCTTTGATCTACAACGCTATGACAACTTCTTCAGTAATGGATAATGGACGATGAAAAAAGGATCCATCATCATTTCTTGAGGACACATACGTGGTATGTTGTAAAAAAATCATGTGAAGATATGTGCCGACAGCCTCAATATGGTAGAAAAAGAGATTTCATCCAAAATGTGTCATAGAAGGCTCAGCCACATGAGTGAAAAAGGGTTATCTACTATAAAGAAGAAGATGTACATCAGTATTGGCAAGTATTCATCACTTGATCCTTTTAAATACTAATTGTATGGGAAGAAGCTGAGTGATTCATTCAATTCTGCTTCATCACGAAGACCAGAGTTGCTGGATCAGGTGAACTCTGATGTATGCGGACCCATAGAGGTGGATTCACTGGGAGGTAGAAAATATTTTTCCATCCATTAGAGATGATGCATCTAAAAGGGTGTGGGTGTTATTATTGCAGACGAAGGACCAAGTATTGGACTACTTCAATATATTACATGCCATGGTAGAGTGTGAAATTGGAAGGGAGCTGAAGTGTCTTCATTCAGACAACAGAGGAGAGTACACATCTAGGGAATTTGATGCCTATTGCAGGAGTCGGGGAATCAGACATGAGAGGACGGTCCCTCACACCCCACAACATAACGGAGTTACAGAAAGGATGAACAGAACCATCATGAAGAAGTTCATAATCATGATGAGTTTGTCTAAGATCCTTAAGCCATTTTAGGGAGATTTTGTTCAGGTTTCTTGCTACTTCATCAAGTGATCACCATCAGTCCCATTGAATTTTGAGTTTCCATAGAAGATATGGTTTTCTAAACATCCCACTTACTCTCATTTATGAGTATTTGGATTTTCGGAGTTTTCACATGTATCCAAGGATCTCAGGCAGAAGATAGACAAGAGATATTCTCCATGCATCTCCATCGGCTATGGTGATGAGGAGTTTGTATACAAGATTTGGGACCTAAAGGAGAAGATGGTGATCAGAAGCAGAGATGTCATATTCCATGAGAACCTGAGGATCGAGGAAATTAAAAATACTAGGATGTATTGAAGGGAATGTGTTGAGGACTCAATTTAGGATCCAATACTTATACCAGCACCACCTATCATTGAAGAGGAGGAGGTGAAAAAAGACTAATCGGCAATGGACCAGGAGGCAGTGGAGGAGGATATTGAGCAGGGGTAGACTCAATCCTCTCCACAAGAAGATGGAGAATAGTCACAGGAACTATGTGATGTTGTGCCTCCCAAACCTAACATTTCACGGGTTCAAATATATTCATAAGTAAATATTCTATAATCAAAATATTTGGAGTCAAATTACCTATTTCTGACTGATGAGGGGGAACTATAAGGATACCAGGAAGTAGTTTTTCATCCCAAAAAACTCAAGTGGCTGCATGAAATGGATGATCATATGGAGTTTTTGATGAAGAACCAAACATACGATTTGGTGGAATTATCCAAAGGTAAGAAGGCACTAATGAAAAAATGGGTTTTCAGGATGAAGAAGGATAAAAACAAAAAGGAGGTCAAGTACAAAGATCATTTAGTGGTCAAGGGTTTCCTTCAAAATAAAAAAGTTGACTTTGACGTGATCTTTTCACCCATCGTGAAGATGGCTTCAATCCGAGTCATTTTCGGATTGGTGGCTAGCTTAGACTTGGATCTTGAACAAATGGACGTGAAAACAACTTTTCTTCATGGTGACCTCTCCGAGGAGATCTATAAAAAGGATCATGAAGTATTTGAGGTTTTTGGACAAGAAAACCTCCTCTGAAAATTGAAGAAGAGCTTGTACGGACAGAAATAGGCTCCTAGGAAGTGGTACAAAAAGTTTGACTCATTCATGGTGAGTCATGGGTACAAGCAAACATAGGTGGACTAGTGTGTCTACATCTAGAGATTTCAGGATGTAAACTTTTTTGCTCTTCTACATTATGTTGATGACATCATGATCATTGGGAAGGATGCAGTGAAGATTAGCCTTTTGAAGAAGGAGTTATCCAAGTCTTTTGATATGAAGGACTTGAGAGAAGCTCAACAGATTTTGGGGATGCATATCATTTGTGATAGAAAGAGGAAGTTGTTATGGCTATCTCAGGAGAATTATCTTTAATGTGTTCTAAATCATTTAAACATGGAAAAATACATACTAGTGGGCATTCCTCTTCCCGACCATTTGATGTTGAGCAAGAGTTCATAGCCATTGACCAAGGATGAAATCGAGGTGATGGAGATGATACCATAATCCTCAGTAGTTGGAAGCTCGATATATGCTATGGTGAGTACAAGACCTGATATTGCCCATGTATAAATCATGAGCCAGTTTCTCTCCAATCTTATAAAGAAGCACTAGGATGCAGTTAGGTGGATTCTAAGCTATCTAATAGGTACTTCAATGTTATTTTTGTTATATGGGTGAGATGAAACTTTCATGGTGGGCTTCACAGATGTAGATATGGTTAGAGAATCTTGATAGCAAGAAGTCTACATCAGGATACATCTATACATTTGCAGGAGGAGTTGTATCATGGCAATAAAGATTGCAAAAATTCATCGCTTTATCCACGATGGAAGCAAAGTAAATTTCTAATTCGGAATCTGGAAAGGGGATGTTGTGTCTAAATCATTTTCTCTAAGAGATCAGATTCATCCAAAAGGAGTACATGGTTCATTGCGTTAGTAAAAGTGCTTTGGAATTGAGAAAGAACTCCATGTAACATTCCTGGACGAAGCACATCGATATTAGTTATCATTGGATATGTAAAGTGATGGATCAAAAACTAATATGACTTGTGAAGATCCACACAAAGGATAACCTGACAAATATGTTGAAAAAGGTGGTTGCTTGGGAGAATCTAGACCATTGTAGATTGTAAAGACCTGATCATTCCTGGTCCATTACTTTGTCAAATTATAGTGTTTAAGGTTTTTTTGGACACCATCAATGAATCAGGGGGGAGTCAGTGGTAGGGTGTCCCTGTGGTGTCACTTATTGGTCTCACCGATCTGTACCTCACTGATCGGTTTCACCAATCTGGGTTTTGGGGTCCTTTCCCCAGTTCTCTCGTAACACAACTTTTAAGTATTCTTACCCTTTCAGGGTGGTTTAAGGCCGTTTTAAGGCCCATAAAAGATGTTTTAAACCACCAAGAGTCGAGCGACCCTTGAATTACCAAAATGTGTGGCATGTCACATCCTTTTTCCGTGTTTTCGAAATCTCCCATGGTTTTCTCCGATATACGTTTTCTCTTTATAAAGTTGATTTATCAAATCATAGTTGTACACTGGTCTATGTCACTATCACCAAGGGAATTAATTGAATATAAATTAATTAAAACATGTGAAACCACTCATCCACATGTTCAAACCATGATTTGCTTTTAAAGCACTTTGATATTTCACATCTCGTAACTCTAGGATCAGGCCTTTTATAATGATAAGATCTTATTACTCATTCTCTTTTGTTTCCTCTTAGTGTGATTAGGGTCCATCTTCCAGAGACGAGTCATTCCTATGTGAGAACCCTCCTTTTTGGTTCTTCTTGGAGTTTCCGGAAAGTCGTGTCAACCTTAGTTCTTGGTCCAAGGAGAAATATTTGGTCCTTGATCATCAAAGTAGGGGGATTTCCTTCGTCTCTCTTTACTTAACATCATGAGGGGTGGGTATGATTATGTTCACCTAAGATATAGATGATACCAGATTTAATGAAGATAATAAACGGACTTTTACAGGATGAAGTGGTGGGAATGATGATGTTTTTTTTGTGCTTTACCTTCGTCCTTATGTGTTGAATTGTATGGGCTTATCTCCACTAAAAATTGTGGCCGCTAATGGTCATTTCTTGTGCACTAATGAAACTCTAATTTTTTTGGAAAATATTGTGATTGAATGACTATAAACCAGAAACTAGTTAATCATATAAACATGGATGATTAAGTGGATGACCAATGAATAAGAATCTTTTTTTGATCACCCTAGATAACCAAATAGAAAGAAGGAACTTAATGAATGGTGTGGTTAAATATGGAAACTTCTTTGCTTTGTTCTGGTGATATGTGAGGTGGCTCTATTTGACAGCATGTGAGGTGACATGGATGGAATGGAATATATGTTTGAGAAGTTGTTAGTTTGTGAATCTGAGGCCATGTGAAGAAGAAAGTGAATATTCTGGACCATGTATGTTGGGGATTGGTCTAGTTCCAATACTTTGAGGGATGTCATAGATCCATTTTGTTGTTGTTACTTTACAAGAGAACTGGGTGTGAATGCTTAAATGTCTTCTTGGACATTTTTCCTTTAGTTGTTGTTTTGGATTGGGGTTATGCCTGTAGTTTCCAAGTAGTGGAAAATTATTTAAATGGAAATCACTTGAACATGATAATGATAATGGGTACAATGGGGAACTGTTTTCCAACAATGGGTTGTGTTCTGGTTGTGGTTGTTGTGTAATCATGCATGTAGGGATAGAAGAAAGAGTGGTTGTGTACGTTATGGTTGTCTATTTCGGGACACTTAAGTTGGGATGAGTGCTTTTTACCTATATGTATACATTTTAGTTCTTGTGATTCTCATTCGCACCCCAACCATGTTCAGAACATTGTTCCGAACACGCCCATTTCATGGGGGAGGGGGTTTTACCAATATTCTTATGAGTGGCTGGTTATTGGCTTATTATGCTCCCTATCCTCGGTATCCCAAGACACTTTGGGCAGGCTGTGATGACCTAAGGTTCACTATGGGCCCAGACTCTTCAAGCGGGGTGTGTTGCAGGAGTTGGACCATGTGTGTGTGGGTAGGTTTGTTTCCCAAGTGTCTTCGAGATGAGGCCTAGGTGTCTTCGGCTGTGGCAGTGGTTGTTCTGGCCTAGGTATCTTTGGGAATGGTAGTGGTTGTTATGGACCATGTGTCTTTAGGTGTGGTGGTGGATGTTGTGGCTTAGGTGTCTGTTTTCATGGATATGTGTGGTTGTGGTGGCCCAGGTGTCTGTAGGTGGGATGTGTGGTTGTGATGGCCCACAAGGTTGTTGTTGGGGTGGTAGTGGGACTAAAGTAGAACTTTTGGGGGCGGTTTGAAATGTAGGATGTCCTAAATAACTAATGGGAAAGTGGTACGGGGTACCCAAATATCAATGTACTGTTACCATTACTTTACCTGACATGCGTTATTTGGAGAGTGTGCCTTGGTGAGTTCTGGTGGATAGTTTCCTTGTTAGGTGTTTTGGTTGCCTCTAATTTCTCATGGGGAATTAAAATTCCTCCCCAGTTGTGAATGAGAGATTTTGGTTTCCCTACTAAGTATACCTGTATACTCACCCTATGTATATAAAACTACTTTTAGGTTTCTAGGAGGACTTTGAGGACCGTGCCATACCTTACTAGCTTGGGCATCATGATAGTCTTCATTGCTACTTTTCTTTATTTTGGTACTTTCCTTGGGAGATTTATTTCATTTGTAGCACTTTATTTTGAATATTCATATACAAAATGGGTTTTTGGATTTACTTTTACATTCTTTATTTGAAGTTTTTTGGGATTTACCATCTTATCTCTTGATCTTGTTCTGCAAAAAGGGAAATGCCTTCCATATTATTTGAGATTATAAACCCTTGGTGTTAGTCACCACTTTAGGGCCTATTGAAGTTTGGACTCGGGGGGTCATTATCTCTCCTTAAACTTGAAGAATGAAGGGTTTGGCAGTTTGTTGTCTCTTCTCTCATCTTGGGGAAGACATTTCATGAAAGAATGGTATCAGAGGATGATGGTTGAGAGATAGGTTGGAGTTTGGGTTTAGGCACAATGAATATTTCTTTGTATGGTAGGGAAATAGTGTTTGGAAATCATGGTGTGTGAAATATCCCATGGAAGACCAACTAGAACATGTGATTTTAGGTCCCCCTATGATTTGATGCAAGGACTCTGGACCTACCGAACGACCAAGTGAGGCTACACTGATTTCAGGGTAGAGAACCTAAGAAAGGTACATGCATCATAATGAATTATATTCTTGGGGTTTTTGGGTGTTTTGTGAATTTAAAATAAATCAAATTAAGCAAAATTTAAGAGAAATCTTCCACACTACTCCGGCTTAGGAATTCCTTGTTTACCTTGCAGCTATGGAACCCGGACGACGTCCATGAGTAGTGCAGGTGATCGAGGCCCAGCAGGATAATATGGCTGATCAGTAGAGTTCTGATTGAGAGGAGTAGGACTATTAGTGGTAGAAGACACTTTGTTCCTTTCAACAAAAGACCCTTAGGAAGTACAAGGGTAGCGTCTTATACAATGAGGCAGATATCTGGCTCGAGGAGCTGGTGATAGATTTCAGCTTCATCTAGGATCTGGAAGAGTACTAGGTTCCTCTAGCTATGAGATAGATGCAAGGGGAGACATGTTAGTGGTGGATGTTCTATCTCAGGTAGAAGAAGGAAGTTGAGGTTTTGTGGACCGACTTCGAGAAGAAGTTCCAGGTGGAATTCCTTTCTTCCTCGATGAAGGCCGAAAAGAAGAAGGAGATTATCTCCCTTTAGCAGGGGAGTATGACAATAAGGGACTTGGGGATCATGTTCAATGATGTCCATTATTTTTCTCCAGAACTATTCATGGATGAGGAATCATAGGCATGGTGCTTAGTGGAGGCACTCTGACCCTCCCTTAAGTATGAATTTATTCCATTCACTCTACCGATGTATTTGGAGGTTCATAAGAAGGATGAAGTGGTGGAGAGGATGTACACACTAAGAGGTGTTACATGATAGTGGATCCATTTTAGGTCATCAAAGGGGAATTCCATTGGCAGTATGCCTCCAGCATCAGGTCCTTCGAGGTTTCGGCTGGCGGGGAGCAGGCCTCAGCAGTTCCAGTTTTGATCTCCCTGTCCTCTCCCTTTCTTTAAGAGACTAGGAAAGAGGATATTTATCTGCGGTAGCCATGGGAATCTTTGGAATCAGTGCCCAGACAATGTTTAATATAGCGGGGGTGGGCATGTTCAGTGCCCACCTTAGCAGTAGCATTTTCTAGCAAGAACTTTTCTGCAGCAGCAGCAGGGACAGTGAGCTCCCACTCCTCTGAAAGAAAACATTGTAGGAGGAGTCCAACCATAGGGCACTCCCCAGGGTCCTCAACCATGGCATGGTCATGGAGGTGGCCAACAGATGATAGGTAGATGAGCTAGGCGTGGGAAGTTGCACACCGCATAGGCAGTAGTTCCAATAGTGGTGAAGATCGTTCGAGGTGCGATCAGTTTGTTTAGCACTCTTTCTCGTGCCTATTGGATTCCAGACCTTCAAAATCCTTTTTTAACACATTCTAGACCATTCCGTGGGTCTAGAATTAGAGAGAACCTCCATTACCCTAGGCATGAGTATGCCAGTTGGAGGTCAGACCAGGATGTTTGATGTTTGTAGAGGATGCAGATTGAGGTTGGGGACACATCCGTCTAGTGGGGATCTCTTTCTACTGCGAATGTAGCCATAAGATGTCATCCTGGGCATCGAATGGCTATTTTCTGTACATAGCGTTATCGAATGCTTCCAGATAAGGGTTATGTTCTCAGATATGAGCGAACGACGTGTAGCTTTTGTCAGCGAGCTGGGTTACCTGGAGGGCAGCCGGTGTGTGGATCCCCTTCTTTCCTTATTATCTGAGCTATCAGTGGAATCATTAGATTTAGAGATAGTGGAAGTTTCATGGATTGTCAGTGTTTTCATAGACGTCTTTCTTGAAAAGGCTGTGATTCTACCCCCTCGACATGATGTTGAGTTCGAGATATACTTATAACCCGGTGCCCATCCAATTTTGTGGCTCCTTATCAGATAACTCCTTCTGAGTTGTGAGAGTTACAGATTCAGGTTAATGAAATGATAAAGAAGGGTTTTATGTGTGAAAGTGCATCTCCATAGGGTGCTCTTGTCTTGTTCACAAAGAAGGTAGATGGTGGTCTCAGGCTATGTATAGACTACTAAAGACTCAATCAGGTGATTGTCAAGAACCCTTACCACCTCCCAAAGATTGAAAACCTTGTCGACCAGTTAAAGGGGTTAGTTTGGTTCTCCAAGATCGACCTACGGTCAGGATATCACCATTTGAGGGTGAAAGAGTGTGATATGTCGAAGACTGCTTTCATGTGTAGAAATGGGCACTTTGAGTTCGTGGTCATGTCGTTCAGCATTACAAATGCACTAGCTGTGTTCATGGGGATTATGAAATCTATTTTCAATGAGTATCTGGACTGGTTTGTAGTTGTGTTCATTGAAGACATCCTGATCTACTTCAGATCGGAGGAGGATCACACAAATCATCTAGGGACGGTTTTGGAGGTCCTCCGAGACCACCATATCTATGGAAAGTTGTCCAAGTGTAGGTTTTGGAAATGAGAGGTGCACATCCCTGGACATGTTGTGTCATATTAGATAATTTCAGAGGACCTGTCCAAGGTTTAAGTGGATGTTTCTTGGGAAGCACCCAAAAACGTGGTAGAGATTCATAGTTTCCTAGGACTGGAAGGTTACTATTGGAGGTTCATTCCAAACTTCTCTTGAGTTTCAGCACCTTTGATGGCCTTGAACAATAAGGAACAATATTTTTTATAGACTGAGAAGTGCCAGGAATCTTTCAGTTATCTAAAATGAAACTGGTCAATGCCCCAGTGCTGAGGTTTCCAAAGAAAGGGGTAATGTTTGAAGTGTTCTGTGATGATTCCAGTCTGGGCTTGGGGTGTGTGTTGATGAAGTAGCGGGGTGTGATCTCTTATGGGTCCAGGAAGTTACGTACTCACAAACGTAACTATTCCACCCATGACTTGGAACTTGTAGCAGTTGTGTTTACACTGAAGTTTTGGTGTCATTACTTCATCGAGGAATGCTTCATGGTCTTCACATACCACAAGAGCATGAGGTATGTCTTCTCCAACCGAGACATGAACTTTCGGTAGTGGAGGTGGATAGTGTTTATCTAGGACTACGACTTCGAGATCTCCTAAAACCCAGGAACGGTGAACATGGTGGCCGATGCGTTGAGTAGGAATTCAAAGAAGGATGTGGTTTGGGAGTGAGTATATTCTTGGCCATAAATAGTGGGATAGATGTTTTACATATGAAAATGAAAGTGGAGGATAGTAGAGGTTGTCTATTTTAGATGATTGTGAAATATTCCTTTGTACAACAGGTGGTGGAGTCTTAGTGGGTAAATTTTGAGGCTAAAGTGATGTGTGATCATGTTATCCAGGGTGATTCTCTAGATGGATGGTCAGAGGATGGTCAGAATTACATGATTTTTTACGGGAAGTTGTTTGTCTCAGATACGATGCATGAGGGACTTCTCTACGTGTTCTATAGCATAGATTTGGAAGTACATATAGAAGTATCCAAGATGTACTAGGGATTGGGTGGTTAGTTTTGGTGTCCCATAGTAAAGAGGGTAGTGGATGAGTTTGTGGAAAAGGGCCTTGTGTGTCAGCAGGTGAAGGATGAGCGATGTGTTCCCAGTTGTCTGCTACACCCCTTAGACGTTCTTGAGTGGAAGTGGGATAACGTCTCAATGGATTTTATCACATGACTACCTAGATATGAGGGGATATGTGATTCCATCTCTGTTATGGTGGACTTTTTGATGAAATTAGATCACTTCGTAGTGATAAATGGGTCGAGCACAGTGGATGCCTTGGCACGGAAGTACATGGGTGAAGTTGTGAGGATACATAGAGTCCCAGAACCATCATTTCATATTGAGATGCATGATTTACTTCATAAGATTGGATGGGGTTACAACATGATTTTGGAACCCAACTATTCTTTAGCACTTCTTTCCACCCTCAGACGGATGGGCGGATAGAGAGGACCATCCAGATTTTAGAAGATATGTAGCGAACATGTGTTCTGGACTTCGGGGGATCATGGGTACGACACTTGACTCTGGTAGATTTTTCCTAGAACAATATATATCAATCTACCCATAGAATGGAACCGTTTGAGGCCTTCTACGAGAGACCGTGTCATTCAACCATGTTCTAGACAGAGGTTGGGGAGATAGGTTTTATTGGACTTGAGGTAGTGAAGCGCATGACAGAGAAGGTTCAACTTGTGCGTGAGAGGATGAAGGCAGCTTAGGACCGGAAGAAGTCATATTTCGATCATAGGAGGAGACCCATAGAGTTCAAGGCTGGGGTCCACATGTTCTTAAAGGTCTCCCCATAGTGTGGACAGTGGAGGTTTGGTAAGGGGAGTAAGATTTATCCTGGGTTCATGAGAACCTTCGAGGTGTTAAGATGAGTCAGTGATGTGGTGTATCCCCTAGTGTTACCATCACCACTGGAGAGGATCCACAACATATTCCATGTATCTTAGCTCTGTTGGTATCTACCTGACGACTCCCACCTTCTTGACTGGGGAGAGTTGGATATCAAGGATGATGCGATGTTCGTGGAATGACTAGAAAGGATTGAGTATTTTAAGAAGGTGTCTCATAAATGGACCATTCCATTGGTTTGGGTGTTGTGGATGCATGATGGCCTTGAGGAGAGTACCTTGGAATGGGAGGCACAAATGCGTGCCCAGTACCCAAAGATGTTGTGAGTTTTGATCTTGTGTTTTCTTTGTATTTTTCTTCAATGTAATGCTTGACCTTTTTTTTTAAAGATGGGTTGTTTCCATTGTTCTCTAAATGTGTGTGAAAAATTCCTAACTATAGGGAGGAGAGAACTTGATCCATAATCAAGAAGCATTAAGGTGGATGTGATAAAACCCATGCGGGTGAGTCAGTTCTGCCCAAACTGGATAGTATCTTGACATGGAAAAGGGGACTCCCTAATCCATATGTCTGGATAGTGTGGGATTTATATGTTTGTGTGGTTACTTGTTGGAGTGGATTGGCAGTGTTACTATAGTTGTTCAAGAGATATATGTGAGATAGATGTTCCTGGTGGTTTTCCCTTAAGAGGTATCTTATGAGGTGGTTGTTTAGACCCCACTCTCTTTTCTTCGGGTTTACTCTTAGATTCTCGAGGGAAATAATAGTATGATAGTTATCTAATGTAATGAATTGGACCTTCCTAGTTCATTAAATTGTTAAATTCTAGTGTTTGGGATGTCCTGGATACCATCGGTGAGTCAGGATGGCATCGGTGTTGGTGGTAGGGTGTCACCGTGGTGTCACATATCGATGTCTCGTCGACTGGTTTCCCTAATTGGGGTGTCGGGGTCCTTTCCCCAGTTTTACCGTAACACCTCTTTTAAGTCTTATTACCCTTTTAGAGTTGTTTAAGTCCGTTTTTAATGCCCATAAAAGATGTTTTAAACCACCAAGATTCAGGCGTCCCTTGAGTTTCCAAAACGTGTGTCATATCACACCCTTTTTCTGTGTTTTTCGAAATCTCTTGTGGTTTTCCCTGATACATGTTTTCTCCATTTAATGTTGATTTTTCAACACATAACCATGAACTAGTCTATCTTCCTATCTCCATGGTAATTGATTAAATCATAATTAATTACAACGTGTGCAACCACAAAACCTCATGGTCAAACCATGATCCCCTTTTAAAGCACTTCAAGATTTCACATCCCGTATCTCTAGGATTGGGCCATTTATCACGATGAGATCTTATTCCTCAGCCTATTTTGTTTCCTCTTGGTGTGCTTGGGGTCTCTCTTCTAGAGATGAGTTGATCCTACATGAGATCTATCATGTTCAGTTCTTCTTGGAGTTTCCTACAAGTCACGTCAACCTCATTTCTTGGTGCAAGGAGAAAACTTCGGTCCTTGATCATCCATGTAGGGGTTTTTCCGTCGTCTCTCTTTACTGTACATCATGCGGGGTGGGTATGATGATTTTCCCTTACATATAAGAAACCAAATTTAAAGAAGATAATAAATAGACTTTTAAAGGATGAAGGGGTGGGAATGATGATGTTGTTGTTGTGATTTTACTTCATCCTTATGTTTTGAATTGTATGGGCTTATGACCACTAAAAATCGTGGAAGTTGGTGGTCCTTTCATGAACACTAATGAAGCTCTATTTTTCTGGAAAATCCTGTGATTGAATGACTATAACCTGGAAACTGGTTAATCATGTAAACATGGATGATTAAGTGGATGCTTGATGAATAAGAATCCTTGAATTATTATCCCAACTAAACAAAAGGAATGAAGGAACTTAATGAATGGTGTGGTTAAATCCGAAAACATGATTTCTCTGTTATAGTGATATGTGTGGTGGCTCTCTCTGATGTCGTGTGGGGTGACGTGGATGGGAATGGAATCTCTGATAGAGAAGCTGTTGGTCTGTGAATCTGAGGCCGTGTGGAGTAGGCGGTGAATGTTCTAAACCTTATATGTTGGGGCTTGGTTTGGTTCTAGTACTTTGAAGGATCTCATGGATCCCTTTTAATGATGTTACTTTACAAGAGAATCAGGTGTGAATGCTTAAACATATACTTGGACTTATTTCCCCTAGTTTTTTCTTTGTCTTGAGGTCATCCCTATACTTTCCTCGTAGTGGAGAATTATTTAAATGGAAATCAGTTGAACATGATAACGAGAAGAAGTACAATGGGTAACTATTTTCGAGGAATGGGTTGTGTTATGGTTGTGGTTGTTGTGTATTCGTGCATGTAGGGATAACAAGAAGATTGGTTGTGTAAGGGCTGGTTGTCTATTTCAAGACCCTTAGGTTGGGATGAGTGCGTTTTTACCTATATGCATACAGTTTAGTTCTTGTGTTTCTTATCTACACCCCACCAATGTTGATTACTTTGTGCCGAAAACCCCCATTTCATTGGGGAGGGTGTTTCATCCAACATTATTATGAGTGGATGCTTATTAGCTCTTTTATGCTCCCTCTCCTAGGTATCCCAAGACTCTTCGGACAGGCTGTGACAACCTAAGGTTCACTATGGCCCAAGACACTTCGGGCGGGGTGTGTTTTGGTAGTTGGCCAAGGTGTGTGTGGGTAGGTTTATTTCCCAAGTGTCTTCGGGATGAGACCCAGGTGTATTTGGGCATGGTAGTGGTTTTTCTGGCCCAGGTGTCTTCAAGCATGGCAGTGGTTGTTTTGGACCAGGTTTCTTTGGGTATGGCGGTGGTTGTTGTGGCCTAAGGGTCTAGAGGCATGGATATGAGTGGTTGTGGTGGCCTAAGTGTCTGCATGTAGGATTCATGGTTGTTATGGCCCATAAGGTTGTTGTTAGGGTGGAAGTGGGACTACAATGGAACTTGTGGGGTAGGTTTGATGCATAGGATGTCATAAATAACCAGTGGGAAAGTGGTGTGGGGTACCCAAATATCGATGTTCTATTACTATTACTTTACTTGACTTTCATTATTTGGGGAGTGTTCCTTGGTGAGGTTGGGTAGATATTTTCCTTGTTAGGTGTTTTGGTTACCTCTAATTTCTCACGGGGCATTAGAATGCCTCCCCACTTGTGCACAAGAGCTTTTGGTTTCCCAACTAAGTATACATGTATACTCACCCTACGTATATAAAACTGCTTTCAACTTTCCCGGAGGACTTTGTGGACTGTGTTGGAATATACTAGCTTGGGCGTCAAGATAGTCTATGTTGTTGATTTTCTTTCTTTTGGTACTTTACTTTGTAGTTTTATTGTATTTTGTAGCACTTTATTTTGAACATGCATATAGAAAAAGGGTTTTTGGAATTACTTTTACTTTTTGTATTTGGATTTTTTTTGCATTTACCATCTTATCTCCCGATCTTGTTCTACAAAAAGGGAAATTCCTTCCATTTTATTCCATTTTTATTTCTCTATTATCTCTTTTCATGGTCAGAGAACCACAACACACTATGAATCCCCACATTTTCTATGCATCCTTGGCTCACCAACTCGCCATCACCGCCTCCAACTCTACCACGTTACCTTGCTATCTCACCACCACGCATCCCCGCCTCCTCAATGAATCCCTACCTCACCGCCTCACTACCTCAGTGCCTCTCCTCCTCCATGATGGGAGGTATTAATTCATGTATATGTGTAAGAAAAAAAATCTCCTTCCATGATGAGAGGTGTCAATTTATCTCCATTCAAAGCTATCCGACCTCATCCTCATCACCTATATTCAAATCCACATTCCATTCCTTCATCGTGAAGGTGTCATTGACAAAGATGAAATAGATAGTGTCTAACCCATTCAATTTTATCTCTCATCCTTCTCGACGAAGTCGGGGATGTGATTCTAAGAACATGTGGGGGTAAAGGCACAGTGATAACAAAGAGGTCTTACTTATTTCCCTTGGTGAGGTCTGGCCTAACATTCTATCCCTTGTGTCCCTAGGTTTGATCACTATATTTTGGAGATGGAGATTATGGAAGAGATGACAAGTGTAGTGGCATGTGGATTCCATGACAAGTGCCTGATTCTGGTAGTTTCAAATATGAACGAGATTAATGTTTTTTGAATGAAAATTTATAGAATTTTATCTGTAATTTTAGATTATGCCTCTTATAGTTTATTACTGGAATAATATTTTGTAGTGAACATTATATTTTGTTATTGTGAATCTGAGTAGTTGGTTTTAAATTTCTATTAGATTATTTTTGTTTGGATTTTGAAATGATTATATTTTTTTGGACAGAAATATTGTAATAGTGATAGGTTATGTTGTCAAGTGGGGTAATCTAATTAAATTTCTTGACTTTATGGACAAACCCAACACATCTTGGATAAGAACATTATATACTGGGAAGCCCTAATTTGACCCTATATGGCACTCCTCACAGAAGACATGGATCCTGATGCGGCCTGTTCTCCGCCTCCATGAGAGGGGAACTTTTTTGTGGATTCTTAGGATAAGAGGTTAGAAAACACACTTATTTTCCATTGATTTTTGTTTCTGTGAAGGTTGGTAGGGTTAATTAATCGTAGTGTGTCACTTGTATCAAGCCCATATTTTCTCTATTCACTCTGTGACGTTTCCATTTTCCTCACATCATGCTTTGATTTTTTCTTATCGTTTGTTTTGATTATCTACTATTTTTATCACAATGATTTATAATGTCTTTTATGGATGCATGATTTCATCCATCAACATATCCATGTTTATCGCTACATTTAGGGTTTCTATGATTTTTGATATCCCCTTCCCAGTGTCCCCTAGAACTAATTCCCTCTACGACCAATACAAGTGAGTCACTACTAACTCAACCATATTATTAATTAATGTTTTCCTATTCAAATTGCATAATGTTTTACATGAATAGGACGATTATAGGTTTATATAATTATGGTGTTTTTATTTCATAGAATGTTTTCCATGAATTTTCTGATTCCATATTCTAGGTACTAGTACCCTTTATGTCATTAAATATGATCCATTTTGTTGATTTATTTAAGTGCCTCTAATTAAATTTTATGATATATCATCACTATTGTACATTGGTTTCCATTAAATATTTTTTCCCTTTTACACCATGCTTGATCAAATATAGAGTTTTCTACTGTCACTATGTTATAGGTAAAAAATTATTCTTATTTCTTCTTCATGGCGGTAGGTTCATGTTTCCCTGCTATAGAAGGTATCTATCTATTATTAAATTTCAAATTCTACTAAGAATATAACATTAGGTTGATAAAATGATATTGTATCACATTCATATAATATTTTATCGGTAAGGTATGTAGTTTCATTATTTATCATAAATGTTATTATGAAATTACAACTTCATTTAAAGATTGAAACCTAGACCATGGGTTTTCAATTTATAGTGGATTAATATGACATTTTATTTTCATTACTTCATGGTAGAGATGACATTGAAAATCAGGATTTGTAAAAATTGATTTTCATTCTATAGAAAAAAACAGTTTCTAAATTTATTTCATTGAAAATGTTGAAGAGATCCCAACAAAAAACACACATAAGAATTAAATTAGACAGAATAAAATTAAAAATAAAGGCATAAACACATTCGGCTAAATCAAATATGAACATCTTTCATTGAACCCATTATAGATAATCTATATTAACTGAACCTGGTAAAATGAGAAAGTAATCACCGACCCAGCTAGTGAGGTTTCATGATTGTACATAAGAACCTAATTCACTGAATCCTTTGTCTCAAACAACACCTGTTTCTGCTTCTTCCCATTCATCTCAAAAATCTTGCTGTTAACAATGGCACCATGCTTCTACCTAGTGATCTACAATATCCTCCTCCATCATGTCCTCAGGGAGCATCGACATGTGGATCATTTTTTTAGGGAGCAGTAGTAGAAGTATATCTTTTCCGCATTACAATTGAAATGATTCATGTTTAAATTCAAGTATTCACATTTCTCTATGTCAGCTTTAATGTGTAGTTACATTGAAATTTTCACCTCCAACCACTTCTCAAATAGGAGGGTTCCCTTAAAAATGTTTAATTCCATCTCAGCTTGAAAGTCATCACTCATCTTTCCCACTTACTTTTCTCTCCCAAATAACATTGATTTTCTTAATATATTATAGATGTCTCTTAGATTATTCTTTAATTTTATTTCACTATGTAATGAACGTCATGGTTATCCATATTAGGTTCTTCATTTAATTATATATCTTGAATATACATTAAGTTATGTTCTTGAATTTCATAGTTTTATAGATTATTATTTACTCAATGTTTTACTCTTCACCACTATCATTTTGATCAGCAGGTCAATGATTCAGTGATGATAAAATGGTGTTGATTAACATTATGGTATGTTCTACCCATTCCATTTAATCAATTTTTAATATATCTATATATATAAGATAAATACTGAAATGGGGGTTGTTACATCACTGTGGTTTCTTATTGAAGTCCTCTCATGGATCTATTTGTATATATTTTGTCATATACAGATTCATATTCTATTTCATTGTTAATATCTATTCATATTTTTTAACTGAAATATATTGTTTCATATATGTAAAAAATGGATTTTATTACAGTATGTATAGAAATTCATGTTTATCCATATTAGGTTCTTCTTTGAATGAGATCACACAACTATACATTAAGGTATGTTATTGAATTTCATAGTTTTATAGATTATAATTCACTCAATGTTTTACTCTTCACAACTATAATTTTGGTTAGTAGGTCGATGATTTAGAGATGCTGAAATGGTTTTCATTCATGTTATGGTATCTTATCCTAATTATATTTAAGAAATTTTTAATAGATCTATTTGGGAAATACTGAAATGGGGCTTGTTAAATCACTGTAGTTTCTTATTGAAGTCATATCATGGATATATGTTTTCATATTTTTTCATATACAGATTCATATTCTATTTCGTTGTTCATATCTATTCATATTTATTAACTAAAACATATTTGTTCACATATGTAAACAATATTTTTCCTTTTTTATAGTAATTTATTCTAATGTACAGGTCTGTAAATATATAGGTTTCCATCATCCTATGTTTTAGATAAATCATTTCATGATGTATTGTACCCCACACTAAAAAACTCAAAAATGCAACACTTCAATGGAACAACACCAGGATTTGTAGAATATCAATTCCTCTTGGATCAATTCCTTGTACCTGAAAAAATCATGTCAAGATCTACTTTATTGATTCCTCCTTATAGGATTGATAAGGATAAAAAATAGTTCTTATATTTCTCTTCAAAAGATCTATTTTGACTACAATTATGAGATATTACAAGGGTTATTTATTAAATGTTTAATTATATCTATATCTATTTGAATAACTCAACTAATCATATAGAATTCCTAAGTACATAGTTGTGTCACATATCATATACCCAATTGTTATGTCATTATAACCAATCCTCTTATTACCATTCTAATGGTTTTGAGGTTTTTATTCCTCAATTGATTGTTTTACCTAATATAAAAAAGATCTAGGTTTTATATAATGAAATATAGGATAGAATTGTTGAGGCTAAACATGTGCCCCTCATAAGAAACATTATGGAAGATCAACTGGAATGTTATGGTTAAGTGGGAAACATCCACGACTATATGTTAGGCCATTCCATGTATTCCATACAAAAGTAAATGGAATTTTTAGGCCACTGAATAGTTCCCATTATTTTTCTATTATAATATATTTAATCACGTTTTATGGTGCTTTAATTTCCCCTCACCCAACTGTTATGTCCTTTTCATTTTCATTTATGTTTAAACCCTTCACCTCCCTATTTTTTAGACTGTTTTCCCACATTAAAATCAACATTGTGCTTCTTAGAGATACAATTGTTATATATATATATTTTTATCATATCCATATACCGTGAAGATAGCGATTTTTTAATATGTTTTTTAATATCCCATATGATGATTTTATGTACTGCATTTTCCTTTAATTTTTTCAATTTTATCATATCTATGTACAAAATGATAATGAGATTTAACTGTACTTTGTTTTTAAACAATGTGATGTTATATTATTTCTAGTATCCATATAATATGATTATAAGTGTTTTTATACAATGTGATATCCATTGTCTATACTATATCTTGTCCCCTCCCCCTCCCATCCCCTTCCCTCTCCACGTGCCTCTCCCTCCTTCTTCCCTAGCCTAATTTTCAAAAATTTCAAGCCCTCCGTCAAAAACGACCGCATGACTCAGAGGTCCAAGAGGACCAGACCTATAGGTGGACGACCGCATGAATCATGATCGTTTGTGCGGAGCACCCAAGGCAGAACCAGTCAGGCAAGGATCATGCAGTGTTAATCATGGGGTGGGTAGGGTCACATGGATCATGACTGTCTGACCCATCGTACGGATGATCAGTAGACATTCGAATGAAAACCCAGGCAGAGAAAGAGGGTCGAACGAGGAAGTCCATAGGGAGTAGGTGGACGTAGAAGAGGAGCTGGTCGTGTAGCTGGCGGTGGGAGAATATTCGCGATGCTACCGCCACCACCACTAGGAGGTCCACCCCGATCATAGGGAGCAGGTGGATAGGGGAGAGCTCAGCTCCATGCAGCTGAGGATTATGATCATAACGCTTTGAAGATGATACGAGGTATGATTTTTGTCTACTCCACCTTAGCTGCAGTACTTATAGACATATGTTCCAGACATTCTTTTATTGACGCTACCCTCATTCGGAGCTCGGAGATTCCAAAAGATCCATTGGCTCTATCCTTATGGCTAGAGACTCCTAAAGGAGTGTATTCGACGATTAAAAACTAGTTTCGGTAGTGTGAGCTTACTCTAGGATGCGAGAGCTTTGACTGGGATCTCCCAGTAGCAGCGTCGAGGCCTTACGACGTCATCTTGGGTATGGACTGGTTATCTACAGTCCATTCTCATATTGAATGTATTAGGCACAAAGTGTGGTGTGTACGCATGGATGGGACCAGTTTTACCTTCACCGATGAGAAGGGAGTATTTGCAGCACACGATGGACATACCCGGAGGAGAGTGCAGCCGATCACTCATCATTTGGCTTGCCTTACCCTCGGAGCGATCGATGTGGAGAGTCCGAGTTATCCTGTAGTGGTGGACCAGTACACAGATGTTTTCCCTGATGATGATTCGGGTCTACCTCCTCACATAGAGGTGGAATTTTACATTGACCTGTACCCCGGGATGGCACCGATATCTATACCAGCATATCAGATGGCTCCCACGGAGCTTCGTGAGATGTGGGTACATCTAGAGGACTTGTAGGGGAAGGGATTCATCCTACCCAGTGTTTCTCCCTAGGCTACCCCAATTTTGTTCACCACGAAGGCAGATGGGAGCTTGAGGCTTTGTGTTTATTAACAGTGCCTGAACCAGCTGACCGTGAAGAACAAGTACCCTCTCCCGAGGATTGTCGACCACTTTGATCAGCTGAAGGGAGCACTATGGTTCTCTAAATATAGACCTCAGATCAGGCTATCACCAGCTCAGAGTGCGAGATGAAGATGTGAAGAAGACAAATTTCTGATGTTAGTATGGCCACTATGAGTTCTTGGTTATTCCATTCAGGGTATCCAAAGTTCTAGCAGTGTTCGTGGGACTCATGATCTGAATATTTCAGCCATACCTTGATCTCTTTTTAGTAGTCTTCTTCAATGACATTTTGATCTACTCTGATACTGAGGATGAGCATGCCTATCAGTTTTAGATAGTTCTGGATACACTCTGAGAGAACCTGATTTATGGTAAGCTCTTGAAGTGCTAGTTTTGGATCCGAGAGGTTCTCTTTCTGGGACATGTCATATCAGAAGCTGTAGTTATAGTGGATCTAGAAAGAATTAAGTAGGTACTTTCTTGGGAGCCACCTAGGAGTGTGACAGAAGTTCGGAGTTTCCAGGGATTCGCTGGATACTACTGTAGATTTGTGCCAGATTTCTCCAGAGTTTCAGCACCACTACCAGTGTTGAAGAAGAAGGAGAAGCCCTTCATTTGGTCATAGAAATGGCATAAGAGTTTTTAGGAGATGAGGTAGAGGCTGACTAGTGCCCCCATCTTGAGGCTTCTAGAGGAGGGAATATGGTACATAATCTACTACGACGCATCAGGGACTGGACACTTATGTGTCCTGATGAAGGACCGAGTAGTGATCACATATGGTTCTCAATAGTTGAGACAACATGAGAGAAACTATGCTACCCATGACCTGGAGTTAAGAGTAGTGGTCTTCTCCTTGAAGATGTGGCGACATTATCTGATGGGTGAACATTTTTCAGTCTACTCTGATCACAAGTGTCTCAGGTATATGTTCTCTCAGAAGGACTAGAACCTATGATTGTGACGTTTTCTTGAGTTCCTCTAGAACTATGACATGGAGATAGTATAGACACTTGGTAAGGGGAACGTTTTACAAAATACACTCAACAAGAGGTCTGGTATACAGCTGCTAGGTGAAGCGATGAAGCAGCTGGATGCTTTACAGATATCCTTTGTGGATAGAGAAGAATCAGCTTTTATTCAATCTCTTACAGTCACCCCCCCCCCCACTCCTTCAGTGACTTAGGGAGGCACAACATGGGGATGTTGACTGAGAGACACGATGTGCTCAAATATCCACATGACATGCACCTGATGGATTTTCTGAAGGTGGGGAGAAAGTCATCTTCTTTAGAGGACGTACGATGGTACCATTGTCACCTCAGGAGGAAGTGTTGAGGTAGTTCCACACTTCCCCGCTAGCGGTACATCCAGGAGTAGAGAAGATGTATCAGGATCTCTGATGACAACACTAGTGGCCAAGAATTAAGAAATTAGTATAAGAGTTTGTATTTCGATGCCTCACTTATCAGAAAGTTAAGGCGAAGCATTAAGTACCAGCAGGCTTTGTTCAGCCTTTAGAGGTCCCAGAGTGGAAGTGGGATGGGATGTCCATGTACTTCATGACAGGACTTCCACATACAGTTTGGGGACATGACTCAATTTGGGTGATCATCGACCGACTCACCAAGTCAGCCCACATCCTACCGATCATAGAGTAGGGTTCAGTAGAGAGATTGGTATGTCTATATGTGCAAGAGATTTTGCAGTTACATGGAGTACCCTCGATGATTGTCTTTGATCGTGATGCACGTTTTACTTCCCGGTTATGGAAGGGGTTTCAAGAGGCTTTCGGGATGCAGCTTCGTTCGGGCACCACCTCCCATCCTTAGACGGATGGTAAAACTGAGCGGACCATTTAGACCCTTGAGTACTTGCTACGTGCTTGTGTCCTTGACATCAGTCACAACTGGGAGGATCACTTGCCATTGGTGGAGTTTTCATACAACAACAGCTATCACTCCACCATTGGGATGGCACCATTTGAGGCATTGTACGGGTGACCTTGCAGATCACCCTTGTACTGAACTGACCTAGGGGAGTCATCACTAGTGGTATTAGAGATGGAATTGGCTAACACACAGAAGGTTAAGATCATCTAGGAGCGGATGAAGACTGCACAGGGTAGGAAGAAGTCGTATACTGACAGGAGATGGATATGTCTAGAGTTCGAGGATGGCAACCACGTCTTTCTACGGGTCTCACCTCAACGAGGTTTGAAGATATTTCACCGAGGTGGAAAGTTATTTTCGAGGTCCATCAGACCATTTCATGTCCTCATCAGAGTGGGAGAGGTGGCATGTCGCTTTGCTCTTCCAGCTCCGTTACACCGGGTGCATGAGGTCTTCCACGTATCCTAGCTGAGGAGATACGTGCATGACCCTTCTCACATAATCGACCCTGGCGAGCTGGACGTCAATGATGGGGAGACTTTTATGGAGGTTCTAGTAGAGATTGAGGATCGATAGAAGCGGGTCCTTCATGGATGATCGATAGCTATGGTGCACGTTCGCTGGAAGAAAGGGAACCTCTAGGAGAGAACATGGGGGCGAGAGGCTCCGATGCGTGCTCGGTACCCCCCACTTGTTCCCTTAGTTTGATTTGTGGAATATGCAGACGTAAATCCCTAAGGTGGGGAGAATGTAAGGACCTAGAATTTCTATGTAATTTTTTTAAAAATATATTGTAATTTTACGAGTTCACAAAAATTGACGGTCCGTGAATCCGAGGCCCGGAGTTCCCGGAATGAATTTTTGAACATTTGTTAGGGTACATTCAGTAAACATGCGAGTAGATTTTTCTATATTTTGAACCGGTGCTCGGAATTGAAATCTGAGGACACCGTCGAACTTGCAGCGCTGGTATTCTCTTAAGGAAACGTTCACCTCGATAGCAGCTGGTCGAGGGTGAAATATAATTTTTGGGTTTTTTGTGGAAATAATAAAATAAAATAAACACACATTTAATTTTTTTTGTTCTAACCACCCACTTGTGGAAGTTGAGAAGTGGGGACCACCAGACTTTAACCTCCCTTGAGAGATTATGGTGATGGGGACCACCCGATCCTAACCTTCCGTGAGAGATTATGGTGGTGGGGACCACACGAGGCCTAAACCTCTTGAACTCCTCTCTTAAAGAGGGAAAAACTCTCAACTCCCTCTTAAATGTGGAGGAGCCTCTTGAGCTTCCCCCACATTAATTTTTCAAACTCAGTTAATTGTTTAATTAGTCTATTTTGAATTTATGACAACAAACATAATAGCCAACATCATCTATTATGTTGGCTACTTGGCATTTTTTGTGGAATTGGGAGAGGAGAGATCTTTGGGAGAAATAAAGTTCTCCAACCAAGAACTTCACCTCCCAATGAAGAACGCTCCAACGACGAAGAACGCCGACTTCGACATCGACCTTCTTCCTCTAGACTTCTTCCGAAATGGTGACTTCTTTATCTACAAAAAATCGACATCCGTACATCATTCTTGCGCCAGCGTCAATGAACAACCCATGGTAGGTTTTTATTTGTGTATGAATACTTTTCCTATGTTCTTCCATTGAATTCTTATTCGGTATTGGGAATAAATTGTTGTGGGAGGTTGTAAAGCTTGACGTTCTTCTTCATGTTCTTGTTGATCCATATTCTACAACCCTAATGCGGAGGGTATGGGCCAAACAAACATGGTACGACCCCTTGACAAATCTTGTGATGATTTGTGGTGTTAAACGTGATGAAGGAAACGACGCAACAACATCACCCCGTGGCCACCACCGCCTCGCGACCTCCGCGCCCTCACGGAACCCCCATTGCTGAGAAGCTCCACGGCACCCACAACCACCGTTCACTATGGATCCCCCACCAACGGCCCCGTCACGCCTCCCATGACCACCACAGTTCAGGACGATCCTCCACTGCCGTCGGCTGAGCAGCCAACGTAGACCGTTGAGCCCCTGCCATCCGATGTGCCGCTGCCACAGACCACCGAGTTGTCGTCGTCGTCCTCCATGTCACCACCCTCTATCGTGTTTCCGCTGTCCCTACAAGCCGCTGACTGAGCCTCCTGCGGCCTTCTAAGCCACCCACTACCTTCCAAGCCACTTTGGCTGAGCCACCCAAAGTCGAGTCGCTCCGGCCGAGCTGCCCGGCGGTTGATCCGCTCCGGAAGTGCCACCCCGGGGCCCCAAGCTTCTCCAGCCAAGCCGCCCCATGACTGAGCTGCTCTGGTTGTGTCGTCCTGCAGCCTCAAGCTGCTCTAGCCAAGCCACCCTGCGGCCTCACGCCGTCCACAGCCGAACCCCCTACGACCCCTCGTGGTCTGCCGGACCGCCTAGCAGGCCAGGCCTAACCCAGCGGGTCTGGTCGGGTCAGACTGAACCAGGTCGGCCTAGGCCGGTTCAGACCAGACTCAAGCCCACTACATCCACATTAATTTATTTTTCCCATAACTTTGGCACCAGATGTCCGTTTGATGAACCATCAGCTGCGCTGGAAATCTTGGAGAGAGTCAGTCCCTTTGAGTATACCCCACTAGAGTTTTGGATTAAGATGGTAAACAGTCAGGTTGGATCGAGCACGAATCCAACCGGACCCCCAAGACTAAGAGGATAATAACTCATAGACCGGACGTCCGATTGATGCGTCGTCTATTGCGTTGAGACCCCTATGACATGGCAGACCTTTGAGATGCTTATTCGTGGGACTTCGTGGCAGTTTAAGTATCGACCAGTAGCTCGTGGAGGGGATCCTCAAGGATACGAGTGAGCACAGTGTGGGAACCTAGTATTTGGATGAGACTTGACGACTGCTGACCTTTTTGACATGGAGTGACTTAACAGGCCCAGTGCGGAGCACCTCTGTGTGATGCGGAAGACCCATGGTGGGGAGTGCCTTTGTGTGACGCGACAGACCCACGGTACTCAATAAAAGGAGTACCTCATCAAGTCATGAGGGGGATAACCTCTGTGTGACGCGGTAGACCCATGGTGGGGAACGCCTCTATGTGACGCAGCAGACCCACGATACTAGATAGGAGAAGTACCTCAGCAGTCTAAGGTTTGTGGAAAGCACCACTGTGTGATGCGACAGGCCCACTATACGTGATAGTTGAGGGGATCTCCAGTAGCCTAGGTGTTCGATGATGTGACTGGGAATGTTTCCTGATACTACCCCTAGAAAAAATCCTGGTGTGAGCTGAGTCAAAACCTCTGTGTGTCTTCATGTTTGAGATGTATTACATGATAACATGTGTATATGTATGGGCATATACCTATGTTGGGTTATTTTTTGATTTCATACATTGTGGTTTATCCTTGGTGGATTTTGTGACACCTTAAGGGTCTCGGGGTCCCTACTGAGTATCGTTATACTCACCCCTGCATGGTCTATGCCCGCACCTTTTTGTGATTGGTATAGACAACGAACAACGTTGATCATGTTTGAGATTACCAGGATTGAATGGTGCCCGGAGGTGGACCATATGATGAGTCGATACATGGATAATATGGATGAACATGGAGTGCTGAGAAGGTGATTTGAACCTACCCTTCAGGTAGGAACCTTGGAGGACAACCCGGTATCTGTTTTCCTTTTTTCCTTCAATTGTACTTGTACTTTAGGTTTCTTGTACCTTTACTATTTGTATTCTATTCTTGCCCCTTTTTACTTTTTTCACACATTTTGTTATACAGTTTACTTATTTTTCATATCTTGTTTTATTCTGGGTTGCATGTTATTATAGGTTATAAAGGAAATGTCTTCCTAGTATTAGGGATTACGCCTTTCGGTGCTAGTAGCCATCCCCTGGCCTATAGAAGGAAGGCTTGGTGTAGTCACCGGACGGTCCCCAAGGGATGGGTCATGACTAAGTCTAAGAATATTAGATCCTTCTCAATTATTGTTATTGATAAAGTTACAAGATCCTTTCTACTTAGAGCATTTTCAACTTTATTTTCTTTTCCAGGATGGTAGTGGATTGAGAAATCATAATGCTTGATGAGATTTAACTATCTTCATTGGTTCATATTAAGCTTCTTCTGTGTGAAAATATATTTGCTGCTCTTATGATCATCATATATTTCACACTTCTTCCCATAGATATAATACTTACAGATTTCAACGCGAAGATAATATATTCCAACTCCAAACCATGCATGGGATAGTTTTTATCATGACCTTTCAACGTCCTTAAGGTTTATGATATCACTTTATCATTTTCCATGAGTACACATACTAATATATTCTTTGAATCATCATTGTATACCACAAAGAGTTTCCCACTTATCTGTAGTATGAGTACTCATGTAGTGGTAAACCTTATTTTAAAATATTTGAAACATTCTTCGCATTCACTGGTCCTAACAAACTTTACTGCCTTCTGAGTTATCATGGTTAGAGGGGTTGACAATCGTAATAAGTTCCTCAAAATATTTTTAATACCTATCTAGACTAAGGAAACTACATATCTACATTATATATGCTAGTATGGTCAACTCCTCAATTGCCATTATTTTAGAAGGGTCCAAAGATATTTCTTTTTTGGTGATAATTTTCCCCAAGAATGATACATCCACCACCCAAAACTCAAATTTATTGTACTTTGCATGTATTTTCTCCCTCTTTAATGTCTTTAGAATATTATTCAAATTCTACTCATGTTCCTCCTTTCTTTTAGAGTATATTATAATATCAACTATAAATATTACCACAAATTTTTCAAGGTAATCTCAAAAGGATCTATTCATTAAGTCCAAGAAAATAATTAGAGTATTAGTGATTCTAATGGGTATCACTATGAACTCATAGTTTCCATAACTATTTAGAAAGAAAATATTGGGAATATCTCCCTTCTTCACCTTTAATTTGTGATAAACCGACTGAAGGTCAACCTTATAGAAATACTTGGCCCCACATAGTTGATAGAAAAATTCATTTGTCCTTAGATGGGGATACATGTTCTTTATCATGATTTTTTTGAGCTCATGATAATCAATGGAAAGGTGCATTGATCCATCCTTATTCTTGATGAAGAGGACTATAACATCGCACGGTGAAGCACTCAAGTGTATGAAACCCTTGTCTAGATTATCTTGTAGTTTTTTCTTCATCTCCTCAAACATAATGGTGGATATCCAAGAATAATTATTTGATATAGGGAGAGATCTAGGAATAATATCAATTGAGAACTCAACCTATCGTTCAAAAGGAATACCAGGTAATTCTTCAAGGAACACATTAGTGTAGTCCATCACAATGGGCATGTCTTCGAGCATGATTCTCACCATTATCTCAATCATTTGAGCTATATATTATTTCCCACAAGGAAATAATATCTATAGTTGAGATGATGATTCTGAAGGTGATTCATCCTCCTCCTTACACTTGTATAGAATAGCAGGATACCCTAAGATATGAATAGTAATCTCCCTTTCCTAATAGTTGATGTTATCCTTGTATAAATATAGCCAATCCATTACCAACATAGCATAAAACTCCACAAAAAAAAGTAAGACAACATTTACTGATAGGTTTATTCCACAAAAATTAACCATCAAGGAGTTATATACTTTAGATGAAATAATTTACCCAATTGTTGTTCTTATAGATAACTCAACCTTTATATTTTGAGGTGGTGTTTGAATAGTTCTAATAAAATTGCAGGATCTAAAAGAATTCATAGAACCAGAATCAAATAGTATATTTTCTATTCATGAATGAATAAAAAATGTACCTATCACAACATTATTGTTAGGATCCACCTCAGTAGTAGTGATAACATATTCCCTTCCTTATTACTTTAGAGTTCATTGTTGTTTTTTTCCTCCAATAACCCATATCTTAGGGAATTTTCTTGCATAGTTCCCATGTTATTTGTTGTTAATGCACTGAAAAACAATAATAGTGTCCATCTAAACCATATTTTCTAATTTTATTTTAGTGGGTTTATTTATTTCACTTCATCATTGATTATCTTGGGGAACCTCTTTTTACACTTGATGCACCTTTTAGTTTCCCTTAGATAGTTTCCCGAATTCTTCTTCCCACACATTTGATAAGTGAGATGGTGGGTTTTCTTTTCTACATAATGTAATGTCTTGTCCTGAAATCCATTTAACTAGTTCCCTAAGCTGGTGGGTCGCATAACCTTATTCACACCTTCCTATATGCCAGAGGATTCCAAATATGAGAGATGGTGTAAAAGGTAGTATAGTGGGGAGACTATACCCTCATATTAGAGTAACACAACAGATGCAGTAAAAAATTAACAATAGCGAAAGCATATATAATCAGACAGAATCAATAAAATGCATAATCATTAATAGATAACTGAATAATTAAGAAATGGAAGAAATATATAACTAAACAACTAATAATAATATCAAAATCCTCTAATGAAGTGTCTGATACATGGATGCATGAAATACTATAATACAAAAAGGGAACATGAAGATAAAATCATGCTATAAAATAGTACAAAAATACAAAAAGGAAAACTTTTACTCTATAAGAATCTTGATATGATGCCTGATCCTATGATTCTAAGCTCCATCTAAAGTTAAGCATATCCGTAACCTATATCTAGGCCCTTTCCCTTATTCATACTTTCAGTCAAACAATCTTCTCTGGTGTTAAGGGTGGTCGGAGTAGGGTGTGAGATAATAGTCCACCACCAATGGTTACTACATATAATCCATGTACTTCTCATAACTAAACAGTGTGTAGGTAATATTATTTAATTAACAAATATGAATAAATAAACCAATTATTTTTCTGGTTCCTAAAGGACAACTGATAGGTCTACCTGCATTGGGTCATTTCCATAAAAATTTCTCTGACCATGATCTATATATATATATAATTATAATTATATATATATAATTATATATATATATATAATTTATTTTTATATTACATTCACCTATATGAACCAAGTACGTGAAGACGTAAGTGTCCATATACCTGGAATACTAGTCGCTGGTTGTAACAGGGCATAACTCAGACATCCATAACCAGTCTAACAAGCATTTAAGCTCCATCCATAGGGTACATACCCTACATCTCATAATGAATGAGGGACATCATACCCATCACATTAGATGGTGAGTGTGTCTCCATGGAAACACTATAAAAAGGGAATGTGGTTCCGCAACCCAATGTACAACTAGTATTATTGGTGTGGGATTCCATACTCAACACCCGATGTAAGGGAGCGTGATTCTGCCATGCTCAAATAATCTCTTAACATTATTCACATCCCATATAAAGGGGTTATCACATTTATTATATATGTCATAAGGAAATACCTATCATGAAACTTATTAAACAATCCCATACATATATATATATATATGAGGTATAATTATATTTATAGCATATTCATGATATAGCATAACACATGAGGAAAAACCTCTCATATGCCCCATTAGTAAAGTTCATTTATAATGAAATAATTTTCATTCTCAAAGGGAATTTATAATGACACAAGTGAAGGTGTGGTCTTTCTACACTTTACATATGATAATCTAAGATCCATTCATTTATTTAATGGAAACATGCCACCATGAAGATTTCAATCCATTTAATCCCTTTAATTTCAAACAATTTTAATTCTTGTAAGGTTATGGAAAAAATCATGCCTATGCCATCCTAAATACTCAAAACTAACCTACTTAGTTCAATGAGGAGTGAAAAAACAATTCATAATGCTAAAGGGATTAATTGGACGTGTCATGGTCAAAGGAGGGAATTACCTACCTGAGAAATTCTAATATATGTGGGGCCAAACACCTAAGAGGTTCCATGGATTCTATAATACATTCACTTTATAAGGGAAATTCAATTTAAAAGCTAAGAAGAATATATTTATGCATCCTAGGCATCTTTTTAATTTGTCCACAATTAGCAATAATGACCAAAATCACATGGCACGCCCATGGGGTGACCATGTAAGGGGTATTCAACGTATAAATTACCGAATAAGGATCAATATATATATAACAAGGTGTGAGGAACAATTTTACATGATGAAACCAAACTAAAGGGATCAATTTGAAAATGTTGGTGGGCGGAAAAATGTCATAGCTATGACGAAACAAAACTCAAAGGAAAAACTACATGACCACCTACCTCAAGGTCGTAGATGATGCCTCACTCAATACAGGCCTCAAATTCAGAGTAGGTTGGAAGAAAAATTAGAAATAGTATAATGCCTTGAAAATAGGGGAAATGATCCTAAACCTAAATAGCATTATGGATTTGAAGCAAAACATGAATATGATGTAAGACTAGGGTTAGTCTTACCTTAAAGAGTACAAAACATCCTTAGGATGTTGATTCGGTTTTCAGATGAATGAGTTAGAGGAAATCCTAGGTTGGGGGAATTATGTGTTCCACGGGAGAGGAGAATACCTTCTGTTGCTGGAGGAAGAGGAGAGAAAAAGGAAATAGGGTTTAAGAATAAAGGAGGGGTACCCTTGTAATTTCACCCCAAAATAAGGGGGTGCACGGTTTGTTCATATGGTTTCAACAAACTATGCACAAACCATGACTAGTTCACTACTAGTTGGGGTGTCCCACATGGTTAGGTGGATGGTTTGACAAACCATGAGAAAACCCTATGAAATTTCTCTATCCCATGTCTACAACTGTGTGCACAACCATGCGCCTCGGGTCGCACGATTGCAAATAAACTATGAGGCCTAGATCCTTCTTTCCATTTCAGGGCTCTAAGGTTCGAACATGCCCCAGACTCTCTTGGAACCTTCTTGGATTGATTAGACCTCTTTATTAAGGTAATTTAAGGAATTAAAATTGAGACTCTAATGATTCATACCTTCATTGAAAAGAGGGGTTGTTACAACCCCCCCTCTTTAAAGCAACTCATCCTCGAGTTGGCCTTCAAAGGGTAAAGAGGTACTATGAGAAACGTTTTCTGACCACTGATAACATATTTCATCTTTCTTCTCCCAATTATTTTCCTATACATGGTCATGATTCCATAACACCCATACAAGAGGAATGGATCTGCCTCACAGTTTTTTCACTCTCTGATCCACAATACAAACTAGGAATTCTTCAATCGTAGCATCTACATCCAACTCAACCTCATGAGTCTGAAAAATAGGTGACAGGTCTAGATAGTATCATGAATATGAGATTCCTGAAAGACATAATGTGTAGATCAATATCTATGAGGAAGTTCCAACTGGTAAGCCAATGGTCTGATCAATTTCATGACATCAAACAGTCCAACGGACATGAATGAGAGATTAGCTTGCTTCTGAATACCTTTATGGCCGAACTTGGGAGACACTTGCAAGAAAACCCAGTCTCTGACCTCAAACTCAAAAGGTCGTCAATGTTAGTTGTCATATAAATGCTTCCTTGACTAAGTTTTCATCATATGCTTCCTAATCAATTGGACTTACTATGTAGTCTGCTATATGATACATGGTCCAAGCATATATACTTCACCTTCCTCTATTCAGTACATAGGTCAGGGAAAATGCCTATCATATAAGGATTTATAAGGATCCATCTCAATGGTAGTCTGAAGTATGTTATTATAAGAAAAATCAAATAGAGGAACGTGTTTCTCCCAAGAACCCCCAAAGTCTAGGAAAAATGCATAGAGCATGTCCTATAGAACCTAAATCATATTCTCCATCTTTCCATCGATCTATGGGTGATAGGCTATGCTCAGAAGAACAGATTAGTCACTGAAAGTGGCTAATATTAATTTTTAATATCTTTATATTCATTTTTCCAAAGTCCATAAACATTTTTTTTAGTGCATTACATAAATAGAACATCATTTCTCATCTTAAATGCAATTCATGTTTAAAATGCAAATTTGGGCCCAATCATTCATTTGTTTGTGGACAATATTATATTAATTTTATGAATTTTAAATTTTGGGATATGATTGATCACTTTGTTTGGAAGATTTTATCTTTTAGGTCCGCTTGATGAATCCCAAAGGAAGATGGAAACTTTTGCGCCTGAAGGCAGAAATTTTCTGGAAAAAGCATAATGGGCCTAGGGCCCATCAAACAAATGTGGGGCCCAGAAACCAAGCCCAATGAAGCTCAAATTTATACAGTAGAAGGATAAAAATATTAGGATCATTTTATTAATCTGTGGCCAGAGCTAATTCTGATGTTTTCATGATGATAAAGGGATCTGAAGTTGAGATTTAAATGGTGGACTCGTCATTAATGCACAGAAATCCGTCCCACCATTTAGAACATAACTTCCAAACGGATGAGCCAAATTTCCTGAAATTTTGAGATCATCTAGAAGACATATGAAAGAAGAAATTTCGCTTCTACAACCTCTCCGGATTCGGCATTCTTCAATTTCAAATTCACACGTCAATATGGTGGAAGAATCTGGACAGTTTTTCGGGTCAAATTCAAAACATCAATTTCCTTTTGATTATTCACCCTCCATTTGACTCTATTAATTGTTGGGGGGTGAATTAATTGTTGGGGGATGTACCTAAGGCTCCTAATATTCCTATATAAGGAGATATTGGTGAAGGGAATGTGGGGGATATTTTTCATATCATCTTTTGTTTCTTGTTTCATTTTAAGGTTATGCTTTCAAATTTCCTTTGTAATGTTTTCCATTTCCATGTAAGTTTCTTTTTTTTATCTTTATGTTCTTAATCAACTTCATTCACTTCAATATTTTCCATTTATTTTATTAAAACTTTATTATCACAAAGCACAGTGATATCTCTGTGTTGTTGTGAATTAGTTCACACATAGGTGTGAATTTCATTCACACACACGGAGGAGAGCTCGTTATTTCCGCGGTTTTAATTTCTTCAATCCAATTCTTGTTATCCATCTTCCGCCCACCATTGAGAGTATACCATCAATGGAGGTCTAAAACCTTAATGGGATGATCTTAGGTGGATGCAAAGGCTATATTGAATGTTATTTTATGAACGAATTGTTGTTAATTGGATAATTAATTTAAGACATCCATTCTTCAATTATTTCTACTATTCATATTCACTGTGTTTGAGAAAACTAAATTAAATTACTAAATGACCATATACCTCGGGGAGATCATGAATTTGGTTCTCTAAGTGTATACGTGATTAGTAATTGTGTTTAGTAAGCACCAAACCAGAAAATGATGAATATAATGTTATTTTTGAAGAATGGATTCATCAAAAATTAATAAAACCAAAATTTTCTAATGAAGTAAAATTCATTCAATCCACCCTGAGCATAATCCTAAGATCAACCCAATTCCATTAAATTGATTTCACTTAGGTTTATTAGTGTTATTTAAAAACAATCAAAAAATCAAACCCAAAGTCGGCAACTTCATAGCCCATCCTTCACACAATCATAGCGTCTCAAGGTTACTTCTTCGGTCCCTGTGGATTCGACCCCTACATGTACTACATCGATCGCTTTTACCAGTAGGGTAAATTTTGGCGCAACCAAATTTTGGCGCCATTTCCGGGGACCCAAGTAAGTTTTCTTAGACACCCACCTTCTATTCTCACCTAACTTTTCTTTTCTCACCTCTATTTCTCTTTTCTTTTCCCCTTTCCGTTTTTCCAAAAAAACAAATCCAAATCCAAATTTCATTAAACTCCAATGGAGTATCATCAAAAATTTCCTTTCATAAAATTGGGCTGGAATCGAATAGAAAATCAACATTGGGAATCCCCTCATATAGGAAATTACTTTGATCAACCTTTAAATGAATACCCCACACCCGATAACATGAACGATCAATGGGATGCTGATTTTTTAAAGGATCAATTTCCATACCTCTCAAAGATGATTTAAGAGATCAAAAATAATGATGTTGATGATGTACAAACAACAATAAATCCTAAATCTGAAAAAATTCATGAACATTTGTGTGAAAAAATGGTTAAAATAAATTTAGAAGTTTCATCACAGAGATTAGAAATACAAAACATTGAGACTTATGAAGAACCCATTCCCACTCAGGATGACCTTTCCACATCACTTATAGAAGAATGTTTTTTCCCACATAAATCATGTGAATTTAGTAAAGAACCCACTTTAAAATCTTGGAATACAGAGTTGGATAATGAAGAGATCTGGTCAGGTAATGTTGAAATTCAAGATAAAGAACATGAAGGAATTGTTGATGAGTATTAAAATCAGGATGAAATTTATTTCATGAATTCACAAGAGGGAAATTATTCTTCAAGGATTGAATGTCCAGAATATCGCACCAAAAATGATTTTTTAGAATCACTGATCATTGAACCATCAGGAGATATAACAAATATTGTGTCTATACCCCCTCATCAAATTCAAATGGAATATTTTGGGGATGAATCATCTTTTCAAAAAGATCCAATTCTTTCAAATGTTTTTAAAGAAGAAACAATTTTTGATTCAAATTATCATTATTCTTTAGGAAAACTCAATCAAACTGAACTCGATGTTTTAATACTTCCTTCCCTACTCAATAATCCCTCTATTTATGATAACCATGACCATTCAATTATCATCAATTTTCATCAATAATCTCACCAAGTTGGAATGAACCTTGAAATCTTAGGAAATACTCCAGATAAAACACGATCAACCATTTTAGATATTCCTTGGATTTTACCAATCATTGTAGAAAATAGGATTTCATATGAAACAAATTTAAAAAAAACAATCAATCTCAATCTTGTTGAAGTGGAACAAGATGGGTTAATTAAAATGCTGAAGGTTGGAATTGGATAAGTTGGGGGGTAAAAGTCGAGCCAACGACGTTAAACAAAAGCGCTGCATGGGAGGCAACCCATGGTTTTCATGTTTGCAATCACTGTGAATCATCTTTTGTTTCCTTCTGCTTAATTTTGTTATTTTTTTTATATATAGACTGTTGACATGTTCTTCTTTTATGAGTAAGGATGAGTATAAAAAGGGAGCACCGTATTCATCCGTGTCACGCGGTGTGATCCCTGAGTAATACCTTACCCAGAAATTTAAAGAAGACAATGTATCATCAGTTTATTTTATTTATGTTTTTGTAAGTTAAAAAAATTTTAAATTAGACTCTTGACCTATTCTTCTTTTTTGAGTATGGATGGGTATGAAAGGGGAGCACCGTATTCATCTGTGTCACGCGGTGTGATCCCTGAGTAATACCTTACCCAGAAATTTAAAAGAAGACAATGTATCATTAGTTTGATTAAAAAAACATGAAAATGATGGTACTTGGAATTAAATAAATCATTGTGTTGTTTGTTTTGTCTGCTTTTTCCTTCTTTTTATGGTTCAGGAACTATTTTGGGTGATACATGTTCAATCAAGGAGGTGCCTACATCCCCAAAGAGATCAAATGAGTAATTTGGAGCATCATGAACCTCGACTTTAAAAACCAGGTGAATTTGTTCCATGTTTATCATTCTCAATTTCATCTTTGAACTTCTCTCCTACCCACTTCTAACTTTTCTTTTCTTTAAACACTGGGGACAGTGTCATTCTATGTTGGGGGGAGATAAAAAATGTTTTTTTTTAAAACATGCATGAAAAGAAAAATTCCATTAACCATAATCATGATAAACACACATTGCAAACTCTTAAATTGGATATCAAATAAATTTTGCATGCCTTGATTCTGATTTTAATGCATTTTTAAGTTTATGCGCATAGTTTTTGGAAAGTGCGGTTGTCCGATGTGATATTTCAATGTTTACAATTTCATCCTCTTAATGAAAATGTCACAATGCACGTCTACTGGATCGTGGGTGTAAATTTGAGTTCTTGGGTCCCTTTCATTATAGCATAGGGTTCTGGGGTCACTTTTAGTTTAATTTGAGTATTAAAAAAAACAAAAACAAAAAAAACAAAAAAATGACCACATGGAGAAATGTTTTGTCCAAATGCGTGGCGTCCGACACTTGGGGATCGTGACTCCATAGTTTTCTTGCCCAGAGTTAGGCTTTATATCTCTATTGTAGAGCATGAAATTGACAATATGTGTGGCATCCGACACTTGGGGATCGTGACTCCATAGTTGTCTTTCCCAGAGTTAGTCTTTTCATATCTATTGTGGATAAAAAAATCATCAAAAAAATAAAAATAAAAATGGATACTCATATTAAGGTTTAATGTGATTCCCACCTAGCGCTTCCATTTTTTCCCCTTGAACAATAAAATGGGCCCCATATCTTTTGTGATGCACAACACTTTATCATGCTTAATTGAAATTGGATGAAATGTGGCGATGAATTTGAAAAAAGGAATGGTCTTGGGCTTGGGATATGCTTATGGACCTATCTTGTTTTAAATGATTTTGATGGGTTCCATAATTTTTTTGGTATGAGGTCTTTGGGTGAGCAATGTGTATTTAAATGTTTTTGGAAAAGGGGATTTGAATTTTATATTTGTAATATATTTTTCTCGGGACTAGCAAAACTCAAGTTGGGGGGTGTGATTATTCACTGAAAGTGGCTAATATTAATTGTTAATATCTTTATATTCATTTTTCCAAAGTCCATAAACATTTTTTTAGTGCATTACATAAATAGAACTTTATTTCTCATCTTAAATGCAATTCATGTTTAAAATGAAAATTTGGGCCCAATTATTCATTTGTTTGTGGACAATATTATATTCATTTTCTGAATTTGAAATTTTGGGATATGATTTATCACTTTGTTTGGAAAATTTTATCTTTTAGGTCCGCTGGATGAATCCCAAAGGAAGATGGAGAATTTTGCACCTGAAGGCAGAAACTTTCTGGGAAAATCATAATGGGCCTAAGGCCCATCAAACAAATGTGGGGCCCAGAAACCAAGCCCAATGAAACTCAAATTTATACATTAGAAAGATAAAAATATGAGGATCATTTTATTCAACTGTGGCCGGAGCTAATTCTGATGTTTTCATGATGATAAAGGGATCGGAAGTTGAGATTTTAATGGTGGACTCGTCATTAATGCACAGAAATACGTCCCACCATTTCGACCATAACTTCCAAACGGACGAGCCAAATTTCCTGAAATATTTAGAGCATCTAGAAGACATATTAAAGAAGACATTTCTCTTCTACAACCCCTCCAGATTAGGCATTATTCAATTTCTAATTCACACATCAATATGGTGGACGAATCTGGACAGTTTTCCGGGTCAAATTCAAAACATCAATTTTCTTTTGATTATTCACCCTCCATTTGACTCTATTAATTGTTGGGGGGTGAATTAATTGTTCTGGGATGTACCTAAGGCTCCTAATATGCCTATATAAGGAGATATTGGTGAAGGGAATGTGGGGGATATTTTTCATATCATCTTTTGTTGCTTGTTTCATTGTAAGGTTATGCTTCCAAAATTCCTTTGTAATGTTTTCCATTTCCATGTAAGTTTCTTTTTTGTATCTTTATGTTCTTAATCAACTTCATTCACTTCAATATTTTCCATTTCTTTTATTAAAACTTTATTATCACAAAGCACAGTGATATCTCTATGTTGTTGTGAATTAGTTCACACATAGGTGTGGATTTCATTCACACACACGGAGCAGTGCTCGTTATTTTCACGGTTTTAATTTCTTCAATCCAATTCTTGTTAGCCATATTCCGCCCACCATTGAGAGTATACCATCAATGGAGGGATAAACCCTTAATGGGACAATCTTAGGAGGATGCAAAGGCTGGATTGAATGTTATTTTATGAATGAATTGTTGTTAATTGGATAATTAATTTAAGACATCCATTCATCAATTATTTCTACTATTCATCTTTACTATGTTTGAGCAAACTAAATTAAATTACTAAATGACCATATACCTCGGGGAGATCATGAATTTGGTTTTCTAAGTGTATACGGGATTAGTAATTGTGTTTAGTAAGAATCAAACCAGAAAATGATGGATATAATGTTATTTTTGAAGAATGGATTCATCAAAAATTAATAAAACCAAAATTGTCTAATGAAGTAAAATTAATTCAATCCACCCCGAGCATAATCCTAAGATCAACCCATTTCCATTTAATTGATTTCACTTAGGTTTATTAGTGTTCTTTAAAAACAATCCAAAAATCAAACCCAAAGTCGGCTACTTCATACCCCATCCTTCACACAATCATAGCGTCTCAAGGTTACTTCTTCGGTCCCTGTGGATTCGACCCCTACATGTACTACATCGATCTCTTTTACCAGTAGGGTAAATTTGTGCGCAACCAAGAACCTTTGTACCTAAGTCCTTCTTCAACCCCTACCAGAACCATGATGTAAAAGAAGAGTCTCTTTCAGAAAATATAGAAAAAGGAGCTCCATGAATATACACAACTTCTCTGACATAAAACCTTCATATTTCATATACCAAGAAGGTCTCTTACATAGGTAGGAAGTGTGCAACCTTCATCAAATGATCAATGATAACCCACACTGTATCATTTCCATGAGGTGATATGGGTAGATAAGTCACAAAGTCCATCAAAACATCATCCTATTTTTACTTAGGAATGGAAAATGGCAGTAGAAGACATTCCAATCATTGATTTTCTACCTTCAACTGGTGATAGGAGGAACCCCAAGTGATGAAGACATCAATCTCTCTTTTCATACTAGACCGCTAATACTGATGATGTATGTCTCGAAACATTTTGGTGACACTATGGTGAACCTCCCATGCTAAGGTCTGGAATTCCTACATAATCTCTTCTATGATTCCTATTGGCGACCATAAATTCTCATGGAACAATAAGGTATCATCATCACCCATGGTCCAACTAGAATATTTATCATCATCTGAAACACTTTCCCTTAGAACAAGACCTTCAGGGTCAGATAATTGCCTTATTCTTACATGTTCTAGAAGAGTAGAAGTCACTACTAAGTTTGAGAGTATTTTCTAACCTTGGTCCTGTAACACCCGAGACTTTTATAAGAAATACTTTGTTTTTATAAATCATCAAAGTAATCTTTCACTACACACAACACTAGCTTGGCGGGCTTTACATGCAATCACGACCTTCCTCGATAGCTTGCGTCATACGCAATACCGAGTTTCACTGAACAACGATATGCTATTAGAATATTATTAAAACTAGCCGTTATGAATAGTAATAACAAATTTTTGAAATATTTTAAATTTTATTTTTCAAAATAGACTTCGTTTTTGGATTCGGAATATCGAAATTAGCATAGGGTGAAATTTTGGTATTTTTCTGAAAACAATCATTTTTTTGATGAATAGTGAAACCACTAAGTGGTAGTTAAAAAAACTGAATTTTTCATAAAACATAATTTTACCGCTTCTATGAGTGTAATTTCGAAAATCCGAGAGACACGGTTAATATCAATGACTATAATGTTGTTCAATGAGATGAAAATAATTTTTTGTGAATAGTAACTTTTTATTTATTTTTACCACAGTTAAACGTAAATAGGGTAATTAAGGGTAAAAATGATATTATTATTACCCTATCACATGACCTAATTCTATTGGATAAGTGTAATTCGACCAAAAACAACCTTAGGAATAAAATATGACCATTTAGGCCAACTTGGATTAGATTCGGACATTTAATATTAATTTATTTAAAGAAGGGTTAAAATAGTTAAAATCAAATTTTAATAAGTAAATCATTTTTAATCTAGGGTTATAAATAAGATAAATTCTACTATAAATATTAATCAGAAAGGTAAAAATATTTCCCTCATAATGGTATTATATTTATAATTTTTAGACGTTAAATATCTTAATTTATTTATGACACAATGATGATGCAGTAATTATCGTATTAATGAAATATTGATATAATTGAAGTTATAAATACCCAAATAAATAAAATTTGAGACTTTTAATGAATTCCAATAATTTTATATGTTAATATGACATGTTAGTGTTGATTTAATTAACTTTTTTAGAACTAATCATTCTGTTATCATTTTCACAAAAATCAATTACCAAGTAGTGTCAAAATTGACATAAATTGTTTTTAAAAACAGTATTATATTATTAATTGTCATTATATTCCTAAAAATATAATGTTCGGCCAAGATACTTATATCATGATAGGTGAAACATTAAGGGACCACTTTGGGGTCTCTAGGATGTATATGGTAAATTCATTAACTATATAATATAAAAATACAAAGTGACATGGTAAATGTCAATCTAATTAACTAAGAGTTAAAACTAAAAGATAAGGTTAATATAATGACATAAACTTGTCTAAATTCTATAGGATGAGAGGCTTCGACCCATCCCTACCTTATCAAAGAAATAAGTCAATTTGGATCTCTTTAAAACCGAATGTGACTTTATAATAAAATAATATTTTCAGTTTTTCCAAAGGTGCCCCTCTCCTCTCTTATAAAATTGCACATCATCCCTCTCTTCCTCACACCACTTTGAGCCTTCAATCTCGGCCAAACCCTGCCAAATTCTCTTCTCCAGTTCCCTAGAAACATCCTAGAGGTCCTGGTCTTCTTCAAAGACCAATTTTAGTGCCCTAATAGGAGGTCTCAAAGAGGCACTTCAAATAAGAGGTAATGTCCGTTACCGATTCATTCAACATTATTTCTTCTTCCACTTCTTCTTATTTAGTTGTTTCATTATGATGTAATAACATCAGTATCACTCATATACTGATATGTTATTATAAGGATGAAATAACCCTATTTCACCATCTATCCATCCAATGGAAAATGAAATCACCGCACGTGCGTACGTGCGGAATACCGTCTCCACACCGTGGTGTAATCTATTTTCCACCACCACCTTACTTGGATGGGTATAATGGTGTAAATAATGACTATATATGATTATTGTAAAGTGATATTGTTTCTGAAATATTATACATACACTCCCATACAATTTCATGATCATGGGAACGATATCATCGCTCGTGCATACGTATGGAATACCGTCTCCACGATGTGAGGTGACTCGTTCTACATGATCTTAATTTCATAATAATTATATAAATGAATTGAATGAATGAATATGATATATATTACACTAATACCATTCTGGAAATGAGGTATCTGTAACCTAAAAAGAATAATAATAATTTATTCGACAAAACACGCATAAGAACAAAAGGAAATAAACACCCGAATAACAAGTAACAATGAAATATTACTGATAAGAAGCTAAGAATATGACCATATATGATTTCATAAAAATAATTATGATTCTGGAATAATTAAATATCATTATTTAAATCATTATACAGGAGGTTCGGACAATTACAAAGCAAATTGGACCAAAGGTAAGGGAAAATCACGCAATCTCATGTTTATCCGAGATTGTTTATACTTCAGAATATACTGGGGAATATTTATCATCCACATCCATGATTCCTAAATATGTAACATTTATATCCTTCTACAATTTTTTATATCCAATTTTACCCTTCGGTGAGTTTTTAGTAAAAGATATGAAAGGAATCTTTTGTCATTTTTCGTACGAGGTACTTTTTGACTTTTCCAACAAAAGTACGAGAAGAATGTCTTTTTTAACTTATACGACATGAATGGATTTTTAAAACATTATTTCCATGAAGATTCCTTTAAAAGTTTTAATGTTTATTTTTAATCAACTTCTTTTAGTTTAAAATTGTATGAAATTTTATAAAAGGAAAAAATGTTTTTGGAGTAGAAATGATATTTTCCTCAAGAATGGAGTTCAAGTGTTTTATCAAAATTATTTTCCATCTAAGGTAATATAGGGTTCTGTTTCTATCCAAATTATTACATTAATTTGATTGTGTTGTGATGGAATTATTTTTATAAATTCCTTTATCTTATATGAATTGTTTTATGATGTCACGATGTTTAAGAATCTCATTTTTATTACATGGGTTATGCAATGATGTATGATTTATGATTTTTGTGGCACACATAAGAATGGTTTCCTTATGAGATGGGTGGGACCTATATCTCCCTCCAATTCATTGGGTAAATATTTTATATCTCATCAAATAGACATGGCTGGAATGGCAGGTTAAACCGGTTTAGTGAAACAGGACTGAAACGAGGAGTGAACTCAGTTCAGAAATGGAATTTGTCCACTAAGATAGTATTGGAAATGAGTCTTTACTAATAAGAAATGATTCTCTATGATTATGTGTGTATTCCAAAAAGTTTCATGTTTTATGTTATGATTATTGGGATTACATTTCACTACTATGATTTATCCCATGTTATGAAATTATGATCTCTTTTGCAGGTTAAGATTTCCAAATGTTATGTTCTTATGTATATGATGTGATTGATATTTCTTTTGTTTACCCTTACCGATCGTTTGAGCTCACCCTTTTGTATGTTTTCTTTCCCCAAGTCAGGAAGAAGGTTATTAAGTAGGATATGATAAAAGGGACTCTAGATAGGATGAAATAAATGGGAGACAATGTAGATGCTTTATGAACTAGTTATTTATGTTTCACAGTTTCTAAAGACAATATACCTATATGGTCCTTTCCTAGTTTTTTTATACGTTTTAATAAATGTGATTCAATTTTGAAGTATTAACAATGTATGTAAATTATGGGTCGTTATAGTTGGTATCAGAGGAAAGGTATAGTCAACCTTTGGAAACTAGGATGTGAAAGCCTTAGTAAGAACCCTGGATAAGTCTAAGCATAGAACACAATCTTAGTGTTTTAGAAATGGCCATGACCAACCTATGATAAGACCTTATGTGTACAATTTTATTCTTGATTATGTGTTTTTTCAATTATAATTAGTGTTGCTCACACTATTCTTCTTGGTTTTAGTCAATTGATGGAACCTGAAGGAACCGTGTTAATGAGGAATGCGACGGGCAATGTAATGATTGTCCCCTTGAGCAACCAAACGTTACTGGAGCTGGAATGAAAAATCTTGTAGCCATGTTCACACAACATTCTCAAGCTATGAATCATTCAGGATGTCCAAACGAGCAAAGGAAGGAGCAACATTCTATTGAATCCTTCATGAGGCAGCATCCACACTCATTCAGCGGGTCTACTGATCCATTAGTGGCTGAACAATGGATCAGTACCACTGAAAAGATATTTTCAATTCTTCAATGTTCTGAACATGATAAAGTCATATTAGCAGTTTATCGTTTGGAAGGTGATGCTGATCAATGGTGGAATCTTATTAAGAATACGAGGAAAAGGGATGAAATTGAGTCCATGGAATGGGACAAGTTCAAGAACATATTTTTCAATAAGTACTTCCCTCGTATTCTCCGAAAAAAGATGGGGAAAGATTTTCTTGAACTGAAGCAAAAGGATGATGAATCAGCTGGTACCTATGAAGCAAATTTTACAAGACTTGCAAGGTACGCTTATGGTATTATTATCTAACATGAGAGTAAGATCGATTGATTCTTTAGTGGATTAAAACCATGTCTTCGAAGGGCCTTAGACATAAGGGACTTCAATAGCTATGAGGAAATCGTCCGATGTGCTCTTAAAGTTGAGATGGAGATTGGAGTGAGCCATCAGTCATATGGGTTTGATAAGAAGAGGAAAATGGAATTCAAAGGAAAATCTAAAGAGCACACTGAAAGGCAGATGAGGTTTCACTTATGCTCAAAGTGTGGAATGAAACATGGAGAAAATTGACTTATGGGGACAAGAAAATGTTATAAGTGTGGAAAAGAAGGTCATCGGGCAATTGAATGTCGAAGTAATGGGAAGAAGATGTCTAATGATGCTAACAAAGGAAGGGATACGTAGAATGAACCTACTACCATTCAATGTTTAAAGTGCAAGGAGATGGGGTGTTATGCGAATCAATGCCCAAATCCAAGGGTTGATGATGATGGTCGACGTCAAAAAACTCTTAAGGCTAAAGAAAAAGGAAAGTCACATGCAATTTATATCAGTGATGTGGAGTATGATAACGATGTGGTAAAAGGTACACTTACCATACACTCTAAAGTAGAAAATGTTTTTTTTGATTCTGGATCCACCCAGTCTTTTATTTCTGAAGAATTTTCTAAGGGTATCACCATATTACCTCAACAATTAGATGTTGAGTTAGTGGTGACAACTCCTAATGGCACAACGGTTGCATCAAAATATTATAATTCTTCTCCGATTGAAGTTTGTGGGAAAGTGTTGCCTGCAAATCCTGTGATCCTTCCTATATTGGAATTTGATGTCATTCTTTGCATGGATTGGCTTTCTTTATATGGATCTCATATCAATTTCTAAAGAACGGAAGTCACATTTCATATTCCAGATGAATCTATGATTGTCTATCAATGCAAGGATGAACATAACCTTCCAGTGGAAATTTCATCCATCTTATGGGTCTTGATTCCACTAAATGAAGGTTATTTATCTAAAATGGTTGGTGAGAAACTCACTATTAAGAATATGCCAATTGTACGGGTATTTGATGATGTCTTTCCAGAGGAATTTCCGGGTCTTCCACCAAATTGTGAAGTTTAGTTTTCAATAGAACTCGTACCGGGTGCTTTTCCTATTTCAAAGACACCTTATAGAATGGCCCCAATTGAGTTGCAGGAATTGGAGAAGTAACTCCAAGAGAATCTTGATAAGGGATTAATACGCCCTAGTGAATCACCATGGGGAGAACCTGTTCTATTTGTTAAGAAGAAAGATGGATCAATGAGACTCTGCATAGATTATTGAGAACTTAACAAGATCACTATCAAGAACAAATATCCTCTCCCGCGAATTGATGACTTATTTGACCAACTACGAGGAGCTCAATACTTTTCCAAGATTGATCTATGTTCAGGGTATCATCAATTAAGGGTCAAAAGGGAGGATATACCAAAGACGTCTTTCCGTACAAGGTATGGACACTATGAATTTATAGTGATGCCATTTGGTCTTACTAATGCCCCTGCTATCTTCATGGATCTGATGAATAGAGTCTTTAGAGACTATCTTGATCAGTTTGTGGTAGTCTTTATAGACGATATTATTGTCTATTTAAAGAGGAAGGAAGAACATGAAGATCAATTGAGAATTATATTGAAGACCCTGAGAAAGGATAATCTTTATGACAAATTTACCAAGTGAGAATTTTGGCTTCAAAAAGTAGCATTTTTGGGTCACATAATATCAAAAGAGGGGATATATGTGGATCCAGCAAAAACAGAGGTTATCGAAAGATGGTCGAGACCAAAAATAGTAACTGAGATCCGATTTTTTCATGTTTTGGCTGGATATTATTGACGTTTTGTGAAATATTTTTCTTGATTATCTAATCCACTCAATAGGTTGACTCGGAATGGAGTTAAGTTTGTTTGGATGGAGGAATGTGAAGAGAATTTCAAGGAGTTGAAAAGAAGGTTATCCAGTGCACCTGTACTCACACTTCCTTATAGTGGAGAAAGGTTTGTGATCTACAGTGATGCATCCAAGAAAGGGTTGGGTTGTGTTCTTATGCAAAATGATAAGGTGATAGCTTATGCCTCATGACAGTTGAAAATCCATGAGCAAAATTAAGTAACTCATGATTTGGAGTTAGCTGAGGTAATCCATGCTTTAAATATTTAAAGGCAATATCTTTATGGAGAAAGGTGTGAAATTTATACTGATCATAAATGTTTAATGTATATTTTCACACAAAAGGAGATGAATATGCACCAAAGAAGATGGTTGGAGCTGATTAAGGATTACGACTCCTCAATACATCACCACCCTGGGAAAGAAAAAAAGGTGGAAGATGCATTAAGTCGACAAGACCTTGCTAGCTTATCCATGATGAGGATCAAAAAAGATCCAATATTTATGGATTTACAAAGGATGGATCTTGGAATTATAATGGAAGGGGGGAAATCGTATCTTTCTCAAATGAATTTTCAAACATCTATACATGTGAAGATTAAAGAGGCACATAAAGAAGATGTAGAGATAAAAAAGAAGGTGAGAAATGTTCCTGAATTCAACCGTGATTGTGATGGGATAATAAGGTTCAGGAATTGGGTTTGTGTTCCTCCCATCCTCAAATTAAAGAAGCAGTTGCTGGATGAGGCTCATAGTTCTCCATTCTCTATTCATCCTGGAAGCATGAAGATGTATAGGGATCTGAAAGAGTACTTCTGGTGGGATGGAATGAAAAGAGATGCTGCTGAATATGTCTCTCGATGCTTGGTTTGTCAGAAAGTTAAAGCTGAGAGACAGAAGTCTAAGGGGATGTTACAACCATTACTCATACCTGAATGGAAATGGGAAAACATCACTATAGAATTTGTCACCAGACATCCTAAAACATCTAAAGGCAATAATACTATCTGGGTCATAGTTGATCGTCTTACAAAGTCTGCACACTTCATTGCTATTAGAGAGGATTTATCTCTAGATCAGCTTGCCAGGATATATGTAAAAGAAGTGGTAAGATTGCATGGAGTACCACTTTCTATTATATCTGATCGAGATCCGAGATTTACCTCGAAGTTCTGGTGAAGTCTTCAGCATACTCTGGATACAGAGTTGAGTTTCAGCACTGCTTATCATCCTCAGAAAGATGGTCAGTCTGAGAGAAAAATTCAAACTCTAGAAGATATGATGAGAGCTTGCTCTATGGATTTCAAAGGTGGTTGGGATCAACACCTACCTTTGGTGGAATTTTCTTATAATAATAGCTTTCACTACAGTATTCGGATGGCTCCTTATGAAGATCTCTATGGAAATAAATGTAGGACTCCAACTTGCTGGGATGAAGTTGAGGAAAGAAAGATATTAGGACCTGATCTTGTTGATGAGATGGCAGAAAAGGTCAGATATATTCAACAACACATAAGAGCAGCTCAGAGTCGACAGAAAAGTTATGCCGACAACTGAATAAAAGACCTAGAGTTTGAAGTGGGTGATAAAGTGTTCTTACGAATATCTCCCTGGAAGTGGGTCATGAGATTTGGAAAGAAGGGGAAGTTGATCCCTAGATATATCAGTCCTTTCGAAATACTCGATCGTGTTGGAATGGTATCTTACTGATTGGCGCTTCCACAGAATCTCTCTCAAGTTCACGATGTGTTCTGTGTATCTCTCCTGAGAATGTACATACCTGATCCTTCACATGTACTCAGCTCAGAAGTTGTACCACTGGAGCAAGATCTTTCTTATGAAGAAAAACCAATAGAGATTCTGGATCGTAGAAAAAAAGGCTTACGGAACAAGACCACTCGATTGGTGAATGTTTTATGGAGGAACCACCAATTAGAAGAAGCTACATGGGAACTTGAGGATATGATGAGGGAGAGGTATCCTCATCAGTTTGTTACAAAGTGAAGAATTTTGAGGGCGAAATTCTTTTAAGGGGGGTAGAATGTTACACCTGAGACTTTTATGAGAAATACTTTGTTTTTATAAATCATTAGAAGAATCTATCACTACACACAGCACTATTATGGCTTTCTTTACACGCAATCATGACCTTCCTCGATAGCTTGCGTCGTACGCAATACCGAGTTTCAGTAAACAACGATATGCTATTAAAATATTATTAAAACTAGTCGTTATGAATAGTAATAACAACTTTTTGAAATATTTTAAATTTTATTTTTCAAAATGGACTTCATTTTTGGATTCGGAATATCAAAATTAGCATAGGGTGATATTTTGGTATTTTTCTGAAAAAAATCATTTTTTTGATGAATAGTGAAACCACTAAGTGGTAGTTAAAAAAACTGAATTTTTCATAAAACATAATTTTACCGCTTCTATGAGTGTAATTTTGAAAATCCGAGAGACACGGTTAATATCAATGACTAAAATGTTGTTCAATGAGATGAAAATGTTTTTTTGTGAATAGTAACATTTTATTTATTTTTACCGCGGTTAAACGTAAATAGGGTAATTAAGGGTAACAATGATATTATTATTACCCTATCACATGTCCTAATTCTATTGGATAAGTGTAATTCGACCAAAAACAACCTTAGGAATAAAATATGACCATTTAGGCCAACTTGGATTAGATTAGGACATTTAATATTAATTTATTTAAAGAAGGGTTAAAATAGTTAAAATCAAAGTTTAATAAGTAAATCATTTCTAATCTAGGGTTATACATAAGATAAGTTAGACTATAAATATTAATTAGAAAGCTAAAACGATTAACCTCATAATGGTATTATATTTATGATTTTTAGACGTTAAATAATTTAATTTATTTATGACACAATGATGATGCAGTAGTTATCTTATTAATGAAATATTGACATAATTGATGTTATAGATACCCAAATAAATATAATTTTAGACTTTTTATGAATTACAACAATTTTCTATGTTAATATGACATGTTAGTGTTGATTTTATTAACGTTTTTAGAACTAGTCATTCTGTTATGATTTTCACAAAAATCAATTACCAAGTATGTCAAAATTGACATAAAATAGTTTTTAAAAAAAATATTATATTATTAATTGTTATTATATTCTTAAAAATATATGGTTCGTCCAAGATACTTATATAATGATAGGTGTAACATTAAGGGACCACTTTTGGGTATCTTGGATGTATATGGTATGTTTATTAACTATATAATATAAAAATACAAAGTTACATGGTAAATGTCAATCTAATTAACTAAGAGTTAAAACTAAAAGATAAGGTTAATATAATGACATAAACTTGTCTGAATTATATTGGATGAGATGCTTTCTACCCATTCCCACCTTAGCTTCGGTATAAATCAATTTGGATATATTTAAAACCGAATGTGACTTTATAATAAAATAATATTTTTAGTTTTTCCAAAGGTGCCCCTCTCCTCCCTTATAAAAGGGCACCTCCTCCATCTCTTCCTCACACCCCTTTGACCCTTCATGCTCGGCCAAAACCTACCAAATTCTATTCTCCAGATCCCTGGAAACATCATAGAGGTCCTGGTCTTCTTCAAAGACCAATTTTAGTGCCCTAAGAGGAGGTCTCAAAGAGGCACTTCAAAGAAGAGGTAATGTCTGTTACCGATTCTTTCAACATTATTTATTCTTCCACTTCTTCTTATTTAGATGTTTCATTATGAAGTAATAACATCAGTATCACTCATATACGGATATGTTATTATAGGTATGAAACAACCCTATTTCATCATCTATCTATCCTACAAGAAATGAAATCACCGCGCGTGCGTACGTACAGAATACCGTCTCCACACCGTGGGGCAATCTATTTTCCACCACCACCTTACTTGGATGGGTATAATGGTGTAAAGAATGACAATATATGATTATTGTAAAGTGATATTGTTTATGAAATAGTATACATACACTCCAATGCAATTCCACGATCATGGGAACGATATCATCGCTCATGCGTACGTACGGAATACCGTATCCACGATGTGATGCAACTCGTTCTACATGATCTTCATTGCATAATAATTATATAAATGAATTGAATTAATGAATATGATATATATTACACTAATAGAATTCTGTAAATGAAGTTTCTATAACCTAAAAAGAATAATAAGAATTTATTCGACAAAACATGCATAAGAACAAAAAGCGATAAACACCCGAATAACAAGTAACAATGAAATATTACCGATAAGAAGCTAAGAATATGACCATATATGATTTAATAAAAACAAATATGATTCTGGAATAATTAAATAACATTATTTAAATAATTATACAGGAGATTCAGACACTTACGATGCAAATCGGACCTAAGGTAAGGGAAAATCACGCAATCTCATTTTTATCGGAGATTGTTTATACTTCAGAATTTACTGGGGAATATTTATCATCCACATCCATGTTTCCTCAATATGTAATATTTATATACTTCTCTAATTTTTTATATCCAATTTTACCCTTTGGTGAGTTTTTAGTAAAAGATATGAAAGTAATCTTTTGTCGTTTTTCGTACGAGGTACTTTTTGACTTTTCAGACAAATGTACGAGAAAAATGTATTTTTTAAGTTATACGGCATGAATGGAATTTTAAAACATTATTTCCAAGAAGCTTCCTTTACAAGTTTTCAAGTTTATTTTTAATCAACTTCTTTTAGTTTAAAATTTTATGACATGTTAAGAAAGGAAAAAAGGTTTTTGAGGTAGAAAGGATATTTTCCTCAAGAATGGAGTTCAAGTGTTTTATCAAAATTATTTTCCATGTAAGATAATACAGGGTTATATTTCTATCCCTATTATTAAATTAATTTTATTATGTTGTGATGTAATTATTTTTTTGAATTCATTTGTCTTATATGAATTGTTTTATGATGTCACGATGTTTAAGAATCTCATTTTTATTACATGGGTTATGCAATGATGTATGATTTATGATTTTTGTGGCACACATAAGAATGGTTTCATTATGAGATGGGTGGGACCTATATCTCCCTCCAATGCATTGGGTAGAGATTTTATATCTAATGAGATAGACATGGATGGAACGGCAGGTTAAACCGGTTCAGTGAAACAGGACTGAATCAAGGAGTGAACTCGGTTCTGAAATGGACTTTGCCCTCTAAGATAGTCTTGGAAATGAGTCTTGACTAATAAAAAATGATTCTATATGATTATGTGGGTATGAAACAAAGTTTCATGTTTTATGTTATGATTATTGGGATTACATTTCACTACTATGATTTATCCCATGTTAGGAAATTATGATCTCTTTTACAGGTTAAGATTTCCAAAAGTTATGTTCTTATGTATATGATGTGATTGATATTTCTTTTTTTTACCCTTAATGAGCATTTGAGCTCACCCTTTTGTATGTTTTCTTTCCCTAGGTCAAGAAGAAGGTTATTAAGTAGGATATTCCAAAAGGGACTCTAGATATGATGAAATAAATGGAAGACAATGTAGATGCTTTATGAACAAGTTGTTTATGTTTCCCAGTTTCTAAAGACACTATACCTATACGGTCCTTTCCTTGTTTTGTTATATGTTGTAACAAGTGTGCTTTAATTTTGATGTATTAACAATGTATGTAAAGTATGGGTCATTATATGTCCTCTTGAACCTCAATGTACATTATTGAGAATAAGGCTATGAGCTTCCAACCACCACTAGATTCCTAAACCCCCTGTATCTGAGTCTTTTGGATCAGATATTCAACTACTAAATTCCACTTTCTAAGAGTGTAGAAAAGATCAAAATCAAACAAATGAAGGTACTAAACCCATCTGTGATGTCTGAGATTCAGATCTTGTTATGTAAATTTTCATTTGAGGCTTTTGTGTTTTTTGAATACCATAAAATGATCTCCAAGTAGATAGTGTCCCCAATAGCGTAAAGCAATCACAACAACAATGAGCTTTAGGTAGTGCATCAGATAGTTCTACTCGTTAGTCCATAACTGAAATGACGCAAATGCAATGACTCGCTTATACAAAATTTGAATAGATCTAAGCCCGATACCTAATGCATCATAGTATAAAATATATCTTCTTCTTGGATCTGGAATAATGAACATCGGTGCTGAAGTCAAACAACCCTTCAACTCCTAAATGGATGCTTCACATGCTTCTATACATACAAATTTCACACCCTTATTTTTCGAGCCTATGAGTGGTGCTTTAAGGAATGAGAAATATTGGATGAAGTGTCTATAATTTATATCTAGACCTAAGAAACTATTAATTTAAATGATGTTCTTAGGCTTCTCCCATAAATCTACAGTTCTCACTTTCTCTGGGTCTACTGAAACTCTTGATTCTGAGATAATTGTGACTCTGTAAGTGTGATTTTTTTGAACCAAAAGTGTCATTTACTATTCATAGAATAGGTTCAATGCTCTCTCAGTGTTTTCAACACATTATCATGGTGGTTGTAATGGTCATGTCTGGAGCCTGAATACACTAAGATATCATCAAAAAATACTACCATGAATGAATCAAGATATGGGTGGAACACCTGATTCATAAGAGCAATGAAGTCTGTAGGTGTGTTCATGAGTCTGAACGATATAACCAGGTTCTCATATACCTGACCCTGAAAGATGTGTGAGGTATGTATAATGACTTGAAACACACTTAGTGATAGATAGTTCTTAGATCTATCTTTGAAAACAATTTCACTCCTTGAAGATGATTAAAGAGGTCATCTATTCTAGGCATTGGATACCGATTCTTTATGGTAAGATGATTCAAATAAAGGTAATCCACAAAAATCCAGAGGGTACCATCCACCTTCTTGGAAAAAAGAACTAGTAAAACCTAATGATAAGTGTTGGGGAATATAATGCCTTTACACTCTAGATCCTCCAACTATTTCTTGAGCTCCAGAACCTCCTTAGGTTCTATACTATAAGAAGGAATGGTCACTACTTCTGCTCCTGGAACAAGATCAATAGTAAACTCTACATATCACACCATAGGTAGACTAAAGAATTTCTTAGGAAATACATCCAAAAAACACTCCATGGTAGGAGGAAAAACTACAGTTCGTAACCCCTAGTCATTGAAGAAGAGGTCAATGATCTTTGTTGTCACATTGTCGAGCCTCTACTACATGGTCACATCTCTAGTCACCCTGACATATCATTGTATCTTATGGACATTCTTAATTCCCTCTAATGATTTGAACATCACCCTCCAACAATATCAGTCAATATATGCTCAATAGAAAACTAACAAGTCCATCCCGCTGACTACATCAAATCTCGGCATATTGAGGAAGAATAGATTCTACAGAAAATGGTAATTGCCTATCTCAAGGGGGATCCTTACAATAAAGTACACCCTATGATCAGATACCTAATAGTGTTTCTAGCATCATAAAATCACAAAAGTTCTCAATCTCAAGGCCAAGACTCTTAGTGTTTTCCTATGATATAAATGGGTGAGACACGCCGGTATAAAATAAATCAGACACTTGAGTGAAGGCTATTATAATACTACCTAATACAGTAGATGGTCTTGTGGTTTGCTCTTGTAGTGTAGGCTGGACTATGTATAACTAGCCTATCCCATCACCGTGAGTCACTTTTCAACATCCCTAAGCAATCTCGCTATACTGGAGCAGAGAATCATAATTTTGACTTCCTCTACCTCGACCACCACCTCGGCCTGAATAATCGGTGGTATTATAGAAACCTTCTTATCATGATCTTGTTGGTTTTGATCATGACTGTGAAGTAGGTATTGATACCCACTCACTAGGCGCGGAAGGTAAGGTCCTCCAGAAACACTAGAGATGGGACATCCTGTCACATCCTCTATATTCCATTAGGTCTTCCATGCACTAAGGACTCGTGTTTCCCTGCATCCCACACTTGTAAAAAATATGAAAATTGTCTACATGAGGATCTTGATAGCTACCACCTCCCTGAGAAACCCCAAAAAACATCTTTCTCCCATATGAAGAGGTACTAAAAGATCTCAGTGCCAATCCACACTGGATTTCACCCTCAGCTTCCCTCAAATTCCGCTCTATGATAAGGGCGTGGTTGAAGATTTCAGAAATGGTAGTCAACCTAAACATGTTAAACTACAACCGGATGGCATAAACCATCCCATCCTCTAATTTCCTGGCTGTCATGATATCATCACCAGATAGAGTTGGTGAGAACCACTCTAGCTCGATGAAACAGAATGAGTATTCTATAACTAACATAGCCCCTGATGTAGGTTTACGAATTCTCTTTTTCTGTCAGTCCTAAGAGTTTGGGGAAAGATGCAGTCATTGAAGATGGTCTGAAATTATGCTCAGACAATATCAAGATGACGATCCACCTAGGTGAAAACATCCCAACAATTCTTTGTATAATCCCATACCATTTACATATCTAACTAAACCCTCTACTCTAGAGGTGTCTCTAGATGCTCTAATATAGATAGGATTGCTTCCGGACAAGACTCTATAGCATGAGGTCTATCATCCCCCAAAAAGGTGGGAGGATGCTCCTGCTGAAATTCACATGTAAAATTTTCCATGCTCGGGAAATGTCAAATTAGACCATGCATACTCTGATTCATATGCAAGAAATGCTCTTAGGACTGGGAATCTGTGCCCATATTAGGAACTGGAAGATGTTCCATAGGCAAAAATATAGGAAGAATCATTTGTTGTTCATGGACCGCCACCTTAGGAGCGTGGTTGTCACTGCCTTCAAGGTGAATGACCAAAGGATGTCATGGAGACATAATGCTACAATGAAACCACACAACTCAGAAAATATTCAAGAAATTAGAAATATTTCATTTCAGAAAGTAGGATAGGTATAAATCCTTCCTATAAATAAGACCACGCTTCTTTGCCTGCACCAAAATCGAGGACTAGGTGGTAGAAAGAGACCTTTAAGGCCATTAGAACAGAAGAGATACCCTATACCCACTACTAAGGTCAGGATCATGTCTATGTATGTATGTCATATATATATAATATGTTTGTTTATTCTTTATAAGTGATTTTCAATTTAAATTGTTCTATTTCAAAAATATTAGAATCACTTTAAAATTGTTGAACTATATGGTTTTAAATTTTCTTATACATAAGGGTCCATACTCCTTATGAACCAAAACATGGCATCCACTTGACCCACACCATAACACGTTCCATCCCATGCGACTCATGGTCCGTGGATTAATGTGCCATAATTGAATGCTTAAGGTTTCTACTTTAACCTATTGAGGAAAACACTATAAATTTAAGGCAAACACAATATGTATGAATTATGTTTTTCAATACATGTAATAATTTTCAGAATAATTAAATAAATACTGAAGGAATAATGAATATTAATAGGAAAATTCATGCTTAAAATTAAACATGACATGGAAATATGCGTGAACTATTAACCATATTGTTCTTTTAGTGATGCATGATCTCATGTAAAACCATCATTTCATCGTGCCAAAACAAAAAAATAAATAATTCAATGATAACAATATCAATAACATCATAAATCAAGCACGTCACCCAATGGTGAAATCGTATCAACTATAAATAGCTTAATTAATAAATTCAATTACACATCCTATGTAATTGGGGTTTTCCCTATAAATGGGATATCTATGTCCAAGCATAGGGTCAATTCCAAATTCCATTAAGACCTAGTATCCTATCTAATACCAAAATAGTTAGAAAAAGGAAAAAAAGGCACTGATACCACTTTTTAATGTTATGACCCAAGATCCACATAACCTATTCCCCGAGTCGGTGGGTCACATGGCCTCAAGCGCACTTCCTCATATGCCAGAGGCTGACGACTAGAAGCAAGGGTGTAAAGGTAGTATAGTGGGGAGACTATACACTCATGTTATAGTATCTCAATGGATACAACCAAAAATTAACAATATGAAAAGCATATATAATTTGAAAAAATCAATAAACTAGAAAAGCATAAACAGATAACTGAATAGGGAAGAAATAAAAGAAATCAATAACTGAAAAACTGATAACAATATCAAATTCTTATAAGGTAGTGTATGATACAAGGATGATTGGCATGTTATAATAAAAATGCAACAAACAAATACAATCATGATATAAAATAGTACAAAAAGAAAAAAAAGGCAATTACTCTATAAGAATCCCAATCCTATGTCTGGTCTTCTAATTTTAAGATCCATCTAAAGGTAACCATATCAATAACATGTAGTAGGGACCTTTCCCTTATTCATTCATACTATCAAAAAATATTATCAGGTTCCAAGGGTTTCCCTAGTATGGTGTGTGATAAAAATAACAGTAGGCCACCACTAATGGTTTCTACTTATAATCCAAGCAGTGACCATAACTAAATAGTGTGTAGGTAATATCAATTAATTAACAAAGATGAATAGATAAACCAATGCCTGCTCAGGTTTTTAAAGGACAACTGATAGTTCTACCTGCTTTGGCTCCTTGTCAAAATAATTTCTCTGGCAAGGATCTACATATATACACACAATAATATATATAGTTTAATTTTATATTTCATCCACCTATATAAACCATGTATGTGCAGACAGAAGTGGTCGTATACCTAGAATACTAGTTGTAGGATGGATTAGGCGTAACTCAGGCATCCATAACCATTCTAACAAGCCTATAAGATTCATCTATAGGGTACATGACCTATATATAATAACGAATGGTGTTCATTCCCTTCACTCAACATGGTGAGTGTGTTACCATGAAAATAATCTAAAAATGAAAAGTGGTGCCTCATCCCATCATCCATCTAGTATTAGTTGTGCAAGATTCCATAATCAACACCTAATGTAAGGGAGCGTGATTCCACCATGCACAACTGAACCCTTACCATCGTTCACAACCCATATAAAGGGGTCATCAAATTTATTATATAAGGCATGAGGTAATATCTCTCATGAAAATTATTAAACAAGAGCATACGCATATAAATGAGACATAATTATATTTATAGCACATTCATGTTATAGAATAACACACAAGAAAAAACCTTTCAAATTTACCATTATTCAAGTTCATTTATAATTAAATAATTATCATTCTTAATGAGTATTTATAATAGAATAAGTTAAGGTGTGGTCTTTCCAACCTTTACACATCATTACATAAGACCCATTAAATTATTAAATAAAAAAAACAAACAATGAAGATGTCAAAGCATTTAATCCATTTCATTTAGAACATTTCTATCTCATGTAACGAGAGCGAAACCATCATGTATATTCCATCATATATATAAAAAACAAACTATTTAGTTCAATAAATCATAAAAAACATTTCATAAAGCTCAAGGGGTTAATTGGAGGTGTCATTGTCAAAGGAGGCAGTTTACTACTTAGGAAATTCCAATATAGGTTGGTCTAAGCACCTAATAGGTTCCTTTGATTATATAAAACATTCACTGTACAAGGGAAATTCAATTTATTAACTAATAAAAATCCATTTAGGCATCTCAGGCATTTGTTTCATTTAGCCACAATTATATATATTGTCCACAATCACATAACACGCCCATGGGGTGACCATATAAGGGGAATTTAACCCATAAATTACCAAAAAAGGATCAATATATATATATATGACAAGGTGAAAGGGTAAATTTTACATGAATAAACCAAATTAAAGTGGTCACACAGAAAAATTCGGCATGAGACACAATGGCATAGCTATGAAGCGATGAATCTCAAAGGAAAAAAATGTGACCACCTACCTCAAGGTCATAGATGATGCCTCACTCATTATTGGCCTCAGATTCGGAGTAGGTTAGAATGAAATTTAAAAATGGTCCAATACCCAAAAAATAGTTCAATTGATCTTGACCCTAAATATCATGATCGATTCATAGGAAAACGTGAATAGAAGGTAAGAGTGAGATTAGCCTTACCTTAAAGAGTCTAATTCTTACGTCAGATCTTGATTTTATGGTCAAATGAAGGAATTAGAGTAGATCCTAGATTAATGGAATTGTTTGTTCCATGGTATAGGAGAAGACATTCTGCCACTGGAGGAAGTGGAGAGATAAAGGAAATAGGGTTTAAGAATAAAAGAGGGGTAAACATGTAATTTCACCACAAAATAAGGGGGATTAGGATTTGTTTTTACGGTTTGAAAAAACCATGCACAAATAGTGATTAGTTCACTACTAGTTGAGGTTCACTTCATGTTTAGGCACACAGTTTGATTAACCCTTCACAAACCATCACTATTAGAAAATTGTGCTATAGACATGGTTTTCCAAAACCATGACTATATGTATTTATACCATGGTTACAGCAATAGTTTTATTCAAAACCATGTGTATAGGGTATATATTCAAAGGCTATATCCATGGTTCAGTGAAACTGTGGCAATAACATGTACCTATAGCCTTATTTTATCTAAAACCATATAAATAGAGTGTTTTTTCGATAGTAATATCCATGGTTTGAGTAAAATCATGGTTATAGAGTCTTTTTTTAAGGCTATAGCCATGGTTTGTGTAAAACTGTGGCTATATAGTGCTTTTTTTGTTGAATATTACCATGGTTTCTATAAAACTGTGGCTATAGAGTATTTTTTCAGCAGGCTATAGCCACAATTTCTCTAAACCATGGCTATGGCGTATTTTTTTCCAAAAGCTATAGTCACAGTTTCTCTAATCCATGGCTATTGGTTTCCCACATAAACGCATGATTTTTTCATGAGGAAATATAGAGGGAAGACCTATTACTATGGTTTATTGGTTATAACCATGGTTTATAAATACATATATACCAAAATATACATATCAAGTACATAAGTTCTAAATAGTGTACTAGTAATGCGGCTGGACCAAAATAGTGGAGGTATAGAGATCAAATCACTCTGGTCGCTATTTATTTTAAACCTATATACACAATGTAAAAATGTGAGGGCTATAGACATGGTATCCAAAATTGTGTTTGTAGGTTCTCTTACCATGGTGGAAACCATGGTAATATCCCACAAAAACTGTGGCTATTTCTTTTGGATATATCCATGCCAATATAATCCACGACTAATTGGATTCGTGGCTATAGCTTATATCCATAGTATTAGGAACATATATCCATAGTTTTAGATAGTGGAAATAGCCCAACATACTAATTGTGCATGTGAAATGGATCTATCCCATGCCTATAACTTTTCACACAGCTGTGCACCTTGGGTCGCACGGTTACAGACAAATTGTATAGGGCAATTCCTTCTACCCATTTCTGGGCTCCAGGGTCCGAACAAGCCTCAAACACTCCTAGAACCCGATTGGATTGATTTGAGCTCTTTATTAGGTATGTTTAAGGAATTGAAATTCAAAAACTAATCATCAATACCTCCATGTAAAATATGGTACATTACACATAATATTAATTTATTGGACCCTCTGAAGAGAATTACAACTTATGTTTCTTGTCTCCATTCCCATGACACCACTTAGAATCGTCAATATCTATCTCAACATTAAGGTCACAATGAAAAATATCTTCTTGAATCTAAAATTCATGAATCACCATGACTTTTTGTGGACTTGAATTTAGTCTTATAATAAGTGATCCACATTACATTTAGTGTTCATAAAAAAGTTAGAGGCGAATCATGCAAGCCTTGAAAACTTTGATTTGTAAACCCTGATAGATTCATCTTCCTTTTTCTTCAGTCTAAGGAAATACCTATCCATCTTAATATAGAGAGTTTAGGGGAAATATGAATTGGAAAATATTTCTTGAATCCTTCCAAATCCATGGAATTAATTTTCTCCTTAGACTTTGTGTTTTTGATCAGTGTCCACCACTGATCAGTTTCCCCATCAAAACGATAGACTCTTAGTACAACTTTCTCTTCTTATAATGATTAAATGATAGAGAATATATTCTCAATGGATTTAATCCATTATTCCACAATGAGGGGATCAAAATCTCCAATAAATATAGGATTCCTTTTTCTTATAAAGGATTAAACTATGACATTATCCTTTTTGGAGAAGGAGTGCATTCCACATAATTCAAGCTATTATTCATAACATGATCCTCTTGTTCTAGTACTTTCATGAAGTTTTGAGCTCCCATTTCAATCATATTTGGAATTTAATTAAGTAAATCATTAAAATTACCATCATATTGATTTTTGTGATGAGTTATCCTATTTCAATCCATTAACTAAGAAAAATAATGTTCAATTAGGGGGATTGAATACTTAGCTAATAAGAATATAAAATAGAAACTTTGTACGTATAAGGATAATCTTTTAAATGAAAAGTATATCCTAACATGTGATTCCCTAAGTTTTAATCTAGGTTATAAATGGCGATATAATTATACCTAGGTTTATTAATAATGTTTTGGAGTCATAATATCCAAAAATAACTAAACGATATTCTAATACCAACTATAGTGACCCTAACCTTTTACACATATTATTACATGATTTTAAGCATAATTAATCATCAAATACATACCTAGGATCATAATGTTTAGTGTCTTTTGAATACTAGGTACATAAAATTGAAAACATGTAAATAAAATGAAACAACATTATATAAATCTTCCATAATGTTCTTCTAACTTCTGTTGAGCTCATACATCTTCATAAGATAACTTGGGGAATACAAAGACAAAAGTGATGAGCTAAAAATCCAAGTGGGGAAATAAGCATGGAATAAAGCATGGCACATGAGTTTGAAGGTATAAATTGATGAAGTATAAGTCATGGATACAAAATAAACATATGGATGAATAACATAATGAACATGAAATAATATGATCATAGTAATATTGTAATGTGGCAGTAACATTTAACATGATATAAACATGAGTCAAAGCTAACTGCTAATACTATATCACATGGTGGACAAAGTCCCATAATGGATTAGGATTACTCCATAATCTCATATATGATATATCATGAGACTAAAAATTACCCAATTCATTGAATCACTATTTGGGTGAACCCATCATAACATGTTCATGCATATGTGTGACACATAAATAATATAGATATGTGTTAACCATGGAAGTAAATGGGTATTGTAATCTTGTCATAAATCATAATCAAAGGGTGTATCGTATTGGTTTCCAAAAAAATAAAGTATTTAAATCATAATTGGACATTAATAAGGTAAAATAATCATAGATCATGATAAATTATATCCAACTTAAGTTAAAACATTTAAAAATATTTTTCAAGAAACTTTATAAAGGATCCACAATTGTGCGGTTTAAGGGAAAATATTAAAGGGCATTTAAAGGAAAAAATTGCATATTTTTTTGTATAAACCATAAATATAATAAGATATTTGTCCATGATGAAATCATTGATTTTTGAAAAATAATGGTGGCTTAAAAAATATTATGGAGTGCACAAAAAAATTAATAAGAAATTGGGATGTTCAATTTAATCGGGTTTGCTTATCGGGAGGAATTGAGAATGAAAAGTCTTAAAACGTGTATTTCCATATAAAAGAATGATGACTGAAACTCTATACATAAATTTAGAACATATAAAAAATTTATAAGAATAATATATGAAAAATAAAGAAATACATTTGGGGTAAATATAGAGAAAGAACAACCCAAAGGTAATTTAGAGGTTCTGAGAGACCCCTTTCCATATGTCCGAATTTGTTCACACATGAGAATAATGTCATGGATAATAAAATTAAATTCATTAATAATTTAATTCGGAACCAATTCAAAATATTTTTCATTTATTATAATTTTATGATGTTCAGTTATGGCCATTTTGATGAGTTATGATGTTTAATTTTGTTGCTTCGGGAGTGTTTGTTTCATAGTTTTAGGGTTGGTTTGCTTAAGTATAATTGTAGGAGTTATTGTCAAATTGATGAAAAAATAAAAAAGTGGAACGAAATGGTAATAATATACTTCCAAAATTTAAATATTACAATATATCATTTTTTATATGAGGATGATTGATTTCATAAAATGTTAATGATAAAAGTTTAGTATATTTTGGCGTTTTTCGATCATCACAAACTAGTTTTGTTTTATTATTTAATATTGTGTATATGTATTGGTTATAAAACATGAAGCACATTATAATATAAATTTTAAAATTTTATTTAACCATTATAATGGTTTTGTGACCATTCTTCAATCTGGAAATGGAAAATGAAAAATCGCCCTCCATGAAGGTGATGAATTGATATATTAGGGATGTTGTTTTCCATTTTAATATAAAATGGGAAGATAAGTGATTTGATTCAAGATATTACATTAAAACAATAAAATTTTAGTATATGTATTATATTTTTGTTATCAGGTCACATTGGATAGTGGGGGAAAGGATGAGGTAGAATAAAGGAAAAAATTAAAAGAGAAAGAAGGATGACTTTACCTTTAGAATATCGCCTCATTGAGAACCTTCTTAAAACACTTGGGTTTGGTCTTTTGTTGAGACCCAAATCTCTTATAAATAGGGATGAGGCTTGGGAAGGGTATTGGGTAGAATTAATTCAATCTAAAAATCTTATAAGGTGTGAGGAGAAGGGTTGGTGAGGGTCGTATTTATAGGGGGAGGAGAGGGGTGTTTTTGATTATTTTATTCATTTGTTTATTATTTTGGATCAAAACTATAAATGGTGTTGATTACCATGACTAAATAAAGTAAATAGAGAATGTGAGTTTGATATAATGGGAACTTATATCATCCATGACTCAACCATTTATGAAAATTTCATTTATTTACTCAAAATGTTAAATAAAGTAAATTACTGTATTTCACTATTCACCAAAAATTCAACTATTTTGGACAAATCATTAAAATTTACCCTAAACATTTTTTTATGTCCATAATTAAAATATGGATTAAATTTAAGGAAAATATTTTTCTAAATATGAGAAATTAAATTTTTAGTTAAAATCATCATTTATTCGAAAAATACTGATTTAAATATTATAACTGATTTTTTGAAACTTTGAAAAATTAAACAAGGTATCATAAAATTATATTATAATTATAATACAAAAAAATATTAATTTAATAATCTAATTTATTTAAATAATGTTTCTATTTAGTCATTATATTAATTATAAAATTTTAAACAAACATTTATGTTTAACAAAAATACCAATACTTAATTTATCGATATTAAAAACATTATTTACTTATTACATGATATAAATATATCACATTTTCATTTATAAGATACATAAATTTTATTTATTCTTTTATAGGTGAGGATACTATTCTAACAACCAGATTACTATTCCTAAAAGTTGCCTTGTTATTCCAACAGTCATGTTACTTTTCAAAGAGTCAGATTTCAAACGGTCATAAGGGTTTACTACTTCCTATAAATACCACTTATTCCATTCATAAATCACTTATATATTATCCCAAGGTTATATATACTTTCATATTATAAATGAATATTTTATTATTAACATTATTTTTTATTTCTATATCATTGTTGTTGAGTTTGGTTATTCTAGTGGATTGAGCATATCCAAATTTTCATATTCTTATTATCTTATTTTCTATTTATTACCCTGATGTAATATTTGGAATTCTTATTGGTTTGTTTTCTAACTAAAGTATCATTCTTAATTTATTAGAATAATTTTTTATTGGGTTTTCTATGTTATTTATGGGCTTTATAATACATGACATAATTATAAAAAGGAAAATTTCATTGATAAAAGTCTGGGTTATTAAACACTAGTAGGAATTCCCCATGTTTTGGTGTAACCATAAATTCCTTCTTTCGAGCATGTGTAATGGTCCTTAGACTTTATTATCATCAATAATGTATGTCATGACTCACTCACTTAGATTTACTGACCAAAATCATCATGCCATATGTTGTCGAGAATTAGGGTATGTTGGATGTGAGATGATTGACATGTCATTAATGGATAAATTAGGGAAGGATTAGTCTCTTCTATCTTTGTGAAAGCTGATATCTTGGCCATTTTATTGGAATAGGTCCATCACATTAAAATTGTATTATCATGGTTTAATGATGTGTTTATTTCAGAGAGTCAAAGAAAGGCATATTGATCATATAGGTTGGTGACATGGATGTGCAACCGGCTTGATGAGATATTATGAAAAAATGATTAAATAACATAGTGAGTGTTCATATGTGGTTTTCAAAATTGTGACATTAAGTTATTTCTCTTGGGTGTCTTGACCCATTTTTATATAGTAATAATAAACTTTAGGCAATCCTGATTAGTGCCAATGATAAATAAACTTATACAGTCACCCACAAAGTGTTTCCCTTGATCCCATTTAAATTATATCTGAGTTTAATTAATGGAATAAATAATATTCTCAAGTTCTAGTAATAATATTATTCAAGTAATATTAATCACATAAATTAAATAAATTTTTATTATCTGATATGTAAACAAAAATATATGTACTTATTTTATGTAATATTTAATAAATATTTATTTTCAGGTTTGTTTATGAATAAAATGATATTTAGGTGTTTAATAAATGCAAGAGGAGTTTTAATGGACTAAGACTGTGTCGAGTGAAAATTATTAATTGAAAAGCCAGTTAAATAATATTTTTATTTCACAAGTTGGTGCACACCAAAAATAATAAAATTGTTATTATTATTATATAGTATGAGGTTTTATAAATTTTAATAAATTCTATTTAATGGAAAATATGAAATTAAATAATATTTTTACCTAAATTCTAACTCTATAAATAGATGGTTATGTCTATTTTGTATAGAATCCAAAAACTGAGAATAGAAAAATATTGGGCACAATGAATTTTCTCTCGACTCCTCATTATCTCTCCCTCTCCATAACAAAAAGTCATGAGATATTTCTTCAAGACAAAAGAACGAGGGATCAATAATTAAAAATTCAAGACATTCAACTCAGCAACTAGCATCCGAATATCGAGTGGTGTTGCTCGGAGTTCATAGTAGCACGTGTGGATCACCGCTAGAGGGATTATATCCTTCAATCCCCATAGAGAAATGAAGGTAATTCAAAAGGTTCTTTTTGTATGATCAAAATTCACCAACAAAGAATGTTCCTAATAATAGGTATTTAATTATTCAAACATTAAATAAATTAATTATAAATTTGAGGTGAAAGATCCTCACTCTTGGTTTAGGGAAATAATTATTAAATGAAATTTTAATATATCACCCACCACCACAAGCTTCTGCTATTCCATGAACCAACACTTGGTTCATCGCTATTGATATAACATAAAGGTTTTAAATATGACATAATGTTAATTCACCTTTAAAAAAACAATGTGATGGCTTTGAGAAATGAAATGTTAGGTACTAGTTATAGAGGAAAACGTTTTACACAATATACCTCACCGTTTATTTAGCTTTTGTTGTATATAATTATAGGAAATATATCTCATAATTTTATTTCAACGTGTATCATCATCATCATTCTTTATTTTAAAGTATGAAAAAATAGAAAGTACACATCGAGAGCGAGTGACCTAGGGGGCCGAAATTAATAGAGACGGAGGGCTTCACCTCTATAAGGTTAACCCCCTTGGGATTCAAATGGTTAATTTTATTGAAACAGGACGTACCCAGACCATGCACCGCAAACTTCACCATATGATCTACCACCAGTTTCCCTGAAGACATGTGGTACCCTGCATGGGGACCACCCACATGCCCAAACGGGTCATCAGACTAATAACTATCCCCACAGTACATCACATGTTCTTTCTAGTATGCTTTTTCATCACTCACAAACACTCTAGGAAACTTCCTAGAAGGTCACCCATGATGATCACTACTCTGGTCTAGACATGTTTGATTGTGGTGTTCTAATCATGTAGGTTCCTGAAATGAAAGTTTCACCTTGTTGAAATGAGTCATATAATTTAGTCATTTATCCCTTTATAATTATGGGGTGTAACATTCAACCCCATTTAGAGAAAAATTTCCTTGTTCTGGACCTTATATCTTAACTCAGGTAGTGCCACTACAGTTAATGATGGGTTCCTACTCTCATAAAAATGTAGTAACTAGGACCAACTAATAACATAGACACCATATGTTAATATGGTAGTCATGTCCTGCCCAGCTTGGTACGACTAGTTTCCTCGTAGACACGTGGTCCCCTCCATAGGGCCCACCAACACTAATGACTGCCCCCACAAGACAACACATGTTCTTTCTAGTATGCTTTGTCCTCAATCACACACACTCAGGGAAACTTCCAAGAAGTTCACCCATATGATCACTACTCCAAGACAAACATGATTAACTGTGGAGTTCTAATTAGGCAGGTTACCAAAAATAAAGTTTTATCTTGTTTACATGAGTCACATAATTTAGTCATTTACCCTTTATCATTCTAAGATGTTACATTCACCCCCTTTAGGGCACAATTTCCTCATTGTGGATCCTACATCTTAACTCAGGTAGTGCCACTACACTAAAGGTTGGGTTCCTGCTCTGATACTAATGTAACAAACGGTGTCCACTAAAAGTATAGATACCCCTTCTTAACATGGTCCTTTTCTCCTAGCCTGCTAGGTACCACCAATTTCCACAAATACACATGGTCCTCTCCATGCAACCCACCCACATTCCCAAATAGGTCATCATACTAATGACTATCCCCAAATGCCAATACATGTTCTTTCTAGTGTGTTTTTCCCTCACTCACACACACCCTGGTAAACATCAAGAATAACACCAATCCCAATCACTATTCCATGAAAACCATGCTTTTCTGTGGATTTCTAATTAGGAAGGATTCTAAAAAGAACGGTTCACCTTGTTGACGTGAGTCATATAATTTAGTCATTTAACCATTTATCATTTTGGGGCATTACAATAGAGAAAAACAATCTTTATGTTGTAACTATCATTTTAATTAACTGGAGACTTATTTCAAAAAGGTATAAAAACACACGAAAGGTGTTTTATCAAATTAAGTGTTTTAGTTAAGTAAGATGCGACAATACATTTATTTGAATCATCGTATGAATGGCTATTGACACATTAAATGACCATCCAATTTATCATAAACATACCCCAAGGGGTTAAGTACTAAGGCATGTAAAGAGTAGATTAGACATACAAGGGTCAAGTCATACCAACCTGGGTTTAGTTATATGGTTATCCATTACCAATTTATGGAGAAAACTCTCTATAAATTACAATTGACATCCCATTTAAGTGAAACCCATTAATGGGTAATTTTTAAAGATGTTAACACACCCTCAGTGGGTTTATCACATAGGCATAATATATCAAGACCAACCTATGAGAGTTGAGTTGAGAATATAAGGATTCAGTTTTATGGCATTCCATTACCAAGTTATAAAGATAAAATACTTTATAAGTTAAAATGGACACACCCTTTAATTGGAATCCATCACTGACCATTGGATTTATTTATAAATAAAACTAACAATTACTTTAACCATTAAAGAACTTTTTATACAAAAATATATTTGTAAGATCAACCTACAAGGTTTGAATCAAGCATATAAGGATTTAGTTATGTGGGTAGCCATTCCCAAATTATTGAATCAACCCTCTATAAATTATAATTGTCATCCAATTTAACTGCCATCCATAGGTAATGAATTGAATTTGTTAGAAACACTTAAGTTAATTCATTAAATAATTTAAAACTATTTAATTTATTTAAATCATTTTATGCTGGTTAAATAGAATATCACCATCAGTCTATATGATAAAACAGTTGTTTTGATTTCTTATAGCCCTAGGTCTTCTAGGCCCAACCCATAATCCCTTCTAGGGTTCCATCCTAAAACCCAAGGGTGATACGAGGAATTTCCCATCCAAGATTATATGTGATCCACCATCCTTGGTAGAACCCAATGTGGGACTTGGGTTTGTACCCAACAACCCTCCCCTTAAACTAATGATTTCACAATTGGGTCTCCCTTTCAGTGATAATGCATCAGATCCATCAATCTTGCACCATCGTTTTCTTATCACTAAGACTCGCCGCTTGACCATCGCTATCAAAGAGACTTTAGATACAAGGAACCATTGATTCACGTGCTTCAAATGAGAAACATCTACCACTGTCAAACTAGTTTTAGGGAATACATTACCCTAACTCACACATGGGCTTCACCCTGGCTTAGATACCACTTGATGGGCTGATTTCCTCCATCCCATGGTCACCCAGGCCCAACAGATAGGCCCTTCTGGGGTTCTATCCTAAAACCCATGGGTGATAGGTTGAATATCCCATCCAAGATTATATTTGAGCCTCCATCCTTGGTAGAACTCGATGTGGGACTTCTGTTTGAACCCAAAAAGTCACCATTTAGATTGAAAGAGACACCTTATTTAACCAACTATATAATATAACTATAACAAAAAAACTATCAAGGAGAGGATACAAGTATACAAGGATGGTAATCACAGAATATTGGTATATAGATAAGTATGTTAATGACATGTGAAACCTATGTGCTTGAAATTTTAAATAAACACACCTATTCGCATACCATACCAGGACAAAAGATAAATCATGAATGTAAATAACTATGAGAAATTTGAAAAATCACTCAAGGTGAAATAACAATAAACTGCAATAACGAACAACATTAATGAAAATATCATCCCTATCAACTTGATCATTCCCCCATGCATGGGTTAGTCATTCCCATACATGAGATATTTACCATGTTCCAACACATTTCCAATCTACTGTCTACCAGTACAAAATAATAATGCAATGGAAGATAAACCTATTATGCCACTTTGTGTCATCTGAGGTCCAGTTCACTCATAAGAAATTAAACATGAGGGTCACATGTCTTCAAGTGAACCTCCCTGTATGCCAAAGGCTGCCAACTAGTAGTGATGTCCTAAAGGTGGTATAGTTGGGAGACTATTACCTTTACATTAGTACTAAATATAGATAAGCAATATATAATTGAAATGAACATTGGGGGATAATAATAACCAGTAACCTTGAAAGTTCCAAAGAAACTAATAAGGCTTAAACAGAAGATGCCATAAACACAAGGTTGTCAAGTATATAGCTGGAAATATATACATCAAGGCACGACAGAAAAAAGAATAAATAAATGACCCAACTCTAGTAAGCTGCTTGAGTATATGATCGACTGACTTTTCCCATGTAATGTCTTTTCCCAAAAAAAATAGCAGCAAAGAAGCACCATTCAAGTTCTAACCTATAGCAATGAGATCTATCCAAGTACCAAATGGTGTCCTGAATAGGGTGTGAGTAAATCTTAGTAAGACACCACCAACGGGGCCTAATTCATTCAACTATGTGAGTATGAAACATAACCATGTGAAATATATCTATAATAGGGAATCAATAAAGTGGAGGTGAACCAGGGAATACCACCTACTTGGGTATATGTTAGACTGTCTCTAATAATTGGAATAATAATGTAATCTTGAGACACATGGATGTAAACCTCGGAATCCCAGAACAAGTATGCAGATGAAACCATGAAAAGGCATTTGGACATTCCCATATATCAGAACCAACGTAATCGAGTGAGTAAATCCAAATCATTCCACTTTAATAAAGTGGGCTCTAATTAGGCCTGAGGAACAAGTCCAAGGTAATCACAGGATAAGAAGAGTGGGACCCAAAGAGGTAATCTATGGGGTCCTATGTTTGAGAACATCATGACGAATCCTCGGACCTCATCCCTGAAATTCTATTTTTTCCAATGGTAAACCAAAAAATTTAAAAATTGGTAAGATTGGTTTGTGGTCTGAAACAGGATTCACACTGCGAATCATTTCAAATCGATCATTTCATGGATAGAACAGGTGGTTCATATCATGAACCATAGTTATATAATCTTAGGCTCACCATCACAACCATTCATAATGTGAAAAAAATCTTCACACCATGAATTAATGCCGCAATAGTGGTGTGAATTCTTCAAAGAGCTAAAACACAAAAAGGAAAATAAGATCAACAAGAGATATAAAAAGAATCCAAACAAGCATTTCATACCTGAAATCAATACCATGATGTAATATAAGGTATTGGAAAATCATGGGACACTACCACATATCATGGAAAGGGAAGTGTTTTCTTTTATCACTGCTAAGTAGAAATCACTAATAAAAGCCTCACCTTTATCAGTGATTTTATTAGTGCTAATAAATAATTTTAATAATAGATTTATTACTTTATATTAAGTTATTATATTTATATTCAAAATTAATGTTTATTTATATATATTAATTAAAAAATTCATGTTTATAATTAATATAAATATGATATATTAATATATTTTTTTTAATAAGTTAAATATAAATACAATGTTTTAAAAAAAGTATTTATATGATTATAATTAAATAAATATATATTAATATAATTATAAAATTATAATAAATTTTATTAAATAATAAAAATATTTATTATATTTATAATTATATATTTATAATTAAATATATATATATATATAATTATATATTTTTAATTATATATAAGTACATTTTAAATATATTTATTTATAATTATAATTATAAATATAGATATATACATTTAAAATATATACATGCCTCTTGTGAATATGGTCAATATATATATATATAAAGAGAGAGAGACACACACAAACACACACACCCTGAGGATGATATTCATGGACATTGTCGTTATTTATGTTCATATGATGCATGAGAATAATTGATATTGTATGATCATAAGTTTATTTGTGGACATGATTGTGATGTTAAGATTACCTATATTATGATGAGGCAATCATATGTTATCTATTCATTATGAATGTTCATTTATGCATATTGACACCCTTTATTATTCTTGTTGTCCATATATGTCATTTTTTGTAATCTATACTCTTCCAGGTACATATAATTCATTCATGTTATACCCATGAACCTATTATGTTCCCATAAAATCTAATAAAAATATATTAAATATATATAAATAATAAATATATTTATTGTATTTATTATTTATTATTTATAATTATTTATGAATACTTTTATATATATTTATTTATAATTATAATTATAACTTAATATATATATTTATATATATATAAATAATTATAAATAACAATAAATTCATCTATTATAATTTTATAAATTTATATTTTTATATATTAATATATATATATAATTATATAAACAATATTTATAAGTATATTTATATATGTATAATTATATATAAATATTTATAAATATATTTTTAATTTTTATAATTTTTTAATTATATATAATTATATAAATATATTTATAAATATATAAAAATGTTTATAAATATATATATGAAAATTTATAAATAATTATAAATAATTATAATTATATATATGTAAATAATTATAATTATATATATGTAAATAATTATAAAATTATAATAAATATATTTATTAAAAATAATTATAAAATAATAAATTTAGTAAATATATTTATTATGATGTTACAATTATAAATAAATACTTATTCATTTATAATTATAATTAAAAATTAATTTTTTTTCTTTAAATATTTATAAGATTATAATAAATATATTTATTATATTTATAATTATAAATTTTTAATTATATATAAATAACTTTAAAATATGTTAAAATAATTGTAAAATTATTATAAATATATTTATTATAACTATAATTATTTAAATATATGTACAGTTATAATTATAAACAAATATATATTTATTTAAATAATTATAAAATTATAATAAATATTGATAATAAAAAACTTTATTATATTTTATAATTATTTAAATAAATTAATATTTATTTATATTTGTAATTATATTATAATTTTATAATTATAAATAAATATATATCTATTTAAATAATATTAAGATTATAATAAATATATTTTATATATTTATAATTTTATAAATATATATAGTAATATAAATAATTTATTAACATTAGTCTTTATCATCACTTAAAAAAACTAATAAAAACCTTACATTTTCTTATAAAAAAACTCTAACAATTCACTATCTTCCTTGTATCTTCAAGCCTTCGTGGAACCATAGTGATGTCGTCATCGCTCGCCTTCTCCTTATCCTTTGCCTCTGCCTCCGTCTTTGTTGTAGCCCACCTTCGTCGTCGCACACCTTTATTGTTCCCCTCAAGCTCTCGCACCTTCACCGCCACTTTCCTCAAGGTTTCCTAAGAACTAGAACTACGATGTCACCTCTGCTGCCCCCGCCACCGCCTCCGCTACCCCAGCCACCACCTTTACTGCCCTCGCCTTCGCTGTCGCCTGCTACCCTGAAGGTACAGTTCATGGAATGGTATGTTCCCATAATTAATTTATTGTTAGGTTATTGAAAAGCATGAATCATTTGAGATTAGGGTGAATGATTTTCGGTTCATTGTATTCATTATGAACATAATTTTTGATATGTAATAACCCTTTGTTTTGTTAAAGAATACTTTTAATTAAAAAAAGTGTTTAGGACTATGCATTGTGGATTATGTATTATACTATAAATGAAGGTCCTGATTTGTTGACTATATTCTGATATTATTGATTAGGTTATAAGGAGGATTATAGAAATAAATTTATATTTGGTCATACCACACTATTTATAGTTAAAGATATCACTACTACAAAACCGACCTTTAACTACGCTAGAATCGGCCTTTATCAATGCTAGGAAAGTGATGACTAACATAGTGTGATTAAAAGAAAATGGCTTTTATCAGTTCTAAAAATCACTGATAAAGGGTTGATTTATTAGTGCATTAAAAAGCACTAATAAATGGTGTCTATTATCAGCACTTTTAAAAGCAGTCATAAATTCATGATTTAGCTGCGCATTCATTTGCACTTATAAAAGTATGATTTATTAGTGATTTTTTATTTGCACTAATAAAAGTGTGATTTATCATCACATTTAATAGTGATGATAAAGATAGACTTTATCAGTGCCTATATAAGCACTGATAAATTATATCTTCATAAGAGACTTTAAAAGCGATTATAAAATATACTTTTATCAGCGTATTTAGTAGAACAAATAAAGGTGAAAACTGCAATGTGATGTTGTAGCACACTGCATCACTAGAAACAGGTGAAGTGTGTTGCAAAACCACACTACATCACAAAATAAGATACAAATACAAGAAACCGAAACATAAATTACCAAATTAAGATACAAATACCGAATTTATATGAAATAAATTTTCTAACACAAATACAAGAAAACGAAAACACTATTATAGAGTATGTCAATTGTTTTTTTCTAAAATTAATTTAAATTTTGAATAAAAAGACACACTTGGATTCATTCCAATCATACTATGAGTCGAATTAAGGTGTGGCTGATTCCTAAATTTCAAAAATGACTTATGGATCATTTTCTTAAAGTACCAAAACAATCTGATTGTTTTTTTCTCAATTTTGAGTATGTCAGTTGTTTTTTCACTAAAATTAATGTCAATTTTGATTAAAATGATATACATTGAGTCATATCGGTCTCATCGTGCATCATATTTAGGTCTGACTAATCCCTTCATGTCCCAAATGACTCATGGATTGTTTTACTAATGTATCAAAATAATCAAAAAAAATCCTCATTTTTTAGTATTCCACTTGTGTTTTTACTAAAATGTCATTTTATACTGGAAACACGCACTTTGAGCCATAGAGGTGGCATCATGTGTGGGTTTGACATGTGACTAATTCATACACCACTCAAAGGAATTATTAATTATTTTCCCAAATTATCAATAAACATTGAGGGAGTTTTCTAAGTTTTCAGTGAGTGAATCTTTTTAGTATGAAATGTCAATTTTAAACTCATAACGGACACTTTGGGTATACCGGTCACACCGTGCATCTGATTGAGGTGAATCTAAACCCTACACATCAGAAATGACGTATGGATCATTGTCCTAATGTAACAGAATAATTGAAATGGTTTTTCTTAGTTTTGTGCTTTTCAGGGTTTTTTCACTAAAATTAATGTTAGTTTTGAATAAAAAGATTCACTTTGAGTCATACCGGTCACACCATGTGTCGTATAGAAGAACGGATGGTCCTTGCATGTCTCAAATGACATATGGATCATTTTTCTAAAGTAACAAAACAACATGAATGAATTTTCTCAGTTTTGAGAATGTCACCTTTTTTTTCACGTAAATTAATGTCAATTTTGAATAAAATGATGATTTTTAAGTCATGACAATCACATTGTGTGTCATATTGAGGCACCATGTGTGTTTCCTCAGTTTTGAGTATCCCACATGTGTTTTTTACTAAAATTCCATTTTAAACAAGAACCACATAGAATGGATCTTATCTTAAGTGATAAGTGTTGTGTGCAATTTTAAACAATTTTTCTCTACAAAAATAATGGTATGATCCTTATTTTACATCATTGCCCAAAAATTTTATTATTTTCAACCCAACACTTCTTATCCTCCTCTGCCTCAGTCTTCACCTCTACCTCCTCCTCGCCATTCTCCGACTCTGACACAAACTCTTCCTTCACCTCCTCTTCAACCTCTGCCTTCGCCTCTGCCTCCACCTCCACCTCTGCGATTTCCCAACAATTTTTTTGTTTACAAGTATGAACTTCTATACAAATTGGCTTCTTTTGTTATTTTTCTCCTTGAAAAAAAGATCATAAATAATATATAAGAATTTTTACACTAATTCTTCATAACCCAATTATCTTTCAAAGGTCATAAATAGTACTAGATCATAGATATAATAGGTAATCACCTAAATTTGCTGTCAGTATACAATCTGAAAAAAAGTATGCTGGTAACTCATCTCTAAAAAAATTGATTTCCTCATTTGAGAAACTTCTTTGTCAGCAATCTTGATAGTACTGAGAAAATATAGACAAAAAAATTATTTTGAAATATATTTAATGAAAATTTAATTACATTTAGAAATTAACTATAGGGGTATGCTGGTTTTTTTCATGATTTATGATTTAATTCGTAATTTATCAAACATAATATCCACAATCGATTGAATTATCTTATTTTATACAATTCAGAAACATTGAACAAAATGAGTAAATTATTTTGAAATGTTTTGATAGTTAAATATTTCTATATATAACTTAATTTGTTTCCATATGAAGTAATCTATTGTCTTTTTCTTCTCAGACACCAACTTCATGCCATGATCTAGCATGTATTGAGAGACCGCCCTATCATAAAAAAAATTCCTCATTAAAACACATTCAGAACCTATAATTTGATGTTTATCTATAAAATGTTGATTTTAGTGTATTACATATTCATAATAAACATCATGCGTGGTTGGTTGGTTTCATATTCATACATTGAATCCAAAAAAAACATATTTGGGGTGTTTATGCTGACTACTATCAGCATCCAGTGCTACCTAAAAAACAAAAACAATTCAGTAATACAAAAATGAAAAATATATTTTATGTAATTAGATCATAAAGTTTTACCCTTGTATGGTAGTTATCAAAAAGTGTATATTGAATGATGATTTTTTATTAAATGCTTTGAGTAACTTGTTGGTTTATTCTCTATTTCTTCCTTATTCAAATTAATTTTTGGCATATAAATGATACAGGGATTAATGAATCCAAATCGTGCTTTGCATAATAATTCCTTAATATTGTTGTAATATACATGCTTATACAAAATATATATAGTTATTAACTTTAATAAACATATTTATCTCACTATTTGGGTGTACATATTATGAAAATATACCTTGTGTATGTATTCACAACTGAGACACCCATCCATTCTAAAATAAAGCACTGATAAAGGTTACCTTTTATCAGTGCTAAAAAAATCCCTAATAAAGGATTCCCTTTATCAGTGCTTTGGTAGCACTGAAAAAGGGACTCCTTTATTAACGCTTATTTTTTCACTGATAAAGATAAACTTTATCAGTGAATTTCTCAAGCATTGATAAATGTCAGCACAATTATAGGTGTATTTTATAGTAGTGGATGGATTGTGCTCTGCTTTTTATAGGAGTATAAATTTTCACTGGATTTTATTGTATTTCTCTATGTTACACCATACTAAAGGTTATATCTACTGAATTTAAGGAATTAATAATCCTTCAAACTTAGAGTTTGTAATGTGAGAATAGGAGATATAGTTTCACCCTATTTTTTTTCTTTGAAAATATAATATAGTGGATGGAAAAGTATCATGATCATGGTGGATATGAATAGATAATAAACATTGATAAATTCTTATGAAGTAAGGGTATAGAGTTTGGGAATTATTTGATGAAGAGTCTGGAATTTTAGAGAATTGATAGAGGAACATAAAGAGAAACATTCTACAAATTTAGAGAGTATTTGTTTATTATTGATCAATAAAGCTATAGAATATGTGGAAAATAAGGAGTTCATCAAATTTCATGAATATGTCGTAAAAATATCTAATAATAGAGTGTTTTTATATTATTTTTTGATTAGTAAGGATCAAACTCATACGCTTGAGGGGATGTGAGTGTCTATTCTATAATAAAGAAGTGAACATTTATCTTTTGGTGTAGTTGTAAACAAAAAGGGATAATGATTCTGTTGTGAACCTTATACAATTAGTGAACTCAATGGATTTTAGTACTTCAATAAATAAGTTATAGTTACTCCTTGGATATATATTAATTTGTGTGAACCAAGAAAAATTGCTTTCATCTTGTACTTTATTGGTTTATAAGGTTAAATTATTAACATATGGACACCTACCGGTAATCATTGAATACATATTCAATGGTTATTAATATACCAAAAGGGAAGAGGAAAGTTTCCTAGTGATTTACAAGATTCCCTATAGAAAATAATCCCCATGTAAATACCATAAAATTTTGAACACATGGTTACCATGACTATAGGAGAGAAAGTGAATGGAGAAGTAGGGATAAATAAGATAAAAAAAGAGATAAGTAAAACTTATTTAATGAATACCTTGAGCTTTAATAGATAATAACCAAGATTAAAGTTGAGATGATGGGTATGGAATGGGTGGACTTCATGAGGAGAGTAATTAAGGATTCTAGAGAACTTGGGGAGTGAAATTATATTCCTCTTATTAAATTCATATTTTTAAAATTAAAAAATTTCATATCTTAAAATTCGTCATGGGACATACACATTTCCCAGATTCATATCCATAGAGTTCATGAAACTATATTCTTCAAATGTGAGAACAACCCTTTTGTTAATTGTATTTCAAACCAAGAGTTTTAGTGATTTGAAAGTGTAAAACATGCTGGAAAATGTTATTTTTTTTTAATGTTATAAGTTAACCCTTGTGATCTATATTTAAAACCACTTTTGTTGCCTTGGTTAATTTTTATATCAATGTTTTGGGATGTTTAAATATTTTATGATTTCCAAATGTGATGGATTTTTTAAAACGGTGTGTTTTCTAATGTGGATTGGATTTTGAAACTTATTGTGTCTTTTATTGTTATTCGATGTCCATTTAAAGGGTAGTTTGAATTAACATTTTTGTTTCAAAGGTGTTTTTATAGTGGATCTTGACCGTGTAATTTCTTCCTTCTTTTTATGGTTTTCTATTTAGATTTTTTGAAAAGGGATTATGTATGGTTTTTAAAGAAGGAAAAAAAGGAAAGCGTGATTTTGAAGTGTTTTCAAACTATTTTAATAATTTGTTTTAAAATTTTTCTCAAATGTGAAAAGTTAGAATGGTTTGTATTTTAAACTCCAAGAATGATTGAGTTTTAAAAATGGGGTTTTAGGCCACCATGCCTAGTTTTGAGGAAATGGTTTGTTTTCAAAAATGATTTAGAAAACAGTATGATAGTTGGAAACCAATTTGAGTTTTGAAATATGTATTTCATTTTTTATGGATCATTTCGCTTCCTTGGAATCTTCTGAGAGGGAGAACAGTTGGATGGTTACCCTAGTTAAACATATTTTGTGTATTTATTCAGTTAAATATTAATATTACCAAATAAAATATGATGGATACGAATAAAGAATTTATGGATGTAAATCATATGATAAATTAGTATTAATATTGAGTGAAAGAGTTCATCATGTTTGGAAAAGATCATGCATATGACCCTTCTCAATTCCTTTTTCCATATTCACATTGTTTTTATTCAGGAGTAATTAGTCTAGAGTAGTTATAAGAACACATGATCTGTCAGGGAATAGATCGAAGTTATAAATTTTGGAATAAAAATGGGGAAAAAGTGAATATAGCTAGTGGTTGGGATAACAATGCATTTTATAGATCATCTTATATGATTACAATTGTGTATGATGAAGAAGTCCACATTGAGGATGCGATTACAGATGTGAATGATGATGAAGATGAGATTGAGGATATGACACGGACAGTTGAAGATGAACTTCACGATTTCCCAAAATTGTTTGAGATGATAAAGATTTGTGCAAAGAATCCATTGTATGCTGGTTGAACTAAATATATAGCAATGTCAGCAATACTGAAGTTGTATAATTTGAAATCATGCAAAGGATGTAGTGACAATAGTTTTATGGAACTACATGCTCTCTTTAATGACATGATCCAAGAATATAATGAGTGCCCCAACTGAACATATGATGCCAAAAAAATGATACGATCGATAGGAATGATCTCTAAAAGAATACATGCCTGACTGAATAATTGTATACTATTTTGAAAGACGAAAAATCACTTAATGAATTCTCAAAGCATGGTGCTTATCGATATAAGAAAGATGAATCCAGTCCTAAAAAGTCGTATGGTACTTTCTAATCACTAAAAGGTTTAGATGTCTATCTAGAATTGAGGAGACTACATGGAAATTGATTTGGAATTTAGATACAATAACTGAAGATGGGAAACTACATCACCTGACACACTCTCTTGAGGGAAAGAGAATTTCTCATGTGTATCCTGAATTTGGAAACGATCCGATAAACCGTCATCTTCCATTATCTACAAAGGGAGTGAATCCTTTTGGCTTTCAAAGCTACAATCATAGTACATGGATGGTTATGTTGGTAAATTATAACATACTACAATGGCAATGAATTAAATGAGAATACATCATGTTATCTATGCTTATATCAGGACCAAAACAACTGGGTAATGATATTGATGCTTATTTTGATCAATTGATCAACAATTTGAAATTATAATGGGATTCATGTGTTAATTTGTATGATGCTTATAGAAATGATGATTTCACTTTGAGATTCATGGTGTACGTGATGATAAATGACATTCCTAATTGTGGAAATTTGTTAAGATATATCATCAAAAGAACTCAAGGGTGTTTTGTTTTCGAACAAGGTACACCGTCAATCGGGTAGAAACATTCATCAAAGACTATGTTTATAATGAATCACAGATTTCTACTCCGATGAAATATTTATCGATCTTGGATAACATCATTCGATGGAATATCATTGGAACATACAAAATCACCTCCACTAATAGGTGATAAACTATTTTAGAAATTAAAATATGTGGAGACTACTTTTGGTAAACAGTTTTTGAAAAAACATTACGAAACCTAGTTCAGAAAATAGATCAGTTTTTATTAATTACCATACTAGAATTTTCAGTATGTTAGACATTTTCTTGATGTTATTCGTGTTGAAAAAATGTATGTGATAGTGTCATGGAAATGATTCTAAATGCACCTGACAAAACAAATGATGTAATTGAGGGTAGGTTATACATGGTTGACATGGGAATACTAGAATAATTGGCACTAGTAATGGGTGAAAAACAAACTTTTATTCCTCCAGCTTCTTACACTCTTTCTAGGAAGGAGAGATATCAATTTTTCAACTTATTGAATAATTTAAATTTTCCATAGGGGTAATCATAAAATATCAAGAATTTTATTTTAATGAATGATTTAAAGTAAAAGGGCCTGAAATCACATGACTTCCATGTTTTGATGAAAGATCTTATTTCTATAGTTTTATGTTGAATTTTTTTACAAGAATGATCATCATATATTAATCATGATATGTTTCTTCTTCAAAGTTTTATACAGTAAATTTATAGACCTAGAAAAATTACTGACTATAGAAAGAGAAATTTCCATCATATTTTGTGAATCTAAAATGTTATCCCACTATAATTATTTGATATGATGGTTCATTTGATGGTTTACTTGGTGAGATTGATTCGAATGTGTGATCCTATACACTATATATAGATGTACCCCATTAAATGATATATGAATATTTTGAAAGTCTATGTAAAAAAAACGAAGTCTTCTAGAGGGTTGTATTGTAGAGTGATATTGTTAAAGAAGTTGTTGAATTCTATACTGAATACCTATTCTGTGTGGAAAGTATTTTTCTACCAAAATCTCGTCAAACTGGGCAGCTTGTGAGTGAATGAATTTCTGGTAGATATGTTTTCACAATCAATATTATAGATTGTGAGTAGTCCCACCTTTACATTTTTTGTAACACTTTATAAGTTTCCCCATATTTTGAAACCCTCAAAAATATTCTTAGGAATTTTAATCCATCACGGGATGAAATATGGATATCATATACAAATAATTAATTGTTTAGAGGATGGTTTTAGGGCCAAATTTTCTAAAGAGTTAGATGAAAATATGGATTCAATTTTAGAATGACTTTTATGGCTAGTCAGAGGACCGAGTGTGTTTGTATTGTCTTACAATGGTATGTAATTCATGGTTATAAATTCTATAAAAATGAAAATTATGAAGACAGTACCATGAAAATTAGTGGAGTTACACCTGAGGCTGATGTGATGCATGTTTCTAGTACTATGGAAGGAAATCCAATTTACGCAAATATTTCAAACTTTTCCGTCATCAAACAAACATGGTTATTGGATTATAAAACATTCCAAGTGTCGATTTTTCAATGGAAGTGGGTTGATAACAAGAGTGTTGTTAAAATATATGAACTGGGATTCATGGAAACTGATTTCAGTAAGGAAGGGTACAAAGATGAATTTTTTATAATGGCATCATAGGCAGTACAATTATTTTATGTTCCAGATTCTGAAAACCAAAAGTGGTCAATTTTTCTGTTATCGACCAAAACCACTAAAGGGTAAAATTAAAATTCAACATAGGATGACCCTTTCATTGGTATGTCATAATAATTTCTCAAAGGACCCAATGTAAACGATGGTTTTTATATTAGAGGCAATCATAATGAAGGGATTTGGATAGTTAACAGAGGGATCAAATCTTTTCACCCTTTAAAAAATATTTAATAATTAGGTTATATTTTTTGTGATATAAATTGTGTTACCTCATGTTATTTTCTAATATCTACTACATTTATGTAATCTAAATTAAATGATAAACCACATTTGTAGATCTGCACATACTGGTGCTCCTAATCCTGAGTAACAATAGGTCTCTCAACATATGGTTTCTCACAATGCAGAGGAATAATGACGTTCTACACGTGCCGATGATCCTAATCCTAAAGAACAACAAGTTTCTCAACCTGTTTATCCTCCCAGTATAGGGGTAAAACAACCAACTGCACATGATGATGTTACCGATCTAGAGGAAAAATTTATTAACAATGTTGAATATGAGGAAATTGTAGGCGACGAGGGACCAACGATACAAAAAAAAGGATCCTCATAGTCTGATGGTGCTAGAAATAATCATTAAGGTGAAAAGAAAAGGCATAAAATATGAGGACATATGGAATCAGAACGCCCAATAAGTTAACCCAAACAAGGCCATGTTCAGTAGTTACATTGGAATAAACACTTAGAAATGTGTTCCAATGGATGTAGATTCATGGAACCATGTTGTGCTCACGCTTATGAAATTGATATGGGAATATATTATTGTAACATTATGATATATTTTATTTATTTTATTAAAAAATAAAATAATGAAACATTGAATTACTCCTCATCATCCATTATAGTGTGAATCTATAGTTGATGGCTCCCATAAGAAATATGTTTTAATTTTTGTTGTAATGTTTAACAGATGATTTCATGCAATTATAATGAGACATCATCTTAAATATTCTAAAGGGAAAATAAAAATTCACCCACCGCTTATGTATGCACGCCTGATAACCCAAGAAGTGTGGGATGCGTTTACTGGTCATCATGCAGATGTTTCTTTTCGAGTACCTTGTGTACATTAATAAATTGTTTGAAAATACATGTATTCATCACTTTGGTTTCCATTTTTTATTTATGAAACAAAAACTGAGTGATGAAAATAAAAAAATGGGTAGTAAATCCAACATAACCCTACCCTAAAGCAAGGATGGAGTATGCTTCACTAAAAAAATGTACATATTTTAAATCTATTTTAATACTTCTATGTGGCATGAAACAACAGAATAATTATGTTCCTCAATTTATATGCATCTTGATGAATCCAAATCCATAACCACTTCCATCCCATGCCATGTGCTATGGAAGGAGGAACATGTGAATAAATATGGGATACTAATGGATGAAAACACATGAAAATTGTGGGAAACATGTATAAATATGACATACCAAAAATTTTTTTTTCTTTAAATCACTATTACATAACAATGAAAAGATATTTTCTTATATTTTTAATACAAAATAGTCACATGAATCAACACCACATGTACTAGATGACCACATAGTATCAGTGGATTTGAATCTGCCAAAGCAGTATGGTCGTGTTAGTGGTGTGGGTTTTGGGGTGACAGCCTGAACATAATTTGAGAAAAACAAGAGAATGATAAATGTGAAGAAATGAATGAAGTGATTCAATGATTATCTACCCTTGAAGAACAATTCCAATGGAAGGCTGAGTTACTTGAAAATGATATAGGGAGGAAGCAAAGGGAAGAAAAAACTGAAGAACAACCATTGCATGAATATCCCCACCCCCACCCCCTACAGCTTTGAGATGATCCATTTCTCACAAAGATATGTCTTATTTGAGGTAATCAAGGTTCTAATAATTGTTTCTATGACATGTGAATTAGACAAACATCGATACATTTCCTATACAGATATTTATAGGGTGAAAATGACATTGATTTATATCTATCAACACCCACTCATTACCATGCAATGAGGGATACAATGTTCAATTTCGAAGAAAATTTCATACACAAAAGACAACTTCCAACAGGTCATGTGAGAGTGGCGATTAGCGTAGCTCATGAGACGAGTGTTGAGTTGCTTGTTCCACTTGATGACGATGATATTCATACGGTCAACCGAGTTTTTGGAACATTTGTCACATATCCATCAAATCTTATAAAAAAACATGTCGACAAGGATGTATTCATTTCCAATTTATTTTTCAAGCTAAACCTTTAACAATTTATGAAAAGGGTCTAAACTAATAAATATTATTACATGTGACAAAGGTAATGGGGTGAAATGAAAGACTGAACCAAAACTATCTAATGGATTGACCAACTGATCAAAAAGATCTACCAAAAGCACCTTTATCCTGCATGTTCTATATCTGTATTTACTAACATTGAATTTCCATGTGGATACAAAGTTACAAAATGGTAGTAGTCACATAGTTGATTTTGAAGAAAATATGTATGAATCAGAATGTGATGACTATATTGGTGTTGAGAATATAAATGAAATACTCAACTATAAATGGTTATGATACTCAGTTTTAAATTTTTAATTAAGGTATGTTTTCATGAGTTGTTTTTTCAAAAGATGGTATACTATGTTAATAATGACTAAAAAATTTCATATTCTTGGCATGTGTATATATCAAAACCAATTGAAGGGATTTCAGTATTAAAAAAATGGAATTGTTAGTCCTCAAACCACCTCTAAAAAACATAAAAAAAATAGAATCCAAAAAATAAATGAATTAGTGGCATGCATGGTCAAATCATTTGGAAGAAAACCTTTGAATGAAAGACTCTCCATTATACCAACATTGTAGGCGAAAAATCTAAAATTTAATAATATCAAATATGTTTTATTTATTTCATTACATATTATTTTTTGTGTTTTTAGGAAAAATGGATTCCCATTGTGGTCAATTTTTATACTCTAATGATTTATTTCGAAGATTAACTGCATTGATACCCAAAAAACTGATCACATATGATAGAGTTTCTGAATAAGTAATACACTACGTCCAATGGTTTAGAACTACACATCATGTTATATAACATAGATTGTGTTTTAATGAGGATTATTTTATGATAGGGTGGTGCATCAATATCATGAAAAAAAAGAATGAGACTAGGGGATAAGAACAAAGACCCTGATAAGTTCTAAAACTGGACAAGTATCAAGGTATATATAATAAAATTTCACTATCCAAACATATATCAAAACAAATTACTTATTCTCCTCAATGTTTATGTAGTGTATGAAATAGACAAATAGAAAATATTGTTGTTATTATGTTTGTAAATTTATGAGAGATATCATATTCCATGAACAAACTAACATCCCCAAAAAGGTATTTCAAAGTTAATTACTATTTCATTTAAAATATTTATTAATCTTTTGTGTATTTATATTTCTCAAGTACTACTATGACATTAAAAAAGGTTCATATTCCCAAGATGATATAACATTGTTTATAATCAAATGGGTAGCATACCTGATGGAAGAAGGTACACAAACAGCATAAAGATGTGACTTGCATATAAGTAGTGGAATATTCCATATTTATGTTTAATTTAATTAAGATTAGTGTTACTCACATAATAATTTTTTCCCTTATACAGGTGGATTCCTTTCATATTTATGGGTCAAGAACGAGACAGCCATCCTAAAAAGGTGAATTCCTACTACTTATTTAATTAATTTTTTTACCATTTTATCTACTATTTGAAAGTTATTTTCCATATAATATCTATTTAATAATTATTTAGTTGTCTTAATATATATTTTTGGAAGAGATAACATGTTCTTTTCTTCCAATGTTATCATGCTTTCCATTTCTTTTCTTTGCCGACCTGCCAACACTACATAATGATTCGATGTTCTTATCCAAAAATCTTTCTCAAATAAAAATGAAGTGTTGGAAGTTTGAACGAGAAAGAAACTCATAATTTTGGTAACAGTTATAGTAATAATTTTTTTGAGACATTGGGATGTGTAGGAATCAAAGACACCTAAATCCATCACACAGTGTGACCAGTATGACTCCATGTGCATATTTTTATTTAAAATTGACATTAATTATTGTAAAATAGACAACTGACACACTCAAAATCAAACAAATGCATTAATATTATTTTTATTCTTTAGGAAAAATATCCACATGTCATTTAGTACGTATGAGAATCAGTCTCACCTCAATCTGATGCACGGTGTGACCAGTATGACTCAAAGTGTCAGTTATGAGTTAAAATCGACAATTTACTTGAAAATGTGTCACTCAATGAAAACTGATAAAATACACTCAGGTACTCATGATAACATAGGAAAACAATTCATCAATCATTTTTGATGTATAATAATTTTTCTCACGTCAAACTGATATATGATTTCAATGGTATGAATCAATGTGTGTGTTTCCAGTTTAATATGAAATTTTAGTAAAAATGAAAATTGACGTAATAAAAGCAAAGAAAATTTATTCATATTTTTTTATACTTTAGAAAAATGATCCATGAGTCATTTAGAAAATTTAGGAATCAGTCAAACCTCAATCTGACACACAATGTGACCAGTATGACTCCAAGTGTGTCTTTTTATTTAAAATTGACATTAGTTTTAGTAAAAAGGAGAAAGTGATTTAATGAAAAATGAGAAAATGCATTTGAATTAATTTGATAATTTAGTTAAATGAGGAATGAATCATTTGGGGTGTGTAGGAATCAGCCTCACCTCAATCTGAGGCACTGTGTGACCGGTATGACTCTAAGTGCATCTTTTTTATTAATACTTTACATCAATTTTAGTAAAAAGGGAAAATGACCTACTAAAACCAATCAAACACATTTTGATTATTTTTATAATTTAGTAAAATGATCTATGAGTCATTTTTGATGTGTAGGAATTAGTTTCCCCTCAATATGATGCACCGTGTGCCCATTATGATTCCAAGTGAGTCTTTTTATTTAAAATTGACATCAATTTTTTTAAAAAGGAACAAGTGACGTACTAAAAACTGAGAAAATTTATTCCTATTTTTTTATACTTTATTAAAATGATCCATGAGTCATTTGATTTGTGTAGGAATTAGTTTCGCATCAATCTAACACATGGTGTGACCGTTAGGACTGAAAGTGTGTATTTTTATTTAAAATTGACAACAATTTTCATAAAAAGGAATAATTGATGTACTAAAAATTGATAAAAACACATTTGGATTGTTTTTATACTTTAGTGAAATGATCCATGAGTTATTTGGAATTTTTAGGAATCAATATCAAATCAATAAGAGGCACAGTGCGACTAGTATAACACCAAGTGTGTCTTTTCTTTGGGACCAAGATGGATGGAGAAGGGTGTACGAAGAGTTCTCTTTTTTTGAGAGTTGTCTTTTGTTGTCAAAGAAGTCTGATAAGAAATGAAATCACTTAACTTTGTAAATTTATTATAAAATAAGGGGTTTCTTTTTTTTTTATTTTTATTTCACAAGGATCATAAGTTGTTTGTAGAACTTGTGATGCAATATTTTTGAAGGAAAGGGGGAATAAAGGTGTTACCAATCACATTCAGGTTTTATTTGAACGAAATATGTTGCTGGAATACAAGGATGTTACAAAACATTCCTTGGAAAATTTGATGATGCTAAATATGATCAATCAAATATTATAAATCATGATAGAAAAGATGCACGATGAAAGAAGCTATTTGTTGAAGATTATTTCTCAAAGGATCAAAAAATTATAATGGTGATCTTCATGACTATGATGGAAATCACGAATGGTAAAGGTGAGGTGAATTACGAGTGGAGTATTGTGGAAACACAAAGGTTTGATGGAAGGATTCACGATTAATACAAGCATTGTGAATGGGAAATTTATGTGGAGCCTCATGAAAGGAGGAGTGTCAGGAAGATATTTTTTAGTGATTCAAAAAATGAAATGGAGGTGGTGGAGCAACGCTAATGGTAGAGCCTACAAATATATGGTGACCCCCACTTCATTTTCATGGAATTTATCAAAGAAAATCATAATGTGATTTGATTTCATGAAGGAAGATGTGCTCCGTGAAAAATGATTTCTATGCGAGCATGAGTATCATGAAAAGACATATAAAGTCTTGAATTATGCTAATTATTTTAAGTAATGTTTGCTTCACAATGATGGGATATTCTATATTGACTCAGTGATTATTGGGAAGGCATTTGGTTTGGAACATTTAGGGTGCTTTTTGAAGGTTGGGAACTTCCTGATGGGAGCTTCGTGAAGGAGAATTGCAAAAAGTAGTTGTGAATACATAGTTTAGGTGAAAAGAGCTTTCTACGTGCATCAAAATTATATTGGGGAATCAGACAAAGTATCATTACGAATTCCAAGAATTTCTATCCAACTTTTGGGTAGGAAAGAGAATTTTTTTTGAAAGATAAAATATGTGGAAGTAGATCAAGGAGCACTACAACATTGTATTCCATCATATTGTGCGAGATGAAGCACACATTTTTTGGATTATTTTCAAAGCACTACATGAGTGTAAGGGAACATCCTACTCATTTAATTCCACATCAAAGGAATTTCTTCTAGTACATTGTGTGGTATTAGATTATTTCCAACCCATACCAAGGACTAGCTACTCTTTCTGAGTAGTGATCCTTATTAATTATTGTGTTCCTTTAGAAGTGTGGTTGATTTTTTATCAGTAGAGAAATAATTATTTAATAGGAGCCAAAGGCTATTTCATAAGAAAGAAACCATACAAGAAAAATATATCACTGATTCACCCCCTCCCCTTATCAGTGACATTGAATCCTGGCTGGACAAATTCAATTAGTATCATAGCTGAAGGTTTACTTTATTTTATTCTTTGCTGAGTTTATTAATAGATGTCGTCATGGAGACTCCGAATTGAATGAAAAGTAAGGGGGTTCCAATATTTATTGGAAAGAATTATCATATTTGGAAAGATATAATGATTCAATATCTTATGTCTCTAGGATATGGAGTTCTTGAACGTACAACTGATGGATTTCCTCCTATTGATGATAAGGTTCCTATTACACCTGTCAATAAGAAGAATCATGAGAATGATGGAAGAGATAAAAATGAATTTCTCTCATCACTTTCTGAAAGTGAGTTCATGAGAGTAAAAGGTTTTGGGATAGCTAAAGTTATCTAGAATAATCATAAAAACATGTATGAAGGAAATACAAAGGAGGAGAAGGAAAAAATACAAATATGGAGGCTGATTGAAAATGGGTGAGTTTGAATCTATTGGGGAATTCATTACTAGGGTAAATGACATTATCAGCATAATTAGATGTCTTGGTGAAAATATGGAGGCCTGTACATTTGTTGAAAAGATATTAAGAATTATGTCTGAAAAGTTTGATGGTAAAGTTTCAACATTGGAAAACATAGACCCTGAAACATTATGTCTGGATGATTTACATAGCACTCTCACCACTTATGAAATGAGATGATAGAAGACTATAAATAGAAAAACAAAAGCTGATATAGAAATGTCTTTCAAAGCCTTCAAGAAAGAAAATTCTAAAAAGTAACTTGAGTAAGATGATGTTCTCTGACTATGGGAATGAGGTATGAAAATATTTTGACGAAATATTATCATTATTTTTTAAATTGTGAGAAGAGATACATGTAAATAGAAAGGGAAACATCCCTTGAAGTGTTTTGAATGTGGAGACATTAGGAACTTTTTGGATAATTTCCCTCAAAGAAAGAGAGAGGAAGACAATGATGAAGATGAAAGAATGCCAAGAAGGCCGTGGAGGAGACATGGTGATAAAGATTAATATTTTTCAAGAGGGAAGGATAAAAAGTTCATCAAATATAAATGAAGAATATTTTTTCCTAATTATTAAGAAGAAGATAGTGATGTTGAATATGACAAATCATTTGTTGATAATGCTGGAGAGAATAACTTTATTGCAACATTGAATAATGAAGATTTCAAGAGCAGCCGTTCTTATGAATAAGAAACTCAACTTCAATCTCATATGAAAGAATAATTGAAAGAATCTCTGAGTAAGATCAGAAGACTTGATTAGGAACAGAAGAATTTGATAAATGAAAATCCCTCATTAAAAAATAAATATGGTTTTTTGGATGAGAAGTTTAATATGGTAAAATAAATTAATGATATGAAGAAATATGTAGAGAAGGAATATAATCATAATGAATATTTGGAAATTAAGATGAAGGAAAAAAGAAGAAGAGGTAGAAATTTCCCAACAAAAACATTCTAAAGTCGAATAGATAGATATAAGTTTTAAAAAATCTATCTTAAAAGTTGGTGAATGTTTTAGTAATTATGAACCTGATAAGGATCAACAAAAGTTACCTTCAAATTTTGAGAAGAATGTTGAAGTTAACATTGAAAAGAAGAAAGTTGAGAATGTTATGTTTGTGGCCTAAGTTAACAATGTTAAAAAATCAGAATTTTCTAAAAATACTGAGTTAAGAAATATTTCTATTACTTATGGTTATGATAAGTCTGATAAGAAATATGATCTGATAATAAAGACCCATTTGAATGAATAAATGTTGATGGTCAAGAAAGTACTACTAATAAGGTTTATGAGAAATAAGTTCACAACACTGGTCTGTATGCAAGCTCTGGAGTAAAATATTCATTCTTTGGCTACTGCTAGTATTGTTGGGGATTTGGACATGAAAAAAATATGTGTCAGTTCAACCAAAAACATTACTAAAAATACACAAGTTATGTAAGATAAGTTTTTAGGGGGATTCAATCCTCTCAAAATATGAATTTTGAGAAGGATCGTTAAAATAAATCTAAAAAGGCTGGTGTAAAACATGAGAACAAGTTCCAACCACTAGAAACTATTTGTGAAAGATGTGAATAGCCAGTACATCTTGCTAATGGTTGTGTTTGTTTGTCACTAGGACTAAATAACTTCTTAAAAATTATCAAAAGATTGAGGTGAGGAAATAAAAGGAATAATAAGAGGCTCTTGTTATTGAAACTGCTTTAAAATATATTAGAGGATAATGACCTTGGATTCTTTTCAGTGGTTGTTATTATTATAGAAATTGATATGTGAAGATGTTAATGAATGTGAAGGACTTAAAATAAGGAATGGTGACATTTTCAAATGATGAATCTCTGTGTATCAAAGTTGTTGGATCAATCATCATTTGGGATGAAAAGATGAAATACAAGAAAATATTATATGTTGATGTGCTAAAACACAACATGATGACTGTTTCACAATATTGTGATGGGGGTAACAAAGTTATCTTCGAAAAATATGGGTTTGTTTTAAAAAGTGAGGATGGTGGAGAGATAGTTACAAGAGTTCAACATACAAAAGGAAACCTATTTCAAGTTGGTGAAACATATAACTATTGTTACTTGGGTATTGTTGAAGAAAATAAATTGTGGTATAAAAGGTTGGGACACATGTGTTAGAGAAACATCAGAATGATATCCAACAAGATAGTTTCTAATATATTCTGAATAAGTCAAGAAGAAGATATTTCTGTTACACTATCTGTCAAAAAGGGAAGATTGAAAATTCTATACATAAGAGTGTTGAAATTTGTTCCAAATGACCCTTGTAGCTTATTTATTCTAATATATGTGGGACAATGAGAAAGAAATTAACAAATGGATATAAGTACATCATCACTTTTAGTGATGAATTTACTCACATTACATGTGTTATTTATATGAGACATAAGTTAGATTCTCTGAAAATGTTCAAAAAGTTTAGGAGGAAAGATGAGATAGAATGTGAGTATTCAGTGAAGATGCTGAGAATTGATAATGGTGGTGAATATAAGAATGATGAATTTGAAAATTTTCTTGAGAATCATGGAATTCAGTATGAGTTCAATTCACCATACACAACTCAACAAAATGGGGTTGATAAAAGAAAGAACAGAAGTCTGGTGGAAATGGGGTGAAATGTGTTACTTGAACATGGCCTCTCTCATTTCTTTTGGAGGCAAGCCATAAGTACTATTGTGTATATTTAAAACTGATGTTTCTATTGGAAATGTTGAGTTATGACTCCGTATAAAACAATTTATGGAAAAACTATAATTCTGAAATAGTTAGGATTTTTTGGGATTCCATGTATCATAATGAAGAAAGGTGGAAGCCATGGAATTTCTGATCAAAGAGGTAATGATGGAATTTTTCTTGGATATGCTCTGGGAAAAATTTGATATAGATGTTTGAACAAAGAAATAGGATGAAATGTTGATTCTACTGATGTGAATGTTGTTGAAAATGTCTAGAAAGAAAAACATATTTTTTTTAATATTGAAGTTGATCATGATAGGGATGGTTTTTTTAACAATGCTAATAATGCAGCCGATAGTCCAAATCCTACTCAAGAATAAGAATCAAAATCATCCATTTCAAGTAATGAGGAAGAAACTAAAACAGCTCATCCTAGGCTGTGAAATAATTTTTGGACTCAAAACATTATTGGTGATCAACATCAAAAGGTTCAAACCATAATAACATCAAAAGTTGTTACACACACTTATTTATATTCAAACGTTGATCTGAATGATGTGAATGCAGATTTTGAGCATCCAGAATAGGTTCAGGAAATGAATGAAGAACATGATCAGATATAAAATAATGATACATGGGAACTCATACAAAAATTGGATAATTGAAATGATATTAGTATAATATGGGGTCTCTGGAACAGGCTGAATGAAGAAGGATAAGTGATAAGGAACAAGGCAATATTAGTGTGAAATTGTTACTCACAAATTGAATGTGTGGATTTTGATGAGACTTTTTCTCTAGTGAATGGTTAGAAACAATCAAAATATTTCACTCTATTTCTACATAATGAGGTTACAATATCGTTCACATGGATGTTAAATCCACATTCTAAAATTGTGATCTTGACCAAGAAGTTCACATTGAACAACCTTGTGGATTTGTTGTTGGGAAAGATAAAAGTCAAGTGTGTAGATTGAAGAAATGCTTATGTGGAATTAAATAAGATTTGAGGGCATGGTACTCAAAATTGGATACTTTCTTATAAAATATAAAGATCAAGAATGGAAGATTTGATAGAAATTTTTACATCAAATAATTTCATGAATTTTCACTCATCATAATTGTTTATGTCGATTAAATTATCTTTGCTGGTAATAATGAAAGATCATGTGAAAGATTTTCTGAAGAGATGAAATAGTTTTTTGAGATGTCCATTCTAGGAGAAATGAAATACTTTCATGGGTTAAAAAATTTATAGAATAATAAACATATTTTTATTTCTCAAGAAAAGTATGCTGAGGAACTTCTTAATAAGTTTGGAATGGAAAATTAGAAACCAGTTTCTATACCAATTTCTGTGGGAATTAAGTTGTCTAAAGATAGTGGAGAAAAAGAAGTTGATCAGAAAGAGATTAGAAATATTATTGGATATTTGTTATTTTTTACTACCTCAAGACATGTGTTTATATAAGGAATCAAAGTGTCTATGATGGAAACCATCGGTAAGTCAGAACCATCAAAATATTATTCTATAGATCATCAGTTCAGTGTAAATTCTAATATAATGTTATAACTTAAATATGATCTTGAAAAACCAGAAAATCATAGAAAAAAATGAGAAAAATGGAGATCTATTGTGGAAAAATTGTCAAAATAGGTTGATCAGCTTGGAAATTAAATTGAATGACTTGAAGAAGTAGTGAAAGTATAGTAAACAACCCATGAAATCACAGAATATGTAGTAGAACTAATTCTAAAAATTGAAGAACAAGAAAAATCCATCAATGACATTACATTTAGACTAGTGGATATGTAAAATAATTTTGAGGGACTCAAAGAAGAAGTTGTTACGCTTTGGAGTAAACTCAAAAGTGAATCATACTCATTATAAGAAAAGAAGAAAATACAGTTTGGAAAATTCTCAGATGTTGAGTTACTGGAGAGAGCTAAGCATGGTTCTGATGGAGTTAATTTTTTTGAATGATCAAATACCATCATTCATGGGAAAAAGTTGAATCGGTTGTGATGTTGAAACATCAAATGCTGAAAATAAAATGGGTCAAAATAAAGGTAAAATATAAGTTGTACATGTTGAAAAGTCAACTCAAGTGCTGAAAAATAAACCCTAAATTAAAACTGAAAGGAGAATTGGAAATGATCATCAAGAATACAGAAATTATAGGTAGTAAAACTATCATCTTAAAGAAGGAGACATGAGTAGGAATAGAAATGAGAAGTCATTTCCACTTATGAAATGTCAATTATGTGGTTATCTGGGTCTTACCATGTCATACTCCGAAAAAGAAAATAGTTATTTGAATGGGGATGATCTAGGAAGTCAATAAAAGAGAAAAAATTCATATCCAACTTCTTATATAAGAAATAATTTATATGGATATTATTCTCATTTTTCTATGTTTGGCCACAAAGGTGTTTATTGCAGGAAGAGTAAATGCATCGACTATTCATACAAAACTTAGATACAAGTCAATACTCATAAACCAGATGGTGTTTCTCTTACAAACAAGTTTTCTCTTCTGGAAGAAGAGTGTGAGTATGAAGAACCATCCCCCATGGAAGAGTGATATGAAAGACCATCTTTATCCTTCACTCAATATAATATTTCATGGATGGAAAAGATAAAAATTGAAAATTCCGACCTTACAGAAGTATCTCTCAAAGCTAAAAAGAGAAATTACACCTAGATCCTTGATAGTTGTTGTTCATCTCACATGATGGGTAATACTGAATTATTAACAAATGTTATTAAAATGGTCAATAGAATAGAAAGGTTCGGTAATGATGGTGCGTTGAAGATCAAGCAGTGGAAGTACTGAACTTGCTAATAGTTATCTAAAGAAAACTAATGTTCTTTATGTGGATGGTTTATGTCACAATATCCTTAATGTGTGTCAACTCTATGACTCAGGACTTATAATGATATTCAATCCAAAGGGTTTCACTATAAAGGGAAATACTAGGAATTCTATCATGAAAGGCTGCATAATAGATGACAACTTATATTAGGTTGACAGTAAAGAGAACATTTTATGTCTAACAGTTGAAGAAGAAACCAACATTTGACATTTAAGGTTGGGGAACATTAATAAAAAAGACATGGAAAAGATATCTAAGATGAATATAGTCATGGAAATTCCCTATATGCACTATACTTATGATGTTTTCATACAAGGGAAGTTGGTCTGAAGTTCTTATCTTCCAAAGATGAAAAGAGAATCAAATAATATCTATCATATCCATTTAAATGTATGTGGTCTGATAAATGTTTTTGGATCAAATGGATAAAGGTACTTTGTTCTTTTAATTTATTATTATAGTATAATGGCTTGTGTGATGGTTAGGCACATGAAACGTCAAGTGGTTGATAACATGAAATCTTTTCACTGAATCGCTAAGAATGATACTGGATGGACAATCAAAGTCCTGAGGTCTTAAATTGGATTGGAATACACAAAAATTGAGTTTGAAAATTACTTGTAGAAGCATGGAATACAACATGAGGTGGATGTTGTGATAACCCAACGGAAAAATAGAGTTGTAGAGTGTAGGAATAGATAGGTGAACAAAATGGCTATAACAATGCTGATTGAGGGTCATATCCCTAGAAATTATTGGAAATAGTCTTTTCAAGATGTGGTGTATGTTCAAAATTAATCATGGAATTATATGGGTGAAACGAATAAACTATAAGAGTTGTGGGATGGAATAAATCCCAATTTGAAGTATTTTTGTATTTGCAGAAGTAAATGTTTTATCCGAAGCAAAGAATGGAATCATGGAATTTATGGTGATGCGGTAGAAGAAGTAATATTCCTCAGATATTCAATGAATATAGAATCATAAAATGTTTCAATAAGGATTTCAGAAAAAATGTGGAAAGTATTTATGTTAAGATAATTGAAGATAAGACCTCAAATACCATGAGGGGGTATTATGATGATGTGATTGAAGATGTAGAAGATAGTATACATGGAACATATTCAAATGAAAATGTAGAGGAAGGAGTGAAAACCTTTAGAGGTCACTACAAGATCTTGATTTCGAAGAAGAATCAGAAGATGAAAATGTGGTGGATGAAAATTCTTCTAAACCTCATAGGAGAAATTGAAGAGCATAAATTGATCAATCCAACATCATTGGGGATTGGAAAACACCAACACAAAAATATGAATGAGTAATAATACACAATATTCCTTCTTAACAGTTGTGGAACCATCCTTATTTGAATAAGCTTCAAAAGATGAATCATGGGTTAAAGCCTTGAATGAATAGTTGAATCAAATAGACAAGATCTAAACATGGTTTATAATTAAGATACTAGAAAACCAAAATGTTATTGGCATGGAGTAGATTTTTTAAAATAAATTTGATGATCATGAAAATTTTATTAGAAATAAGGCATGGCTGGTGTGTAAAGGCTTCTCATAGATTAAAGGTGTTGATGTTGAAGAAACATTTTCTTCGGTGGCTAGACTGGAGTCAATCAGAATTTTTCTTGACATGAAAATTTAAAGATAATACAAAGTGTATCAAATGGATGTTAAAATAGATTTATTTAATGGTGTTCATAAAGAAAAATTCTACATAGAACAACCAGTGGGTTTTCTACTTGGAAATGATGAAATGAAAGGTTGCATACTAAAGAAGGAGATCATTGGTTTCATGAAGGAAATGCGAGTGTAATATTCATGATTGGACTCCTATCTGAAGAAGCTAAAATTTAAAAGAGGAGGAGTGTATCACAATATCTATTTGAATAATTCATAGAAATATCAGTTCATGGTGTTGGTGTACGTAGATGATATTATATTTGGTGGCAGTAGGCAGGGATCAGTGGATAAATTTTCCAATCACATGAAATCAGAACTTGAAATGTCTATGATAGGTGAACTCACATATTTCATAGGACTACAAGTGATTTAGAGGAAAGACTACACATTTATTTCATAGGAAAATTATTAATGTGAATTACTAAATAAATTCAATATCCATAACTCAGAACCAATGTCGACTCTGATTACGTATGGAATTAAACGTGGAAAGCATAAGGATGGGACTTCTGTAAATACAACAATGTACAGGAGAATCAATTGAAGCTTATTGTACCTGATATCGACATGACCAGATACAGTCTTACCAATATGTTTAACGGACCACATTAAGAAAATACAAGGTAAGAACATATAGATGCAGTGAAAAGAGTCATGAGGCATGTTCAAGGCACTCACAATTATGGTTTATAATTTCCTATAGGAAGAGACGGTTAACTTTTAGCATTTTCTGATGTTAACTGGGATGGAGATATTGTTTATAAAAATTTAAGAAGTGCTGAAGAATTCATTATTGGTAGTAAATTTGTAGGCTGGTTGAGTAATAAATAGGAAATTACTTCTCTCAGTACTTCTGAAGATAAATTTATCTTCACTACAAAGGCTTGCACTCAACTACATTAGATAAAGCAACAACTAATTGATATGGGTGATGAAGTGAAACAACCGATGGTGATTAACTGTGATAAAAAGAGTGAAATTGGTCTAAAAAAGGATCATGTTCATCATTCTCCTGAGAAACATATTGAAATCAAATATCACATAATTAAATAAAAAGTTGAACAAGTTGTGATTAAAATGGATAATGTTGGAAATAACGAGAAAGTGGCTGAAATTATGACCAAGTTAAAGGTAGTGGATGTGTTTGAGAAACATCCTTTGAACATCAGTGTTCAACCACCTCCTGGTTAATATTTAGGTCATGAGGCTCCCCTATCCCCAATTTAATTAATTGTTTTATCTGTTGGTGGAAGTGATGTAGTTTTATGTGGGAGATATGATCCAGGGGGAGTATGTTCTGAGGTCTACAACGTATAAATATCAGTATTTGGGTTTATTTACAATGGGGGAGAATGGATAAATTCAATGTAGAAATGTGTAAAATAATGTAGAATAATTTTTAAATGTGGAGAATTATGGAAAACAATTTGGAAATGTGGATAATGATGGAGAAATTAAAAAAAAATACAATGAGGAAGAATGATGAGTTACAAAAAGGAAAATGAAGGGAGAAAATGAGAATAGAGAAAACACTTCGGTGTTATGAGGAAACAGTTAAGCATTCTAAAACACAAGAACACAACTCATGTTTCCAATTTTATTTTTTACACTAAGCGTTTCTCACGTAGACTTAGAGTGTTGTATAGGTTGTTTCTTGCATATTATGTTTCGTTTGTGGTTGGTGCTTCATTGAATTTATCTGCATATTGCCAACAAACCCAAAGGGAGAGATTGTTGGAAACAAGGTTTATCATTGATGGAAAGGGATTATGGTTTGTATTTTTTGTCAATCCTCAACATGGAAGATCAGGTATTACATGTATGATCATGGATTTTGAAAGGGAATGGATCTTATAATTCAAGCAGATAATAGTGTTGAAGGAGGAATTGTTTCCCATTTGTTGGCCCATAGGATATTGTTGGCCACTATCTCTAACTATAATGGTTTTAATTATCACAAATCATGTCAAATATTATAACATATATCTTACCTCATTATCAAAAATCATGTCTTAATCACATGTCACATATCTTACCTCAGATCTTAAATCATGCCAGATCCTAAGTCATGTCAAAACTTATCTATTATATGAGATCATTTTAATAATATACCTAATTATGATTGTTTAAGTCTAAACAAGCTTATAAATGATATCTATGTGTAACTATGGGTAGTAACACATTCTTACATTGTTTTATTTTAAGAAAAATAGAACACCTAAAATTTTCTAAGTATGAGTCACTAGCTCCGACAGAAGAACTGAGACACTGACAGATGAGTCACCGACTGATGTCTCGCCAATAGGACGATTCACTGACTGATGTCTCATCGATAGTTGACTCACCGACAGACAACTCACCAACCGACGACTCACCAACTGACAAATCACCATCTGATCACTTATCGAATGATGAATCACCAACAGAAGAGTTACCGACTAATGTCTCACTAACAGGACGACTCACCGATAGAGTAGTCACCGATAGGATGTTTAAATTTTAATTTATTAAAATTACTTTTAATTGTCATATTGGAGTCATTTAATGATACTGACATATTTAATAATAATTTGTAAGACTTTTACTAGACAGCACGAGGTACAATGTACCTATTCACATAGAAATATCATGTTCTCTATCGATCCTCAAGAATAAAAGATGTCTGAAGAGAGAATAAGTAAGAAGAGTAGTGTACTTGCATGGGATACATATAGAAGAACATATGTGAATCTCATGAACCTTCTGTGAACTCAAGAACAAAAGGAATAACGCATTAGGAAATATCAATCAATTTGTACATCTAATTGACAAACTACTTCAGCAAATCAAAGAAGGAGAAGAACATACCTGCAGAACCATACATGTACTTGGAAGCTAGAATACGACACTCTGTTTTTGTTTCAACTTCTAGAGGAGGACTCAAACCTCATCTCAGCTAGATCTAAAGAGTCCAGTGTGGCATCTCAAGTCACACAAAACCTTCCAAATCCTTTCTCAAATTTATTTGCTTTATTATGTGAATTTTTACATACTTTTGAGTAGTGTGTGTATCTATCTGTAAATCAAACACTTTATCCTATATCAAACTAAAAAATATAAGATATAATTCCACTAAAACCTTCTTACAAATTATTTACTCCCATGATTAAGTGTGGAAGAGGTTCTTGTGTGACCTGGTAGTTTGTACCCACAAATAACTGTGGAAGTGTTCTTGGGACCTGGACAAATTGTGTGCTGTTGTGAATCCTGATCCAGGGTGTGGATCAAAAATTCTATTAATTTAAACTTCTTGGTGGTAGGTGATCACCAATTGGAAATTATTAGGTCTCTTCTTGATACTGAACTTCTTGTTTCATTTCTGTTGTGTTTCTACTTTTTTTTACTCTATTTTATCTCATATTTCATAAATCTAAATTGGAATCTGATAGTTAGTCATAAAAAGTGTTTATAATAGTATTGACTCATTACGTTAGTTTCAAAAGTTTTATTAATTATAAAATTGATATAACTAAGAACTAATCACCCTTTGAGAAATTAATCGAATAGTCAATGTCTTATAAATCCACTACTGGCTAACTGGTCAATTGAATTTTAAATTTTGGGAAATTTCAAATAATACTTTTTAAAAAAATATCTTTTATAGAAACCCAATTCACCCCCTCTTGAGTTTAATACTCGGACCAAAATTTGGTATTAGAGGAGTTTTTAAAATCCATTTTTTCAAAATTTAAAATTATCAAACTTTTTAAACTAGATTTCAACTATTATTTTAGTTGTGTTTTAAAGTGATCTAAATTTTTATTAGTTCTTATTTTTTAGTTCTTTAGAAATCTACACATTAGTATTTTAGTATGGATAATAGATTGGATGGTGCTACTACCAACAGACTACCATTCTTTAATGGAACCAATTATTCACAACGGAAAATTAAAATGAAAATTTACTTAGAAAGTATGGGTTGTGAGATTTGGTCTTCCATTATAGATGAATATAAGATTTATTCTATTGACAGGAACACTTGGGATGATCCAACTAAGACTACTTATAATTATAACTGAAAATCCATGAATTCTTTATAATATTCATTACGAGATGATGAATTTAACAAAATTTCTACATGTATAACAGCCCATGAAATTTGGATACTTTTTCTATTTAACATGAAGGAACCTCTACTGCTAAGTAAATGAGACTTAAAACATATAATATTAAATATGATAACTTTAAAATTAATCTTTATGAGCCTATTTATGAAATATATCACAGTTTTAATGAAATTGTAAACACTATGATCTCTCTGAGAAGAGATGTTACATCTAAGGAAAAAATTATGAGAATACTCAGATGTTTACCAGATAGATGTAGAGGGACCTCTGTCACAATTAGAGAATCTAGTGATATTATAAATCTAATAGTAAAGGAGCTGATAGGAAAGTTGCTGATGTATGTGGAAGAGTTAAAAGTCAACAAGGAAGATGATGAAACTAAGAGATAATATATACCCTTCAAGACTATTACCTCTAAGAATAACGAAAAAAGATAAGGTGCTAGCCTCTATTGGAAGATCTAGTTTTGATGAATCAACATCAGATAGTGATGAAGAGATGGCTCAGTTGTACATACGATTCAATAAATTCTATAGGAATAATAAGTGCTTTAGGAATCCCAATTATAAAGGAAGATATGATAACAATGGAAACTGGAAAAAGGACTGGAAATATAAATGACAAATCAGAGGAGATTGTCTGCTATGTATGTTAGAGAAGAGGATGTGTCAAAGCAAACATTAAAAAGTTAAAATACAAAAAATATGTATGAAAACAAAGTCAAGAAGTACAAGAAAGCTATTAAGGTCACCTAGAGTGACTCTGAGGATATCTTTTGTGATCAGCGTCATCTCATGATGAGAGAGAAGACATTTCAAATATGTGTTTTATGAAATTTTTTTTGAGGTAACCTTATATTCTCCTATACATAATTCATACTATTCTGGAGATGAAAGTGATTATGAAAATATGAAAAGTGATGAACTTTTTGAATACTGTAACATGCTGGAAGAGACATGAAATGAATTTAATGATAAATATAAATCTTTAAAGAAAAAACATGCTCTAACTATAAATATTATGTCTAAACTTACTACTAAAAAGGAAAATAATGCTCAAATGCTCAAAGAGAACAATTAACTAAAAATGACTAATGATAAATTGAATAAAGATCTAGAAAATTGTACCAATGGGAAAAAATAATCTTACTAAAATTATTGATAAAAATATAGATCCTAAGTACAATTATAGTATTGGATATCATCATGGACAATTAAAACTATCTAAAACACATTTATTAACGAAATCAAGAAAATATGTTTTTCTACCTAAAAAACAAAATTCTGCGGCTAGTTCTTATTCTAGAAAAAAAAACTACTACCTCTAAATTTTCTGGACTACACTACTATAAATGGTGTTTATCCCCACAAATCTATTCCCACAGTTTAAAGAAATGTGGCGATAGATTGTTTTTAATTGCCTATACCCACTGTTTTATTAAAACTATGGGTATTCAACCCCTAAGTATCAGGCTCCATCGCTCTCTCCCCACATCAACCCTACCTCCCCAACCTCCCACACCTAGTCCTGTCCTCCCCTGCCCGACCACCACCTCCTGGACATCCGACCTCTGCCTCTCAGACCTCTCCACCCCAATCTGACCTCTGCCTCCTTGCCATCCGACCTCCGCCTCCTGGACATCTCATTCCCTCCCCAGCCTCCACCTCCCGGATCCACCTCTACTCCTAACCTAGACCTCCCGAACTTTGCCTCCGCCTCCACATCTTGGACATGGCCATGTTGCCCCCACCTCTGACAAAGTCCCTACTCCCCCCTCTTACCTCCGCCTCAAAAGGCAGTTCGTTACTTTTCTATTTTTCTACTCAGTCTTCATTGGAATTCCCTTATATAACATGAAAAAAACCATTCCATATAAAATTTCCCAATTTAATAATTAGAATGAAAACTTAATTATTGTCATGAGTTACTCTTATATATACAAAGAGTGTTTTCCTTTTCTAGATTACAAGTATAGATCAACCCATTTGTAGGATTTTTCTTTTTGAGGTAATTATTATGTATAGGATCCAATATAAACTTTACTAATTTTTCCTCTTCTACAATTTATTATGCATCATCATGGAAGATATTATGTATATCAGGTTAATTTTTTTCATTTCCTTTCCCAGTTTTATTTAAACATAAATCATGAATAAATACTTCTGTTTATACCATGGTTTATTCTGTTATCTTCTAGAATAACCATTGTGCTCAATTTCTAGACATAATTTTCCAAAAACAACCAATTAAATATCTTACAAATCTCAAACCTTATCCAAAAATCATCAAACTTATATTCCCTAATTAATTTATAGAATTACACTTCAAAAAAACTTTTATACTTAACTTCAAAACTTCTAGTTAACAAAAAATTCTTCTCAGAACATCTTGGTTCTCTAATTATACAACATACTACATCTAGATTGCAAAAATTTTACATCCACTATCAATTTACTTTTAGAATATCAAGTTTTACATTTTTAACAACATCACTTCTAGAACAACTCCAACCCCACATCCAAAACACTTTTCATAACATTTCATTCTTCAACTTATCTTCCTAAATAACTTCCAAAAAATCTCAAAACTCCAATTTGGGACTTCTATTATCAAACACCATTATTTATTAGAAAACATAACACGTATTTTAAAAAAATCCAACACAAAACCTCTTGTTTGAAACCTTATTACCCTTTAGATTTTGCTGATAATACTACTATAAATCATACACCAACTTTTAGCTATAAATTATTCAAAATAATACATATTTATGGTGAATTATTTTCACTCCCCTTATTTTAAATATAATGAAAATGGACTTTGTATGTATATTTTTATTTTCATTCTCCCCCTTTATTCGATAATTACATAGGGTTTCCTTATATTCTATACTCCCCCATCATCCATACAATACATTATGTATATTTTTAATGGTCTCCACTAAATCCTTGTTGGTACATTTTTATTCTCCTCAACTTTTAAAATCTATATTTGGAGATTTTTTTCTCTCCCTTTCTCATTAAATTCATTTACAAACCATTTGATATTGTGCTCTTTCAACCTATTCCTCAAACTCCATCTCTTGAAAATTTGGATCCATTTACCACATTCAAAACTTTAGGTTATCTTTAAACCTTGTGTTGATTAATCCTTTGGATATTTTTCCACTGTCAATTCCACTTGTTAGATAAAAATAATTCCTAAATTTTATTTTCTAGGATTTTAATCGTTCCCTCTCTTCAGCCATGTTTTCCTAAAATATTTTTAGAAATTTAATTTACTACATATCATTGAGTTATTGAGGAATACTTTAATCCTAATAAATCTATACTCAATATAGTCAATAACATCATTGTTGTGCATGCGACTCAATTACTTATATAAACATGTATAACGTGATATTTTTCTTTCTTCTACACTTCTTATAATCTCAATCATAATTACACGAAACCATCAGAAAATAAACAATAAAATACTATGTGTGTGAGTCACACCACATGTTAAACCAATATATATCACTTTTTCATGATGGACTTATGACACCACTTGATATCCATGAAACCTTCCTTTCTGCACATGGCTTCCCTTTTTATGGATAAGAATAAATATTTTATGTGTTCCCATCCCTAAATCCCCCTAAAATCATTTAGTTATTTACAATAATTATATATATAATACTTTAAACATTGTAACTATTTTTTTGTTATGAAATTATACTTCCTAAAAATTTTGGTATCTTAGAAAAAACAATAACCTAACACCACATTATTACCACATGAACAAATAAACATAAATTCCATGAATGTTATTATTAAATACATTTATTCTATTCTATTAATTTTAGTATCCTTATAACAATTTACATATGAAATGATATCATTTATCAATTTCCAAATTTCACTTAACACAAATAAAAATTGTATATGAGGATTTGAAACAACTTTAATTCTCTATTAGGCTCTACATCATTTGAGCCTCTTCATCATAAGATGAAATTCCAAATCTAGCATACAAATATAAAGTGGTTTCTCAACATCATTTATTGAGTCATATAAGGCCATGATACCATTTTATATTTTTATACCAAGTAATATATCTAATAAATCTGAAACAACTTATTGAATTTATCTCCTTTTATCATAATCACACCCCTCCTAAATTTTCATCACTTCAAACAACACTTAAAAAATATCAGAACACATTGGGAGAGGGATCCTTCCCATACATCCTCAAGTTAAGGATTTTGTTTTTTATTAGTAAACCAACCCTTTGTATACAACTATTTTCCCAAGATTAGATTACTTTGTTTCAAAAATATTATTTCCTACTAGTTGAGGCCATCATTTACCCCTATAGGTAAATTACCTCTCATCATTACCCTTAATATGAACCAATTATAATTATCACATTCTAACAACTACAACCCTAATGTCTATAATGGACAATGATCATATTATGGATATGTAAAGTTCTGAATTTATAATAATCATTTATTTATTTCTTATGAAATATCACACATATAATTTATTCAATGGTAAATTCCCATATAAAAAGTAGGGGTCATTACAACCATGATGTAGACATGGAATTTGATGGATTTTCAATATTAATTTTTCTAAAACATATCTTGAATTCACTTATTACCCATCAATGAGTATGATTCCAGTAAATAAAACATAAAAATTTCATTCAATATAATGGAATGGATTTTATTCATTAACAATTTCATAATAATAAAACACTAAAAATGTTTTTAAACCCTGAACTATTGTAATGAATAATGGTTTTCCTCCCATGTGTATAATGCCTCTATATCTATAAAAGAGTAATTTACATTGAAATGTTCATTTTTATTCCCCATGAATGACCACTTGGGAGTGTCTTTTTTAACTTTTTTCTTTAGTTTACATCTCAAGTTTGACATTTTTTCCTTTTTTCCTACTTATTCAATCATGGACTCCTCTTGGCATTAAATATGTTTTTCTAGCTACTAATATTCTTTGATTATTTTAATAATAAAATTTATTTTAATGAATTTTTTAAATATAATTTACAATTTTGATTGAATGATAATTTTTTTCTTTTTATAGGATGTATAGAAGCTAGATGTATCATACCGATCGGATTTCAACCAAGTTTCAATATAATTTGGAGATTTTTTTAGATTTTCCATTTAAAAATGTGTTAGATAGAGGTTGTATATAGATTCCCTACTATAATTGTGTTGGAAAACCATAGTTAAGATGAGAATAATTTAGTTACCATTTAACAAAATTTGGATTTTAAGCAAACAATAATGTTTGGTTTCACCATGGAGAGGTGAGTCAATCTTCGACTATTCATAAACGAAATGAACGAAGTGAAATGGAGAATTTGATATTTGATCGGTTTCCATATGTGCATCATTTTGAGAGAGATAGCATGCCGGTGCAAGAAGACAATGATATCAGTACACATGAGGAAAATATTGAAGATGGTGATGTTGAGAGAGTTAAAAATTTATTGGATGATGCCAAAACTCCAGTATATCAATAATGTACTACAATGAGCAAGTTGGAATTTTTAAAGTGGTTATATAATGGGAAATCCATGTATGGGATTTCTAATACTGCCATTGATTATATTCTTAGATTTTTGAAGGACTTTCTTCTTGATGGTGCATATATTCCCTCAAATCATTACATGGAATGGATGTTAATTAATCAGGTTGGATTTTCTAATAATAATGTACATGCTTGTCCAAAAGATTGCAGTTTATTTTTTGAGGAAACAGCTGACCGTAATGACTGTAAAGAATTTAGTACATCTTGATGGAAGTCAAATGCAGATGGAACACCATCTCGTGTGCCACAAAAAATCATGTGGCACTTTCCATTGATTCCAAAACCTCAAAATCTATTCTTGTCTCTAGAAATATCAGTCAATATGCGATGACATGATGTTGAGAAAATTAAAAGTAATGATGACCTGGTCCATCCTAGAGATCTATTAGCATGGCGTACATTTGATGCACAACATCCTGATTTTGCAGATGAGGTGCATAATGTCCGATTGGGCCTATCAAGTGATGGTTTTAATCCATTTGGTCGGATGCTTACTGCTCATAGCACGTGGCCGATTTTTATTCATGTTTATAATCTACCTCCATGGATGTGTAAGAAAAAACCTTTCACTTTCATGAATATACTGATATTTTGACCTTCGGATCCTGGTAATGATATAGATTTCTACTTGCATCCTTTAATAAAATAGGTGAAAAAACATTGGGATTTAGGTTTTTAGACATTTATTGCTTCTTCCAAGAATACGTTTCATATGCATGCTGCCCTTATATGGACCATAAAGGATTTCCATACCTATGTAATGATGTCTAGGTGGAGCACAAATGGAAAAATATAATGTCCCTTTTGTATGAAAAAATACACGATCGAGAAAGCTTAAATATCATCATAGTTTCTCTTTCATGAGGCATCACCGATTATTTCCAATGGATCATCAATAAAAGAATAATTAGTGGAGGTTTGATAATAATGTTGACACTGAAGAACCACCTCAATGTATGTCAGGAAGTGATATTCTTAATGAATTGAATGATTTCAGATTTTCATTAGGGAAAGGTCAGTTGAAATCTTGAAAGAAAAAGAATGATGATACTGAAGTCACTTACAATTGGAAAAAGAGAAGTAATTTTTTTTGTTTCCATATTGGTAAAAAAAATTGTTACGTCATTTTTTAGAAGTAATGCAGATTGAGAAAAATATATGTCAAATGTTTCTTTCAATTCTTTTGAATATTAAGGGGAAGTCAAATGATGACTTCGGATCTCGTCGGGATATATTGGACTGGGATATTCAACCAGAACTACATCTTGTTTGTATCAGTGAAAGCAAATGGAATGTTCCATGTGCTTCATATGTGATGACACCGACAGAGAAAGATCAATCTCTAGAAATATTGGAGAATATCAAGGTTCCAGATGGCTATTCTAGCAACATATCTAAACGAGAAAACAAAAGACATTTGAAATTGAAATCCCTAAAAACTCATGATTGTCACATCCTTCATCGTGAATTTATTCCAATATAAATTCGGCATTTTCTATCCAATATTGTAAGGGTGGAATAGATTCGGATGTGTCATTTTTTAGAGGCCTTTGTGCTAAAAGGTTATCCAAATCATTGTTGATAAAAATGTAGCAAGAGGCACCGTTAATTCTGTGTGACTTGGAAAACAACTCCTCCATCCTTTTTCATTTTCATGTTGCATTTAATAGTTCATCTTCCAACTGAGACACTTCTTGGGGGACGAGTCACTTTTCGGTGGATGTATCCCACTAAAAGAAATATGTGCACAATGAAATCATATGTCTGAAATAAGAATTATCCTGAACGTTCCATTATGAGGGGTTATCTGGCCCAAGAATGTATGGATTTTTGTTCAATATATTTGTTTAATGTGAGCAGAAGAAATAATCAACCAATGAGAAAAAAAGATGAGCAGTATGAGGAAATTCAACACTCGTTTCCATCTCTTCCCCAAACAGGTGGAATTGTCTGGTTGTATACATTGGTTACATTGAGCTTTGAAGATCGGAATATGGAACATCGTACTATCTTGTTTAATTGTGCTTTTTAGATCCCTATATCAAGTAAGTAATTTGAATATATATATGTTATCTCATATGATATCAAATCACATATACCTTATACTTTTATTGTCATTTTATGTAGAGAACATAAACAAATTATATGTAGAGTTCATCGGTCTTTACCGTTGAGAAAGAGAGAGGCTATGCACAGCTAACAGTTCCCAACATTGTTGAAATAAAAGGTAATACCATTAAATTAAATACCAAAAAATATAGATATATATTTAATTATATTACACATATGTATTCCAGGTATTGAGTTTTCCTGCTGACTTCATTTCTCATGAATTAATAGCGTTGGCTTTTGGACCCAATTCATTGGTTTGTGACTACAAATCATTAATAATCAATGGATATAAATTTGTTACAACTGATAGAGCTCTATAAATGAGAACACATCATGATGGAGTTATGTTAACTTCTAGAATGGATTCTTATGCCAGTGCATCAGATAGTCAACATCAATATGAAGATGTGTATTATTATGGACTGGTTGAGAAACTATTGTTATTGGATTACTACTCTCAAGGTCAAGTCACTATGATGAAATGTAAATGGTTTCATTCAATTATGTGACATTGTACATTTATTGATGATTTTGGATTTAGAGTTATTGACATGAGTTGATTCCTGCATACTGATGAACCATACATTTTGGAATCAATGGAAAAATAAGTGTTTTTTGTGAAAGATCATTTGAAACCTAATTATGGTTTCATTAATGAAGTAATCCCAAGACATATTTTTCATGATTCTGGGGATGAAAATGTCACCATTGATGCCCCCATCAGTGTTAGGCAAAATGATGTATTTGATGACACAAATTGTCCGATTGTGAGAGATGATGTTGAAGCTGAGGTAGTGGAGGGTAATATATAAAAGCGACCATATATATTCAGTGTTCATTCAGTTTACCTTGACATGTGTTTCTCAGGTTTATACTAATGTAATTACTTTAATTTTTTTTAGTTTTGAATGATATGTCTATTTTAGGATTGTTTGGTTTCATTTCATTTAATTATATTTATTTCAATTCAGAAAACCTGGTTTAAAATGTGGTTTTAAAATTTGTATAACTTGGTTATAAATTATCATTACTAAAATATGTTATGACATTTTTTGTCTTCTTTGGCTTTTAAGTTGTATGTATAATTTGTAAAAATTTTTGCCAGAAATATTTATTTCATTCTTTTGAAAATTATGAAAAAAACTACAGAAGCTCGTAAGAAGAGATTATTTGATGTTGATCTTATTAGAAACGAGTGTGAGTTTTCTTCAGTGAGTAAAATAATTCTAATATTTATCTTTTGCATTACATATAATATCATGTTCATATTTTTGATCAATTTTTTTAGGGATATATAACTCCATATATTCTTCTTCTTAGTATGGGACTGACCAGGGATCCTCCTAGACCTAGGAAGATCTCCCATCTAACCACTCCCCACACTGACCCATCAGTGGCCATACCATCTACCACACATGTCCACCCTCTTCTTGAGACCCCTAGGATTTTCTCATACATGTCATTTTCATCATCCAATTTACCCTCTTTTCCCCATTCCATGTCCACGCTGACTTGAACAATGTTCTCACCTACATAATTTCCATATCCATTCATGTATCCCCAGACCTACTACGCATATTCTGACATGTCTACACCACCACCTTTTACTACCATCCATCCTACACATATTGAGTCTATTCCTATAGTTTCCAATCATGTTCATGAAGATCAGCCGGAGCATGTTGTGGAACAAATACTTCTTTCGGATGATGATGATCCACCACAGTCCACGAATGCCTCTCAACCTATTCAGAAGCCTGCATCATATTTTTTATTATAAATGTTTCAAATTATAGCATTAAACTTTTTTTCTTATTGTATTTTCACTTAACTCTTCACTTTTCACCTCTTATCTTATTTAGTGGGATCTTCTAGTAGGTGATGTGGGTGCACTCGAATGCGGGCTTCCTCGAATCGTGAAGCTCATATTATGATGGATTGAAATTCTAAAAATGAAATGGTAGGTAAAAATAATAAGGAGTGTAGAAGTTTCGTGGATACTTTTTCCAAATATCATGATATCGTTCTGGTGGAACCGGTCTCATGGAGACATATCAGTGCTAACATCAAGGATAGGTCATGGGCGCAGATATGGGTACAAAAATTTTATAAATTTATATTTATATTATTAATGTATTTATATGACTTAACATGTTCATTTCATAGTTTATTTAACTTTCCTAATGGTGAATCTACCAATTCTTCTAGGTTGAGTGATCTTGGAGAGTATTGGTGGTAATACAAGTATGAGTTACATATTGGTTAGAGGAGCAGAGTGGGTACTAAGTTAGAGGGTGTACCCACAAACCCTGACTTTCCAAAAAGTCAATATCAAAAAATGATCTCACATTGGAAGACTAAACAGTATAAGGTACTACCCTTCATTAATGGCTTTTATATAAAATTTACTTTTTATTAATTGTATTGTTTTTTTGTTTCTTAGTAAGTGTCAACGAAAAACAAAAAAAAACAAATATGAAATGACCTATCTATACACATTGGGGAAAACTACAATGCACGATCATGAGAAGCAGCTGGTACGTTTATCTGAATTAAAATAATGTCCTTATTTATAACATTTCATCATAAATTATTCATGCCTTCCCGTAGTTAGTCCATGTATCCGGGAAATCACATCTTATACTGGGAGAAGGATTGTCTATTTTTCCTACAAAAGTATTATATTTTCTTAAAACCAACTTCAGAAAACCATTTTTGAAAACCACCAATCAGTTATGAAAATCAATTACATCAATGTTTGTAGTTCTTTGATGCAACTCACTTCAATCCAATTTTTTTCATTTATCATATATGGTTGTAATCCAAATTTTTGCATTTCTCATATGCAGCAAGCTGTATTGGGTATTTAAGGTCATGTACCTCGTGCCAAATTATTCTTCTTGAGTAGTAAAAAACAAGATGGAACTGTAGTTAATTCACAAACACAAGATAAAATTGTAAGTTTTTATATTTATATTTCAATCATTTATAAAAAATTCATAATTTAATATGTTTATAATTTCAACATCATGCCTTGAAGGCCATGTATGAGATGCAATCTGACAAATTAGGGCCAAATGAAAATTTGAGTCAGGTGTTAGGTGTGGAGCATCCAGGAAGAGTCCGTTGTAGACCAGGTAAAAACATCTTCCCCTATAGGTATTGGTCATCACCGGACTCCTCTAAATCCTCTAAGGCCTCTGATTTGGAAAGAGTGTGTGGTGAATTAGCTGTGACAAAAAAAATATTAGAGGAGCGTGAAAAAAGTAAGCTAATGAATGAACATTTCATGAAAGCTATGTCATTTTTGAGTCAGTCACTTCCATTAGAGGTTGTTTCCACTTTTCATTCTTGTATGGCTTCAATGATCTCTTTAAATTATTCCTCGGGTGACTCCCATGAGGTTCCTAGTGGTGATGACGGTGGTGGAGATAGAGCTGGCGATGATGTTGTCGATGCTGTTGTTGGTGATGAGATTACTGATGATGATGTTGATGGTGAGGTTGGTGATGATGCTGCTGATGATGTTGCTATCGATGTTGCTGCTGATGATGATGATGCTGAACATGGGGACGCCGATGATGGTTATGAGGGGATATTAATCCCCACAATTTATGACTTAGTATAGATACATGTGTTGGAGTTTTTTTTGTATTGGTGTACTTCTTGTATGTAAATTTCTTTATGAAATTAAATGCATTTTGTATTTTTTTTTCATCAGGGGTGTTATTTGACAATAATTTAGGTAATTTTAACATTCCATGTATTTGTTATGGTTTGGTGTGTTTATTATTATCTCACCATCTAATCTTGGCCTTAGCAGTGGAAGGGAGGGATGTGATGGGGGGGGCTGCAGTGGAGGGTTGGGGGGCTGTATTGGAGGGCTGGGGGGATGCAGTTGAGGGATGTGAGGAGGTCTAGGAGAAGCATTTTGGAAGGGGGTGCTGTGGAGGGATGGGAGGGGAGGGGGCTGCATTGACTTAATCTCTCTTTCATATACTAGGCATCTAGAGGATGTTAATCAGGAGAGTATGACCGTGTCTTCCACTTTGAAGAAGAAGAGATCATCTATTGAAGGCATTGAGATTGTTTAGTTTCTTCTAATATTTTTCTTTAAACATAAAGTCACTGATTTGTAGTTCCTGGAGTGATTGATATTTTTTGTGTTTGGTTTCTTTTCTAAACTGTGTCCTTACGAAGCTATTGCAGTTGTTTTTGAGGCAATACCTCGATCCTTGGCACAAAATTGTGGTGTTAATGTGATCGCGAATATGGTTTCTCTACCATGAAAGGGAAGTAACCTGTGCTCATTTCCCCTTTCCCCTTTTGGTCAATTATTTATGATTATATTGTTACGCAGTTCAGTCATGACACCAAAAACTAAAACACTTTCCCTGTGTATTTTATTTTCCTAAAAAGAACTATATGCCTTGGGATGTCAATGAATGTCATATTTTATTAGTATACAGAAAATATGGGGGAGGAGGACGGGCTGGGTAGGTGGGAGGGGAGGAAGAGGGGCTGGGAAGGGGGGAGCCGGGCATGAGAAAGGGGGAGGGGGGGAGGGGGAGGGGCTGGGCAGGGGGAGCTGGGCATGAGGGAGGAGCTGGGCAGGGGGAGCTAGGCATGAGGGAGGGGGAGTGGTTGGGAAGGGGGAGCTAGGCATGAAGGAGGGGAGGGGCTGGGCATGAGGGGAATCTAGGAATGAGGGAGGAGGGGGAGGGGCTGGGTAGGGGAGCTGTGCATGAGGGAGGGGGAGGGGAGGGGCTGGGCGGGGGGGAGCTAGGTATGAGGGAGGAGCTGGGGATGGGGGAGCTAGGCATGAGGGAGGGGCTGGGTAGAGGGTATGGGGAGGGTGAGGGGAATTTGCTGGGTACGGGTGAGATGAGGAGCTCATTTTTTAATCTTGATAATGCAAACAAGCCTTTAATATTGATAACATTTTCTATTTATGGTGGATAGTATGTGTTTATATCAATTATTGAATGACATTGTGATATATGTTTGAGTATTTTATTTCATGTGTTTTTATCCAAAATGTTCACTAAATATGTCATTGTACTTTACTGATTGTCATGTGATCTGAAAGTTATATAAATATTTGGAGTTGACTAACTGATTTAGATGTTGCATATGATTTTTGTGGTTTTGATCATTCCTTTCTCTAATTTTTTAATGTTGTTTTTGTGTTTTAGGAAGACTCCAAACACAAATGAAAAGTCCTATTTAGTGGAAAATTGATTTAGGTCTTACTCCAACTTTTTAATTTTAATATTCGGCTATAGATTTGTGTATGTTTCAGATACATTGAATTGTCATCGCATTTGAAAAGAGTCGGGATGTCATTTAGAAATCATGGATCATTGTGTACTTTTTGGAGGTATGAACCCTTTTAATTTTTCTTGATTTTTTAATCTTTTAACACGATCAAGTCTTGAATATTGATAACATTTTCTATTTATGGTGGATACATTGTATATATATAAATTGTTGAATGAAATTGCAATACATGTTTTTGTATTTTATTTCATCTGTTTTTTATCCAAAAGTTTCTCTAAATATTCCATTCTACTTGACTGAACAGGGGAAAGGGCTGGGCAGGGGGGAGGGGGAGGGCGAGGGCGAGGAGCTAGGCAGTGGGAAGGGAGGGGGAGGGGCTGCGTAGGTGGGGAGGGGGAGGGGCTAGGTAGTGGAAAGGGAGGGGGAGGAGCTGGTTAGGGGGGAGGGAGAGGGACTGGGGGAGAAGCTGGGCAGTGGGGAGGGAGGGGGTGGGGTTGGGCAGTGGGGAGGGGGAGGGGCTAGGAAGGGGAGAGGGGGAGGGGGAGGAGCAGGGAAGTGGGGAGGTAGGGGGAGGGTCTGGGTGGGGGGGAGTACACACAATTTAGATCAGATCTTATCGCTTTTAGAGTCCATTTAAATGGGGGTGATATTTTTGAATGTTTAGTAGGATAATTTCTATATGGTTTTGTTTTATATTATTCATGGGGTTAGTTTCTGAGCTGCAAAGCATGTGTGAGGGTGTGAGATCATTATTTAGAAATGGCGGGTGGATGCCAACTAGTGTGGTTTAATGTTCAATTGGATGGATCATTATAGGAGAGATCAAGTAGTTTCTATGAGAATATCGTTGTTTTACTTTGTGTATTGGGACCGTTTGATCAAGATTAGGGATATTGAGGTTTAACTATTGAGTTTGGGGACCACATATATTAGAGTCTTTTGGAAGTAATGAATAATTTTGATGGACGTTACTGTTGGGTACCATTATACTACTGATGTGAGTCTAAGGGACTCTTGAGGATGCCATTGTTGGATTGTTTCTGATAAAGTGATTAGTGGTTGCCATAGAAGGCTATTAAGAATGCATGTATTTAAGTTCGTGTTGAGGAAACAAAAGAACCATAATGAGAATATTTATTACATCAAAAGATCACTTTTTGGAAGATTCCAAAAGGGCATTACATTATTATAAAGCTAATCACTATGATGATGTTGAGATAAACATTCAACTATAAATATTCAAGGAAGTAATGTTCATGATTCATGATGAGATTTTAGGATGAGTTTAATATAGTTGATGCTGAATTTTGTGGGTGCAAAGACAAAGACAAATACTAATATATTTGGAAGATAGTAAATTTTTCAATTCTTGAGGTAGTCATAATTTAAAATTGAATCCCATACATTCCCACATCTATAATAGGAAAACTTCGTATATAAAGGGGGAACATCACTTCAGTTACGTACATGAAAAAGAGGGAATATTGAGAATGATATATTGAGAGTTACTAATAAAAAAGTTGAATTAGAGGATTTTATCATCTACATTCATCAAAAGTGCAGTTGGGTCAAAGGAGGTATGAAGAACCAGAAGCATAGTGTTTTTTAAAAAGAAGAACTAGAAGGACAACATTTTGAATGAAGTTCCATAATGTAGAAAATTGAGTATATCCAAATCATCCCAGATCCAGGGGAAGTTTCAATACAATTATACCTTTCTCAAATTATTTTAAAGATCTCCATATAGTTAGACACAAGATATAGTTTTCCAATATTCATGTTGAGGAATACCATTTAAAGAAGTCTATTTTTCTACACTTGATCAACTCTAAAATGGATCTTGTGGATGGGGAATATAAATATTTGTAAGAGGATTTTTGATGGGGTATATAATGAATCACTGAAGTAGTTTTAAATTGTGTTGTATAACTAATTTTTTAATAAATGATATGGTGTATAACTAATTATTATTGATATTATTAGAGTATCTAGGTTGTCTTGTATAACCAACATGGAAATTAGGATTTTCACTAAACTTTGTAAATCATCTTGTTCTGGTATTGTTCATTCATTTTCATATGTATGAGGTAAGGATGATATTTTTATATGGTGAGGATAATGTATTTAACCATCCATAGAGTGGATTGATACTTCTACTTTATCTATTTAGATGATGGGTATTAGGTTGGATTATCAAACATCTAGTTTGACATGCCATGTATATGTGCTAATATAGGCGCAGAATGGTTGGAAGGTGCAGCTGCTCGGCCTGGGGAACCTGTCTATACCCATGGTTTGGTAAACCGTGGGTAAAAATAGGGCTCTGTAAATCAGTATACCCAGTGTTTGAAAACTGTGGGTAATATCAATTTTCCTTGGTCTATACCCATGGTTTTTAGATAAACGTGGGTATATACCTATTGTGACGGCACTGCAGTGCACGGTTTCTGAAACCGTGGGTATATCTTATAGACACAGTTTCAAGGGCTATACCCACGGTTTTAAACCATGGGTATGGTTGATATTTCCAGTAGATCCAAATAGAGTCTATTTTTAAAATATTTTACATAATTATTATAAGAAACCCATGAAGAAAATATGGGTACTTAAAGCACTAATTACTTATGTTACTAGACCCAATCAAATTTGGGTACCAATGTGTATCTTTGCCTAATTATTTTTTAGGAATCATGATTAGAAAGTTGATAAAAGAGTCATTGGTACTTGGACAGTGGATGTTCAAGACATATGACAAGAGACTATACAAGCTTCAAGAACCTAATCAATATTTATAGTGGATATGTCACTTTTGGTGAAAATTCTATAGAAAAAATAATTGTCTTAGGCCAAATTGGTAACTCTAACTCAGTTTTAATTTATAAAGTACTTTTTTTGATGGATTGAAATATAATTTTCTTAGAATTTAAAAATTACGTGATTATGGAATTCATGTTAAATTTTAAAGTGATGCTTGCATTGTTTTTAACTCTAAAAATGAATTAGTATTTTCTCATATTAGAAATGAAAATGTTTATGCTGTTAAATTAGATTCTTTAGTTTCTCAAAATGTTTCTTAAGTTCCCTTTATAAAGAGTCTTTGATTTGGAATAGGATATTAGGACACTCTAACGTACACTCTCTTAGAAATCTTACTAGAAAATGACTAATCAAGGATTTACCCAAACTTGATTTTTTAAATAAAAATGTTCTTAATCTTTGTCAGAAGGGTAAAAAACCCAATATATCATTCAAATAAAAGATAGGAGTTTCAAATTCTCAACCATCAGAGTTGTATCACATGGAATTTTTTGGACCATCTATAGTTTCTAGTTTAAATGTGAAGCACTATTTCTATGATCTTGTAGATGACTTTTTTAGATATACATGGACTTATTTCTTATCTAACAAATTTAAGTTTGTACTTACTTCACCAAGTATGATAAAACAATGGTAAATATAATTAGAATTATAATAAAAATATTTAAGAAGTGATCATGGCCATGAATTTAAAAATCAATACCTTGAATAATTTTTCTCACACAATGGCTATAGTCATAACTTCTCTTCACCTAGGACAGCTCAAAAAAATGGTTTTGTGGAAAGAATAAATAGAACTTTACAAAAGATATCCCGAAAAATGATTAATGAATATGATCTACCTGTTTACTTTTAGGATGAGGTTGTGAATATTACTTGCAACATAATTAATAGAGTCTTAATTAGACCTATCCTCAAGAAGAATCCTTATGAGTTTTGGAACAATATAAAACCCAAAGTTAGTGACTTCAATGTTTTTTGGTTGCAAAGACTATATCCTTAATACAAAGGAAAATCCTGACAAATGTTCATCTAAGAGTGATGAAGGAATCTTCCTAGGTTACTAAATATCTAGTAAAGCTTATAGAGTCTCTAATAAAACAACCAAGTGTAAGGAAGATTCTGTTCATATGAAATTTGATGAAACATATCCAAATGAAACTAAGACCTCCCTAGAAAACATTGAAGAAGATATGTCAAATCTGGACATAAATGAAAAATCACCTAACTATCTTGTCATGCAATCTATTAAAACAATCAGTTCTGGAAATTCTTCGAACTCTGGGCATGATGAACCTGAACCTGTAGATGAACCTGAAATTACTAGCCCCTCCTTTTATAGACCATCTAGAACCCTCAAGAACCATCCTTTAGTTGTTGTTGTTGGAGACTTAGATAAAGTGACACAAACTAGATCTTCTCTTAGAAACCAGGTTGAACATCAAGCCTATTTTTCATATCTTGAACCTCAAAACCTCAACGATTCAATTAAAGATGGATATTGGGTGATGGATATGGAATAAGAACTTAATAAATTTGAAATAAATAATGTTTGGAAACTTTTGGATAGACCCAAATACATCTTTACCATAGGCACTAAGTGGGTTTTAAGGAACAAAGATGTTTAATCTGGTAATATTGTTAGAAATAAAGCCAGATTGGTTGTATAAGGTTATATTCAAGAAGAAGGAATTGACTATTTAGAAAAAATTTCACATGTTTCTAGACTTGAGGCCATTATAATCCTACTTTCTAATGCTACCCATATTAATTTCAAGCTTTATGAAAAGGATGTTCAAAGTGTTTTCCAATGTGGGTATATAGTTGAGGATGTTTTTGTTCAACAAACCCATGGTTTTACGAACCCTCATTTTCAAAATCTTGTTTTCAAATTAAAAAAATATTTATATGGTTTAAAACAATATCCAAGATCTTGGTATGATATACTATGTACTACTCTCATTACAAACTTCTTTTCAAAAGGAATTATTGATCCTACTCTTTTTAAAAAAAATTCTAAAGATGTTTTAGTAGTTTACATTTGTGTAAATGATTTTATTTATGGATCATTAAGAAATTATTTATGTATTAATTTTTCTAAAATGATGCTAAGTGAATTTGAAAATAGTTTGATTGGTGAACTCAAATTCTTTCTTGTATTTCAGATTTTTCAAAATAAAGAAGGTATCATTTTAAATCAATGTAAATATAGAAAAGATATTTTAAAATGATTTGGATTTGATAGCTTTAAATTTAGTGATGATCTAATGAGTACTACTTGTATGTTTGATCTTGATGAAGATTCTAAATATGTTGATCAAACCACTTCCAGAGGAATGATTAGATGTTTTCTCTACTTGACTGGTAGTAGGCCAGATATAATGTTTAGTGTGTGTATGTGTGCCCGTTTTCAAGATAACCCCAAATAATCTCACATAAATGCTGTTAAATGAATTTTCAAATACCTCAAACATACTATCAATTTTGGTTTGTTTTACCCTAAAAGAAAATCATTTGATATAGTGAGTTATTCTAATAATGGCATTGGTGGATGCAAGTTATAAATAAAGATAACCTCTGGAACATGTAACATTTTGGGAAAGTATTTAGTTTCATGGTGTAGTAAGAAACAAAAGCCTATTGCATTATCTTCTCTCGAAGCTGAATACATAGCTGATGGTAGTTTTTGTGCCCATATTTTTTGGGTGAAACCCACTACTATACTATGGATATCAATTTAGACATTACCTATAAATTGTGATAGTAAAATTGATATTAACATTTCTAAGAACCTAGTTTCTTATTCTAGAACAAAATATATTCATACAGGACATCACATTTTGATAGGTCATTTTCAACAGGGTGATGTCACTTTAGAATTTATTGGCATTGAATATCATCTTGCTGACATATTCACAAAGACACTGAACTCCGAAAGAATAAATTAAATCAGAAATGAGCTAGAAATGATTAATATATAAGTATATTATAGTCTTTAACATTTGTCAAAACTAAGAAAAATTGTCATGCTGACACTGTTAGGCCGACACTGTCATGCCGACACTATCATGCTTACACTGTCATGAGGACTCTATCATGCCGACTCTATCACACCGACACTGTCATGCCGAAACTGTCATGCCGACTCTATCATGCCAACATTGTCATGCTGACACCTCTATCATGCCAAAACATTTTTCATGCTGACACTGATGAGTCACTCTTTTAATTGTTTTATGTTTTTAACCAAAATGACATTGTTTTGATTATTTATGGAACCTTGTTTTCAATTTTTATATTTTCACTCGATTTAAGCCCTAAATGATATAAACACGAAATGTTCCACACTTCTAATTACCTTGAGATCGTCATTGATAACTCTACCCTCAACCTTTCACATTCTATCCTTCATCAAAGATATCAAAATGTTAAAGGTGAAGTGCCTTATTGAAGGATACTCTGATAAGTCTCCACCTAGTAATAAGCCGAAAGGGAGGTACAATGGATTTTCTAGTCCAATAAATCATGCACTGGCCAATTGTATAGTAACTCTAGGAAAAAGAGGTGTCTGCAGAATAGTTGTTGGAGAGAAATTCACTGATACTGAAATTTCTAAACGATCAGGGTTGGATTCCATGGTTTTTTTAGAATGGAATAGAATATTATTCAAAGATGGTGCATGAGTTCTACAAGAATTCTGAATTTCTTTTGGAAGGAGGTGATATTTTTAGCCATATGATAGCTTTTAAATAACATACTAACAACGAAGAGCCTCAAATTATGGTTACTACTGAGACACTTAGATAGTTTAGAATATTGTTTAAGTTCATCCAACACCAATTTTGTCCCAAGAAAGGGGACATTTCTTCTTTGAAGTAATAGGATGTCTATCCGGTTTATCTACTGAAGAATGTAGTTAAGGTGAATCATTGCAATTACTTAATGGTTTACATAAGTGGGATGATCAAACCCTAATATAATATAAATTCATTGTTTTACCCTAGTATGATATCTACTATGTTGAAACAAAAGGGTTGTGTGGATGAAAGTGATGAAACTATATCAGAATGCAATGTCTTTTGTTTGAATAAGGCTATCTGTGGAAGAATAAAGATTCATTATAATCTGTGGGAGAGAAGGTGGGTTGGTGATGAAGATAAATTTTATGAAAAATTCAATCATGTGGATCACCCTACTAGACCAAAAGATATAAGGTACCCTAGCTTGGGTCTTGATGATGAAGAAACTTAATTTGATGAGAAAGGAAGTGAGGAAGCTAGATATGATAGGAAATGATCTCCTATTGATGACAAGAGTGGTCATGCTGTTTCTATAAGTCCTCTTAATATGACCTATGGACAACCTATCCCACCATTGTACATACCTTCAAAAGAATAAATTTTAAGGGATGATGAAGATGAAGTGGAAACAGAAGTGAGTGGCTTTGTGGAGTATGATTCTATTGACTCAGATGAAGAAGAAGAAGAAGAAGGGGATCAAAGAGAAGAAGGAAAGGAAGATGGTTTTGGAAATGAATAAGAAGAGGAAGAATATGATGAATTGGAAGAGATGAATCAAATGGTGATGGAGGTGAAGCTAGACTTGATCAGGCCAACAATGGTTGTGATAATGTTCGTGAAGATGAACAAGATGTAAGAGTTGATCTGAATGCTCCTATGTAACATAAAAAGAATAAAGAGTTGGTACCTCCTCCTCATGTTTTGTATATAAGGAAGAGACATCAAACTTAGGGGGATAAATTTTCCGAGAAGGCTGACACTGAGGGGGAGGCTCTAGAAATAGAAGATTAAGATGGTGAATAGCTTCAACATGGAAGAGTAAGGCTTGATACTCTCACTCCTCTAAATGATGATGTAATGGTTGAACAGCTGAGGAATCCTAGGTACATGGCACTATTATTAGATAATGATGTTTCAGATGATGATGTTTTTATACCTAATGTATTGGAACCGGTGGCTGAGACCCCTCCTAGTGACTATCTCGCTAAGGCCAATTTGTAAAAATTCAAGGAAGACATATGTTCATCAGTAAGAAATCCAGTATAATCTCTGATGAGATATGAGATTGATGATTATAGTAGAGAAAAAACTAAGCTGAATGATAACTTGAAAGGTACCTGGTCTGTGGTTGATGGTGTAAGGAAAACTAAGAATTCTAATTCTACTTATTCCTCATCCAGTGCATCTCACGATGATGTTGTTTCAGTCTCGTAGATGGTGATAAATGAAATTCATCAAAATTTGATTACAACTACTGAATCCATTGTAGAAAACAAAACCATGGTTTATAATGATATGAAGAAGTTAACTATTTGAATCAATGTTTTAACCACTAAGTACATGTATATAATTGAAAGTGTCATCAGAGGACTTTAAGATCTTGTTTCTCAACATAAAGTTCCTTATTTTTTCAAACTAAGAAAGGAAGTAAAGAAAATTGTTAAATCTACTTCAACCTCAACTACTTCTGAACACTCCAATGATTTGGAAGCTGTCAAATCTGTTGTTAGGGATGAGTTGAAAGCAATTCCACATGGCCCATATTTGTAAATCCCTGTAAAATATGACATGTTTGTTGGCAATGTGCAATAAATGGAAAGGATTAATATCAAGGGATCCACTGAGACTCTGGAAGAGCTTACTAAGAAAGTAAATCAGTATTTTTCTAAGATTTATACCATGCATCAGTTCACCAGTAACTTCAAATACTTAGTGAAAAATCTCATATTACCTGTTGTGGTTGTTTCCTTTAAGGACCAAGTTTAGAAACCAAAGGATTTCAATCCTCTCTTGAATAAATTTATGGAGAACAATGATGACTTCAAAAAAGCAATGAAGTATGGAGGAGAGATCCTTGATGACTGTATCAGGCTGCTAAAACCATATCTCAATATTCAGTGTGAATCCATAGTAGTTACAGTTGCTACTTATCTTCACTATGCTCTGTCGATGACTTTGTAAGAACCCATATCTTTTTTTCAGGTATGATTTCCCTTTTTCTGGAGTTTTTAAGAAAAATGGATTTTTTGGAAATTTTCAAAGTGCATGCCGTGTACTCTTATTTTGGCTCGAAGCGGTGTGCTAGCCATATCCGGGCCACACACACGGTGTGTAAGGGTGAGGTGGAGGCTGGTTAAAGAAGTGTATGGAAAACATTAGTACACACCATTTACTCAAGAATTACACACCGTGTATTTTATTTTATTTCATTAAACGGACTGGGGTCCCGCCTAACCCCCAATTTCATCTTCTTCTCCAGATTTCGTCTGCCTGAGAGTGACCGTATGGCCGAAACATCGACGAGCTCCTGCCTCTTCGTCCGTTCACCGATTCGATCATAGTTGATTGCGTTAGAATCGTATCGGTGAGCTCTCCCTTCTTCTTGAGTCTTGTTTCTTGATTTCTCCTGGTTTCCATGTTATCGTAGGTTGAGCGTTTTGTGCGTTTTCTCAGATCTACGTCATTCCAAGGGGAATCTATCATCGTGGTTCACATATATCAATCTTCTAGGATCGAGGTAGGTGGTTTGTGCCTTTCTTTAGAATGTTGATGTATATTTGTGCAAATTCCACCAATACCCCTGAACGGGGTATTGCGTGTTCATGTTTTTCCTTTTTTGAATTTCTCGCTTTTCTTGATTTCTATAGTATATGTTTTTCCTATGATTATGGTAGCTTTACTATACCTTGGATGTTTTCTATGCTTGTTCTTCTGTTTTGCGTTTTACCAGTTTCCATGATTAGTCATAGGACAGTGGAACTTCTACCTAGTTATGATGCTGAGGCTTAGTTCATAGCCAAGTAGTTCATGAGGTTTACTTGGACGATGTACACGCGCGCTGAGCATGTTTAGTTTCACTCAGGACTGTGAGAACCTAGAGTAGTTGACCAAATGGAGAATTTATGGAAGGGCTTCTCCAGAGTGTCTTTTAATTACGATATGAGACCATAGGGGGAATTGACATTGAGTGCTTCCTTAGAGTGTATGTAGTTCCTCGACGCAGGCCACAGGGGGAATAGACGTTGAGTGCTTTCCCAGAGAGACTTTAGCATGATACGGGACTATAGGGGGAATTGACGGTGAGTTCTTCCCCAAAAAGGCTATTAATTTCATAGCTAAACCAGAGGGGTGAGACTATGTGTGCCTCCTAGAGGGTTTCTAGTACTTATAGGTTGAACCATAGGGGTTAGGCTATGAGAGCTTCCCAGAGAGTTACCAATTTTCTTCTTGTTGCTGGCTGTTTACTTGTGTTCTTTATTTGTTAGAACTGTGGATTATACCTGCTTGTGCTTTCCTATTTACTGTTTCTTGTTTTATTACTTGCCTTATATTCATTGACTATTAGGCACAAATATTTGGGTGATTTTCTACTAGGATTGTATCTCACACACTGTTTGGGTCATGCTTTTGGACCCAAGAAGACTATTTTGCTGATGGTATAGATAAGGGCAAGTGCCCTTATACTTCAGGATCTTGATTGTGTTGGAGCTAGAGAGCATGGGACCGAGCCGGGGCTCGCGATGCTGAGGAGTTTATTTTTTTTTCTTCTGCACTTGTTTTTAGTTGTATTTCAGCACGTTGTGGTGTTTTCTGCTTTTAATACATACTTGTAACTACTGTATCATTGTCATCATTTGCTATATATATTTATTGCTATCGCTGTTTGGTATCTGCTGTTATGAATGTTGTTACTGCTTCCGCTGTTGACTGTTGTTTTTCTGTTGTATACATTACCAAATGAGGGCATAGTTTCCCCACCGACTCCCCAAAGCCCTCGCTGCTAGTCAGCTGCCTCTAGCGTTCAGGGAAATGCGCTTGAGGTCATGTGGCGAACCGGGTACGGGGCACCAGTGGAGGGGCTCCGGATTCGGGTCATTACAAAGTGGTGTCAGAGGGGTTCTTTTCTCCTTCCTTACTGTTTGGAGACTTTATCCAGGGATAGGACGGATTTAGTACTTGGTATTAAGCTGTGATCGGGAGTAGATAACCCTTGTATAGGGAAAGGCCATACTACCTCGTTAATTGTGGTTTACTAGTTTTGAGTTTTTATGGTTGATAAGTTTTCACCTAGAGTGATTAGCATGACTCGTGCGTTTATTGTTTTGATATTTCGGTTCTATTTCTGTCGCAACCCGATTATATGAGGTTATTCCATCTCATGCATTATATAGGAAATTTTTGAAATCACATTCCATGCATTCTTGCCATGCCATCTAGGGTGCATTAGTGATTGCATGATGTTTTGATAGACTCTTTGTAGATTATGCATGCTGTTGTGATAGATGCTTGATATATTCCTTGATGTCGTGTTAGAAAACACTTTGTTTTGTTCCTTACAAATAATGAATGCCAAATTTTGGTTCTTGAGGTGTTATAGGCCCTCACGGGTCAGAATTTCGCACCTCTCAGCCTTGTTTGTAGTGTTTTTGGGAGTCTGAGCAGTTTCTAAACTACTGCCCAGAAAAACTGAGAATACACGGCGTGTACTTTTTGGATACACACCATGTAGTTTTCAGAACGTGTCACTGACCGTGTAAGTAGAACACGACGTCATGGAAGTAACTTCGGGAACACGTCGTGTACGACAGGTACACGCCGTGTGAGTTTGGAGCCATGTACCCAGCCATGTCACTAACAACATAGGTCGGGGAAGCTCAGGTAGAACACGCCAAGTCCAACGGGAATACGCCGTGTGGTCCTATCCAGGTACCCGACCGTGTCATGAACAACACGGGCCGATGATAGCTTCTTTTCCACACGCCTTGTTTGTTCTAAAAACGCCGTGTAGTCTTGTCCAGGTACCCGGTCGTGTCATGAACAACACGAGACTGGGACACCTTACCTATACATGTCGTGTCAGTTTGGAGCACGCCGTGTAAGGTTCATCCATGTAGAAGGCAGTTTTCTTAACAACACGGTCCGCCGAAGCCTTGTTTAGTACACGTCGTGTTTGTTTCGAACATGCCATGAAGTCTCGGGTTAAGTCGGACCGTGTGGGTTAGCCGTGTAAGGGACTCGGGCAGGGGAATAGTTCCAAGTACATGCCATGTTTCGGGGTCAACATGCCGTGTAGTTTGAAGTGTCGACGACTTGTAGGGCAGGAGCACACGTCCATGTATGTGGTTTAAGAAGACATGTCGTGTAGTTTTTATACACGCCGTGTAGTCGAGTTTTGTAAACATGTGTGTTGTCCTTCCCATGTTTCCGTTTTTTACTAGTGTGTTCTTTGTCTTTGTTTTCCTGATCTAAGGTGTGCTTTTGATCGTTCAGAGCTATGCCTCCAAGATGTCCTTAGGTCGTATGTCTATCGTCAGGAAGTGATCAGACGCCAGACATGGCTGATTAGGGACTTCCTGCCGATCCTCCAGTCGAGCAAGCCTTGGCACCGGCTCTCATACCAGTTGTAGGAACTGACGCGAAGGTTAGGGAAGGATTTATTAGGATTATGGAGGCCTTCTAGGGGGCGCCGCCTCCTTCCACGTCTATGTAAGACTTGACGTGGGTTTTTTAGCAACAACATCCTCCCACATTCTCGGTTGAAGGAGGACATCAGGCTGCAGAGTCATGGCTAGAAGCCATGATGACTATCTTCGAGCATCTGGAGACGCCTCCAGAGTGGTGGGTCATGCTCTCCACTTACATGCTCTGAGACTCCGCCAAGAGGTGGTAGGATGTGATCTCACAGGAAGGTCAGCAGCTGGATATGCCTTGAGAGGTGTTCCAGCGCGTGTTCTATGACTACTTCTACCCGAAGACCCTGAGGGCCGACCGAGCCTGATAGTTCATAAGTTTAGATCAGGGTACTCTTCCAGTCATGGAGTATTCTACTCGTTTCACCGAGTTGCAGCACTTCACAACCCTTTGGGATGGGAGTTGGGTGTTCCTAGCAAGAAGTTTGAGGATGGTCTCAGGCGGGAGATCCACTCACAGGTGATTCTCTTCCAGCTGACTTCCATTACTTCCATCGTCAACCAGGCATTGATTGCGGAGCATAATCTGAAAGACTCTGGAGCTACGAGCCAGGCTGGTTCTACTTACAGAGCTAGTTTGCCTCCAGATGATAGCAAGAATCATCGTAGAGAGCTTACACACAGTGATCCGAGGAAGCAAGATGCATCGGAAGGCAGCCAGGTGATATGCTACCAGTGTGGCCGGTCAAGTTTCACGAGGCCGCAGTGCCAGTGGGACCCCGTGGAGTGTCAATATTGTGGCAATATGGGTCACCTTCAGCATTTCTGTCAGGTTTTCTCACCATAAACTAGTGACTGGGGTTCTTCCATGACTCCTCATTCAGGAGCAGCACCGCCAGTTTCTCACCAGTCGGGGGACTGGAGTTCTTCCGGCCATTCGGGCTGAGCTGGAGGTTGAGGTCGTGGCGGCCAGCCACCAGTTCCTCAGCACCAGCAAGGAGTTTCCGCTCAAATTGGTCAGTCAGGGGCGCAGGGCCGCGATGTAGGCAAGAATTTCACTATGGAGAAGACTTATCAGGAGCATGATCTCGGCCCTTCTATTGTTCGAGGTACGATTTTCCTAGCCTCAGTTTCATCTTCAGCCCTTTTTGATACTGGTGTTACGCATAGCTTTATCTCTGTGGCTGCTGTGGAGAGCCTTGGACTCTTAATATTTTCTTCTCCTGACTCATTGACACTAGACACACCTTTGGGGACGAGGACATCTAATGTACGCCAGTGTAGAGAGTTCCCTCTCAAGGTTGTCGGGTATCGCTTCTTATGGGATCTCTATGTCATAGAGATGACAGGCTATGATGTCATCCCCGGCATGGACTAGTGATTCTCCTTCATGAAGTCGTTGACTTTTATCGCCGCAGAGTGAGTTTCGTCTCACCAGAGGGTGAATCTTTTATACATAGAGGTGAATGGGACGTTCGAGTGAGTCGGGCGGGACTCGAGCATCTTGGGCGAGGAGGGGTGACGGCCTAGATTTCTAGTATTTATCTGGATGATCAGGGAACTCCACATTTGGATTGACCTCCAGTGGTGGATCGCTTCAGGTACGTCTTTCCAGAAGACTTTTCAGGTTTTCCTCCAGAGCGTGAGGTAGACTTTTCTATTGAGCTCGTGCCAGGAGCGGAACTGGTGTCCATTCCTCCCTATAGGATGTCCACACCTGAGTTGCAGGAGCTCAAGAAGCAGTTGGAGGATCTACAGGCTAAGGGTTTCATCTGACCTAGTACTTGTCCTTGGGGTTCTCCTATCCTTTTTTCAAAGAAGGAAGATGGTACCCTTCAGCTTTGTGTGAATTATCGGAAGCTGAACCAGTTGACGGTCAAGAACCGATATCCTTTGCCGAGGATTGATGACCTTTGTGATCAGCTTCGAGGAGCCCAGGTGTTCTCGATGATCGACTTGAGGTCCAGTTACCATCAGTTGCGTGTTAGACCATCAGATATACCCTTGATAGCATGTAGGAGAAGGTATGGTCTATAGGATTATACATTCATGCTGTTTGGTCTCACGAACGCACCTGCATTGTTCATAGCACTGATGAACCGAGTGTTCCATCCCTATTTTTACTCCATCATCGTGGTCTTCATGGACGATATCTTGGTGTACTCTCACACTTGACAAGACCATGAAACACATCTTGAGATCATTCCGAGTACACAGAGAGAGCATCAAGTTTATTCTATGCTCTCAAAGAGCCACTTCTGGATGGATCAAGTTCACTTATTGGGTCACATCATCTCAGACACAGGAGTATCTATGGACCTAGAGAAAGTGAGAGCTGTAGTTTCGTGGGAGTAGCCGAAGAACGTTTTTGAGGTACAGAGCTTCCTAGGGCTGGCTGGATACTAAAGATTCTTCATTCAAGACTTTACTCGTCTAGAAGCACCTTTGACAGGTCTGACCAAGAAGGGGGCGAAGATCTTATGGTCAGATTCTTGTTAGTCCACCTTTCTAGAGCTAAAAGGGAGGTTGACATCGGCACTGATACTAGTCATTCCAGAGCCAGGAAAGAGCTACACTATTTACTGTGATGCCTCAGGTATCAGGATGGGAGCTGTGCTTATGTAGGGGGATGGAGTCGTTGCGTATGGGTCTCAGCAGTTGAGGCCATATGAGAGGAACTACCCAACGCATGATCTAGAGTTGGTAGCTGTTGTTCATGCCTTGCGCTGTTGGAGACATTACCTTTTGGGAGAGCACATTGTGGTCTTCACTAACCACAAGAGTCTCAATTATGTCTTCACTCAGCGTGATCTGATTCTAAGGCAGCGTAGGTGGGTTGAGTATCTACAGTCTTTTGACTTCAAGATCGCCTATACACCGGGTAAGGGAAACACAGTGGTAGATGCGTTGAGCAAGAGAACTCAGATTCAGGCAGTTCAGGAGGCTAGCATTGAGTGGCAGCTTATGGATCTATTCTATGAGATGCATCTGGAGGTGCACGACAGACAGGTACATACCTTCCTATCTTCTGTAGTTGTTACCTCTACACTACTTGATCAGGTACGGATTACGAAACTATCAGACTTAGAAGGCTTAGTTCTGCGGGGGAGTGTGTCAGGAGGGGACCCTATTCCTGGATGGACAGTGGGTGAGGATGATATCTTTCATTTTAATGGATGCTTATGGGTTCCAGCAGACATACGTGAGGAGATGATGCGGGATTTTCATTCCTATGTTTGGGAAGTTCATCCTAGCGTCAACAAGATGTATCAGGATCTTCATCGCCAGTACGAGTGGCCAGGTATGAAGAAGGATGTTGCTGGTTTTTTCATGAGATGTTCTAATTGTTAGCAGGTGAAGGCAGAGCATCAGCGAGCAGCAGGCCTTTTACAGCAGCTGCCCACTTCGGAGTGGAGGTGGGATGATGTCGTGATAGACATCATGACCAGGTTTTCGAGGTCGCCTTGAAGGAACGATGTTGTTTGGGTTGTCATCGACAGGCTTACGAAGGTTGGTCACTTCTTGAAGATTAAGTGGACCTTCATTCTCAATGATCTGGGATGACTTTACATCCGGGAGATCGTTCATCTGCATGGTGTTCCACAATCCATTGTTTTAGATAGGGATGTGCGCTTTACCTTTCGGTTCTGGCAAGGACTTCAGAAGGCCTTGGGTACACAGGTACATTTGAGTATAGTATACCATCCCCATACTAATGGATAGTCCGAGTGCACGATCCAGGTGCTTGAGGATATGTTCTGATCTTGCATCCAAGACTTTGGTGGTTCTTGGGTGAAGCATATCCCTTTGGTGGATTTCTCCTACAACAACAGTTTCCAGATGACCATTCAGATGGCACCATACAAGGCTTTGTACGGTAGGCCATTCCAATCACCCTTATGTTTGATGGAGGCAAAAGAGGCAGCTTTGCTGGGACCTTGTCTGGTTCAGGAGACTTCAGAGAAGATAGATCTGATTCAGAAAGGGATGGCTATAGCGCAGTCTCGACAGAAGTCTTATGCTAGTCAGCGGAGACGACCTCTAGAGTTCGAGGTCGGTGATCAGGTTTTCCTGCGTGTCGCACTATGGTTGGGACACAAGAGGATTCAGATATAGGGTAAGCTTTCACCGTGGTACATCGGGCTGTTTGAGGTCTTGGAGAGATTTGGGCCGGTCGCCTATTGGTTGCAGCTAACATAGAGGTATCGGGCCATGCACGATGTCTTCCACGTCTCTCAACTCTGACGTTAATTTTCAGACTTGTCCCGCGTTTTTCAGCCCGAGGAAGTCAAGCTTGAAGCATATGTGTTGTTCGAGGATCATCCTATCCAGATTGTCGATCGTAGTACGATGGTTCTTCACGGGTGGAATGTTCCTCCGGTACGGGTGCAATGGCAGCACGGGTGAGTACAGGATGAGACCTGGGAGAGGGAGGCCGATGTACGATTGCAATGGCCAGAGCTATTCAGGGATTCTTCTTCTCTATATCGTTAGGGAAATATTGGGAAGAACTTCTTTAAGGGGGAAGTTTGTATGAACTCGGATCTTGTTTTCAGGTATGCTTTCCCTTTTTATGGAGTTTTTATGAAAAATGAATTTTCTGGAAATTTTCAAAGTACACGGTATGTACTCTTTTTCTGGCTCGAAGTTATGTGATGGCCATGTCCGAGCCACACACATGGTGTGTAAGGGTGAGGTGGAGGACGGTTAAATCGGAGTACGGAAAACTGAAGTACAGGCCATGTACTCAAGAAGTAGAATCCGTGTATTTTCTTTTTTTTTCATTAAACGGATTGGGGTCGCGCCTAACCCCAAATTTCATCTTCTTCTCCAGATTTTGTCCACTTGAGAGAGACCGTACGACCGGACCATTGACAAGCTCCCGCCTCTTCATCCATTCTCCGATTCGAGCGCGGTCGATTGCGTTAGAATCGCAGCGATGAGTTCTCCCTTCTGCATGAGTCATGTTTCTTGATTTATCCTGGTTTCCAAGATATCGTAGGTTGAGAGTTTTGTGTGCTTTCTCAGATATACGTCATTCCAAGGGGAATCTATCATCGTGGTTCACATATATAGATCTCCTAGGATAGAGGTAGTTGGTTTGTGCCTTTCCGTATAGATTTGTTGAATATTTTGTTCAAATTCCACCAATGCCCTTGAACGGGGTATTGTGTGTTCCTGTTTTGCCTTTATTGTATTGCCTGCTTTTCTTGATTTCTAGAGTAGATGTTTTGTGTGTGATTATGTAGCTTTACTGTACATTGGATGTTTTCTATGATTGTTATTCTGATTGGTGTTTTACCAGTTTCCATGCCTAGTCATAAGACAGTGGAACTGCTACCTAGTTATGCTACTAAGCCTTAGTTGATAGCCAAGTAGTTATTGAGGTTTACTTGGAAGATGTACACGTGCGCTGACCATGTTTAGTTTCACTCAGGACTATGATAACCTAGAGTAGTGGACCAAAGGGAGAATTGACGGAAGGGATTCTCCAGAGTGTCTTTTAATTACGATATGAGACCGCTGGGGGAATTGACGTTGAGTACTTCCTCAGAGAGTTTGTAGTTCCTCGACGCGTGCTACATGGGGAATAGATGTTGAGCGCTTTCCCAGAGAGCCTATGTCACGATACGAGACTATATGGGGAATTGACGGTGAGTGATTCCCCAGAGAGTCTATTACATTCATAGCTAAACCAGAGGGGTGAGACTATGCGTGCCTCCTAGAGGGTTGCTAGTAATTATAGGTTGAACCATAGGGGTAGGCTGTGAGAGATTCCTAGAGGGTTACCTATTTTCTTCTTGTTGCTGGCTATTTACTTGTGTGCTTTATTTGTTAGAACTATGGATTGTAGCTACTTGTGCTTTCCTGTTTCATGTTTCTTGTTTTATTACTTGCCTTATATTCATTGACTGTTAGGCACAGATCATTTGGTGATTTCCTACTAGGATTATATCTCACACCCTGTTTGGGCCATTCTTTTGGGTGCAAGTAGACTATGTTGCTGTAGGTACAGATAAGAGCAATCACCCTTCTACTTCAGGATCTTGATTGTGCTGGAGCTGGAGAGCATGGGACCGAGCCGGGGCTCGCGATGCTGAGGAGATTATTTTGTTTTTCTTCTACACTTGTTTTTAGTTGTATTCCAGCACATTGTGGTGTTTTCTGCTTTCCATAGATGCTTGTACCTGGTGCATCATTGTTATCATTTCTATATATATTTATTGCTACCTCTTTTTAGTTTCTATTGTTAGGAATGTTGTTTCTTCTTCCCCTGTTGACTGTTGTTTTTCCACTGTATACCTTACCAAATGAGGGCATAGTTTCCCCATTGACTCACCAAGGCCCTCGCTGCTAATCGGTGGCCTCTGGCATTCGGTGAAATGCGCTTGAGGTCATGTGGTGAACCGGGTACGGGGCACAAGTGGAGGGGCTCTGGTTTCGGGTCATTACAGACTTCCTCTCCTATGACGGTTGCTCAAGACTTGACCCAGATCTGGCTTGTTATCACAGAATAACCTAAACCTTGGGAGTTATCCAAACATAGAGTAAGACTAGCACAATCTGTTCTAGCAATAATTCCTCTACCTCCACTAAAGATTCATTCAGATGGTCCGGTTTCCCAACCACCACTGACTAGACCTTCCATTGACCCATATGATATGGGAAATTCACCCCTTGATCCTAATAAGTACTGTGGAGTTATTATTTTTTATAGGGATGAGTTCTTGTACTTTTTTTATTTTAGTGTAATTTGATTATGACTAACAATTCATTGTTTCTACTTTTCTATTTTAGTTTGTCACCTTATACTTTTTTCTAATCCCAAAAGGAGGAGAACAATTAATAAGCATTATTAATGCACTCTTCTTTACTTAAAAAGGGGATAAATTTATGCATTATTTTTTTTACTCTGATACATTTTACTTTCCATAATTAGTTTCTAGCTTATTCAACTTTATCATATTTTTTATTTTAATCCTTCTATAATTGTGCTTAATAATCCCTTGATTTGTGTTCATCAAAATTGGTGAGATTGTTGGACAATAAGATATTGTGGGCCACTATCTCTTACTATACCGTTTTTAAAAATCACAAATCATGTCATATATTATAACATATATCATTCCTAGTTATCAAAAATCATGTCTTAATAACAAGTCACATATCTTACCTCAGTTCCTAAATCATGTCAGATCATAAGACATGTCAAAGCTTATCTAGTATATCATATTATTTAAATCATATAACTAATTATGATTGATTAAGTCTAAAATAGATTATAGTTGATTATCAATGTGTAACTATGAGTATTAACACATTATAAAATTGATGTACTGTAAGATAGTCAGAACACCTAAAATTATCTAACTATGAGTCACTAACACCAACAGAATAACTGAGACACCAACAGATGAGTCGCTGACTGATGTCTCACCGACAGGAGGACTCACCAACTGATGTCTCACCAATAGAAGACTCACTTATAGACAACTCACTGACTGACAACTCACCAATTGATGACTCACTGACTGATGAATCACTCACTAATGACTCACTGATAGATGAGTCACCAACTGATGTCTCACTGATAGGATGACTCGCTGAAAGAGGAATCACCAAAAGACTATTTAAATTTGCATTTATTAATGTTTTTTATAATGGTCATATTTGATTCATTTAATGATATTGGCATATTAAATAATATTTTTTAGGACTTTTATCATATATTATAATGTATGATGAACCTATGAACGTGGAAAGATCATGCCCTCTATCACCCCTCAAGGATAAAAGCTATCTGAAGAGAGAAGTAGTAAGAAGAGTGGTTAGCCTGATTGAGAGACATACAGAAAAACATCTACATCTCTCATGCACCAAATATGAACTCAATAACAAATGGAAGAACATGTGAGGAAATATCAATCAATCTTTACATTGAATTGAAAAACTACTTCAGCATATCAATGAAGGAGAGGAATATACCTACAGAACCATACATGTACTTAGAATCCAGAATACGACACTCTGTTTTAGTGTCATCTTCTAGAAGAGGACTCAAACCTCATCTTAGCTACATCTGATGAGCCCATAGCTACATCTCAAGGCACACAAAGCCTTCTAAATCCTCTCCCATATTTATTTTATGTGTTGTCATCATTTTTAAAAACTTATGAGAAGTGTGTATATATGTCTTTAAAGAACACACTATATCCTCTATAAAACTAAAGGATAAAAGATATCGTTCCACTCATACCTTCTTACACCTTTTTTCTCCCACAGAAAAGTGTGAAAGAGGTACTTGTGTGAACTGATAGTTTGTACCCATGAAGAACTTTGGTAGAGGTTTTGTGAACTGGACAACCTGTGTGGTTTTGTGAACCCTAATCTAAGGTGTGGATCAAAATGTCTATTAATTTAAATTTATTGGTGGTAGGTGATCACCAAGTGGAGTGGATTATGTCTTTACTTGGGAAAAAACCTCTTGTTTCATTTCTGATGTGTTTATTATTATAGTTTTACACTGCTTTATCATATATTTCCAAAAAATAAATAAGAATCTAATAGATAATCTTAGCAAGTGTTTATAACAGTATTGACTCATTAGGTTAGTTTCAATAGTTCTATTAATTATCAGATATATATAACAGAGAAATAATTACTCCTTTGATAAATTAATCTAAAAGTCAAGATCTTATAAATTCACTACTGGCTAACTGGTCAATTGAATTTTAAATTTGGGGAAATTGAAAATAATTATTTTTAATAGAAATTTTTATAGGAACTGAATTCAACCCCTCTTGAGTTTCCTACTCCGACCAACACTAGTGTATGCCAAATTTTTGGGGCCTAAATTTTTAAGGATGGATTTCATCACAAAAAAGTGCATTTTCATGAAGGCCTTATGAAAATATGTTAAATGCATGAGTTTTTTGGAGATAGGATTTGGGAATTGTGTTTCGCGAAAGATTAAAGACTTCTGAAGGTGTGCTTCGCGATTATGATGAGCATCGTGAAACATACTTTTCTAGAATAAAAATTTCATAAATATGGTAAAGGCATGGATTTCAGAAAGCTTGGAACTATGCCCATGAAGATAAGAATCATCACGAATAGAGACAGAGCTTCTAAATGATTACAAGAAGAGGAGTATCATGAATAGAGAATGTGCGTCTACACGGTAATGAGAAGAGAAGCATTGTGAATACGTGATGTTTGGATGGAAGAATTTTTTATTATTACGACCACTATGATTGGTGGGTTTCATTAGATGATCATGAAGGGAGGAGCACCACGAAGGTATTTTTGAAAGATCATAAAATCATGGTAGAGGTGATGGATCATCACAAACAGCTGAGTTTATAAATAAGAGGCTGCCCCTCTTCACCCATAACGTTCTTTTCAAGTAAAAATCTCAATATATTTGATTTCATGAACCAAGGGGATCTCCATGAATCTGGGTTTCGTTATGATCTTTAGCATCAGGAAAATAATACTTTAGTCTTGACTGATGCTAATGATTTTGATTAAAAGGTGCTTCATGATGATGGGGTATTGCACATTGACTCGGTGAGCTTCGTGAAGGAGTTTTTTCTACAAAGGCCGGGGTGCTTCACGAAGGAGGGAGCTTCACTAAAGAGCTTTGTAGAGTGTTGTATTGAACATTAGGTTTATACTCTAGTTCCTCTTCCAAAATTTATAGGATGTAAAGCATCACGAAACATGGATTTTCTTGAAGGCCATATGAAAATATGGTAAATGCATGAATTTCATGAAGATGATATTTATGAAGAGTGTTTCACAAAGGAGCAAATAATTATGACGGTGATCTCCTCAACTATGACGAGCATTGAGAAAGTTAAAGGTTAGGGGAATTAAGGATGGATAATTGTGGTGGAACAAAGGTTTGAGGGAAGGCTTCGTAATTATGAGAAGGATTGAAAATGGAAGATTTCCATGGAGCTTTATGAAAGGAGGAGTGTCGTGGAGATATTTTTGAGTGATCCAAAAAATATGTTGGAGGCAGTGGCTCATTGCGAAAGGGTGAGCCCATAAATATAAGGAAACCCCCACTTCATTTTCACAGAACTTATGAGAGAAAAATTGAAATCTATTTGATTTCATGAAGGTAGAGGAGCTCAACAAAGTAAGATTTCTATAGGAGCTTGATCATCGTGAAAGTAATTCTAATTTATTAACTGATGCCAATTTTTTTAAGTAATGGGTTATTCACGATGATGATATATTCCATGTTAACTCAGTGAGATTCATTAAGGAAGTTGTTTCCGTGAAGGCATGTTGCTTCGTAAAGGTTGGGAGCTTCATTAAGTGAGCTTCATGAAGGGATCTTCATAGAGGAGCTTTGTGAAAAGAAATTTTGAATACCCATTTTAGGTGAACGGATAATTCAACATGAATCAAAATCAGATTAGGGTATCGGACAATGTCTCATTATGAATACCAAGAAGTTCATACCAACTTTTGGTTAGGAAAGAGAATAATTGTTTTGAAAGATCAAATTTGTGGAAGTAGATCAAGAAGTACAAAAACATTGTATTGCATCATATTGTGTTGGGAGAAGCACACGTACTTTTGGATTATTTTCAAAGTACTACACAATAGTAAGGTAACATCCTACTCATTGTATTCGACATCAAAGGACTGTTTTCTAGTGTATTGTGTGGAATTGGATTATTTCCAAACCATACCAAGGACTAGCTACTCTTGTTGAGTAGTGAACCTTATAAATTATTGTGTTCCTCTGGATGTGTGGTTGATTTGTGATTTGTAGGGAAATAATATTTTAACATGATGAAATGTCTGGTTCATAAGTAAGGAAAAAACAATGGAAGAATATATCATTGATTCACCCCCTCCTCTTCTCAGTGATACTTCAATCCTAACTGGGAAACTTAATTTTTTTTTTAATTTTAAATAAATTTTAGTAAAAACGACATCTACCCTACTCAAAACCTATAAAATGCATTTAGATTGATTTTTATAATTTAAGGAAATGATCCATGATTCATTTGGGATGTGAAGGAATCATTCTTACCTTAATCCAAGGCATGGTGTGACTGGTATGACTCCAAGTGAATCTTTTTTATTTAAAATTTTCATCATTTTTATTAAAAAGGACATCTATCCTACCCAAAGACAACGAAACACATTCATATTGTTTTTATACTTTATAAAAATGATCCATGAGTCATTTTAGATATGTAGGAATTAGCCACACCTCAATATGATGCACAATGTGATCAGTATGACTCCAAGTGTGTCTTTTTTATTTCAAATTGAAATAAATTTTAGCAAAAGGAACAAGTGACCTACTGAAAACCGAGTAAATTCAATTGTATTGTGTTGATATTTATTTCAACTATCCATGAGTCATTTGGGATGTGTAGGAATTATCCACACTTAAATCCCATGCATGGTGTGACCGGTATGACTTCAATTGCATCTTTTTTATTTAATGTTGACATAAATTTTAGTAAAAAGGAAAATAGACCTACTCAAAACTGATAAAATGTGTTATAAATGTGTTTATACTTTAGGATAGTGATCTATATATCATTCTTGATTTGTAGGAATCAACCTCACATCAATTCAACTCACGGTGTGATCAGTATGACTCCAAGTGTGTTTTGTATTTAAAATTGGTATTAATTTTACCAAAAGGAAGATTTGTCATACTAAAGACCAAGAAAACACATTAAATTTTTTATAGTACTTTAGTAAAATGATCCATGAGTCATTTGGGATGTGTAGAAATCATCCACACCCCAATCCATCACACAGGGTGACCAATATGACTCCAAGTGCATATTTTTATTTAAAATTGATATCAATTTTAGTAAAAAAGACAATTGAACTACTCAAAACTGAGAAAATGAATTCTTATTGTTTTGATACATTATAAAAATGATCCATAATTAATTTTAGACATGTATTAATCATATTCAACTCAATACGATGCATGGTGTGACCGATATGACTCAAAGTGTGTCTTTTTATTTAAAATTGACATCAATTTTAGTAAAAAAGAAAACTGACCTAGTCGAAATCAAGAAAATACATTAAAATTGTTTTCATACATTATAACAATGATCCATAATCCATTTGTGTCATGTATTAATCAACCACACCTCATTCCAGGGCACAGTGTGATTAGTATGACCCCAAGTGCATCTTTTTTATTTTTAATTGACTTTAATTTTAGAAAAATGAACAAGTGACGTATTTAAAATGAAAAAATGCATTTGGTTTGTTTTGATAATTTAGGGTAACATTAAATGAGTCATTTTTGATGTCTAGGAATCCCTTTAACCTTAATCTGATGCATGGTGTGACCAATATGACTCAAAGTTCCCGTCATAAGTTTAAAATTGACATTAATGTTCAAAACATGTTTCACTCACTAAAACCCAAGAAAATGCAGTTCTATTGTCCTGATAATTTAGGACAAGAATTCAGAAGACATTTGTAGCATGTAAGAGGTCGTATTAGGTCAAACTGATATATGATGTGACCCGTATGACTCAAAGTGCATGTTTCTAATTTGAAATGACATTTTAGTAGAAAAAATAAGTGGCATACTAAAAACTGATAAAATGAATTCATATTGTTTTGATACTTCAAGAAAATTATCCTTGGGTACTTTTTGATGTATAATAATACATCACACCTCAATCCCACATATAGTTGGATAAGAATAACATCAAATGTATTATTATTTAAAATTGATATTAATTTTATTAAAAAGAAAAGTGACATACACAAAACCGAGAAAACACATTCGAATTGTTTTAATACTTTAGGAAAAAATCTATAAAAAATTTGTGACATGTAAGAATAAACTAAAACTCAATAAAATGAATGTTGTGATGTGTATCTTTTTATTTAATGTTGATATTTTTTTAATATATTTCTTTATATTAATGTTTAATTTATTTTTTTATAATATTACTAACATAAAATTATTTTTCATATGTAGGTGGATTATTTTACTCATCTTGAGATTATTTATTCGGAAATGGATACCATGGGTGGACCTTTTTTAGATGATATGATAGGTTCCAACGAAAAATATTAATGTTTTAAATTGTTTATGGATAGTGATTTCAAATATAATTATATAAAACACTGTTTAAAAAGTATATAGTATTGCTTTTTTGTGATATAAAATTTATTTCAATTAAATTATATATTTTGTTTATAGGAGGTTTTAATGTGTTATTTTTGTGTATAGGAGGTTACTACAGTGTGTTGTTATAAAAACAAGGGCCTTTATCACCGCTATTTCTAACACTGATAAAGAGTGACCTTTATCACCGCTAGTTTAGCACTCATAAAGGGGATCCCCTTTAACAGTGAGATTATTAACAATGCTTTTTTAGTGCTCTTAAAGAGCATATCTCTAGTATTGGGAACAAAACATTGATTTAGAATGAGATGATTGTGAATAAACACAACATCTATGTATTGTAAATGACAATAAAAACTCGTACGCATCATATAAATGAAAGATATAAAAAAGGAGATAAAAATGCAGTTGCAAGGTTTTTTTTATTTTTGTAATTGCAATCATTCCAAAAATCAGACAATTTTTTGGGTGTGATACATGAAATAAAGGTGGATCTATAGTCTCCCCATCGAATCTGCAATCCCATATTTTTCGTTCTCATCAACCGGAAAAGATGAATGGGAAACATCTTCAACTCCCATGGAGGACCAAGATTTATGTCTCTATCCTATCCTTATTGATGGAAGCCACTCATCGCTCCGATGACACCATCAACTATATCCTTAGTAAATTTTTCAATGTCACGGTGTCCCCTAATCCCCACACTATGAATGGCATTAAGATCCCCGATGTCACCTTCAATACCTCTTGGAACCTATGGTTCCACCGCTTCATCTCAGAAACTAGATAGAGGGGAGTCCCCATCATCGTCTTCTTCTATGGTGGTTGCTTCACCTTCCTGGGTCTCTACTCAAAGGCCTACAATTCCATGTGTCACTGCTTCCCCCTCGAGCTCTCTGATGTGTTGGTGGTCATTAATTAATGTTCTTCAACAGAACACAAGTTCATTTCCTAGAAAAATGACATATTGGATGTGTTGGGGTTCATTTATGGTGGGGGTGGGGGGTTACCTGAAGGCACGGACCTCGGGCGGTGCTTCCAAGATAGGAATAACACGGGCGTGAGACTATGCCACCATGTGGTATTGCGGGTGGCGGGGCAGGTGCGTGTGGTGGGGGTGGTGTCCATCCATCCCTACTTCGTATTGACTTGCGTCTGATTTCTAAATGTCACAAATGAACAATAAATCATGTTCCTTAAATATAAAAACAATCAGAATGCATTTGCTCAATTTTCAGTAGGTCACTTGTTGTTTTTACTTAAATTAATGTTAATTTTAAATAAAAAGAGACACTTTGAGTGATACCGACCACACCATGCATCATATTAAGGTAAGGATGATTTCTACACATCACAAATGTCCAATAAATCCTTTTCCTAAAATATCAAAATGATATGAATGTGTTTTCTCATTTTTATGTATGCTAGTTGTGTTTTTTTACTAAAATGTCATTTCTAACTGGAAACATGCATTTTGAGTCATATTGGTGGCATCATGCATCAGTTTGATGTGATAGTACTTTATAAACATCAAAAATGACTTCTAAATCACTACGCTAAATTATCCAGACAATCAGGTCATGTTTGATTGGTTTTCATTGAGTGACATGTTTTGAACTAAAATGTCATTTTTAAACTGACAACGAAAAATTTTAGTCATACCGGTCACACCGTGCATCATATTACTGTTAGGTTTTCTCCTACACATTAAAAACGAGTCATGGATTATTTTCCTAAAGTATAAAGACAATATGAATGCATTTTTGGGGTTTTCAGTATGTCACTCGTTTTTTTACATTAATTAATGTTATTATTAAATATAAAGATACATTTTGAGTTACACCAGACACACCATGCATCGTATTGAAGAGAGTCTGATTCTTACACTTTAAAAATGACTAATATATCATTGTTCTAAAATATCAAAACAGTCTGAATATTTTTGCTTGGTTTTCAGTATGTCACTTGTTGTTTTTACTTAAATTAATGTCAATTTTAAATAAAAGAGAGACACTTTGAGTGATACCAGCCACACTGTGAATCATATTGATGTCAAGGTAATTTAGAAAGATCACAAATGACTAATAGATCATTTTCCTAAAATATCAAAACAATCCAAATGTGTTTTCTCAGTTTTCAGTATGTCACATATTGTTTTTACTTAAATTAATGTCAATTTGAAATAAAAAGATTCACTTTGAGTCATACCGTCCACACCATGTGTCGTATAGAGGTGGATATAATTCCTAAATGTCACAAATGAATAATAGATCATTTTATTAAAATATTAAAACAATCTGAAATCTTTTTTTCAATTTTTAGTATTTCACTTGTTGTTTTTACTTAAATTAATGTAAATTTGAAATAAAAAGAGACACTTTGAGTTATACCTGCCACACCGTGAATCGTATTGAGTTGATCCTATTTAATACATGTCAAAAATGACTAACATATGATTTTCCTAAAATATAAATGCAATCTGAATCTGTTCGTTTGGTTTTCAGAATGGCCCTTGTTGTTTTTACTTAAATTAATGTCAATTTTAAATTAAAATAGGTACTTTAACTTATACCAACCACATTGTGTGTCGTATTAAGGTGTGCATGATTCTTACATGTCACAAATGAGTAATAGATCATTTTTCTAAAATATCAAAATAATCCGAATGTATTTGCTCATTTTTCAGTATTCCAGTTTTGTTTTTTACTAAAATGTCATTTTTAACTGGAAACACACATTTTGAGTCATACGTGTCGCATCATGAGTCAATTTGATGTGAGATTACTTCACACACATCAATAATGACTTTTGAATCAATTTCTAAAATTATCAAGATAATCAGAGCATGTTTTCTTGGTTTTCATTGAGTGACACGTTTTGAACTAAAATGTCAATTTTAAACTGATAACATACACTTTTATTCATATATGTCACACAATGTGTCTAATTGAAATTATATTGACTCATACATGTCAAAACTTACTCATGGATCATTTTTATAAAGTAAAAAAACAATCCAAATGTGTTTTCTCAGTTTTTAATATGTCTCTTGTTGTCTTTTACTTAAATTAATGTCGATTTTAAATAAAAATGACACACTTTGAGTTATATCATCCACACCATGCATCGTATTGAGGTGAGGATGATTACTACACATCAAAAATGACCACATATAATTTTTCCAAAATATTGAAATAATTCTGAATGTGTTTACTTGGTTTTCAGTATGTGACTCGTAGTTTTTACTTAAATTAATGTCAATTTTAAATGAAAATAGATAATTTGAGTGATACCGATCACACTATTTGTTTTATTGAGGTGTGGATGATTTCTACAAGTCACAAATGACTAATATATTGTTTTCTTAAAATATAAATTCAATCCATAAGTGTTTGATTGGTTTTCAGTATGTCATTGGTTATTTTTACTTAAATTAATATCAATTTGAAATAAAAAGTGACACTTTGAGTAATACCAGTCATACTGTGGATTAACATGATTTCAATTTACTTTATTTATTGAAATGGAAACAATAAATTGTCATAATTTATCACATTCCTTCAAGTTCCCTCGACACCCCTTGAAGGAAGGTGATAAATTCTGACAATATAGGGGTGATAAGGTTTTGAGGGAGAATAAGTATGTTGAGGAAATTATCTACATGAGTAGTTAAAAATTTAATTTAGATTATGTTAATCCAATAGATAATTGATAATATTATTAGGAAAAATATAGAATATTAAAAAAAACATTACCTTCTCATTAAATTTTGGGTTGTAGCCTTGAAGTCCTATTTCTCACGAGCATGAGCATCTTAGAAAAAACCACCCTAACAAAAACAAAGGAATCCACCTATATAATAAAATAATTGTTATGTGAGTAATATTAAAAAAAATTAAATTAAATAGACATATAAAACAATCCAAAACATCTATGGACGTCACATATTAATTCTATTTGTGTGCATTCTTCCACCAGGTATGTTTCCCATTCATTTCTAAGCACATCTATATCATCTTGTGAATATGAAAATTTTCGACATTCATAGTAGTATTGGAAAAATATAAACATGAAAAGAATTAATAAATATTTTAAATGAAATAGTAATTATCTTTGAAAATACCTCTTCAATGATGCTCGTTTGTTCATGGAATATGATCACTCTCATAAATTTACAAACATAATAACCACAATATTTTCCATTAGTTTGTTTCAAACAGTTTAGAAAAATTGAGGATAATAAGTAATTTGTTTTGATATGTGTTTCGATAGTAAAATATTATTATATATACCTTGATAATTATCCATCCGTAGAAATTTTTGTCATCCTTATGCTTAGCCCCTAGCCTCATTCATTATTTTTTACGATAGTGATGTACCACCCTATCATAATAGAATCCTCATTAAAAGATAATTTAAATTATATAACTTGATGTTTAGCTATAAAATGGTGGATTTAGTGTATTACAAATTGAAAAATTCCATCATGTGTGGATGGCTTGTTGGATATCCATGCATTGAATCTAAGAAATAAATATTTGGAGTATCCAAATTTACTGTAATGAGAATCCAATGATGCCTAAAAACATAAAAAACAATAAGTAATGAAAGAAATGAAAATATATTTGATATGATTAAATTATATATTTTTACCCCTGAATCATTAGTATTAAATAGATTATGGAATTTGAATGTTTTCTTTGAAATGATTTGATCAGACCTGCCACTATTTCATCCTTTTTTCATCTATTTATTTTTTATCTTTAGAGGAGATGTGAGGACTAACGAGTTCAAATTTTTTCCATGGAAAAATCCCTTCAATTGTTTTTCAAATATACGTCTGCCAAAAATATGAAATGTATTTAGACATTATTAACATAGTATATCAGCTTTTGGAAAATCAAATCATGAAAACATACCTCATGTATACATTTACAACTAAGCTTCCCAGCCAATCATTGTTAGGGATTTCACTTACACTCTCAACACCAATTATTTATTGATCTTTGTCTTAGTACATATTTTATTCAAAATAAACTATGTGATTATGACCATATTTTAACTTTGTGTCAACATGAGCCTTTAATGAAAGTAAATGCGAATATCGAATGGGAGTGTAACATCCCAGGTAAATGAAGAATAAGATATTTTCATATTTATTAATATTTGTGAATGAAATATTAATTTTAGATAAAAGTGGTTGCTATGTTTGATAGCGTACACGATACGCAACAACATATTTCTTTGAAATCTTACATTGTACACTAATAATATAATATTATTATTTTAAATGGTACCTACATCCTAGCCGTTGTATTGGTGGGAATGAACAAAACTAACTATAATATTATTATACATGTATTTATATTTATCTAATAAATGTTAGAGGCATAAAAAGTGAATGAATCTAATTTTAAGCGTAATTTACATTAAAAGCCGATTTATCGCCTTTTAATGGCGAACCCTCATTAAATATAGTTTTGGTTACATTAATACTTTCTAATTGACCAAATAAAATCCTTCTTTAGAATGGGGACTTCAAATTTTACTTTGGGTAAATTTTTGGTTGTTTTCTGAAAAAGTTCATTTTTTAATGAATTGTGAAAAATATTGTATTTTAATTGAAAAGTGCTTTTTAATCTAATTTATTTATACGGTTTGATTATCTTTTTAATTGGTTTTAAAGTGTAATTGAAATATATTTTTACTATTTAATCCAATGTTGGTCATTGTATTTAATTTCACTTTGAAATTAGACATAAACAAGTATCAATCTTTTGATAGTTATTGTTTCTTAAAAACACGCTATTTGTTTTAACAGCGGGTATTAATTTTTAAATTAATTAATGCCACTTCAATGTTTTTAATTTGGAAAAATATACATCATTTCTGAATTCGGAATATCAAATATATCTTAGGCTGAATTTTTGGTATTTTTCCTAAAAACTTCATTTTTTGATGAATAGTGACACCACTTAGTGGTAGTTAAAAAACTGACTTTTTCATTTAAATGGAATTTTACCACTTCTGTGAATTGAATTTCATAAATCTAACATATATGGTTGTTATCAAGAAGTAAAATTTGGTTCAATAAGATGAAAATAATTTTTTGTGAATAGTAACTTTTGCATTTTTATTTAACGCGGTTAAAGGTAAATAAGGTAATTCAAGGTTAAAAGAATATTATAATCATTAAAAATTAACATAACACTTGTCCACATATTATTTTTTGAGTCATTTCCGACCATTAGCATCTTTGGGTCGATTTTGGGAGCCCTTTAAGCCACTAGGGTGTGATAATGACAATTTAGAGTAATTAACTTAAAGAAAAGACAAAAATGACAAAAGCAAATATTGTTTAGTAAATTAATTTTTAGAAGGAGTTATATAAATTATCTGTTCAACTATAAGTATTAATTAGAAAGATAAAAATATTTCCTACATCATGGTATTTTTTCTATAATTTTTATACATCAAATAAATTAAATTATTTATGACACAATAATGATGTAGTATTTACCTCAATAATAAAAGATTAAAATATATAAGATTATAATGATTAAAATATTATCCAAAACATGTCCAATTCAGATCGGATGATTTTATTTCGGTTATGAGCCATCTTATCTTTGACCATAATGATTTTTGGACCATTAGAAACCGAATATCATTATATTATAAAATAATATTTTCACTCTTTCCTAAAGAGACCCTCCTCTCCCTTATAAAAAGAGACTACTTCTATACAATTACTCACACCTCTCAAGCCATTTGGCTCGTCCAAACTATGCCCAATTAAGCTCCCTACATCCCTCTCCTCCTCCTAAAAGCCTTACCTTAGGAAGAAGGAACTTAATAATTCCTTTTGGTTTAAACCAAAGGAAGTTTCCTAAATTAAAGGAGATTAAAGAACGATCGAGTCAAGTCGGACACGAGGTAAGGGATCTGACCTCTCTCTTTCTTTTCAAGTACTCTCTTTTATGTCATTTCATTTATGATCCATATTATTATGTTGGATGATTTTCTTTTAAATTCAACATACTATAATTTATATTTTCATATTATGAGAGACCCCCTCTTACTCTCATTAATTTATTTTAAGAATTTTTAAGTGGCGCCGTTAGGCTACCGAATTTTTGTAAGGATTATCTTATCCCACTTTTAATTCTGTGAGATTTCCATTGTTCGCCACTTATTCATTACATGGTGTGTATTTTGTACTGCCATTATATATATATTATCATGATTCTCATTATATTCATGTTATTCTGTGATTCATTTAGTGGTTATTAACTTTTTGTCGTACGACTCGGTTGATTACAACGTGGTAAAGGGTTTCGTCTCACTTTTTATTCTCATGAGATTCATGCTATACTTGCCACTATTTTCTTTGTGTGGTGTATGTAGTTCCCATAATTGTAATCTTTGTGTAATATAATCTCATTTATGAGTATTTACATCTTCATTTTAAGATCCTTCTTTCATGTGGCATATGTTTTGTAAGTTTCCAAATCAGTAAGGGAAATCCTTAACCCAATTTCCATTCTTTGGGTTGATATTCTCTTTTCTTATTTATGTCATCCTAGGAATATGTGTGAATGACCATGTATTGTTTTACACTTAATATCCACTTACATTGGGTGTATTTATATTCGTCACACATAATTATGATATTGATTTATCCTTAATTTAAGGATTCCATCTTTATAAGGGATTTTTTCTCAATTTACATTTCCATTGAGACTTCTTTGTTGTTATGCAGAAATTCACTCTTATATGGTGTATATACCGTCCTTTGAAATATTATGTCATGAATCCCTTTATTTTCATGATATTATAATGTTTTGATTAAAATTTATTCTTCAATTAATTGTATTGAAGCATCCCTCTTTTTCTTAAAAACTCTTTAACTAAATTATCATTTCAAATGTTTTAAAGATTTATTCTTATAAATATTTCTAATTAATGTCCATGTTTTAAAAATGGGTTTTAGGATTTATTTATATGGACATTAATGTTTTCAAATGATAATTCATTTAAAATCTTCAAAGTGGTATGGGACACTTTGATTCAAAAATATATTTTTAAATGGTTTTGAAAATGATTTGATTAAACATTGTTTATTTAAATATATTGATTTGTTATGTTGGAATGTGGAAATGTTATCTATCCTTTATACATGTGTTATATGTTATGATTACGTTATGGTTATTGGGCATTGTTTACGTATATGGGTGCTTCCGTGATAAACCTAGGGCAGGTGAGCCCGAGATAGCTCTCCAATGCATTGGGTAACATGAAGGAGGTAAACGTGAATGTTTCTCCTAAGAGATTTGGGGAATATACTGTGATGGGTATTCAAAAGTAACTCCCTATGTAGCTGTGATAGATACAATGTATGTATGGTATGGATGCCACAATTTACCTTTATGCTTTATGATTTCTATGTGTCTTTCATAAATCTTATGATTTCATGAGGTAAGTAAAAGAGTCCATGTTTTGTATGTATTTATGAAAAAATGTTTTCATTCACTGTTTTATAACCCTTACTGATCCATTTATGATCCTCCCAAGTTTTGAAATGTTTTTAGAGGACGTAAAGATGAATAGGGTCAAGGATGGGATCAAGGAAAAGCCATGCTCCCTTTAACATGGAATTAGACATGACTTTTTTTCAAGAGTTTTTATTTTATAAAAAAAAGGGGATTCTGGGTAGAAGTGCCTACATTGTAATATTTTGAGATGTAATAGTAATGTCCTAATTCCATAAAACTATAAACCTGAAAATATCCACAATGTGAATTTTTCATTTAATTCAATATTATGTAATGTTTAAAGTCGGGTCTTTATAGTTGGAATCAAAGGTTGGTTTAGATAACATTAGGTGTTAGGATATTGTTAAATTAATATCCATAAAGTAATTTATGTTAATATTGGCATCATATAGCATTCCCAGATTACCATGTTTATTCCCCTAAGATATTTCTTTGTTTAGAATGGTTTCCCGCAGAGGAAACAGGGCAACTATGTTGGGACGACATCAGGAGGAAGACAACCTTCCAAATCAACAACCTGAGATGGTCAGAATCAGAACTGAACAGTTTTTTGCAGTGATGGAACAACTGAATCGGGCTATAAATTGTTGTGGTATCCATGTACGAGATCCACCATATCAACCACAGAAGAACATGTCAGTAGTGGGGCATTTCATGAGGCAGCATCCCCCATCATTCCGAGGATCATCTGATCCGGTGCTAGCTGAAGGGTGGATTAGAGCACTGGAAAAGATTTTTGATGTCATGGGTTGTTCAGAACATCAAAAGGTTGGTCTCACTATTTACCATTTTGAAGGTGAAGCTGATCAGTGGTGGTCGATGGTAAAAAATATCCAGGATAGTGAGGAGTTTGATGCTCTTGATTGGGATTAATTCAAAGGTATTTTTCTAGAGAAATATTTTCCTAAGGTGGTTCGTCTTAGGATGGAAAAACAATTCCTGTGATTGAGGTAGGTGGATGACTCAGTGGATACTTATGAATAAAAAATTCACTCGACTGGCATGGTATACTGCAAACTTCATACGAGATCTTGATAGTAAAATCAACCGTTTTTAATCAGGATTAAAGAAAAAGTATCTAAGGGATTTAGATTCTCGTGAGTTCAAAAGTTATGAAAAACTTGTTCATTGTGCGGAGAAGGAGGAAATGGAGTTTGTCGATGATCAAGTATTCTTTGATAAACAACAAAATAAGAGGTCGAGGTGGCAGGCGAAAGGAAAGAACTCTTCAAAAAATGTCTAATGGTAAGAAGCTTAAGTTTACAGTTTGTGAAAATTGTGGTAAAAATCATGCTGGGGAATGTCTTTTAAATTCAGTTAAGTGCTACCAATGTGGTAAAATGGGACATAAGGCTCGTAATTGCACTGAAAAAGATCAGGGTAATGGTAAGACAAAATCTGATTTACAGTCAGTAAAATGTTTAAAGTGAAATGAAATGGGTCATTATGAAAATGAGTGTCCAACAGGGAACTCAACCGAAGGAAAGCAGCAAAACTACAAGCAGAAAGGGGCGGCGAAATCCTTTGCAACTACTTCAACAGATGTTGGGCCATCAAATGAAGTTGTATAAGGAATTGAAAAGTAGATTAGTGAATGCTCCAGTTTTGGCACTGCCTTCCAGAAATGGTGAGTTTTTTATCTACAGTGATGCTTCGTTGAAGGGACTGGGTTGCGTCCTAATGCAAAATGATCAGGTAATTTCTTATGCTTCATGTTAGTTGAAACCACATGAGTTAAATTACCCTGTACATGATTTAGAATTATCTGCTGTTGTTTCTTCTTTAAATATTTGGAAACATCATTTGTATTGAGTGAAATGTGAATTATATACTAATCACAAAAGTTTGAAGTATATATTCACTCAGAAAGAATTGAACATGAGACAGAGGAGATGGTTGGAATTAATCAAGGATTATGATTGTACGATCCATTACCATCCCGGAAAAGCAAATAAAGTGGTCGATGCTTTGAGTCGGAAAAGTAATTTCTTATTAGCCATGGTACATTTGGAACAAGATCCTTTGGTTTTTAATTTGATGAAATTTGGCATAGAAGTTGTTGGTGCAGGAAATTATTCTATTCTGTTTCAGGTGTCAGTGAGATCATCTCTATCAGACAGAATAACGAAAGCACAGGAGGAATACAGTGAGTTGCAGAAAAAGGTAGAGTTGGTTCAGAAGGGTAAGTTCCCTGAATTTAACATTGATAATGATTGTGTTTTGAGGTTTGGAAAGATATTATGTGTGCCTTGTGATTCATAGTTGACGAATGAGTTGTTATGTGAAGCTCATAGTTCTCCATTTTCAGTTCATCCTGGCGGTACTAAGATGTACAGAGATCTTCGAGAATATTACTGGTGGGATGGAATGAAAAGAGATATTGCTGATTTTACTGTGAAGTGTTTGAATTGTCAGTAGGTTAAAGCAGAGCGACAGTTACCGAAAGGAATGCTTCAGCCTTTATCGGTGCCAGAGTGGAAATGGGAAAATATTTTCATGGACATTGTTGTGGGATTACCAAAGACATCTCGAGGAAATAATGTAATCTGGGATATAGTTGACTGATTGACTAAATCTGCTCATTTCCTTCCTATTAGAGATACTTTGCCTCTAGATCAACTTGCTCGGTTGTATGTTAAAGAGATAGTCCGGTCACATGGAGTTCCCCTCTACATTATATCTGATCGTGATCCCAGGTTCACTTTTAACTTTTGTAAAGGCCTTCATAATTCATTGGGTACTGAATTAAACTTTAGTACAGCTTTTCATCATCAATCAGATGGGCAATAAGAACGAACAATTCAGACCATGGAGGATATGTTACGTGCTTGCTCGATGGACTACTAGGGAATTTTGGGCCAACATCTTTCTTTGGTTGAATTTTCTTATAATAACAGTTTTCATTCCAGTATACAGATTGCTCCATTTGAGGCATTGTATGGAAAGCGTTGTCGAACTCCATCTTTTTGGGATGAAGTAGGTGAAAGAAAGGTGATGGGACCAGAATTGGTAGAAGAGATGGAATAGAATGTTCAGTTGATTCAGAAGCACATGAGAATAGCTCAGAGCAAACAGAAAAGTTAGACGGATAACCGGAGGAAGGATCTCTCTTTTGAGGTAGGTGACCATGTCTTTCTCAAAGTTTCTCCTTGTAAAAGTGTGATGCGTTTTGGTAGGAAGGGAAAGTTGAGTCCGAGGTTCATTGGACCTTATGAAATTCAGGAGAAAGTTGGATCAGTTGCATACAGAGTAGCTTTTCCTCCATGTTTATCCCAGGTACACAATTTTTTTCATGTTTCGATGTTGATAAAGTATATGCCAGATCCATCTCATGTTTTGAGCCCAGAGGTAGTTCAGTTGGAAGATAATCTCTCTTATGAGAAACTACCATTCCAGATTCTGGACCGTAGAGAGCAGGTGTTGCGGAATAATGCAATTCCTCAGGTAAAGGTTTTGTGGAAAAACCATATGGTTGAAGAGGCAACCTGGGAATCTCAAACTTCTATGAGGGATAAATACCCCCACTTATTTTGATAAGTGGATAAAAATTGTGAGGACGTAATTTCTAAAAGGGGGGAAGGATGTAACATCCCAGGTAAATGAAGAATAAGAGATTTACATATTTATTAATATTTTGGAATGAAATATTAATTTTATCTTGAAGGGGTTGCTATGTTCGATAGTGCACCTGATACACAACAACGGGTTTCTTTGAAATCTTACGTTGCACACTAATAATATAATATTATTATTTTAAATGGTAGTTAAATACTAGCCGTTTTATTGGTGGGAATGAACAAAAATAACTATAATATGATTATACATGTATTTATATTTATCCAATAAAAGTTAGAGGCATAAAAAGTGAATGAATCTAATTTTAAGTGTAATTTACATTAAAAGGCCGATTTATCTCCTTTTAATGGAGAACCCTATTTAAATATAGTTTTGGTTACTTTAATAATTTCTAATTGTCCAAATAAAATCCTTCTTTAGAATGGGGACATCCAATTTTACTTTGGGTAAATTTTTGGTATTTTTCTAATAAAGTTCATTATTTAATGAATAATGAAAAATATTGTATTTTAATTCAAAAGTGCTTTTTAGTCTAACTTATCTATATTGTTAGATTATCTTTTTAATTGGTTTTAAAGTGGAATTAAAATATATTTTTACTATTTAATACAATTTTGGTCAATGGATTTAATTTAACATTGAAATTAGACATAAACAAGTATCAATCTTTTGATAGTTATTGTTTCTTAAAAACACGCTATTCGTTTTAACAGATGGAATTAATTTTTAAATTAATTAATGCCACTTCTATGTTTTTAATTTGGATAAATAGACATGATTTCTGAATTCAGAATATCAAATATAGATTAGTCTAAATTTTTGGTATTTTTCTGAAAAACTTCAATTTTTGATGAATAGTGACACCACTTACTGGTAGTTAAAAAACTGACTTTTTAATTTAAACGGAATATTACCACTTCTGTGAATTGAAATTCAAAAATATGACATACATGGTTGTTATCAAGAAGTAAAATGTGGTTCAATAAGATGAAACTAATTTTTGGTGAATAGTAACTTTTGACTTTTATTTTCCGCGGTTAAAGGTAAATAGGGTAATTCAAGGTTAAAAGAATATTATAATCATTCTAAATTACCTTAACACTTGTCCAAATATTATTGGTTGAGTCATTTAAAACCATTACCATCTATGGGTCTATTTTGGGACCCCTTTAATCCAAATGGGTGTGATAATGACAATTTAGAATAATTAACTTAAAGAAAAGACCAAAATGGCAAAAGCAAATATCTTTTAGTAAATTAATTTTTAGAAGGGGTAATATAAATTATCTGTTCGACTATAAATATTCATTGGAAAGATGAAAGGATTTCCTACATCATGGTATTTTTTTATAATATTTAGACATCAAATAAATTAAATTATTTATGACACAATAATGATGCAGTATTTAACTCATTAATAAATGATTAAAATATATAAGATTATAATGATTAAAATATTATCCAAATCATGTCCAATTCTGATTAGATGATTTTATTTCGGTTATGAGTCCTCTTATCTTCTACCATAATTATTTTTGGTCCATTAGAAACCAAATATCATTATATTATAAAATAATATTTTCACTCTTTCCTAAAGAGCCCCTCCTCTCCCTTATAAAAAGAGACAACTTCTATGCAATTTCTCACACCTCTCAAGCCATTTGGATCGTCCAAACTCTGCCCAATTAAGCTCCCTACATCCCTCTCCTCCTCCTAGAAGCCTTACCTTAGGAATAAGGCACTTAAGAAGTAATTTTGGTTTAAACCAAAGAAAGTTTCCTAAATTAAAGGATATTAAAGAACGATCGAGTCAAGTCGGACACGAGGTAAGGGTTCTGACCTCTCTCTTTCTTTTCATGTACTCTCTTTTATGTCATTTCATTTATGATCCATATTGTTGTGTTGGAGGATGTTCTTTTAAATTCAAAATACTGTAATTTTTATTTTCATATTATGAGAGACCCCCCTCTTTCTCTCATCAATTCATTTTAAGAAGTTTTAAGTGGCACCGTTAGGCTGCCGAATTTTTCTAAGGGATTTTCTTATCTCACTTTTAATTCCAGGAGATTTTCTTTTGTTATCCACTTATTCATTACATGCGGTGTATTGTGTACTACCATTATATATATATATATATATTATCATTATTCTCATTATATTCATTGTATTCTGTGATTCATTTAGTGGTTATTAACTTTTTGTCATACGACTCAGTTGATTACAACATGGTAAAGGGTTTCGTCTCACTTTTGATTCTCATGTGATTCATGCTATACTTGCCAGTATTTTCTTTGTGTGGTGTATGTACTACCCATGATTGTACTCTTTGTGTAATATACTCTCATTTATGAGTATTTATATCTTCATTTTATGATCCTTCTTTCAAGAGGAATATGTTTTGTAAGCTTCCAAATCGACAAGGGAACTCCTTAACCCAATTTCCATTCTATGGGTTGATATTCTCTTTTTTTTATTTATGTCATCCTATGAATATGTGTGAATGACCTCTGATTGTTTTACACTTAATATCCACTTACATTGGGTGTATTTATATTTGTCACACATAATTATGAGATTGATTTATCCTTAATTTAAGGATTCCATCTTTATAAGGGATTTTATCTCAATTTACATTTCCATTGAGACTTCATTGTTGTTATGCACCAATTTACTATTATATGGTGTATATACTGTCCTTTGAAATATTATATCATGAATCTCTTTATTCTCATGATATTATAATCTTCTGATTAAAATTTATTCTTCAATTAATTGTATTGAAGCATCCCTCTTTTTGTTAAAAACACTTTAACTAAAATATCATTTTAAATGTTTTAAAGATTTATTCTTATAAATATTTCCAATTAATGTCCATGTTTTCAAAATGGGTTTTATGATTTATTTATATGGAAATTAATGTTTTCAAATGATAATTCATTTAAAAGCTTCAAAGTGGTATGGGACACATTGATTCAAAAAACTATTTTTAAAAGGTTTTGAAAATGAATTGATTAAACATTGTTTATTTAAATATATTGATTTGATATGTTGGAAGGTTGAAATGTTATCTATCCTTTATACATGTGTTATATGTTATGATTATGTTATGGTTATTGGGCATTGTTACATATACAGGTTGTTCCGTGATAAACCTAGGGCGGGTGAGCCCGAGATAGCTCTCTAATGCATAGGGTAACGTAACAGAGGTAAACGTGAATGTTTCTCCTAAGAGATTTAGGGAATATACTATGATGGGTATTCCAAAGTAACTACCTATGTAGCTGTGATAACTACAATGTAAGTATGGTATGGATGCCGCAAGTTACCTTTATGATTTATGATTTCTATGTACCTTTCATAAATCTTATGATTTCATGAGGTAAGTAAAAGAGTCCATGTTTTGTATGTATTTATGAACAAATGTTTTCATTCACTGTTTTATAACCCTTACTGAGACTTTTATGCTCATCCCATGTTTTGAAATGTTTTTCACAGGATGTAATGATGAATAGGGTCAAGGATGGGATCAAGGAAAATCCATGCTCTCTTTAACATGGAATTAGACATGACTTTTTTTTCAAGAGTTTTTATTTTATAAAAAAAAGTGGATTCTGGGTAGAAGTGCCTACTTTGTAATATTTTGAGATGTAATAGTTATGTCCTAATTCCCTAAAACTCTAAACCTGAAAAGATCCTCTATGTTAATTTTTCATTTAATTCAATATTATATAATGTTTAAGGCCGGGTCCTCATAGGGAGGGGTAATGGTGCTTTCGGTAGCACTTTTTGATAGGTTGGTTGATCCTTTCAATGGTTTTGAGATACTTTTTTATTTCATCCCCTTATATTTTTCAGTCTGTAATAACATTCATCAGTTCAGAACTTCTTTCATTAATTGTTAAAGGTTTCGCTTGAAAAGTATATTGGAAATGAATACATCCTTATCGACATTCCTTTTTACAAGATTTGACGGCCATGCGATGAATGTCCATCAAATTTTTTAATATTATTAATATCATCCTCATGAATTGGAATAGGTAGCTCTGTACTTGGCTCATGGGCTATGTTGATCAACATTTACACATGACGTGTTGGATGTGGTTTGTTGTGTATCATGTCATTTTGAATATTAAACATTGTATCCCTTGACATAAGGTGATGGGTGGATGTTACTAGATATAAATCACAGTCATTATCACCCTGTAGAAAATCAGTATAGGAAAGGTATTAGTGTCTATATAATTCACACTTCAAAAAAACATTTATTAGAAGATTTATTACCTCAGATAACACATCTCTTTGAGTAGAATGGCTAGCCTCATAGCTGGTGGGGGTGGGGAGGATCTCCACAAAGTGTTTGCTCTTGAGTTGCTTATTTTATTTTCTTATCCCTCATTAAAGATGTCATCATATCTCTCTACCATTGGAATTATTATTCAAGGGTAGATATTCTTTATCTCATTTATTTTATTAATTCACTTTGATCGTTCACTTTTTTTCCTCAAAATATGTTCGAGGTGTCACCCCAAAAGTTGCACCTATAACATGACCATACTATTTGGGACACTTCAAGGTCATCGATAGTCTGTGTTCATATGGAATAGGTGTTACTAATTTCTGTGAATATGTCAGATAGAAAATATATGGAAATAAGTGATAATTTTTATGTATTAGCAATGTAAATTTTTTTATTATGTAATAATTACACAGGTTTCCCACACTACGTGTTTTCATCTATTAGTATCTTATATTTATATACACGTGCCTCCTTCCATAGTACACGGAGTGGGATGTAAGTGACTTTATATTTTGAGTCATCAATCTGCATAGAAATAGATGAACATTTTTATGATGTTGTTTCATTTCACATAAAATTATTACGATAGATTTAAAATATGTACCATTTTTTTCAAGTGAAGTGTACTCCATCTTTATGTTACAGTAGGGGTACGCAGGTTTTTTTGCTCATTCATTATTTCTAGAAATTAGTTGTTGTTTCATAAATAATAAATTTTCAATCAATGTGATGAATACTCATATCATCAAACAACATACTACTTGACACAATGTACCTAAAAAGACACATATGCATGACAACTATTAAATGAATCCCATGATTCTTGGGTTATCAGGCATGAATAGATAATTGATGGTTGAGGTTTTATATTCCCTTCATCATAATTAAGATGATTTCTTGTTAGAATTGGGAAAAATCCTCTATGAATCCTTCCAGTAAGCATTAATACATACTTCCAATGGGATTCATCTACTACAAGTGCACTCTTCAATAGATGATGAAGAGTTATTCAATGTCACGTTATTTTATTTTTTAGTAAAATAATGAAAGGATATCATAATGTTACCATAATATCTTCCCACATCAGTGTCTTCAGGATGGGCCCAACATGGTTCCACAAATCCACATCAAATGGAACCTATTTTCGAGTGATGATTCCCATGTAACTATTGTACATGGCCTTGTTGGGGTTAACATGCTGACCCCACACATTCCATCCGACCTCAAATTTTTTACCTTTTACTTTCACCTTAATGATTTTTTCTAACAACGTCAAACTAGGTTGCTCTTGTTTATTCTACAATGTCGGTCCTTTGTCTCCTACCATTAACCTAGAATCAACATCTTCAATTTGTTTCTCTAGAGTGGTAGCATTAGCATGTGCATATGGTCATTGTACCTCTGCATTGATAGAATCAGTAGGTTGATAAAACTCTTTTTCCTTAGGAATGAGAGAAATAGCATGTGCAGAAGGTCGTTCCTCTACGCTGCGAGCAGTAGCAGGTTGAGAGACCTATTGTTCCTCAGGATTGGGAGAACTATCACGTGAGCAATTCATTATCTACAGAGGTGGTTTAACATTTAATTTAGATTCCATGAATATAGAAGAAAATGAATAATATCATGAGGTTACATGATGTATATTACAAAAAAATGTAACCTAATTATTGAACTCTCTTTTTCATTTTTAAAGGCTGAAGTGATTCTACCCCTTTATAGATAATACAAATCCCTTCATTGTGCATTCTTATGATATACAAAAATCCATATACTTTTGGACTTCTGTGAAATGATTGAAGCATCCCAATGAAAAGGTCATCCTCAATTGAATTTTCATCTTACCCTTTAGTAGTTTTGGTCGATAATAGAATAATTGACAATTTTGATTTGCAGGATCTGCAACATAAAATACTTGTACCGCCTGTGATTCAATTATAAATGGTTTATCTTTGTATATTTCCTTAGTGAAATAAACATTCAAAAATTCCAATTCATCTAGTTTAACATCACTTCAGTTATCAACCCACTTGTATTGAAAATTCGTCACTTGGAATGTTGTATAATCCAACTTCAATTTTTTTGATTCAACAGTATGACATATTCGTATAAATTGTATGTCTATCCTTAGTACTAGAAACATGCATCGCTTCAGCTACGAGTGTAACTCCACTATTTTGAATGGTATCGTCTTTATTAGTATCATTTATATAGAATGTATAACCATTGTAAGATAATAAATACACACTTGTTCCTCCGGCTTGCCATTGAATTCATTCTAAAATTTAATCCCAATTTTCATCTAACTCCTTAAAAATATGGTCCTAAAACCATTCTATAAAAAATTGATTATGTGTATTTGATATCCATCTGTCAACCCTTGATTGATTCAAATTCCTAAGAATTTCATTGTGGGTTTTGACATATGGGTCAACCTCCAAAGTATTATGAAAAACGTAAAGGTTGTTCTACTCTTGGTCTATAATATTGATTGAAAAAACATATATTCCTGAAATTCCTTCACCAGTAAGCTGCCCAGTGTGACAAGATTTTAGTAGAAGAATTATTTCCACAGCAGACATGTATTCTGTATAGAATTCAATGACTTCCTTTATAATATATCGCTCTTCAATACAACCCTCTAGAAAACATTAATTTTATACATACCCTTCAAAATTATTCATATATCATTCAATGGGATACATCCATCTATAGTGTATAGGACCACATAGTCTAATATCTCTCACCAAGTGAACCATCAAATGAACCATCATATTAAAGAATGTTGGAAGGAAAAACATTTCCAATTCACATAATATGAAGGAAATTTCTATTCCCATAGTCACCAATTTCACTAGGTATATAACTTTGTTGCATATAGCTTTGAAGAAGAAACAATGCATGGTTAATTTATGGCAGACATTCTTGGAAAAAATGCAATGCAAAGCTATTTTCATTAGATCTTGCATCAAAACATGACAGTCATGTGATTTCAGACACTTCAACTTTAAATTGGTCATTGATATATTGTTATTAATATTCAATGAATACCCCTCCTTAAACTTTACATCATCTTGGAAGTTGAAAAACTGATATATCTCGTGCATGGAAATAGTGTAAGCATCTGGAGGAAGAAAAGTTCATTTTCACCCTTAACTAGTGCCAAATCTTCTCATATTTCCATGTCTACCATGTCCATCCTAGCCTTAATTCCATCCTTCATTTTTTGAGGTTCATTTATAAATGTGTCATTGACACTATCACATACATTTCTTTCAACATTAATAACATGAAGAAAATGTTTGATGTACAGATAATTCCAGTATGGTAATTCAAACAAACTGATCTCATTTATCAAACAACTTTGGTAAGGTCTTTTGAAAATGGTTTACCAAAATAAGTGTCTGCATATTTTAATCTCTAAAATAGTTGATCACCTGTTAATATATACGATGTTTTATGTTATTCTGAACATCTAATGAATTATGTTTTCCATGATTGGTACATATGTCATTGGGGTAGAAATCTTTGATGTATTAGAAACATAGTTTTCAATGAATGTTTCAACCTAATTGACTGTTTATATTATTCATAGATAGGTAACCCTTGAGTTCCATTAATTCAATATACTAGAATTTGTTCATAAGTTGTAAAGTCATTTATCATCACATACAAGATGGATCTCAACTTGAAATATTCATTTCTATAAGCATCTTACAATGTAACACCAAAATCCCACAATAATTTCAAATCTTCAATCAGTGGATCCAAATTAACATCAATATCATTACCCATTTGTTTTGGTCCTAATATAAGCATATATAACATGATTTTTTTTTCATGCATAAATATGGTGGGAAGTTATAATTTACCAACATAAACGACCATGTACTATGACTGCTGCTTTGAAAACTAAAAGGATTCACTCCATCTATAGATAACGCAAGATGAAGGTTTATCAGCTCATTTCCAAATTTAGGATAATCATGATCAATTCTCTTCCATCGAGGATAGTCTTCTAAGTGATTTAATTTCCCATATTTATTTCATGTGTTTTTGTGCCACGTCAATTGACCTAAAATCTACTTACTTCAATATAGGTTCCTAACGCATTGAATGATTAAAAAGTAACATAAAATTTTTGTACGACCGGATTCATATTTATTGTATCAAGATGTAACACACATTTTTCATTCTCAAAGTAATGTTTGGTCCTTTTGAAATAGTATACAGTCATTCGGGAAGGAGTGTATTCTTTCAAAGATCATACCTATCCAGTGTAGCATTCATTTGGAATCATATGTTCAAATCAAGAGATCATTGTCTTCTGGGAGCATTTCATTCAAGAGATAAAGTAATTCGATAAAACTGACGTTGCTCTATCTGTTTACTGCTTTCGAATTATACAGATTTAGTACATCTAACAATCATGTAAATTTATTGAAACCACCATTCAATGGAGTCTTTTCACAACTCTTTAACTGCTCAAACAATTTTGGTCAATCACGAATTTCATCTTCAACTGTACTTATCATTTTGCAAACACAATCTTTGTCATCATTCGCATCTATAATCACATCCTTGACCTGAAAATTAAAATTTTTTTCCAAAAAAAATTTTGAGGGAAAACTGTGAAACCAAAACAAAACCATATCAAAGGAGTTAACCATAGAAGGAACCCACAAAATAATTAAAAACAAGACTCTGAATATTAGATCCAACCAACCAATAAATCCCCCGATTAAGAGAGGATACCTCCAAATCTGGGACATTCTCCATAAGATCCTCAAAATTGTCATCTAACTTGTCCTAGGCCTAGATGTATTCCTATATTTTGATCTTCCTTTCGTTAAAATCATGCGCCAAAATGAGGTCCTTTTTGTTGGACCAAACCCTTTGATCTTAATTCATGTTCACACTAATCGGTCTCTCATATATTCTGTCGACAAATTAATTTGAAGCGTTGATATTGAAATATTTTTCTAAAATTTCCTCTTTATATTGTAGAACGAGCTCCAGACAATCCCCATTTTTTGATTCAACCTTGACTACCATTCAGTTTAAGGCTCCATCTTCTTGGGGTTTGATTCCATCTCCTTCAAGAGTCATAATTTCCACATTTATATCTGGCTTTCCCAACATACCAGGTATTTTCAAAACAACTTATTCACTGTATGGTTCCCTTCATACAATATGAGTCTAATTTTTCTTGATATTACCTGATGATCTTGAAACAATTGATTTTGTAATATTTGTGTATTCTTTTCAAGGTTTTGGTTTCCCCCCTACCCCCTTTGTACTATAAATTTCCCATGGTCAAGCATGAATCGCTTTCCCTTCCTCGTTCCAGACCTAACCACCATGTCCCCTTGGAGGTCTGTCTCATAATCCAACATCTGGTTGGGATCTTCTTCATTGTCACTTAACTCGATATCCTCTAAAGATCTTAGATTGACCTGCTTCTGTTTCCATCATGGCATGTATGTTTTCTATCTGTTAGGATCAACATTATCCTTCCCATATTTATTATGGGATGAGAACCAATTTTGGAGCTGAATAGACCTAGGAGGTTCATCAAGTTGTCGAGGTTACACTACATTCATAGTAGGAGAAACATGCACTTCCGTAAGCAGACTAGATACTACATGGGTTTGTTCCTAGATCCACTTCCCTAGGACGTGAATTGGGTTGTTGGCTGTGATTTTTAGATCTCCTAGATCGGTATTAGTATTCTCTTGTAAAGATTCAGTAACTTCGTGATCAAGGTCATTGCTTGTTTACATTGCCATGGGATGGGGAAAAGACTTAATCTTAAAAGCCTCTACATAAGAGCGTGGGTATAAGGTATCATCACCACCACCCATTGTTCTAACAGTCCTCGATGGGGTCAATGAAGTTGAGTTGGATACACCCAGATCAGACCTTAGACAATTGAAGTTGTTAGTGATATTCAAATTTACCTCTTGGGTACCTGCCTCTTTTTGGAACGAAGCACCCAGTGGTTGAACACCCTCTCCTATCTAAACCATCACCTTATTGTTGGAAGTTTCTATAGAACATGGATTATAGATCTTCAAGACACGGAACCCCTGATTAGAATCCCAGCTGTGATGGTATGCTGGGGTGAGATGGCCCATATGGTTGTATGAGTGACAAAAATCTATATAGGATTCATAGATAACCACTTGTTTGTACCTAAATTCCTCTCCAACCGTAATCCACACCCACTCCAACTGTGGCTTGGAGACATCAAATTCAACAAAGACATTAGGAAAAATAGGGTGGCAGACTGTGTTCATTCTACAATCAGAACATAGGTACCGACCGACTAGGTTCCCATGAAAACGCATGATAGATCGATTTTGAAATGGTAAGGGGGGTTGTGGGAAACTTACCCATATCAACGTTAATGGAGTATCCTGCATCATATAACAATCATATGACCACCAAATAAGATGTATGGGGATTCCAATAAATATATGTGATGGCCTAGACCAATACTGTATGAAGTCCTCTGATGAGGAAAAGCGAACCATGATATGGAAATGATCGAGTAGATCTACCATAGCTTGGTCTTTCAAATCCCATATGTTGAATATGAAAGGTGCCTTTCAAATAAGTGGAAATCAACATCTTAAAGATAGTTATTATTGTGTTTTATTTCTTATAACTCATCCCCTTGGAAGCTAACACAAAATTCCCTTGAAAACTATTTATAAAATCACACTTGAAATCCAATTAAAAACCCAACCATTTACACAAATTCCTCTTTAAAATAACACACCCTTTTTAAAATGAATATAGCATTAAATACGCTTTCATAACATTCACATACCTTTATGAACTTCATTTAGGTGAGTTGAAAAACACTTGGCATGAAACTTAATTCAATTCCAAGTGTTTAACTCATTTTAAAGATATTTAAAACCAAAAAAGGGTATGTTGAACACATATAATTTTATAAGAATCATTTCAAAATAATTAAATCATTTTAAAATAGCTACTTAGGCATTTTCATAAAGTCATATATCCCAAGAGAGGCACTTTATAAACCAGAAATTAACTAAGATGTTTTTCCATGATGAAATGAGTGATTTTAGAAAAATAACGGTTCATTAAAACATATTATGGATTCTACTTGAATATTCATAAGAAATTGGGATGTTTCGTTTAATCGGGTTTTCTTATCGGGAGGAATTGAAAAGAAAATGTATTAAAACATGTATTTCCCCATAAAAGAAGGATGAATTAATCTGGATACATAAGTGTGGAACAAATTCACATAATTTTTAAGAATTATATAAGGAAAATGAATAAATAAATTTGGGGTAATGAGAGGGAAATCACATCCCAAAGGTAATTTAGAGGTTCAGATATATCCCTTACCTTATGTCCAAATGTGTTCCCACTTGAACTTAATATTCTTGATAATCAAATTAAATTCATTAATAATTTAATTTATAACATATTAAACATATAATTTATTTATTATAATTTTATTAAGTTCATTTATGGCTATTTTTATTAGTTATAATTTTTAATTCCTTTTTTCTATGATCGTTCGTTTTATGGTTTTATGGTCGATTCCTTTTAGTATAATTATTGGAGTTTATATCAAATGGAATAAAAACCAAAAAAGTGGAATGAAAAGTTATTAATTTAATTATATAATTTTAAATGGTCCCATATATCGTTTTTTCTTATATGAGGATGATTCATTTGATAAAATGTCAAATTATAAACGTTTAGTTTATTTTGGCGGTTTTTTATCACCATGAACTAGTTTTGTTTTATTATTTTATATTATGTATATATATTTGTTCCAAAACATGAAAAAAGTTATAATATATATTTTAAATTATGGTTCAACCATTATAATGGTTTTATGACCAGCCTTGAAGGTGTTAATGGAAAACAAAAAATCGTAAATAAACATTTACGTTTCACAAAAATAGCAAAATTTAATTTATCATTTTTAAACATTTATTTACTTAATCCACGATATAAATATATCATATATTCATTTATAAGATACCTAAATTTTATGTATACATTTATATGTGAGTTTACTATTGTAACAACTATATTATTATTCATAATTGGCACATTACTATTCCAAAGATCATATTACCATTCCAACAGTCAGATTTCTATTAATCGTAAGGGTTTACTACTTCCTATAAATACCTATTATTATGTTCATCAATAACATCTATTTTATCCCAAGGTTATATATAATTTCATCTTAAAAATTAATATTTTATCATTAACATTATGTTTTATTTCTATATTTATGTTCATGAGTGCGATCATTCTAGTGGATCGAGCAAATCCAAATTTTCCTATTCTTATTATCTTATTTTCTATTTATTACCCCCACTATAATATTTGGTATTATTATTGGTTTTTTTCTGACTAAATTATCATTCTCCATTTATAAGAATAATTTTGTGATTGGGTTCTCTATATTATGTATGTTCTTTTTACTACATGACATATTTATAAGAAGGAAAATTTCATTGATAATATTCTAGGTCATTACATGCTAGTAGGAATTCCACGTGTTTTAGTGTCATAGGATATTCCATTCTGAGACCATGTGAAATGGTCCTTAGACTTTAATATTATCATTAATTTATGTTATGACTCGCACACTAATATTTACTGACTAAAATATCCACACCATATATTGGCGGGAAGTAGGGTACGTAGGTTACGTCATGATTGACATGTCATCAATGGATAAATCGAGGAAGGATTTGTCACTTCCATATTTATAGAAGTTGATATCTTGACCCTTTGATTGGAATAGAACCATCGCATTAACATTCCATGGTTATGGTGTAACGACATGTTTATTTCAGATATTCAATGAAAGACATATCAATCATGTAGGTTGGTGACATGGATGTGCAACCTGCATGATGAGATATTATGATAATGTGATTATATTACATAGTGAGAATTCATATGTGGTTTTCAACATTACAATAATATGTTCTTTCTCATAGGTTCCTTGACCCTTTACTAGACAGTAATCTTGGACTTTACGCAAGCCTGGTTAATGCTAACGAGAAAGAATCATAGAGGGCCACACACTAATTGTTTCCATTGATCTCTATTAAATTTTATTTTCGTTTAATTAATTGAATAAATATTATTCTAAAGTCTCAAGAATAATTTTATTCATGTAATATTGATCATATAAATTAAAGAAATATTTATTCTTTGATATGTGAATGGTTGCGCCCAAATTTACCCTACCGGTAAAAGCGATCATTGAAGTACAACTAGGGATCGAATCCACAGGGACCGAAGAAGAATCCTTGAGACTCTAAGATTGGATACGAGATTGGCTATGCAGTGGAAAACTTTGTATTGAATTGATTTGAAGAAATATTGATTTAATTTAAAGAACAAAACAAATAAAATTACTTGAATTAAAACAACTAATTAAGGTGAGTCGATCCTAGGTTGTCTCTTGGGCTTTATTGGAAGTATTTGTTTTTCATTTGATTTTCTGTTCATCGGTTCAAGAGGTATACATTAAATGAAATAATTCCCCAATATCATTCTCCAATTTAATCCATACACAATTTCAAGGCTAATCCTCAATTCACTTAGAGGATCAATTAAATGAGCACTCCAAGGAATTGGATCGTACTAGCACTCAAAATGTGTCATCGTTAAATTCGGTGAAGACAAAGAAAAAGATAAATCAAAGAATGGAACTCTTAAAATAAAGAACAAATTTAAAAATTTAAGAATAACATTCAATCCAACTCATGAAACTCCCTAGGATCAACCCATAAAAGGTTATCCCTCCATTGATTCTATTCTATCAATGGAAGTGGGTAATTGACTTAAAGAAGCGGGATTTAATAAGAAAGAAAAAAAACATTAATCAAAATGAACACTCCACCGTTGTGTGATGAATTCACAAGTGTGGGTGTGAATAAATTCACACTACGATTCAACGGTATCAACGTGTGAAGAAAAGGAAAATAAAAAGTGAAAAAGAATAAATTTTATTAAAATACTAAACGTGAATGAAAAACATACATTAGAGAAATTGATGATGCCATTACAAAACGAAAGTGGGAAATTACAATTGAAAGAAAAACTTGGATTCAAAGGAAAATGATAGATTATTATTCCCTTCACCAACAAATCCTTATATAGGCATATTAGGAGCCTTATTTCCACCCCCAACAATTAAGAGAGTCAAAAGGAGGGTGAAGAATCAAAAGGAAATCAACGTTACAAAGTTGAACACAAAACCAGCCAGATTCATCCTCCATTTTAACGTGTGTGTTTGACACTTCATACGGCTGAATCAGAACGTGTCATAAATAGAACATATCTTCTTCCATGTGTCTTCTAGAATCTATAAATATTTCAGGAAATTTGGCTCAGACGTTTGGATGTTATGATCGAAATGGTGGGACATATTTCTGTGCATTAATGTCGGGTCCACCATTTAAATCTCAACTTCAGATCCCCTTATCATCATGAAAACGTCAGAATTAGCTCCGGCCACAGTTGAATAAAATGATCCTAATATTTTTATCTTTCTACTGTATACATTTGAGCTTCATTGGGCTTGGTTTCTGGGCCCCACATTTGTTTGATGGGCCTTAGACCCATTATGCTTTTTCCAGCAAGTTTCTGCCTTGAGGCGCAAACTTCTCCATCTTCCTTTGGGATTCATCCATAGGACCTAAAAGATAAAATGTTACAAACAAAGTGATCAATAATATCCCAAAATTTCAAATTCATAAAATGAATATAAGTCTTTCCACAAACAAATGAATTATTGGGCCCAAATTGGCATTATAAACATGAATTGCATTTAAGATGAGAAATGAAGTTCTATTTATGTAATGCACTAAAAAAATCTTTATGGAATTTGGAACAATAAATATAAAGATATTAACAATTAATATTAGCCACTTTCAGTGACTAATCAGTGAAAAAAAATATATTTATTTAATTTATTGAATATTTAATAAATATTTATTCACCAATATGTGAATAAAATATTTATATATGAATAAAATTTTATTCGATTGTTCAATAAATGAAATAGGATTTAGAACGTTCCAAGACCTTGTCCGGTGAAAAATATTAATTAATAAGCTGGTTAAATAATATTTTGTATTGAACAAGTTGGCACGCGCCAAAAAATAATAATTATATAATTATTGTTATTATATGGCATGAGGTTTATTAAAGGTAATAAATATTATTCAAGGAATGATATGCAATTAAATAGAATTTCATCCTAAATCCTAACTCTATAAATATACAGATATGTCTATTTTGTAGATAATCTAATATTTAATAATAAAGAATTGTTGCACACAATGAATTCTCTATCGACTCCTCATTCTCTATCCCTCTCAAGAAAAAGAAGCATAAAAGATATTTATTCAAGATAGAAGAATGAGTGATCAAAAATGAACAATTCAAGATATTTTACTCGGTGCACTAGCACCCAAAGATCAAGTGGTGTTTCTCAGAGATCATAGGAGCACGTGTGGATCACCACTAGATGGATTCTATCCTTCGATCCTCATAATGCAATGGAGGTAACTTGGAAGGGTATTTTTGGATGATCAACATTCACCAGAATAGAAATTTACTAAGCTCGAGTATTTATTTTGTAAAATATTAAGTAAATTAATTATAAATTTGACATGAAAAATCCTTGCTATTGGTTTTGGAAAAATATTATTAAAAGAAATTTTAATATATCACCCACCACCACATGCTAACATTGTACCCATAATAAACACTTGGATCGTCGCTACGAGTATAACTGAATGGTTTTAGGTAGGACATAATGTTAATTAAACTTTTAAAAATCTTTACGAAGGCTTTGAGAAATGAAATGCCAAGTACCAATTATAAATTAAAACATTTTAAACACTATACTTGAAACTTTATTTAGCTGATGTTGTATAGAATTCTAGTAAAATTATCTCATAATTTTATTCCAACATTTATCATATCCATAAGTTCTCATGACTAGGATCGGTTAAAGGAAAGGTCAATCAAAATCCATGGATGTAACTGCTATCGTTGTCAAATAGGTTTAGAGAATACTCCACCCTACATCACACCTGGGCTACACCATAGCTCTCATACCACTTGTCAGGAATGATTTCCTCCAGCCCTAGGTCTCCCAAGTGCAACACAAAGGCCCTTCTAGGGTTCTATTCTAAAACCCATGGGTGATAGGATCAATTGTCCATCCAAGCTTATATATGAGCCACCATCCTTGGTGGAATCTGTTGTGGGACTTGGGTTTGTACAGAATAGTATATACATGCATTATAATATTCCCTTAATAAGGCATACAATATGCCTTGTTTCACATATAACATAACATAGGTTATATACACATCATATAAAATGGTATATACATATTGTATATAATGATACAATGAAAATATTGAATGCTTTTTTATTGGGTTTTTGGCATTTTTCCATCGACATTAAGTAAAAATTCTAGTATACAAGTGTGCCTTATATATGAAGATTTGGATGTTTAATTGAATTTAATGTTTTTGAATTTTTTCAAATAACCTTCCATAAACTAATGAGACAATAATTATTTCAATTAAGTAGCCAAATATTGACCACTACCTCATGTTATTGGATAATATTAATTGAAAAAATAGACATACCATATGTTTACTATTAATAAAAAATTACTCATTGCATATGTTGGTCCCATTAAGACGCTCAAGAAGGGGGAGACTTGAGTTCCTATAGAGATTTCTGTCTAAAACACTTATTTAATAATCCCCCAATTTAAAATAAAACAACCCAGATAACCAATGGTGCAGTTTATAAAAGATTTGAAAGTTTGAAGGATTTCTCAATGAGTTATTAGTTCTCTGCTAAAACAATATGAATTATTTCTTGACTTTTTAAATCAATCTACTAAGGAAAATTCTAATATAAATATTGTATAAGATTAAATATGAGTAAAATGTAGTTTTATGAAAATAAAAATATAGAAAACTAAATTTGAAAGAACGCGGTATATTTTAATACAAGAGGTTCAGCCTCAAGAAGATCCTTAATCCTCTCCACTTGGTGGTCACCTGCCACCAAGAAGTTTATATAAATAAACTTTGATCCGCAGCATAGATCCAGGAAAACAACAATATACACAACTTTCCAGGTCAACTAGACATTTTCCACAGTTTTCGTTGGAGTAGGAAAACAACCAGGCCACGCAAGGACCTCTTCCACTATTATATATGGGAAGTGTAATGAGTACCAGATGGTTAGTGAATATATCTATGTATCATCCTGTTTTTCACAGGAGCTAGTCTGTGTTCATAAAACAGAGATACACACAATACTCATAAAGTTAAAAACTGTACACAATCTGAGCATAAATAATGTGAATAGAGTTATAATGCTCTCTGTGATTTGTTATGCAGTTTTTGACTATTGGAAGATCTCATGAAATGCAGCTTGCGTCGACTTTCAAAAACGGACAACAAAACAGAGTGTCGTGGGAGCTTCTGTCTTTTGTTTCTAGTGAGGTTTTAATGTGAATGATGTGTTATTCTCCTCTCTTGGTATGTTGCTACAAAAAGTTCTTCAGTTCAAGTTATCAGCAATGCCTATTAGTTTCTAAAGCTAGGAGTACTCGTTTTTCTCAGGTGCACGAGCACTAACACAAAAGAAGGTCTTCGTAGCGTTACACTTTAACAATGATAAAAAAATGATGATAATATGGGTACCTTTAACAGTGCTAAAAATCGAGGTTAAATGTACCCCTTTGTTGGCACTTTTTTTAGCGCTGATAAAAGTACCGCCTTTATCAATGCTTTTTTAGTGCTATTAAAGGGGGCCCTTTATCAGTGGTTTTTTAGCAGCACTAATAAAGTTGGGTCCTTATCAACGCTTTTGTTACTACAACTGATAAATGATATGTTTCAAAAAAAATCATTAAAAATAATATATTGATATATAAATATATAAATATATTTATATTGATATAAATATATAAATATATTTATATTGATATAAATATATAAATATGTTTATATTGATATAAATATATAAATATATTTATATTGATATAAATATAATATATATTTATAAAATATATTTTAGATAAGAATAAATAGATATTTACACATAATATATATTAATATTTAGGGAAAATGGATTTAAAATATTTTAAAAAATATATTATTAATTAAAAATTTGATAATTATCATTTAGTAATAATCATTTAATAATAATTTGAAAGCACAAAAAATTAAAAAATTAACAAAAGATCTAAAATAAGTTGAAAATGATTTTCAAATTTCAAACGGCCATAACTTTTGATCTGTGTATGCATTTTAGCTCTACCACATGTCAAATTGAAGCATGCGACGAGCTCTACGTGCTGGAGACAAAAGGGAACGTTCTGTTTCATTTTTAACACCAAAAAAATCCTATAAGACCTCCAAATCTGAATTTTTAGTCAGGATACACATAAAAAATTAATTTTATAAATAGATAATTAAAAATAATTACATTTAAAATATATTTATCAATATATAAGCCTTATCTAAATAAAAAACTTGTATCCATTTTATTTTAAATAAAAAAGTATGAATATTTATATACCTATATAATATCGGTGTCTGTGTGTATGTATTAACAAATTGATATATAGTTTCTATATATTCTAAACATGTGTATATACATATTAATATATAATATTTGTAAATATATATAAATATGTATAATTATACTTATAGATACACATAAAATATGTGTGTGTGTGTGTGCGCACGTGTGTGTCTGTTGTATATATTTTTTTATTTTTTTATTTATTTATAAACGCACACAAAAAAACATATTTTATAAATGTATTTAAAACCGATCTTATAATTATATATTAATATATGAATAAATATATGGATAAAAAATATAACTAAATATATATAAATAAATATATATAAATATATATTTGTTGTGAAATTTAACGAATGCCGATTGAACCTACGAAGCTTTTCGAAATCAGAAATATAAGATTGATCGTAGGAGAAGCGCATCGTTGAGAAAGTGGATGTCGTATTTGCATATGCATATGATAATAAAAAATGGAAATACAAATACCAAATAATACAAGAAGTAGAGAATACAATGTAGAGCCAAAATCCCATCCCATTTTATTAACATATCACCATATTTATAGAGTACATGAGATCTGATCCAACAGTTCAAATTAATCCCTATAATATTTAATCCAACAACTAGAATACCAATGGTTTGAGAATATTTAAGGTTGTGCATTAAGAGGGGAATTAATTGGGAATTGAGGAGTCATCATTAATGTCATAATTATGACATCCATTAATAACTTTTCATAACACTCCCCCTTGGATGTCATAATTTCATGGAGCCTAATTTAATCTTCACATAAAAAAACCCTCTGAGAAAAATAAGTGAAGCCAAAATAAATGAATTCCATGTTATGCTACCTCATTAAAATCCTTATCAGAAAAACCCAGTGGGAAAAACCTGATGAAGGGAAATAGATTATATCATTCCCAACTCCCCCTGATTATATCATTTAGTTGTGTCTTCAGGACATAAATTAATATTATTATTTCATTATGTCTCCAGGACATGGTAGGAAGACCATAAATAATAATGAATGGTCTCATTAAAAATTACAACTCATGGGGAAGACCAAAAATTTGGATTAATTATATATATCCATAATAATTTATAACATTTTCTTGGATATCTGTTTATGATGTATGATTTCCTCATTAAAAACCTCATCAAGGAAAAACCCTTAAGGGTGAAACTCTTGATTAGGGAAAAAGAGTACAATAACATCAAGTCCCCAGAGTGTTTCCTTGTTAAAAACCTTATCATGAAAACCCAGTGGGAAAAAATTGACTAAGAGAAAAAGATTACAACAATTACATCACCCATTCTTAATGATCATCACTACATTTAACTCATAGAATGTCTATGATCAATTCATAAACAAAACACCCAGTTTTGAATTTTGGAATTATAATTATTCATACCCTTTATATTTCAATTAATGGGGAAGAACATTAACTTGGATCATAATATCATTTATTTTCATTTTCAAGTAACATTTGCACATTTACAAGTATTTCCATCAGGGATAAATAAAATGTGCATTTATATTTAATCCTTTTGGGATAAGTATGTTCTTCATAAACCCAATATGTATGAAATCTATCACTCTTGGAAGCATGAGATATAATTGTTCATTAAGGGTAAGACCATTCCAAAATTTAATATTTCATCTTCAGGATGATTAATTTAAAATGCAAGGACATCCCCTGTAATTCATTAATTTCATAAATCTCTTCGGGAGTTTAGATATTTTTCAAAACATCTTTATAATATAATGAATACAATGATTCATACAAACCATGGGATGATAAATTCAATTTATCTTCATCCTTAACTTAATATGGATAAATATTATTTAGTTCAACACATAATTTATCTGATTGGGTGAAACTTCCTTAATTTTGAATACACTCCAGGCATTTCAAATCCTTCTGGGATTCATACAAATATCCAAATAAAGAAGAGTATAATATCTTTTATATTAAATAGTATTTATATTTTGGATAATCAATCCAGAACATTATATGTTGAACATTTCATAAGTTCCTCTTATAATTTTGGCCAATTATTATGATGTCAACATCAATAAAAATCCATAGTCAATGAGTTTTAAAATAATTCATAGAAAATATATCATCAAAATTTGATTGAGATCTCATAAATTTTTCTGGTACCAGTGTCACTTTAGGGACAATATCTAAAAAGATATAATGTTGTTGATATATTCATTTTCCTCTTCAAGGGAAAATATATTTATTGCTTTCTACTCATCATGACCAATGATTTTATATAATCAATTCAACCACACTTCAGGTGTGTATAATCAGACTATTTCTTTTCAACACTTTACATTCATGTAAGTGTTGTGAGCTTCTTGTACATGGATCTGCAGGACCATATAATATATGATACTCAATATTTCATTTAATCAACATGCATATCATACAATTTATACTCACCATCAGCAAATAACACATGTGATCACTTAGTGGATGTAACTTTTATATAGATGGATCACATGGTAGGTGGGCGCGCCCGTATATACTTCTTCATAATAATATGGGAAATTTATTTCCATAATAGCTGCTAATGATATAAATAATTTACCTCAAAATTTGGTACCTCATGCTAAATTATCATATAGGGGGAATTCATAATGAATTAATGATAATAAATTCATTGATAATTTTGTAGAAATGCATCTATTAAATAAATTCATCATTCTCCCCCTGATGGATGTCTACTATGTTATCAATAAATCGATGCTCGTGTATACTTGAATCAATATCATTCATTATAATTAATCCAGATGGCCTAAATCATCATGTCATATATTTGAAGTGCCAGGATCGGTAAACTTATGGTTTACATTTATTGATTCGATTGTACATAACAAATTCTTTATAATCACTTTTATGAATGCTTGTTACATATTTGAGGTACCTCTTTTGTCTCCATATGATATTCATTTTCAAGAATACCATTCAAATATCTTATTGAGACATAACAAAGCGTTAAGAATTTGTACTGCTAAGTAGAAATATATTCGCTCTTCTGGAGTCATTTATTAATTTTCACTACTAGTAAATGTACTTATATGAGCATACACTAACACATATATGAGTTCTTTTGAAGCATTTAATCAAAATAATATTTTTATTCAAGATCGAAACATATAAGATCTTCAGGATATTTCATTGTGAACACTCATATTTGTAGTTATAATTTCCACTTATGGTGGTTGATGAATTCATAATATAATCATAACAGGTTAGGCCCATCACCAAGAAGATTAGTGCATAATTTAGAACTTCTGGCCAAAATATTTTGGAACATTAGGTCTAAATATTATTTTACAATACATCTACCTGGGATAGGAGACCCCACATCTTTTAAAGCTGGTGAATGTGGTAGCGAGAAACAATGTGGAAGAATCTTCTGGATTCACGATACACTTTATCACCGTCCAAAATTATAATTCATAAACAAAATTCACTTTACCAAATGAAAGATAAATCATTTGATCAAACCACATCAACTCTCAAATATTCATGAAACCATAAATCATAAAAAAATCATGAATAATTCCATTCTCTTCAAGGAATGAGATATAGTAGTTAAAACTACATTCACATCAGAGAATGAATTCATTCATCTGATTTCATGATCCATGAATGATAACTTATTATTTATCAATAATTATCATCTTGCATAAAATATAAATTTTACTGATTATGATGATCATTGTTTTAACCACTTTAGGTGGTAAATCATTTTCATAATATATATCGGATTATCAAAACTATATAATTCATTCATTTCATTTATGAATTATATGAACAACAACATCCACTTTAGGGGATAGATGAATTACCTGAGATGAGATTGATAAAACATAATAATATGATAAATAATAATATTTCTCTTGATTTTGTTACTCCAGGAACAATAAATGATAAATGAAGATATTCATCAATATAATGTCAAAGGACATTATTTTCATATCATCCTTTAGGGATGCATTATTTTATAAATATAAATAAAATTCATTGTGCTATGTAAATATTTACTATAATCAATCCACTTCTGGTGGTTATATTTTTATTATTTGTTATAAAAAAATACAACAAAATGATATTTCGCAAAACATCATATTCACCATGAACTTGATTTATAATAAAATCAGGTATATTTTATTTCACTTAGGGGAATGAAATAAATCATTTTCAACAAATATTCTCATCCACTCTAGGGAATATAATAAAAAATTTTGTTCGAGTTTTATAGTGTCTTCAAGAAAATTGCATGAATATTCAATTCAGCAATTTCATCAATTTCATCCACTTCAAGGGATTGATATATATAAAATATATTTACTCTTGTTTATCAAGAATATTTAATTTCTCTAAAAATTTTAATAAGAAATAAAAGAAAGAGAAAAGAAGGAAATAAAACAAATATTTACAAATATCCAAAGAAAATATCATCTTCATCATGAACCTTTATATAGCATAATCATACTTGACACCATTAGGGTGAAAAAGAAATAAGAGACATGAAATTTCATGGTTCATGGAATGATTAGAAAATTTCAGATCGACATACGACAGGTACGCGATGATCATCAAACATTGTCTCAACGTACGACAGGTACATGATGTTCATCAAACTTCATCTCGGCGTACGATGGGTAGGCGATGTTTATCGAACTTCGTCTAGACGTACTACGGGTACGCGATGTTCATTGAACTTCCTCTCGACGTAAAACGGGTATGCGATGTCCATCATTAAATGGCTCGACGTACAACGGGTACGTGATGTTCATCGTTCAACAGCTCGACATTCGACGGGTACACGTTGTTCATCATTCCATCACTTCTGGTGGTGTAGTTTTTTATTAATTTGATGAATGATTTTGGTCTCGACATCGACCACATCAGTTAATAATAAAATACATTCTCTACAGGGAATAAAGTGTAATTTGTCAACCGTGAGTCATTACAGCTCTTCAGGAGCTAATTATTTTTCCCACAACAAAAGATTAAGAAAAGCGTATATTATTTTCATATTTATCAAGAGGGGAAAAATAAATGTAACAATATCTTACATGTAAAATATGACTTACCTTTTTTAGGAAGCACTTCGAATGAGTGGAGTTGATGTGCATGCAAAAGAGTATGTCAAGAGAATAATTTTTTTAAAAACATGTGACATACATTTTTCCAACAAAAATTTTCTTATGCCAATGATGGGGATAAAGGCAGCGACGTCACGATGTGCAATGCGAAGAAGACGATCATACTGATAACATGTTGTGAAATTGATTGAATGACGATTGAAACCGCGAAGCATTTCAAAACCAGAAATGTATGATCGATCGTAGGCGAAGCGCATCGTTGAGAAAGCAGATTTTGTATTTGCGTATGCTGATGATAATAACAAATGGAAATACAAATAAAAAATACTACAATAAGAAGAGAATAAAGTGTATAGCCAAAAGTCCATCCCGTTTTATTAACATATCACCATATTTATAGAGTACATGAGATCTGATCCAACGGTTCAAATTAATCCATATAATATTTAATCCAACGACTAGAATACCAATGGTTTGAGAATATTTAAGGTTGGTAATTTAGAGGGTAATTAATTGGGAATTCAGGAGTCATCATTAATTTCATAATTATGACATCCATTAATAACTTTTCATAACAATATTAATTTTCAATTAAATATATAAATATAACTATATACGTATAAATGTATATATATTAATATACAAATATATATATATATTAATATAAATATATATTACTATATCAATAAATATAACTAAATATATATAAAAATAATTAGATATATCAATAAATGGACATCAAAGAAACATGGAGGAGTGGTAAAGGGTCTAGGCGCATAGGGAAGATGTCTCAAGATTGAATCCAGATAGAGGCAAGGGCACGCGAGGGTTGGTGAAGGGGGGTTTCAGCGCTGTGAAAGGGGGTGTTAGTGCTATTAAAGGGCTAGGTGGTGGGGTTGGGGTGTGCAGGGGTGGGGATATAGAAATTTTATGTATTTTTAATTATATTTTTAATTTTATTAAATTTTATCAGCACTTTAAAAAACGTGCTGATAAAAGAAGGTCTGGGTGGTAGGGTTGGGATGTGCAGGGGTAGCAGGGCATGCGGGCGGGGTTGGGGGTGGGGTTGTGGCATGCAGATTTTTTTTATTTTTTATTCTTTTTTTAAACTTTTATTAGTGTTTTTTTAGCGGTAATAAAAGGGACCCCCTTTTATCTTCACCTCGATTATCATAGATTTTTAGCACTAAAAATGCACTTTTTTAGCACTTTTAAAGGGCATATTTGCAGTAGTGGAGCAGCTCAATCCGTTTTCTTTTTGATCCTATATTTTCTTTATATTCTGCAGCTAGCTAGGAGAATTTTATCTATAATTTTATGTTACCTTGTACCTCGTACTGGGCATTGACATCGATATAAAAGTTGTCCGCAAAAGACAGAAAAAGGCATTAGTATAATTAATAGTACTAAGTTTAACAAATATGGTCGTTAGAATAAAATTTGAATTTAATTGTAAAAGAATTGACAGTGTCTCTAAATGGTGTATCAGGATCGGTTGGTTAGGTACGGTGTCTCAGACATAGTGCATTCTACAATTTGGAATGGAGAGTCAAGTAGCGGTGACTCTGGAATGGTAGGTCACTCTAAAGGTAGGTCAACTTGACGATAACTAAGCTATCGGTAGCTCATACAGAAAACTTGTACTTAGTGGAAATTTTGATGTCATCGGTAAGTCGCTCTATCGATAGCTCCATGCGATAGTGTCTCCTCTACAAAAATTCTGATTTGAGATATCGATAGGTTGAACATCGGTGACTCAGTGCATCGGTAACTTGAGAGACGGTGTCTCATCCATTGTTAGAATTCAGAATTTGTGCTAAAGGTGAGACAGTTGATAGTGCGGCATGTTATTGGTAGGTCCATGTCAACAATAGCTCATAGTTAATCGATTTTCTACCAACGGTGAGATGTCCAACGGTGATCTCACCTTATCAGTGACTCAATCATGAATGACGACAGTGAGTCCACCTTAATGGTGACTCATACTTAGTCATATCTTGCCGACCTATCTTATGATGTAAAACACTAACAGAATATATTAAGCTTATATGATAACATAGTTAAAATGAGTAAATATAATAAATCATAATAAAGCCTGATTTGGGAGCATTAAAACCGGAGGATGCCAACAACATATATTCAGAAATATCTTAAAACCTAAAAATCCAATATTTAAAATAGAATATCTTCACACACACTCAAATCATCGAGTGTTTAAAAAATTAGTTAAATAATTTAAAAACATGTAGAAACTCAAGAAAAAATACGCCAACTAATATATTTTTAGTGATGTAACAATTATAAAATATATAGTTCTAGCCACTTTAGGCTTGCTGATGGGGGTGGTAGTTGTCAGACCCCATCACCTCTTCATCACTCTTTTTCTTTTTAATAAAGGGTCATTGACCCCATATTTTTAAAAAAAACTATAAAATTTATATTGGAAAATGGATCATCTATTTTTCAAACATAGATGAAACATTCTCGGTTATAAAAAAAATCAGTTTTTTAAAATATACATATACTTGTATATAACCACATTATTCAATCTTAAGGCATTTCAATTAAATTTAGAGGCTTAAAATTAGTGGAAAATTGTTTACATAATTTGTTTATAATTTTATTTATAACAACATCACATCCCAGTTTTTAAATTTTACCATTCATTATTTTAAATACACATGCATTCCTTTTCTCGAGGGAAAAAATAGTTTCTAAAATTTTAAAAAACTGGTAAAAATAATTTTTGATATAGTTTTTTTAAAATTGAGTTCTCTTTATATGTCAACAAGGAAGCTTTCATTTTTTTCTATTTAATAATTGGAATCCTAAAAGGTAGCTCAATTGTTTAAATTAATTAATTAATCCCTGGGTAACATTTAAGGAATAAGCAAGGGTGAGGAGAGAAAATTGGGTATAGGGGCATTTGGATTTTTATTTTTTAATTTAAGGGGGTTAGGGTTTTTTATTTGGGTATAATGGTTTTCCAATCGCCAAATCAATTTGCGCTTTGACAAAATACCGACAATGCCAATTGAATTGGCGCTGAGTGGTTTATTTTTTTCAAAATCCCCATGATACCCCCCATTCACCTTATATACATATATCTTGTATATATTTATATAATTATAATTATAAGTATAACAAATACAACAAAAATATTTATAATAAATATGTTTATTATAATAAATATAACTACTAAAATAAATATAATAAATTTAAAATTATATTTATTATATAATTATAATGAATATATAATTACAATAATTATATAATTCTAAATTTAATAAATATATAATTATAATAAATAAATAATTATAAATATAATATTTAAATAATTATAATAAATATACAATTATAATCTCAATAATTATATAATTATAAGTATAATAAATATTTAATTATAATAATTATATAATTATAAATATAATAAGTATATAATAAAAATAAATATGTAATTATAATTATAATAAATATACAATTATAATAAATATATAATTATCATTACTATAATTATATAATTATAAATATAATAAATCTATAATTATAATAATTATATAATTATAATAAATATATAATTATAAATATAATTATTATATAATTATTATAAATATACAATTATAATAAATATATATATATTAATTATATATTTATAATTATAATAAATATATAACTATAATATATAATTATAATTATATAATAATTATTATAATTATATTATATAATTATATGTTTATAATTATAATTACAATACATATATAATTATTTAATATATAATTAAAAATAAATTATATATTAAAATTATATATTTTTTATAATTATAAATATATAATTATTATAATTATATGTTTTTTATAATTGTATATATTTATAATAAATATTTAATTATTATATTATATATTATATATTTATTATATGTAGAATTATATATTTATTGTATATTTATTTGTATAATTATTTTAATTATAATTGTATATTTATTATAATTATATAATAATTATATTTATAATTTTATATTTATTATAATTATTTATTTATTATAATTGTATATTTATTATAATTATAAATATATAATTATTATAGTTATATATTTATTGTAATTGTATATTTACTATAATTATGTATTTATTAAATTTATATATTTATTAAATTTATAATTATATAATTATTGTAATTAAATATTTACTATAATTGTATTTTTTATAATTATATAATAAATATAATTATAAATTTATTAAATTTATTTTATTGGTTATATTTAATATAATAAATATATTTATTATAAATATATTTGTTATATTTATTATAATTATAATTATAGTTATATAAATATAAATAAGATATATGTATATAAGGTGGGTGTGGGGTAGCGTGAGATTTTTGAAAAAAATAAACCACCCAATGCCAAATCAATTGGCGTTGTGGGTATTTTTTCAAAGCGTCAATTGGTTTGGTGGTTGGAAAACCCATATACCAAAATGAAAAAACCATACACCCCTTAAATTTAAAAATCATAATCAAAACGCCCCTATACCCAATTTTTTCGGGTAGGGACCCCAACATGGCCGTTTGTTATAAGTCAACAAGGAAACATTCTTTTATATTTTGTATTTAAAAATTAGACTCAAAAATAGGGGCTTAATTGTTTAAATTAATTAATTAATAATTGGATAAAATTTAGGGGAAAGACAAGGGTTGGGACCCCAACTTAGCAGCGTATTATTATATCATATTATTATATATATTTTTACAATTTTGATGGGATGGATGATAAAATTTATGTTAATATCTCATTTAATGAGACAATTTTTCAAAAAAATATTATGATTAAAATGTTTCAATATTTGGAATTGTCAATTAATGCAGTTGATCCATTCATTTTTATTTTACTGTTTTCCTAAATCTCGGCCTTTTCCTTGGGTTCACGATCCCAACATTTATTTCCATGCCCATGCCTTAAATTTCCATTTATTGAGGGTGACCACAAAATAAAATGTCCTCTATATATAATTATATTTCATTCCTCCATTCCTGTATTCCTCCCTCATCTGCACTTGGCACCTCCCTCTTCTCAGCCATCCCTTTCTTTCGTTCATGTCGCTCGCCTCTGTTAGCTTCCATGGAAATGCCGGTCCGCCACCATTTCCCCACTCCCATGACCATAATCGAATCTCACTTCCCTTCATACCCCCTTCCCATCCCACCCCAGCGCATCAACACCACCCCCGAAGCCTAAGTCGCCTACTCTTCTTATATGGCAGTGGGCGGAGACAGGTTGAGGCGGCGGCCTACCGGCTCTCGAAAATCCTCCATCCGGGAGAAAGGTGAATTTTGCGGGTGCAGTGTTGGAAAGTCTTCCACCATCGCTAGGTCCATGGCCACCGCCGGGAAGTTAAAGGAGAGTCCTATGACCCAGGAAGTCGGACTATCTAGGCTTGTTCGTGGGTTGAAGAAGGCGGTACGTTATTTTTTTTCGGCTCCAGGGAAGCCAAAAAATACGACGAGGCCTCTATGAAGTCCGGAGATTCTACTTCCTCCCCGAGAGACAATGACAACGTATGCAGAGGAGGTAGTGGAAAAAGGAGGTCGTTGGACGGTATGATGAGAGGCATGCCCCTGTGCGCTCCCATGGATGAACCGAGTGGATCTCCAGCACCCAAGCAGCCGCTGGCGGCTGATTGGGGAACTGCCCCAGTGTGGATTCTTTCCACTCTTCTTTATTAACCCCTTTCTGAAATCAACAGCACGGCGAGAGGAAGGAATGTAAGCGCATGAGGAAGAATGGGAGAACCATTGCAATTCATTTTCCATTCCTATGCCGCCCAACCACCACTGTGGAATCAAACATCATGGTTTCCCTCACCATGATCGCCATTTGTATGACGATGATTTGTCCGCTAAAATTAATTTTTAGTATTATATACACTTTTTGACTCGAATTTTATATTTTATACTGTGAAAAATTATGGGTTATTAAAATTAGGCATCATTAAAAATTTGGTGCAGCAATTTCATTTTTCTATCCTTTGTCCTCGGTTTAAACGTGAATAAAGAGGCCTTTTATACACATACTCGGTATTTAAAATACTATATATATATACACACATTATTTACAATAATGTTTATATTTAAAAAAATTAGTTGTGTTTTGTTTTGTTTTCATATATATATATAAAAATCTTAAAATATTTCTTTTTTTATTAGGAATTACAATCATTTAATTAATTCCAAAAACAGTTAAACCCCTCATTCAACACCCCATTTTATAGGGGAATTCCCTTTTATAAGAGGCCTAGTCATAATTGTCATAATAATAATATATAATATATAATATAAAATTATTTATTATAGGTTGAATGGATTACAAGCAATCAAACCACGCATGCATCAAGCCAATGTCATCATGTTGACCTGTCATGATAGCCCGCCAACCCCCTATCTCACAATCAACCTATACCGGCCTGTCGACCGCACTGACCCCGCTGCCTCATGCTGACCCAATAACCACCAGGCCTGCATCCCCCCGCTACCTCGCAGTCACTTGCTCCCTCGCACCATCCCTTCCTGGAGAAATGCACCTCTGTCGAGATCGCCATTCAACCACATCCAAAATCCATCCTCGGCAATGGGAGAGGCTTTGGTTGTCACCATCATCGGGGCTCCATCGCCATTCACTGTCACAACTGCTCGTCACTGGGCCTTCATCGTCACCTCCACCAGGATCCCACATCGCCTTTACTCGATGCACCACTTGCTATAGATGACCAATGCCATAGGCTTCTAACAAGGCCACCGCATGCCTCTATAAACAAACCCTTTAATGATCTGCTCCCTGCACTGGGGTCGCCTGGCATGCTCTCTGTACCCACCATCGGTCGACCCCACCTGTAACCAAAGGTTGATGCCCTGCACCCAAGACAATGCTTGTCTGTCGCCAGCCTGACCCCAAAATTTCCCCAAGGTCACGACTGACGAATCCCATGTCCCGAGATGTCCTCACATCTCGAGTTCATCCCCACCCTATCTTCTTGCAGAGTCATCGTTGTTTATCTCACAACCCTCCAAAGGTTTGGGCGGCATCACCAACCACTGCCTTGATGGCTTCATCGCAAGACGTAGCCTCGCCAACCACCTCCATCAAGGTGCTTTCACAAGTCTCCGTTGTTGAGGCACCATGGAGAAACATCTCCATCTAGGCTTGTCTTCAACCTCAGTCGTTCCCACAAGCCCCTCCCTCCGTCCAGCCGCGTACCATGAATCAACATGATGAGGCCTACCACCAAATTCTTCACAATGACCAAAAATCTGATCTTCAAACCCTTTTTTGGGAGTGATATTTATGTATAAGAGAGAGAGGTATTAAAAAAATATGTAATTATTATAATTATTATTTATTATTAGTTGAGGGGATTAAAAAACCGAAACCAATTCATGGTACATCAACCCTATTTTTGTATTCAACCCTACATTTGGAGTTTTTTTGTTATATGAAGGAACCCTACATATGACTATTCAACAACTGAGTTTTAAATCCATGATATTATCTGTGATTTATGCAAAAATCGTGATAGAATTAAAGATATGTTCAAAGATATTTTATGGCCAATTCAAATGCTCATTATGATTGTTTTAAATGCTTGTATTAAATGGAGTAAATCGTCACTATTATTATGGTATGTTACAACTCTATTGAATATTTTTGAAGTAAAATATTCATGATTTATTGTGTGATATTTATGGAGTTATTTTTAACCTGGAGTTTCTTGAAAAACATGATAAATATGAAGTCACTCTTCATCAGAAAATAAGTGGTAGAATATTTATAGAAGCAGTGAATATACAGAAAAGGTGATATGAATACAAAACTGTGTGTAGATTCTTTCAGAGGTACACATTGGAGATATACATGTTTAGATCTATCATTTTTCCACTACTGATATTGTTGTCACCTCTACTGCACTTTATAGTTACATCTTCATTGGAAAGAACAACAAAGAATTTGTTAGAGATACACTTTGGAGACATACATGTTTAAAACATATGTCTGCTGTTTTTTATATCACTGGTTGAAGAAAGCCTACACGACTATAAAGATCTATTTTTTATGCTATATTGAAGATATGAATACATCTGTCAGTTTTTACTGAAACTGTGATGTTTAATATGTATCCTTAAACAAAAACAATCTCTATTGATATGGGGGAGTTTCGACTGCTCGGAGTCATCCATGGTTAAATGGCAGCTTCATGAACTAAGATGTGGATTTATGGTTCCCTGTAAAAGAACCAGAAGGATATTTAAAGCCTTGTTGTAAAGGTGACAACTATCTGCACTTAGTTGTGGATTAAAGGTCTTAGGATAAGTGAACTAATTGAAAATCGCAAAACTCATTGAGTTGAGTGTAGGTGGAGTGGACTAAGGGATCTTTGTGCCCTGAACCATTATACAGCACTATGCTCATTTCCTTAATTTATTTTCGCTGATCGCTCATATTTCGGAGAAAAGGAAAGGTCCACTACTAAACAATAGAGGCATTCTGAATTGTTTAATGTTTCTAACATACACAATTCACACCCTGCTTTCACTGCATACAACTTCTTCACATCATAAGATGATTTAGTATTTCCACTAATAGTCTTGCGACTAAAAGCCTGCTACCTTATAAGAATCTAACTACACTACTGACCCTCTTGGGGATAATGAACTTGAACAACTTCACTAGGTAGAGAAATATTGATAGAAACTTTGAACATAACCCATATGTCCATAAGATAGGCCAACTTTCAGTGCTGTCGAGCAAGAATGTTTAGTATGCCTTATCTTACCATAATGGTAGAAATACAAAAGGTATTTTTTAGTAATTGTATAGGTTATAAGATGAGTTTGATTCTAGGGGCCACTATAACATCCACTTTGAACCTCATTCAGCTTCATCTTCCTTCCATAAGGGCTACTATAAGTACCACTAGACGTGGGAGGAATCCCAACCGATCCCAAATTGCCTGCCAGATCTACGTATACCATAATTTTCATATTAGGATCCTTGAAATATATGGAAAGTATTATCATGAAAACTTAATAACATATATATAGTTACAAGATCATATGAAACTTTTGAGCATTTAATTGTTTATTCGATACCAACTTAGGCGATAAAAGGGAAATCTCATAAAAATATTTGGAATACTCCATTACTGTCTCGTCACCTTATTGAAGGGTGAAAAACTCCGTAGACTTTTCTAAAACCATTATTTCTAGGTAGAACTACTGAGTACATATAGTTTTAAATCCATACCACTCTAAACCCTCATGCTGCTTTTCCAGAAACACAGAATCCCATCACCTTCGACTTGGGCCATTATACTTAAAGACAACGTACTCTACCTTAACGGAATCTGAATTCTCAATGAATCCAAAAATCCTTTCAATCTTCCCTAGATAGCCCTCTACTTCCTATGGGTCATTCATCCGCTAGAATAATGGAATTTTATAGAATAGAAACACTTGTGCTTGATTTCTATCTCCATCCTTCTCTGGATTCACATTTATAGGTTGAGAATGAACTAGTTCGACACCTTTCTCCAGAGCATGGACCACATGTATTCACTACAAGAAAACAGTGTTTTAGCGAAGGTTTTTTCAAAGCGGGTTTTAAAACCGCTTTGAAAAAACAGCCGCTAATTTTTAAAAAAACTATTTTTTGTAATTTTTTAGAAATATTTTCTAAAAAAATCATTTCTTATCGGTGGGTTTTTAATGAAACTGCCACAAAATAGAGGCGGTTTTTCAAAATTTCCGCCAAAGTTTTAAAAAAATATTTATTTATTATTTATTATTATTATTATTTACAATCAAATATAGTTTATTATTAATAATTTTATATATATATAATGTTTCAATTAATTAATATTTATAATTATTATTTAATAATATTTTTAAACTGAAAAAAATCATAAATAAGTAGAAGAACATACTTCGGCATCAAATGACCATAACTTCTGATCCAAGAGTCCATTTCAGATCCACAACCAGTCAAATTGAATTTTATCAAATGAGAAAAAACCAAGCACAACTACAAAAACAGCCTATATCAGTGCTCAAAACATGTTGTAATAGTGCCAAAAAAAACGTTGTAAATCTCAGCGCTGATATAGGGGGGCCCCTTTTATCAGCCCTCCGAAAGGCACTGATAAATGCCAGTTTTATCAGTGCTAAAAAAAGCACTGATAAAAGTTAAAAAAAATTATAAAAAATAAAAAAAATTAAATAATGCTCATGGAGAGCTTTTATCAGCGCTTGGCCACCCCTTTATCAGCGCTAGGAGGTCTCCCGTGTACTGCCCTTCCACCGCATCCTCAAACACATGCACCACCTCCTCCTCCACCCGAACTCGAACCCCGTTTCATGGCTGCACCTTTACCACTATGCTATTTCTTTTTTTTTCTCTATTTAATGATATATCTCTTTGTATATATATAGTTATATTTATTCGTGTATTGATATAGAGTCATATTAATATAAATATATTTATTCATATATTAGTATATATATATATTCATTCGTATATTAATATATATATATATAGTTAAAAAAATTTATCCGTGTATTTATTTGTATATTAATATATACTTATAAGATTAGTTTTAAATACAGTTACGAAATATGTTTTTTATGTGTGTTTATAATTAAATAAAAAAAATAAATACATACATATATACAACACACACACACACACAGACACACACACAGACAGACACAGACATATATGAATAAATACATATAAACGTGTCTTTGAAAATCCATTGAATTTTAAAACAACCATAACATATAATCGTGAATCCCGTTTCAACTCCACAAATAGTCAAATCGAAGAAAATGAAACAATATTTGATATGATATGTGTTACAGGCTTAACAGACATCTGGATCAGAAGTTATACCAGTTTGAATGTTAACAAATCGGGGTAACCTGACTAAAAGCTCAGTTTTGGAGGCCTTCTGGGCCTATTGTGGCCTCTAAAAAACCTTTACTAGGGTCCACATGGTCATAGACATGTAGATCTCATCACAGTATTCGATTTGATAGGTGGTAGAGCTCAAACGAACCCCCGAGTCAAAAGTTATGGCTGTTTGAAGTTTGAGTTACATTTTCAACTTATTTTAGATCTTTTATTAATTGTTTTGATTTTTTGTGTCTAAAAATTGTTATTAAATTATTTTTAATCGATAATAATTAGAAAGTTATTAATTAATAAAAAAATTACATATTTTAAAGAAAATTTAACTAAATTGATTATATATTAAATGTAATAGTCTCTTTATACGTATATAAAACATATTTTAAAAAAATATATTATATTTATATATGAATAAATATACTTATATAACAATAATTTATTTTTCATGAGTTTTTTTGAGATATAATTTTTTTCAGTGCTGATAATGGGGTAGTGCTGCCCTTGAATGTTTTTGTAGTTGTGAAGTGAGATTAAAATAATGTGATAATCAATGGAAAAAATATATTCAAAATTCAAAAGTCGAAAATTGAACTCGAACTTCAAACGACCATAACATTTAATCCGGGTTTTCGTTTGGGATCTACAACATATGAAATCAAACCATGCGTTGAGCTCTACACCACTTTGGTCTTGTACCAACTCTCTTAGTATTCTACCTCTTTTAATTCCACCAGAAAGGCCCAGAAGGCCTCCAAATTAGATGTTTTAGTTGCAGACACCAATTTCTTAAAATTCAAACGGTTATAACATTCGATCCAGGTGTCTGTTTGGCCTGTACCAGATATCATATCGAATCTCATTTCATGATCTTCGATTTTACTGGTTGTGGCACTAAAAAGGAGCTTAGAATCATATTTTATGATCATTTCACTGTTTTTAGGGTTTTTAGAGGTTCTTATCTTTTTAGGATTTATTTATATATTTATTTATTTAATATTTATTTATAAATTAATTAAATAATATTATTAATTAATTAATTATTATTTATTTATCTATTTTTTATTATTAGTTTTTTATTTATTTAATATTTTATATTTATTAATTTATTATTTAGTTTTTATGTACACATTAATTATTAATTTATTTTTAATTTATAAATTAATCAATTATTATATGTTTATTATTTATTTATTTATTTATTATTTATTTATTTGTTTATCCGTTATTCATTATTTATTGATTAATTGTTAATTATTAATTATTAATTATTATTAATTATTTATTAGTTATTATTAATTATTAGTTTTTTAATAATTAATTAATTATTTATTTATTTATGTATTTATTTATCTATTATACATTATTTATTATTCATTCTTATGTTATATATTATATATTATATATTATATATTATATATTCTTTTTTAGTTTATTGTTAATTTACTAAATATTAATTTATTATTATTTTATTATTCATTTATTATTCATTTATTTATTTATTATTTATTTATTATTTATTGATTGTTTATTAATTAAATATTATTTAAATATTAAATATTAATTATATATTAAATATTGTATATTGTATATTAAATATTAATTATTAATTATTAATTATTAATTATTAATTAAGAAGTATTAATTTTATAATTATCAATTATCAATTATTAGTTATTATTAATTATTAATTATTAATTATTTATTTATTTATTTATCTATTTATTTATGTATTTATTTGTTTGTTTGTTTATTAAAAATTATTAATTATTAATTCTTCATTATTTATTATTTATAAATTTATTTTTAATTTACTAAATATTAAATTATTATTAAATTATTATTTATTTATTTATTCAATATTCATTATTTATTAGTTATTTATTGAATTTTTAGAAATATTTAAATATTAAATATTAATTCTTAATTCTTAATTCTTAGTGATCAATTATTAATTATTAGTTATTGTTAATTATTAATTATTAATTATTAATTATTTACTATTTACTATTTACTATTTACTATTTATTATTTATTGTTTATTATTTATTTATTTATCTGTTATTTATTAATTTTTTATTACTTTTTTATGTATTTATCATATATTAAATTATTTTTAAATTAATTATTTATTTTTACATTACTTATATATTATATATTATATATTATGTATTATATATTATATATTATGTATTATGTATTATGTATTATATATTATATATTATATATTATATATTATATATTATATATTATATATTATATATTATATATTATATATTATATATTATATATTATGTATTATATATTATGTATTATATATTATGTCTTATATTTTATATGTTATATATTATATGTTATATATTATATGTTATATATTATATGTTATATATTATATGTTATATATTATATGTTATATAATATATAATATATATTATATATTATACCCAAATGGCTCATCCATGGGTTCAGAAACCCAAACCCATAGCTCCAAAATTTAATCAAAAAGAGAATAAGAGCAAGAAAGTTGGAGAAAATGTTTACATGTGATACACCACACCAAGACAAACTAATTATAACAAAACATGCACATTAAAACCACGAGATTACCTTTTCCTGGACCAACCCCGACTCTGAGCTACTCCCCGATAGGTCGGGAGATGCCCACTTCTCTATTGCGTCATCTTTGACAAATGTAATTCCTCATCTATCACTAGATCCTCCATAGTGGGCACGATAGTTACTTCATTAGGAACTTCTTATTGTGCATATTTGAAGTCATGCACAACCTCATTAGAGATTAAGGTATCATCCTTGGCAGCATCTCCATGATAAACTTCTTCATGTGCCACATTAGAGTTAGGAAAATCCTTCATAGGTGGTGATGAATCATCCCGAGCTGCTTTTTCATTAGACAATGTTGTTTGTGAATCTTTGGATCCATGCACAACCACAATAGAGGGTGATATAGTAGCCTGGACAGGCTGGTCTAGCTCCTTTGGTGACATTGAAGAAAAACACTTTCGATTAATGTAACTTGCACTCTTAAGACCTTCGAGAATAAGCACATCAAACTCAGGAGAGTTAATCGACTCTAACATGGAAATGAAATTAACAGTTAGCTTATCCTGTCCTAGAAAATCATCCTTTATCATAGCAACCTCCAAAGAGCACCCCCCCTGATCCTCAACAATTGAAGGAGACTGTGCAATGTCTTGGATTACTCCATGACTGGATGAAGCATCATTACAGGTACCATCACCTTCGAAATTATCAAGAGAGGATCCTTTCGTAGTAGGATGATAACCATGCTGGCAAGTGACACCAAACCCGAGCATACCTTCCCTTCCTTGAGCCACCTTCTGATAACCCACCTCCTCAAACGTGTAAGATCCTGCCATCGACCCAGCCGGCACCTACTGAGCATCAACCTGTGGATTTACCGTAGCTCCAATAGGAACATTTTCCACTATTGTAGGTGCTGATTCTAATCAAACATCCACTTTGGCTGCATGAACCTCATGGGAAATGGGTAGAGCACAAAGAGGACCTCAGTTTCTTCAATGTCACCAACTGAAATCCATCAGCATCAAAAACCTTCATCTTAACCTTCCTGCATGAAAAATATAGTGAAACATGATCCATCTCATGATTTAATTCGTAATGGATAGAAGCCTCATCCTTATATTGATTCTCTCCCTCCTCATCATCAAAATCAGCCCTAGGTCTCTTCTCCAAACCCCCAAAGAAACCATTGGCAGTCTGCTGTAAAGATCCATCATTAGATAGCGAAGTAGCACCACCAACTGGGTGCTGAGACAAGTCCTACAAAGGAACTTCTGACAATCCAGTAGGAGCCTTTGAAATGCCTTTCTTAACAGCCTCAACAAAGGAGGAGGGACCAACAGGAGGGACCTTCCTCCAGAAAACTTGCTTACTACCCTTACGATCATCACTAGACTGGTTCTTCCAGCACTGATTAGAGGCATATCCTGAGGATTTACAAAGAGAGAATTTAATATTCCTATGACATTGCTAATGATAATTTCCAATGCATAAACATGACTTACAGAAACTTGGTAACCACTCATACTGAATAGGAAATTCTAACTTAATATCACCCATAACAAGAAAGACGATATCAATCATAACATGAGCTAATTCAACCTCTACTAGCATGCGAGAAAAGTGACCATACCTTGGTCGCCCTATTTATTTATCAACCTTGATCGGAGAACTGACAGCAGAAGCAACCTCTCATTCGACTGAAGGGCTCCAGAAAAACAAATTAAGACCCCTAATTCAGACCCATGTTTTCATGGAGGAGTTCCTAATTGCATAAGGATTTTCTAACAGATCCCACTATTGAACCATGATGTGTCCAGGTTTGAATGTAACGGGTCCAAAACTCCTAGCCACATTCTGAAGTTCCTTCGAGGGGAATACAATATGAATGCTACCTCTCCCAACTGAGATTAGGCGCCAATCACTGAAACTCCAACTCTAATATAGCCAGTCATGCACCTCATCCACCTTCAAAGTGGTATCACTCCGAGTACCATAAATCCTTGTAAAGAGTGATAACCTGCATTCTTCAAGACGAGCCTCTAAAATCTACGGACTCAGTTACACAAATGCAATCGATCCATTCTTGGTAATCCGCTAATGTATGGCCGCAGATTCAAGCAGTGATTCAGAGAAAAACCTATTCCAAGAAGAAAAACCCTCAAATTTCCTCTTAGGGTTCCACGCATCTTCCTTCGCCACATCTACATGATCTGAGATAAAACCACCACCCGAAACCACCACCTTCGACGAAGGAACGAAAATGTCCTTATATATTATTAATTATTAATTATTAATTATTAATTATTAATTATTGATTATTGATTAATAAATTTTTAGTGTGTATCTATTTGTTATGTATTACTTGTTTTTACAATTAATATATATATTTATATGTATATTAAAGTCGATTTATTAACCACATGAAGAGCCTACTAGAGTGGTAATTTCGTTGGAGAATAAGCAAGAGGTAAGGGTTTCAAATCTCACCCAACACAGAATTTATATATATGGCATGGAAATGTGCATGGACATGGATATATGAATGGAGATGAAAATGTCTGTGGTAATAATAAATAAATAAATAAATAAATTACGAAAATATAAAAAAATTAAAAATTAAAAAATTAAAAAATTAAAATATTAAAAATGATTTAGAAAAGGATTAAACCATCAATAAAAAACCACTACTAATTATTTCCCGACACACGATTTAGTGGCAGTTTTCCAAAGTAGTCACATAATGATTTAGCGGTGGTTTAAACCATCGCTAAATAAAAACTTTGGGGTAGTGACTATGGCCTCAACACGATCCCAATCAACCAGATGCTTTTCTCAAAAAATCTTTTCTATGGAACCCTTCTAAGGATTCATTAAAAGTCTTCTAGGATGCATGGTACTAAACAACACTAAGGAAAGAGGATAAATCCTCATGTGGGGAAACATCCTCAATAATAGCTAGGATAAAATGAAAAAACTCATGAATGCACTCCTAAATATCCCATGGAAAATTAAGTCTATCCATAATGACAAATTTCCAGACAGTCACTTATAACCTTCCCCTTATGTGTTAACTATCCTAACTCCTATCTACCAAGACATCCCAAATCACACCAACTAGAAACTGCCTTTGATACTAATTTTTCGCAGACCAACCTAGTTCATCCCTGAATAGGACAACCAAGTCGACCTATTTCAAGTCCCAAAGGGTATTTCAAATCCCCATGGGTTGGAAATTTTTTTTGGCATTTAATAATTACCTTTGTGAATGGTTTCACCCCCAAAGACATAAAAATTGGGATCCTTCGAGATAAAGGATATAAATAATATCCCAACACATAACATAAATAAAAGAAACTCTGAACACGTATGAAACATAAAATGAAATATCTATATATAAATAAAGAAAAAAATAGAATTTTCATAGATGAAATATAAGTATTAGTATATGGATAAGGCAAATAAGACAAATTTTATGTCAGAGGATTAGTTCAACCATAAGTAACTAAACATAAGGGCCACATGGAACCACACATGCCTCTCCACAAGCTAGAGACTATAGATTAGAAATGATGGTCTAAAGGGATTATAATGGTGATACTGTGCCCTCTATATCATTATTAAGTACATCATAGAAAAAAAATGAAATGAACATTTGATGAAAATAATAACAGGTAACCCAATAAGTTCCAAACCAGCCAACCAGGTATAAACATGAGATTCAATAAATATAGGGTAGTCAAGCATATAGAAGGTAATACATACAACAAGGCTTGATAGATAAAATAATAAATAAATAAATGAATAAACTCCGGTAAGTAGTCTAAATACACACTCGACCCACAACTCCCATGTCATGTCCTAGCCCAAATCAAATACTGGCAATGAAGCACTAGCCAAGTCCTAACCTGCAGCCATGAGATCTTCTCTGGTACCAAATGGTTTTCTGAATGAGTTTTGAGTAAAACTCAGTAGGCCACCACAAATTATGTATAATACATTCCAGTCCATGAGTATACAACATAACCGTGTATAGTGTATCTATAATAGTGAAGTAGTAAAGTGGAAGTAAACTAGGGAATAACACATACTTCAGCATAGGTCAGACTGTCTCTGGTCTTAGGAATAGTAATGTAATCATGGGAACTGTGGATATAATCATACACATCCTAGAGAAATTATCCATGTGGAAGCATTGAAATGCGTCTAGGAATTCCCACATATTGAAACCAAGAAAATACATTGAGTAAATACAATGTATTCCAGTTCAATAAATGAGGCTCTAACTAAGACCAATGAGCAAGTTCAGGGTAATATTGGGATAACTTAATTGGAAACCAAGGAGGTGTTGGAGTTTGTGGACTAGAACCAAATACTTTGTACTTTATTCATTAATAAATACCTTTTCACATCTTGATTGTTCTTCTACGTGCTTTTGATAATGTCTTAAGGACAACAGTTGCATTAAAGGGTCACAACGGATCCCTGCTATGATGAGAACAAAGAAGTGCCATAACACAGTTCTTGAATATATGTTCTATGTATGGATGATGTTATCTGAGGGACACAAATAATACAGGCCATTAGGGGTGAGGACTCATAAAACATTGAGGTACCTTCTCATGGTGTGTGCCATTGGTAATATCCAGGAGGATATTATGAGAAAGAGACCAGCCAGTATAAAATCTACATTTCATAGTGTCATTGGATGTTACTATCTGCAAACGTGTGTATTGGTCCTTAGACTTTAATATTATTATTAATGGGTATTACAACTCACACACTTAGATGTATTGACTAAAACGGAGATTACACACTATTCGCAGCGAGGTAGGATACATTGGGTGTGTCACGAGTGATACTACATTAATAGATAATGCGAGAAATGATTTTTCCATTTTTTTCAATTACTGAAGTTGATATCTAATGTGCTTTGATGTAATTGATATATCCTAAATAAATTCATGTCCATGGTAATGTATGGGCGAGTTCAATTCCTGGAAGTCAAAGAAAGAATAATCAAGAACATGAGTTGATGGCACTAGCATAAAACGTACTTGATTAGAGATATAGAGACAATGGGATTAAATTACATGATAATAATTTGTAAGAGGTGACACATCAATGAGGCACAAAATTCTTTCTCTTGGGTGCCTTTACCCGTTGCTAGACAGTAATCTTGGACTTTAGGCAATCCCTCATAATGCAAATGAGAAAGAGTCCTAGATGGGCATACAAAAATTTTATCCATGTATCTCAGTTAAATATTAATTTAACAAGTTAAATAAATATTATTACCTACTATGGTTTGATAATTATTTGAGGATTCCTGATCGCATTTACTTTGACACTAGTTATTCAAGAGAATATATTGTGGGTGAAATAATATATATTTATTAGCGAGTAATTCAATTACATTTATTTAATAAATAAATATCCATTACTCAAGGTCTAATAAATGTGGTGGAGGAAATAAATAAAAATTAAAACACGATAAAAACATCATGTACATTGAATGTACACGCCCTGTAGTTTTCATGGAGAACGAGTACACACCGTGAATTAATTATTACACACCTTGTAGTTTTTACAGTCAGGATTTTGAGAAAATAATATCATTTTATTAAATGATATTTATTATAATCATCATGGGTACATGTCAAGGATTTAATCATCCAACATGGGGGTTTTCAATGGTAGTTACTGAAATAAATAAAACGCGTAACATGTTTATTTATTGTAATAACACTATAACCTCAAACTCGATTATAAATATCCTCACAACCCCAACACTTTTCCAGAGAGAATTGTTGTGCACAATAATTCTAAAAAATTCCCTCAAGGCCAAAAGAACTCCTTCCTCCAAGAACGCTCTCAAGGCCAAGAGAGATCCACCACCACCAGATCAAGGCGATCTAAGGTGGACATTGCAGGAGAAGGTTCTTTGACGCTAGCACCCGGAGATCTCTTTAGCGAAGTCTAGAGACACGTAGAGCATGTGTGGATCACTACTAGAGGAATCCTACACTTGGATTCTATGATTCAACTATAGATCACATCAGATTGTTACCAGAGACATCAATGAAGAAATAATTCCATCAAGGTAATTCTTGTCAATTAATTAAATTAATTATAAAAAAATATGATTATCCTCTCAATAGTTCCATGACCCTTCTCTTTCTTTTTTCGTTCTTTGTTATATTCCAAATAAATGAAATTTTATTATCGCGATGGATCTCAGATTTAAAGTTGTTTAACGTTAAAATTAATTTTGGGTACACCCCCCAACGCACTTCAACTACACCCAGAACCTTCAAGTGGTATAAGAGCAATCATATCGTTGATTATAGTTATTTAGTTTTTTAGTTGGTGATTTACGCATTTAATAATTAAGTAGTATCAATTCATGTTAATCGTTCTTTAAAATATAAATATCGAGATATGTTCCTCCCCTCTCTTTTCCCATTCACCTTATAGAAATGAATTTTTCTTTTAATTTTGATTAATATAAAATAAAGGATCTCATCCGAAGGTGCCAAACGCTCCTGGTTGTATAACACCAAGATACACGGTGTGTATTCGGAAGTACATGTCGTCTTGTCTAGGACCAATGCATTGGACTGGTTTTCCAAATCAGGTCATGTATTGGATCCTATCTATGTCATTTATGACCCCGTGTGTTGACCAGGAATAGGTGGAACACAATTTCTATATTACACGTCGTGTGGTCCACTGGACACGACGTGTAGTCCCATTGGGTTAGGGTTGGACCATGTACCCCATACATGGATTTCATGGCTGGAAACTGTGTAACGCAGATACTACATAGCGTGTGTCTAAAAGAACATGTCGTGTACTCCGAAAATTTCCGAAGTACATCTACACGCCATATCCCTAGGCATGTACTTCAAGTGGATGGTGAAAAAAATTACACATCGTGTAGTCCGAACAACACACCGTGTACTCATAAAAATTTTGTAGATTTATTAAAATTTATTATTATATTATACAAAACCTTGAGACATGTACCATAGTGCAAGCGTAAGGCCGAGGCACAACACGTGATAGGTGTTTTATATATGTGTCTAATTTAATATATGCGTAAATGGGAATTCACCGGGTTGGATCCAAGGTACAAGCTACATACAAAGATAATTGTAAATGAATTTATTTGTAAAAAATTATGATGGATGAGAATCTCAAGGAAATTTAGAAAAGGGTTTAAGATAAAAGGATTGATTAATTGAATATAATTAATTGATTTGAGTGTGATTTATCTTGAACATGAACGATTAAATAATTGAATGATAGTATTATTTATGTGTAAATATCGTTTCATGTATGGATGATCATGATCTAGACCAAGACCTCTGTATGTCAATGGTTTCTATTAATTTATTTATTTAAATTAAATTTTTTGGCCCTCGAGCCTTCTCCTCATTAAAATGTGGGGCCTTCGCGCCCAAGGATTCTTTTATGTAAAACCCCCTTTTACCCCTCACTTTCCTGTGAGATAAATTCATATGTAATGGATGGCAGTCCCAAGCTAGTGGAGGTAGCTCAAGTCAGGATCCTAGGTGAAACCAATCCAAGGTAATACAATGGTGGACAGGTGGACAGCTGTAAACACGAACCCGAAAGGTTCAAGGTGTTTCTCCCCTAGATCTTGGGTTAATATATCAACTACTAGATAAAATAAATAGTAGAACAAGATCATGATCATACCATTTATTTTTTTTTAGTTTCATGGTTTATTTATTGTGGGTGTGTTGTCACAATCACACAATTAATGAATTAAACAAGCATGTAAGATGGATCTAAAATAGAACCAACTTATGTGTAAATATTATCATAGACAAGGTTAATCACTTAAATATATCCGACGTAATATGAAATATCATGTAATCAAAGATTATAAAGTTGAAATTTATGTATACGGATAAAAATCTCTCAAATAAATATTATGTCGGTATAACATTCCATAATCATGGTTAGAATCGATCCATAGTTCAAAGTGCTTGACCAAGCCTAGTTGGGGTTCTTTCAATTATCGGGGAATTATAATTCAAGGTTTTGGGTTGACTTGACTTGGTTCACATCAAGGTTTAACCACCATAATAGGACCTGGTGTGACCAAGAGGCAAAGGTTTAAGAAATCCAAACTAAATGTATTTTAGGATTGGGGAGTCCACTCAGCGGATCAAGGAGCTGCGAGTTAATGTAGTTGGAATTTGGAATACCAACCTAAAACCCTTAAAGTTATGTGAAAAACCCTAGTTGGGGTAATTTGAAGGGAAATATAGATCCTTTCCACTAGAATATTCAAGCAACAGAATATTTCGAAGTCAATGGTGAGGGCTATTGGATTTCGATAAAATAGTGGGAGACTAATAAGTAATAATTTATTTATTTTATCAGTTTTAAAATAAATTATTAAACCTTTTATCATCTTAATTTTTAGAAATAGAAAGAAAAATTCCTTCAAACATATTATTGAGAACCATACTCGAGAAGAAAAACCTTCTCACCGGCACCAATTTCAACGAGTGTCAGAGGCGTTTATGCGTCATCTTTCACCACGATTGGAAATTTTATATGCTAGAAGATCCTATTCCAGTTGCACCTAGGAAAGAGGCACATCACGAGGAACTATCTCTCTACATGAACCACATGGATGATGCCACACAAGTCCAATGTTTCATGCTATCGGCCATGTCTAATGAGATCTTGAAGCAATAGGAAAACATGGACACATATAGCCTGATGTCTCATCTTAAGGATATCTACCAAGAGAATTTAAGACAAGATAGATAGGAGATCTCCAAATCTTTTTTTACAACTAATCTTGGAGATTCTGCCCCAGCTGGGCCTCATGTAGTCAAGATTATTGGCTACATTGAACGACTGGACATCTTAGGAATTAAGTTCCCAGATGAGTTGCGTAAAAATCCTATCCTATTATCACTGTCCAAGACCTTATCTAGCATTATTGTCGAATAAAACATGAGAAACAATGAGAATAGTCTATCGGACCTTTTGACCTTAATTCGCTAGGTAGATAACGACATGGGGTGTGACAAACCCGTAGTCCATATGGTGAAAAAGAAAAGGAAGGACAAGCCAATGGGGCCAAAGACTTATAAACGGTATGAAGCCCCCGAGCACAGTCCCTCCATGAAGAGGAATATCCAGATGCAGGGCATGGATTTGGAGGTGGAATGTTATGCATCTGGCAAGAAAGGATACTAGATGAGGAACTTCGCCTAGAAGAGTGGGGATTCTAAAGGTCCATTCGTTATCAAGTGTAATATTTCAATTTCTACACATTGGGTATTAGATACAGCTTTTGGGGATCACATCTGTATTCTAATGCAGGAACCATGTAGATTTAGAAAGATTTCCAGAGAAGAGGTGGATCATCGAGTTGCCAATGGTGCAAGGCTGGCTGCATTGGACTTTGACGATTACCACCTCTCATTGCCGACTGGTATGATTTTGGATTTACATAACTATTATTATGTTCATAGTGTTACCAAGAACATAATTTCTATATCTTGTTTGGATATGGATGGATTTATTTTCAAGTTTGGAAATAAGGGTTTCCACTTTTATAAGAACAACATGTGTTATGGTATGGAACATTTAAATAATGGTGTGTATGTATTAAATTACAAAAACCAAGTGTTGGCAATCGATAACGAAAAAAACTCACATGACTCATTCATCACCGAGTTGCGGAATCACCATCCCAGTCATGTAAATGAGAAGCGCTTGAAAATGCTCTTCAAAGATGGTTATTTAGAATCTACTGAGATAAAACCACTAGATAGATGTCATGCTTGTTTACAAGGAAAAATGACCAAGCCTCCCTTTGGTGGACAAGGTGCAAAGGCCACCGAGCATCTAGGATTTGTGCACACGGATGTGTGTGGACCATTTCCAGTAGAAGCTAGAGGTGGATATTCTTACTTCCATACTTTTACTGATGATTTGAGTAGATATGTATATTTCTACTTAATGAGGTATAATTCAGATTCCTTAGAGAAATTTAACGAATTCAAGAATGAAGTAGAGAATCAGCTTTGTAAGAAGATAAAGAAACATCGATCAGATCGAGGTGAAGAATATGAAAACCAAGAGTTAATCAATCTTCTACGGGAGTTTGGGATTATATCTCAGCTCACTCCTCCTTATACACAATAGTGGAATGGTGTTAGTGAAAGGATGAACCACCCCTTTTTGGACATGGTGAGTTTAATGATGAGTCGTGCAGATCTTCCTTTATCATTTTGAGGATATGCATTACAAACTGCAACATACAAATTAAAACCATTTTGTCACACACACGTGTATGGGGATGCGGGTTGTTTGTTAAGGCCTTATAAGGAAACAAACTAGAACCCCATGGAATTAGGAGTATGTTTATAGGATATACCAAGTAATCAAAAGGATATTATCAATATAACCCTTCATACAAGAAAGTGATTATCGCTAGACAATCCATCTTTCTTGAGAGGGAGAACATCTTCAAAAGGAATAGTGGGAGAAAGATTGACTTTGACGAAGTTGATGCTCAAGATACACATGAGGTGGTACAAGAACAAGTTCCACAGTTACCCGTGGAAGAGGTTCCAGAAACACAAGTACTGCGTAGGATCTCAAGAGAGGTAAGGGAACCAGAGAGATATGGTTTCCTAGTCACCGAGGATGGTGAATCATTATTGTTGGACAATGATGAATCTCTATCATACAAGAAATTAGTTGAAAGATCAGAAGCTACATTATGGATATAACCTATGAATTCTGAGATGGATTCCATGTATCAGAACCAAGTCTGGGTTTTGGTCGATGAGCTGGTTGATGTAAATCATGTTTGATGCAAATGGGTATTCAAGAGAAAACAGAACATGGAAGGTCAAGTTAGCACCCATAAAGAACGACTAGTGGCTAAAGGATTTAGACAGTGTCAAGAAATTGACTATGATGAATCCTTCTTGCTAGTTTCCATGTTTAAATCCATAAGAATCATACTTTCCGTAGTAGCTTACCATGACTATGAGATTTGGAATATGGATTTCAAAACAAAATTCCTTAATGGGAACCTTTAAGATGATGTCTATATGACACAACCCGAAGGGTTTGTGACACTAGGTGAATCCAAATGGGTTTTGAAGTTGCAGAAATCAATTTATGGATTAAAGGAAGAATCCAGGTTATGGAACATTTGATTTGATGAAGCCATAAAAAAATTTGGTTTCAGTAAGAAATAATATGATCCATGTGTTTATAAGAATTTTAATGGGAATTCGGTCATTATACTAGTAGTATATGTTGATGACATATTGCTTATTGGAAACGATGTACCAGTCTTACAGTCAGTTAAGGACTAGTTGAACAAGTGTTTCTCTATGAAGTACTTGGGTGAAGTAGCCTACATTTTAGGGATCAATATCATTAGTGATAGATCCAAGAGGCTACTTGGACTAAGTCAGGGTACATACATTGACCAGATACTAAAGAGATTTAGTATGGAACAATCAAAGAGGGGATTGGTTCCAGTGTCACATGGCCTACATATATCTAAGAAAATGTGTCCTCAAACACAACTAGAGATATATAGAATGAGCAAGATCTCATAAGTTTTGACTATAGGATCCATCATGTATGCCATGATATGTACCAGGATTGATGTTGCCTATGCACTGATCCTGGTAGGCAGATATCAAGCAGATCCAGGAGAAAAACATTGGACTATTGTTAAGACTATCCTTCAGTATCTAATAAGAACTAAGGATATGTTCCTGGTGTATAGAGGATATGCAGAACTTGTCATTAGAGGGTATGTTGATGCTGGTTTTCAGAAAGATCATAATGATCTAAAGTCACAATCTGGATATGTTTTCTGTCTCAATGGAGGAGTTGTGAGCTATAAGAGTTCAAAGCATACAGTTGTCGCTGATTCTATAGTGGAGTCCAAATATATAGAGGATTCTGATGCATACATGGAAGCCGTTTAGATTCGGAACTCTGTCCAGGATCTTGATGTGGTGCCTAGCAGTAAAGATCCTATCAGGTTGTATTGTGATAATGATACATCGGTGGCTCTTGAAAAAGAACCAAGGTTATATAAATAGACAAAGCACATAATCTGGAAGTATCACATCTTGAGGGATTTATATCAAAGCAGTGAAGTTTCAGTGACCAGAGTGTCCATGGAAGAGAACATGTTGGACCCCATAACTAAAGGCCTATCTCAGTAGAAGCATGAATATCATGTGAGAGCTAGCGGGTTAAAGGTTGTTAATGTTGGATCAATTCCAAGTGGGAATATTTTATAGTAAGTGGCCTAGAACCAACTACTTTTTACATTATTCATTAATAAATACCTTATCACATATTGATTGTTCTTCTGTGTGACAATGCATGCGATAATGTCCTAAGGACAACAGTTGCATTAAAAGGCCATTGCGGATCCCTACTATGATGAGATCCCAGAAGTGCCATAAAACTTTACATGAATATATGTTCTATGGAAAAATGATGTTATTTGAGGGACACAAATAATACAGTCCATTAGGAGTGAGGAATCATAAATCATTGAGGCACCTTCTCCTGGAGTGCTCCCTTGGTAATATCCAGCAGGATATTATGAGAACGAGACCCGCCAGTAGGAAATCCACATTTCATAGTGTCACTAGATGTTCCTATTTGTAGACATGTGTATTGGTCCTTAGACATTATGATTATTATTAATGGGTTTTATAGCATGCACACTTAAATGTATTGATGAAAATTGTGATGACACACTATTCACAGTGAGGTTGGATACATTGGGTGTGTCATGAGTGATACTGCATTAGTAGATAATGTGAGAAAGGATTTGTTCCTTATGTTCCATAACGAAAGTAGATATCTCAAGACCTTTGATGGAATTTATATAGCCTAAAAAAATCCATGTCCATGGTAAGGTATGGGTGAGTTTAATTACGGGATGTCAAAGAACAAATAATCAAGCACATGGGTCGATGGCACTAGCATGCAACCCGCTTGATTAGAGATATCGAGACAAAGGGATTAAATTTCACGGTAAGCGTTCATATGAGGTGACACGTCAATGCGGTGTCAAATTATTTCTCATGGGTGCCTTGACCCATTGCTAGATAGTAATCATAGACTTTAGGAAATCCCACCTAATGCCAAAGATAAATAGGCGAAGAGGGTCACACACTAAGTGTATCCATGTATCTCTGTTAAGTATTAATTTTACAAGTTAAATAAAGATTATTCTCGACTGTGGCTTAATAATTTTTTAAGGATGACTGATCACATTTATTTTGACACTTGTTATTCAAGAGAAGATATTTTGGGTGAAATAATATATATTTATAAGTGAGTAATGTAGTTACATTTATATAATAAATAAATATCCATTACTCAAGGTCTAATAAATGGGGTGGAGGAAATAAAGAAAAATAAAAACAAGATAAACACGCCGTGTACATTGAATGTACACGCCATATAGTTTTCATGGACAACGAGTACACACAGTGTATTAATGATTACACGCCATGTAGTTTTTCGAATTGGGATTTTGGGGAAGTAATATCGTTTTATTAAATGATATTTATTATAATCCGCATGGGCGCATGTCAAGAAATTAATCATTCGACATGGGGGTTTTTAATAAGAGTTAATCAAATAAATAAAAGGCGTAACATGTTTATTTATTGTCATAAATCTATAACCTCAAACCCGATTATAAATATACTAACAACCCCAACACTTTTCTGGAGAGATTAATTGTGCAAAACAATTCTGGAGAATTTTCTCAAGGCTGAAAGAACTCCTTCCTCTAAGAACGCTCTCAAGACCGAGACAGATCCACCACCACCAGATCAAGGCAATCGAAGGCGGACATCGCAAAAGAAGGTTCTTCCACGGTACCACCTAGAGATCCCTTCAACGACCTCCAGAGATATGTGAAGCATGTGTGGATCACCACTAGATGAATCCTACACTTGGATTCTACAACACAATGACAGATTATATCAGATTGTGACAGGAGGCATCAACGATGAAAGAATTCCAACAAGGTAATTCTGGTCAATTAATTAAATTAATTATAACCAATATATGATGATCCTCTCAATGGTTCTGGGTCCCCTCTCTTTTTTTTCATTCTTCATTATATTCCAAAGATCCGACGTTTTATTATCGTGACAGATCTCGGAATGAATGTTGCTGAACGCTAAAATTAAAGTTGGGTACACCCACCAACGCGTTTCTGCTGCGCCCGAAACCTTCAGGAGGTAATTTAATTTGTCATATTTCCATTGAAATCAATAGAAATATTTGGATGTCATCCATGTCATTTGAATGTTTTTTGATGTATCGAGTGAAACATCAGTACCACTACTAGAAAATTGGCCTTTAACAGTGCTTAAAAAACACTGATAACCCGAGCGACAGTAAAAGCCTAGGACTTTTATTTGCGCTAAAAAACCGCTGATAAAGGGTCCATTTATTAGTGCTGCTGAAGGTGTCATTTACTAAAACTTTTATAAGTAATGATAATGGTTTTCTATATAAACTCCTAGACAGTACAAAAAACAATATATTAATGGATATTTTTTAGAGGGGGTTTTGCACAACCCCCTCTAAATGTTTTAGCATTATTTATATAATATTTTGTTGGATTTTAGTGGCAGTTCTGTCAAAACCACCGCTAATTTAATAATTAGTGGTTCTATATGTTTGGTTGTATTTTAGAGGCACAATATATATATATATATATATATATTCATCCAGATATTAGGGGGTTTTGAACCCACTATAATGTATGACATTAGAGGGAATTGTAAATTCCTTATAATATAAGAAATTAGAGGGGTTTATGAGCCATGGATAATCCCTTACATTAGAGGGGGGGTTTAAACCACATCAAATTCATCAAATTAGAGGGGGGGGTTTTAAACCCCCTCTAATGTATGTCATTAGAGGGGGGTTGTGGACCCCCTATAATTTAATAAATTAGAGGGGCTTGTGAACCCCCTTTAATTTAATAAATTAGAGGGGGTTGTGAACCCCTTTTAATTCATGAAATTATAGGGGGGTTTGAACCCACTCTAATCTATGACATTAGAGGGGGTTGTGAACCCCCTCTAATTTAATACATTATAGGGGGTTGTGAACCCCCTCTAATCGATAAAATTAGAGGGGGTTTTCAATCCCCTCTAATTATTAAATTATAGGGGGTTTATGAACCTCTATTAATCCATTTGATTAGAGGGGTTTTTAACACGACTAAATATTTATTTATTTTTTAAAACAAATCTCATATAAATTGTAATTTTATAATATATGTGTGTGTGCGAGCATGTGAGTGTATATATATATTACATAAGCACATTATAAAAATGTATTTAAATGCATCACACACACACACATATAAAAACATTATAAAAATACTTTAAAAAACCTTATACATATAAAAATATATATACATATATAAATATTGGTATACATAATATAAATATATATTTATAAATATATTTATTTAAATATATAAAATTTATATATGGTTTTACAAATACAATACATTTATATTATGATTTATATTATACATATATTATATTAAATACATTTTTATTGAATATTTATGTATAAATACATTTATACTATATAATGTATACAAATACATATAATATAGATGAAATTAAATATAAATATAAATAAATAAATATAAATATATATAATATATATTATTTTAAAAATATTTTATTATATATAAATTTATATATATTATATATTATTTTATATAATTTTTAGTATACCATCTTAATTATAAATTAATTTAGTATATATATATATCATTTAATTATATTTTATATTTCCAATTACATGTATGTATTTATTTTTGTGTATGCATATGTGTGTGTACATTATATAATATAAATGTATGTAATTACATACATAAATATATAATATACATGTATTTAACATAATATATATATAATATAAATCATAAAATATATAAATTTATATTATTTATAAAACCAACATATAATTGTTATAGTTTAAAAAATATATGTAATAATAATAATAATTAATAATTAATAATATTATTATTACACACACACACATATATAAGTATATAAAATAAATAAATAATTATATTATAATTATATTATTTCTATAAATATTATATAAATACATAAATACACACACATGTAAATATAATTATTTATATATTTTATATATAAATATTATACACAAATATATTATATATACTAAAATATATTATATTATTTATATTTATATACACAAATATATTTATATATATATATAATATATTTGTATATAAGAATATATAACTTAAAAATATGTAAATAAATATAAAATATTGTCTATATTATAGAAATCAAAAAATAGGTTGGTTGGTTAAGATATCTGCATATGAGGGGCTGATATAGGGTTCGAGTCCTCGCTGCTTCGGTTTTTGCAACCTTTCCCAGTCATGGGTGGCACACACGTGGGGTTGGGCATCAGGGGGTGCCTATGAGGGGCATCAAGGGGGTATGTCTGGGTGTCCAAGGGGGAATCAAGGGGTGTGTCCTGGACAACGTGTCTGGGTGTCCAAGGGGTGTGAGGGGCATCAGGGGGCATGTCCGGGGCATTAGGGGCGCATGTCCTAGGTGTTTGAGGGTGTGTGAGGGGCATCATGGGGTGTGTCTTGGGTGTTATGGGGCGTGTCTGGGTGTCCAGGGGTGGGGTGGGGGTGTGAGGGGCATGTCATGTAGGGATCATGGGATGTCCAACAAAAAAAGATAAGACTATATTAGGGAAAATTATATATCCGCCCTTAAAATTAAATTTAGGGCCTCAATTAGAGGCGGTTCTGACAGTCGAAAATTGAATCACTAAATTAGGGGAAGATAGAACCACCTCTAATTGACATGTTTCATGTAAAATTTTGGTCATATTAGAGGGGGTTAAACCCCCTCTAATCTATCCTCTACTAAACACATAACCATATTACCAGCGCTTATACAAAACTGTCTCTAATCGGAGTATGCAGACACATTAGTAGTGATTATGGGTAACCACTGCCAAAGTGTTTAGAAGGGGTTATAACCCCTTTGAATTAAACAGTTTTTTTAGTTGGAAAAGTGCTGATAAAGGGCCATACTACAGTGTGCTTTAACATCACACTCCAACACCACTACAGTGTGCTGTTATAGGACATCACAGCACCAGAAACACACAAAATATAAACAAAACAAGTCCTAATACAAAAATTTTAATGAATTACAACACAAATACAAAAAAAATAACACTATATTATTGATATTTCAAACATTAGTTTATACAATTACATTTATATAAATTATTACATGTATTCAAAAACATCAATGTTCCTTTTTTTAGTTTCTTCTTCTGAGGGATTGGTAACATCATCATGTGCAGAAGACATTTTTTGCATGAATAGTCATACATTTAATTTATATTATGTTAATGTAGTAAAAAACATATAATATTACAAGGAAAAACAAGATATATTAAAAAACACTTTTACCTTCCCATTAAACTCTCTTTATTTTTTAAAGGTTTTAAGGATTTGGTTCCTTTTTTGAGAATCCAAATCCCCTCTTTGTGGTCCCCTCTAATATACAATACATTTTCTGAATTGGTACCAACATTAATTGATTGTGATGTCAAATTGAAAGGGTCATCCTTGGTAGAATTTTGATCTGACTCAACATTTGTTTTAGTCTCCAATAGGATAATTGACCAATTCTTATTTGTTGGATCAGAGACATAAAATACTTGCACTGCTTGTGATGCCATTATGAATGACTCATCCTTTTCCCCTTATAAATTGAAATTAATCATTACAAAGCCCATTTCATCAACTTCCACTCCATTGGTATTGTTAATCCATTTACAATAGAAAATTGGAATTCGAAATTTTGTATAATCCAACTCGTATATCTATTCGATAATACCGAAATATGACATATTTGCATAAATTGGATTTATATCCTTGGTACCAGATATGTGAATCGCTTTAGATACAAGCCAAACCCCAATTTTTTTTATCATACTGAATTCATCATGTTCATTTGTATATAACATACAACCATTGATTACAAACCCAATGTAAGATATAACATATTCATTCATTCTTCGGGTTAGCCATTGAATTCGTTCGGAAATTGAATTCATATTTTTAGATAACTCCTTATAAATTTGATCGTTGAACCCTCCTATAAATTGCTGATTATGTGTATTTCATACCTATCTTTTAGCCCTTGGTGGATTAAAATATCTAAGAATTTATTTATGGGATTCAATGTATAGATCAACATCTTTACTATTATGTAATATGTAATGATGTGATAGCTCCCGCTCTGTCAAGGTAATTATTACAACATCTCTTCTCGAAATCCTTTCACCCATAAGGAGTTCACTGTGACCGGACATTGGGAGATCGATGCTTATAACATCTGATAGGTAATCGGTACAGAATTTAATAGATTCTTCAACAATATATCATTCTTCAATACAACCTTCTGGAAAAATTCGAATCTTTACATACCCTTTCAAAATCTTCATATATCATTAAATAAGGTACATCTATCTGTAATGGACATGACCACATTTTTGAACCTCTCTGACCAAGTGAACCATCAGGTGGACCATTATATCAAAGAATGGTGGTGGGAAGCACATTTATAATTCACATAATTTGATTTAAATATCCTTATTAATGATTGAAAACATTGCTGGGTCTATAACTTTACTACATATTGCTTTGAAAACGAAGCAGAGTCTGGTTAATGTATGTTGTGCATTTTGAGATAGAATGCAACAAAAAGCAATAGACATTAAATATATCATCAAAACATGATAGTAATGTTATTTTAGTCCTTGTAAATTCAAATTAGTCATTGAAATGACATTATTGATATTTTATGAATAGCCCTATGGAACTTTTACACACGTAAGGAAAAGGAAAAAATGAAAAAATTTCTATCTGGATATAGTGTAGGCTGCTAGAGGAAGAAAAGTCCCCCATGTACCCTTCAATAGTGCCAACTCTTCCCTTTTCCCCATTTTTATCAAGTCCAACCTAGCCTTGATGACATCTTTCATTCTTCCAAGAACATTTAGTAATGTTCCAATAATAATATAAAATATATTTTTTTACATGAATGACATCAAGAAATTTTTTGAAATACAATCATTTCCAATATATTCATTCAACAAAAATTGATCTCTTCTTCCAACCTGATTTTGTAATGTTTTTTGAAAATGGTTTACCAAAAATAGTGTCAATCTTTATTACTTTTTTTATAGTTGATCGCTCGTTTCTAGAGATGGTGTTGTACCTTGTTCGATATTCCCATCAAGTATTGTCATCCAGGATCAGTATTTTTGTCGCTGATGTAAAAAATTTTGATGTCCTAAAAACACAGTCTTTGAGGAATGTTTCAAATGTACTGAGATTGTGTGTTTTTCACAAATGGGACACCCCAACATGCCTTTAATGCTATATATTGATAAATTTATATAAGTCGGGAATTCATTTATTGTTCCATAAAACTTATTCCTCATTGTGAATTCTTCACTTATATGATCAAAATACCTTATAACACATATATCCCACATTAATTTCAAATCATAGATCAATGGAGCCAAATATAAATCAATATCATTACCGGGTTGCTTTAGTCCAGATATAAATAGAGACAACATAATGAATTTGTGCTTAATGCATAACTAGGGAGGAATTTTATAATTTACCAACTTGACATGTCATGTACTATGAGTACTAATATGTACACCAAACGGATTTATTTCATCTGTAGATAACACAAGATGAATGTTACTCAGCTCATCTCCAAATTTAGGAAACTCGTAATCAATTTTCTTCCACCGGGGAGAATTTTCTGAATGTCGTAGATTCTAATTTTTATTTATTATATATGTATACCATGTTAATTGTCTTATAGTTTTCTGAAATCCATATAGTCTTCTAAACCATGGAATGATAAGAAAGTACCATAAAAATTCTAAAGGACTTGATTCATTTTTCTTGTATCGATCTGCACCACACTTAGGGAATTCAATGAGTGATTCATGGTCCTTGATAAATAATATGAAATCATTGGGACAAGAATTTGTTTTTTAGAAATCATTCCCATTGAAAATAACATTCGTTTATAATCATATGTTCGACATGGTAGTTTATTTTCTTCTGGTAGAATATCTTTCATAAGACCATGTAGTTCTGTAAAGCTGGCGTCACTCCATCTGTTGCCAACTTTCACATTATATAACTTCAATACAACTGACAATGTTGTGTATTTAGTACAACCAGTATACAATGGTTTCTTGGAATAGGTATTTAACTCCACAAACAACTTTAGACAATAACGAAGGACATCTTTAATTTCCATTGTCATTTTTTCCATGCGATCTCCATCATCTTTTACAATGGTATTCATATCAAATGATTCATAAACTATAGTATTATCAAAATGACTATCCACATTCATTTTTCCCCGTGTTTAGTCCAACATTTATATCGTTGATATATTCCAGGAAAAATCAAATGATCTTCCAAATCTTCCAGACTAAATTGTCTTGAATAACAACAATGGAAACAAAGATATATGATTTAAGAAGGGTCATTTGTATGGTCTCTTGCAATCATGATGAACTCTTTAACTCCATATTTATATTCATTTGTCAAATGAATGGCATGAATATATTCTCAATTCATATCCATACTATTGGGTTGATATATATGTATTTGGAAGTTATCAGTAAAATTAAAAATATAGGATTTGTTTTAAATACACTCAAGATGACCGGTATGAAATGTAAGGACAACCAGATGAGCTACATAGGAAGGTAAATATACCTGTGATTTTATTTTGGATTACAGGGGTATTTTTATAGCTTTACCTTAATTACTTAGTATATATTAAATATTGTGAATTTAAAGGAATATTTATAAAATAATGGTACAAATTATTCTAATGAAGTTATGGATATTATTCAAATAATCATATCCATGTTAATTTCTTCTCTAGAGGATGTCTCAGGTGATATTTAACTAGAATAGAAGCATAGAACCAACATGAACTCGATTAAAAGTATATTTCATTGATAAATAGATTTCATGGGATGGTTAGAGAAGATCACTAGGCTGAAAGAGGTTTCAAGAAGAGGTACAGAAGATGAAAATTGTATCAAAAGATGAAAATTCTTGTTAAGACATACTATGAAGTTATAATTGATGATTGTAAGTACTGATTTTTTTTTTAGAAATATTGAGAATGAGTTGGTTTCCCAACTCACACCCCATTAAATTATTAAATATGAATATTAAATGGATGCATGGGGTGAAATTTTCATGCACCAGCAATGATTTTAAAGAAAAACCATGTGAAGATCAAAAGTGCAGGATGTGTCAAAATAAGAGAACAAGCCATCATGATTCAAAACAATGATAATGAAAATCTTGATCCTTACCTTCTTGTATATGTACATAGAAGATAAAAAACAGGTGCACACATAAAAAGTTTCCTTTATCTGTCTTCCACCTTGATCAACAAACAAGGAGTATCATTTGATACAGGTATCATTGGAACAATACCAATGAATAAAACGACCAGTGGACCACATGATATGGAAATATATATTAAACCCTCCTTCTGATTTGTTGATAGGAACACACTAATTGAAAGTAGTGAATAAGATATCTTCCTATATCTAAAATTTTCATGCGCGTGAGTGCAACAAGACACATCATAACTACAAAAAGTAGTGTCCTATTTTTCATCAAGATCCAATTGATGATTTGGTATAAACAACAAATTATACATTGGTAGGAAATACAAACAAAGTACCACAAATAGTTCCCTAAATAATGGATAACAAACAAATTGTAAACATAAGATCATAAACAAAAGATCATAAATAAATAATATAAAAAGAAATAAAAAATTAAACAAAAAATACAAAAAGAAAATCGGAAGGCCTACCTCGCTATGTTGAAGAAGATCTGAGGTCCTCTTCAAATGTCAGACAAGATGTTCGAAGGAAGTGGAGTGTTGTGATTCGACCTTCGATTCATCAAGGAGGAGCACCTAAAATGGGTGACTTCCATGGAAAGCTTCTATATCATGATGGGTTCACAAATGGTTAGGGTTTTTAAAATAGATCAAGACACTTTTATTAGAACTTACAAATAAGCGCTGAAAAATAGCCCTTTTATCAGCACTTAGACCATAAGCACTGAAAAAAGACTATTTATCATGGCTTTTTTACCATTGATAAAGGTTGATCTTTATCTGCACTAAAAAAGTACTAATAAAACCAATATTAATCAGTGCTAAAATTAGATCATTGATAAATGTTCATTTTATTAGCACTTTGTTTTGCGCTGATAAATCCTCATCTTTATCAGTGCGAAAAAAGAGCTGATAAAGAATATTTTATCAATTCTTATTACTAAAGCACTATTTAAATATTTATCATTAAAAATATAAATAAAAAAAATTATAAATTTTTAAATACTTAATAAATATATATAAATATAAAAATAGTAAATATATTCTTTTTTAAATGTATTTATTATAATTTTATAATTATTTATTTGTAATTATATAAATATTTTTAAAAAAACTACTTATATCATTATATATATTTATATATTTATACATATATATTTAATAAATATATATAAATATAAATACAGTAAATATATTCATTATTTAAGTAAATTTATTATATATTTAATAATAATTTAAATTTACATAATCAATTATTTATAATTATATAAATAATTTTAAAAAAATATTTATTTATTTATAATTTTAAATATATAATTGTATAAATATAGTTACTATACATTTATACATATTTTTATTTATAAATATTTTTTTTACAAATATTTTTTTATCATTATTAATGAATATCTAATTTTAGTGCATGTATATATGTTAGAAATGAGTGAAATTGAATAAATTTAGACTATAGGTACACTTTAACAATATTGAGATGATGGATAAGGTCTGTGTGTGTGCACATATTCTATATACAAATACATTAATTAGATATATGTGAAATCAATATAACACACATTTGATCAATATTAAATAGAAAAATCAAACGGAATTCAATTATATGTCGAGTACTATGAACTTAGTCAATATTTTTAATTCATATTTATTTTTTATTATATATCATTATTCAACAAATATATGACTATTTAATGTAAATTACATAAATATTTTGTAATATATAAATCATATTTATATAAATTAATATATATCTATAATATATACAATTTAATAACATTAATTATCATAATTATCTTATTAATATAATGTTTAATATTTAATAATGTATAATCAATCGATTCATTTTTATAAATAATTTAATTAATATAATTTTTAATGAACACATTTTTTATTTTTTATTTATTTCATTATTTCATTTTATCAGTTTTGAAAATGTGTTGATGAAATAAATATTTATCTGTGCTAAACAGAAATCACTAAATAAGTGTACCCTTTATGAGCATTAAAACTTAAGCGCTGTTAAACGATTATGTTTATCAGCACTAAAATAATAGCACTGATAAAAGTATAAATGTTTCAACACATTCTTTAGTGCTGATAAATATGTCATTTATCAGTGTTTTCTCCTAGCACTGATAAATAACAGCGTGGTTAAAGGCCAGTTTCGTGGTAGTGAACCATGTCATTTCATTCACTAAAGTAAGATATTGAACGGGTCCAAAAATAGTGTATCCCTTGGAATTTACATCAATTAATCATGGTGCGTCTATCAATTCCACACTTGGAATTTGAAACTGGAATCCAAGTCTTTCTTATGGAAGGAATCACAATTACCATAACTAGTATCATTATTTTAACAAGCTCAGGGATATTATTAAGGATAACCCATTAATCAAGTAGTTCATTTTCTCAAGGGATTTAATAAAAATTATAACAAAACACCTAGGTTCCATATACACACTTCACAATTTATCTTATAAAAAGGGATATCACAATTCACTTACACCCTTACTCTAATCAATTTAAATCATGGTGTTCATAAAAAAGGTCATAAGTGCCAAGGAATTACCTAAGTGGAAAACAAGGCTTCATGGTATAAATTGTAGTTGAAAGTGATGTAATCATATTATGGTCTTTATTGAGAATAAACCATGACCAATGATCGGTTTCCAAAGGTTGTTCATAAGGTAGCACATCAGTTAAAATTTTAAATTTTCTATTTATTTTTACCGATATAAAAGAAGAAAATTAATTGGGAATTAGCACTTACTCATGACACCCAAAGTGCTTGAGATGGGTTTAAACAAGTCAAGACATATACATGGTCCTTCTAATAGTTCTAGAATACAAGTGTCATACCCATCACACCTTAAGGGACGGTTGAATCCAAATAGAAAATTGGGTTTATTCTTAATTATCAAACCAAAAAAACCCTAAGGGGTGTTTTGGTTACACCTATGTTAAGGTTCTTAAGGAATAAAATCAAACAAAACCTAAGAGGTGGTTTTATTACTAGGGAAAGAGTAAATTGGGGATTAAATATGCATCATTCTGAACACACCTTATGAGGAGTTTCAGTTCCATAAAAATAAATTTCATCATGGGTGTAAAGATGAACTCACCCTAAGGGGTGGTCTGAGTTTATTTCATCAACCACTGATTGTTTAATGGAATATTGTACTACATATAGGTTGAGAATTTTTCAATAAATTGATGTAATTATTAATTAATGAGGCAACACTCAAAATTCCTAGTGTGTGGCACAATAAAACATTTTATAAATGGAAAGACTTTTAGGGAAAATAATGTAGACCACCTACCTCATGCTAAGGAAGCTTAACTCAATTGATAACATCTTTTTATTTGAGCTGAAATGAGTGGAAACAAGAAACTAGTAAAACACCCTAGAAATACTGAATAACCCACAAAAACAATGAGTGGAAAATAAACATTGAAATAAACTATGAAATGAAGCTACAGGACAGATATAAAAACTGAAGGCTCTTGATCACAAGTTAAGGCAATATATTAGACCCAGGAATGAAGTAAAACTACCCAGGAGGAAGAGAAGAGAGAGGGGCGTAGGGGAGAGGCTGTTGGAGAAATGGGGGAGGAAATGGGATGAATCTCAATTAATGTAGGAGGGGGTAAATAGTCATTTTTTCCTTTTAAATGAGGCACATAGTTAGGAAAATAGTGCGCAAACCATTCAGACTCAATATGCAAATAACCCCCATCTTGAACGATTATAGTGCACAGTTAGAAAAATCATGTGTCAATTGTGCATGCTCACTATCCAAGCACCCCCATGTCAAATGGTTTATCATATCGTGTTCCAACCATGTACATGGCTTTCCAATTTATTGTAGAACTTTCATAGTTAACTAGGCCACCTTACATGGTTTATGTAAGTCATGTGCCTATATAATATAGGCCACAAAATTTTATGGAATGGTTAGAGTTAATTGTGCAGTAACCGTGCACCCCGTGATGTTTCTCCCAAAATTTGTGTTTTTGAAGATCAAAGATCCTATGACTAAACCAAGCACCTGAGGCACCTCTTAGGGCCCAAACCTCATAAAAACACCACTTTCAGACATTGAAACTCTTTGAAATCTATTTCAGAGCTCATTTTCTGAGTTGGCGCATCCACCAAATGAAAAACTCAAATTCATTTAGAATTTAAAACATGTCCAAAACATGGGATCTTACAACCTACCCACATTAGCACTTATCATCCCTGAGAATACCTGGTGGACATCCTAAAATATCATTCATCATGCACCAGTTTTCAACTCCTATTCAAATGACACTGTTCTATTTTTGATCGGCCAATGTGCTTTACAATGCAACATCAAGCTTAGATCACGAGAATTCTAAAAATCGAGTTGATGCTCATGCTCCTCTTTAAACACCGAGATGAAGCTTCACAACTCTCAATAATAAAAAAAGATCTTTAGTAGTTCTAGAATAGACCTTTATCAGTGCTAAAAAAGCACAGGTAATTTGAGTGTGGTTAAAAGCCCCAAACTTTTATCAATGATAAAAAAGCGCTGTTAAAGGCCCCATTAAAATATGCATTTTTTAGTATTGTTGAAGGCCCATTTTAACAGCTCTTTTTTAGCATTAATAAAAGAAGCACTGTTAAAGGGTGTAAAAAAATTTCAAACATCTAGACTGTTTGACCCTTTTATCAACGCTTTCACAACCCCTTCAACACTGTTCCACCCACATTTATCAGCGCTTTTCACCCCACCCCCCCTTTATCAGTACTTTCTGAATTTCTCACCTCATGCGTGCTTACCTGGATTCGAACCCTACACCTCTCCTTTGAAGATGGAACGCCTTTACCACTACTCCATGATATTTTTCTATCTATTTAATGATATATTTTCTTATTTATATATATATATATATATTTACATATATATGTACATATATTTTTATGATTATTTTAAAATACATTCATAAAATATATGTGTGTGTCTGATATGTATACATATATTTATTTAAATATATAATAAAAATTTAAAATTAAAATTAAAAATTAAAAAATATATAAATAAATAATAAAGAAATAAATATTAAATAAATAATTAATTAATTAATTAATAATAAATAAATAAATAAATAAAACATAAAATGCTATGAAACCCTGAAAACCCAAAAAACACTGAAATAACCATAAAATATGATACGAGAATCATTTTTTATCCCCACAACTAGTCAAATCGAATATCATGAAATGAGATTTGATATGGAATGTGGTATATACTGAACGGACTCCTGGATGAAAAGTTACAATTTTTTGAATTTTAAGAAATTCGGATCGATGAATAAAAACTATTTCAATGGCCTTCTGGGCCTTTCTAGGGAATGAAAAAGGGGTACAGTGCTCAAAGACCTAGTAACAAACCTATGAAGCATGGAGATCATCACATTCATTTATTTGATATGTGGTAGAGCCCAAGCGGACACCTGGATCAAAAGTTATGGTCTTTTAAAGTTTGAGTTAAAATTTTAACATATTTTAGATATTTTGTTAATTTTATGAATTTTTTTATCTCTAAATTAATATTAAATGACTTTTACTCAGTAATAATAAAAAAATTATTTATTAAAGTTATATTTTTTTAATTTTATTATAATCTACTTTCATTAAATATCTTATATAGTAAGTGTAAATTTCTGTTTACCTTATATAAAATTTATTTTGAAAATACATATTATATTTATATCAATATAAATATATTTATATATTATTTTTATTGAAATATAATTTTTTTGAAGAATACTTTTATCAGCGCTTGTATAAATGGGGGTCTTTAATAGTGTTTTTAGCTGGCTTTGTTAATGCCATAGCGCTGGATGAACCCAGTTTTGTATTAGTGTCTCATATAACCTCAGACACCTATGTTGTTGTCTCATTGGGTTAACCATCCCATGGTGATCTCCACCTTAGGACAATGTTAATAAGGCCAATTCTAAACCTTGGCACCCTTCGGCTTCAAAATTTTCCATCAAAAGATGTTCTCTAAGGTTTATTAACCCACTCAGTATAGTTTCCCAACATATAATACCTCAACAAGCATGAGAGCACTATAAACTCAGTACCCACTCTCGTTTCCAAAACCCAAGTTAGAACATACATAACTCCTCATCCATTCATAGAATGATCATGTTGTACTCTTCCTAAAAATTCCATTGATCAAAACCTAAAATGCTTCTTTCATATCCAAAATCATGTTCCCAATATGGTTTCCAACATTCTACATCTAGTTACACGTGAGAATGAAAGATGAACAACATCTAGCCAACTTTTATTGAAAACATGTAGCTACCCCAAATGATGCATCACCACTACTCGATCACGATTTCCTTACCCCCATAGGCATCTCATGATCATTTAAGAACACTTATTGAGGTTCGTACCCATCCCAAATGACACTCTGAATTCTTAGCATGACATACACTAAGCAGTTTTGGATCACAACAAGCACATGTGTACTTGAACATCAGTCGAACCTCATCAGGTCAACCTATTCAAGGGTGTCAAGCTTAACAGTCGATGCCTAATATAAGGGATTGATCAAACTACGTTAAATCCCAAGGGCACCCATGACCATTCAGGCATACCCACCAAAGTCCAACCTGACTCTAAGTGTGCATTAATGGTTGTGTGCTTAACCAACCATTTCACCATCATACTGCCTTGCAATCATAGATTCTCCACTGACTCATCCCACTCCCGGATCACTTACTCACACCGATACTAAATCTAGTGTCCATACTCAATCTAAACTCATACCTGAGTCATAAAATTATCCCTGTATATGATACTAGAGAGATTGAAATTACTAGATCACATACTTCAAAAAGTCATTCTAACCATTCCTGACTAGTTTTATATGGCCATATTCCCACTATCATAATGTAAATTCTTCCCTTAGCTGGCACGACACTCCCCACCTTAGGAATAACCTAGTCATCATGTTACTAAAAATGGAAACATGATTTCCATACCACATGCTCCATCCACAACTAAACACAGTTTTTGGATATGGCCGACATGATTATACCAAGCACCAACATTAACTTCAACCATTTATAAGCACAAATATAATTGGTTTGTTCATAGATTAATGTGTGATGCTCCTCCTGATTCATGCTCACACACAACCTTAACATCAAACATAAAACCCAAAATAACCTTGACTGGTGGTGTTATAGCACCTGATCTATTTTACAATATCATCCCATTCACTAGGACAACTCATCCCTCTATTAACATCTATAGGCTATGACGCTCACAACAATCTCTTAACACCCTATTCACTCTACTCCAGAGATGACCCATTAACATATCATTCCCATACTCACAACCCTTTTTACAATAAATCATGAAATAAAAAAATTTAAGTTGTTATGTGATCACATCACTCAAACCTCATTGTGACATGAATGATTACCACTAAACTGCATCTATATCATTGTGCCATTCTTTAACTCAATGGAACCGTGCGTGACTAAACATACTTCCTCGATATTACTACAGTGCAACAAGAACACCAATCCTCTTTTAATTCACCGACCCAAGGGAAATATGCATTTTTGGCTTGTGATAGCCTACATAAAAGATCAACTCAAGTTATGTTATCCCACACGACCATTAACCTAGCTGACAATGATCTTAGTTGTACGTTAGGAAAAGAAGAGGCACCACATGATCAACTAAGCGGTCGACCATACCCTAGGCATGTCAGTCCCCTTAAAATCTGACACCAAAATGCTCATTTCCTTAACAAGGTTCAACTTACAGAACAACCACCCACATAACCAGGGGAATCGTTTCACCACTAACAGTCCTACACTATCCAAAAAGACACATGAACGACACTTCTTATGCCTGAAAACTCATTAAAATCATTTAATAATAATTTTTACCTCTGAGGTCACTACCACAACCGGAATATCCCATCACATAACACATGGAATCAATAATAAAAAAAGGTTCATGCTTAAAAGGTCACTAGGCACACTCGCCCAACCTCTATGTCCAAATTATTGGAAGAAGTCAACATAGGCCTAAGGGAAACTTCCACATTCTCATCCAAGGCCACATTTATGGAAACTATCCAACCAACCCTCACACATGGGTCTTCAATACCAATATAATTTAAATTTTTTATGTAGGCCATAACATTAATTCACCAATTAAAAAATATTATGAAGGCTCCGAGAAATGAAATTTCAAGTACTAGTTATAGAGGAAAAAGTTTTACACACTATACATGACACTTTATTTAGCTGATGTTGTATAGAATTCTAGGAAAATTATCTCATAATCTTCATTATACTTTTATCATATCCATAAGTTCTCACAATTGGGCCCAGTTAAAGGAAATTCAAATCACAAGCTATTGAGGAAAACTCTCTTTATGTTGTAACAGACATTTTAATTAACTCGAGCCTTATTTTAACAAGGTCTAAAAACACATCAAAGGTATTTTATCAAATTAAGGGTTTCTGTTAAGTAATATTCTACAATAAATTTATATAAAAGTCATATGGGTGGTTGCAGACACTTTAAATAATCATTCAATTTAAGATAAACATACCCCTGAGGGGTTATGTACTGAGGCATGTAAAGAGTAGAGTCAACCTACAAGGGTCAAGTCATACCAACCTGGGTTTTGTTATACAGGTATCAATCCAAATTTATGGAAACAATGCTTTATAAATTACAATTGGCATCTCATTTAAGTGAAAGCCATTAATGGTTAAGTTATTAAAGATCTTAACACACTGTTAGTGGGTTTATCACATATGCATAATATGCCAAGACCAATCTATGAGGTCTGAGTTTTGCATATAAGGATTCAGTTATATAGATTTTCATTCCCATGTTATAAAGATACTATCCTTTATAAGTTGAAATTGACACATCATTTAACTAACATCCATCATTTACCATTGGATTTAATGAGAAATAAATCTACCAATTACTTTAACCTTTAAGGAATTTATTATACAGATATATATTGCTAAGTTCGACCTGCAAGGTTTTTATCAAGCATATAAGGATTCAGTTGTGTGGGTAGCCATTCCTAATTTATGGAGTCAACGGTCTATAAATTACAATTGGCATCCCATTTAACTGAAATCCAATAGCAATGAATTTTTTTTTTATAAATAGATCAAATTTCCTTGACATTTGAAGATTCTACTCAAGTTAATTAATCAACTAATTTAAAACTATTTCATTTCTTCAAAGCATTTTAGGATTGTTAAATAGAATTTCACGATCAAGTGATACAGGATAACACTATTTAGATCGATTTAGACACATTCTTTTAATAACTGTATACCATAACTATAACAAGGATAGCTATCAAGTAGAGGATACAAGTATACAAGGTAGGTGATCACACAAGCTTAGTATATATATAATCATACTAATGACATGTGAATCCTATGTGTCAAAAATTATGCATGCACAAACATCCTCTCTTACCATACCAAACCAAGAGATAAATCACATAAGTCAATAACTAGGGGAAATATGAATAGTCAATTAAGGTGAAATAACAATCAACTACAATAATGAACAACATGAATGACAGTCTCATCCCCCGAAACGTGATCATTTCTTCATTTGGGGGTTGTTCATTCCTAGACATGAGCTATTTATTAAGTTCCAACACATTTTCAGTCTCTTGATTACAAGTCCAAAATAGTAAAACAAATTAAAATAATCCTCTGCTGACACATTGTGACTTCCTGGGTCGAGTTCGAACATAAGTAATTGAACTTGAGGGTCACATGTCCTCCAGTGCACTTCTTTGTATGTCAAACGCTACCATCTAGTAGTGAGGGTTATAGGTCATACGGTGGGGAGACTATACCTTCTAGATCAGTACTAAATATAATGAATGAATAAATAATTGAAATGAATAGTGGAAGATAATAATAACTAGTAACCCGACAAGTGCTAAACAAACTAATCAGGTTTAAACATAGAATGGGAAAATTTAGCCCATGGGGATTTTTTTTATTTTTTATTTACTTGAAGGGGTGTAGGTCAAATTTAATTAGGGAAATGGGGTTCATGAGCACTAATCGGATTGGCGCTTTGTGCTTATCCTCCAAAACACCTCTTCAAGTGGGGTTTTGGGTAAGCCCCATCCAAACCCCCTCCCAGCTATCCTATTATATATATATTTATATATTAACAAATAATAATAAATATAATATAATATATTTATATTTATATTTATAATTAAAATATTTATAACTAAATTTATAAATATATATTTTGAATTTATTATATGTTTAAAAATATTTTCAACTTATTCATAAATAAATATAAATTTATAACTATGTAAATATATATTTATAAATATACATTTATAATTATATAATTTCAAATATATTTTTAATTTATATACAAATACAATTTAAATGAATATATAAATATATTTTAATAATATTATAATTATAAATATTTATTTACAGAAATAGATTTATAATTTTATGACTATAACTATATTTATAATTATATAACTATAAATATATTCATTATTTATATATTTATTTATATAAATAAATATATTTATAAATATATTTAATTATATGAATATATTTTAAATTTATTTGTAAATAAATAGTTATAACTATAATACATTTATTATAAATATACATTAATGAAAATATATTTTTAAAATGTATTGTATTTATAAATATATTTAATAAATGTATATTTATAATAATTGTTTTATATTTATAAATATAATTATAAATTTATTTTAATACATTTAATAAATATACATTTATTATAAATATAAATTTAATAAATACATTTATTATAATACAGTTATTAAATACAGTTATTAAATACATTTATCTAATAAATGTATTATATTTATAAATATATTTAATAAATATGCATTTATTATAAATAAAATACATTTAATAAATGTATTTAATAAATATAATAAATTTAATAAATATACATATATTATAAATACAATACATTTGAATAAATGTATTTATAAATATACATTTATTATAAATACAATATAATACATTTAATAAATATACATTTATTATAAATACAATACATTTAATAAATATACATTTATTATAATAATTTTATTAAAATAAGTGTATTTAATAAATATAGTACATTTAGTAAATATAAATTTATTACAAATACAATACATTTAAATAAATGTATTTAATAAATATAATATACATTTATTCTAAATACAATACATTTATTAAATGTAATGTATACATTTAATAAATATACATTTATTTAATAAATATAATACATTTAATAATGTATACATTTATTAATTATACATTTATTTAATAATGTATACTTTTATTATATACATTTAATAAATATAATGTATTTAATAAATATGAATGTATTTAATAAATATAATACATTTAATAAATATACATTTATTATAAATACAATACATTTAAATAAATGTATTTGATAAAAATAATACATTTAATAAATCTATTATATATTTAATAAATGTATTTAATAAATATAATAAATTTATTATATTTAATAAATGTATTTAATAAATATAATAAATTTATTATATTTAATAAATGTATTTAAATAAAATACATTTAATAAAATTATTATATGTTTAATAAATATATTTAATAAATACGTTTAAATGTATTTAATAAATATAATAAATATAATAAATATATTATTTATTGAATAAATGTATTATATATTTATTAAATGTATTATAATAAATATATTTAATATGTGTATTTAGTAAATATAATAAATGTATTATATATTTAATAAATATAATAAATATATTATATATTTTATAAATGTATTTAATAAATATAATAAATGTAATGTATATTATACATTTATTAAATGTATTATAATAAATGAATTTAATACATATATATTTATAATAAATATATATTTAATAAGTGTATTTAATAAATGTGTTATATTTATAAATGTATTTAATAAATGTATATTAATAAATTTATAAATATAATAAATTTATTGATATACACTTATTTATATACATTTATTAAATATATTTATAAATATAATACATTTATTAAATAAATGTATTTAATAAGTGTATGTAATGAATGTATTATAATAAATGTATTTAATAAATTTTTATTTATAATAAATTTATATTTATTAAATGTATTATAATAAATTTATTATTATATTTATAAATGTTATACAATTATTATGAATATACATTTATTAAATATATTTATAAATACAATACATTTTATAAATATACATTTTTTAATGTATATTTATAATAAATGTATTCTAGTTATAAATATTTATTTAAATATAAATTTAAAATATATTCATATAATTATATTTATTTATAAATATAATTATAAATATATATATATATATATAATGAATATATTTATAATTATATAATTATAAATATAGTTATGATCATATAATTATAAATCTATTTCTATAAATAAATAGTTATAATTATATAATTATTAAAATATATTATATATTCTTTTAAATTGAATTTGTATATAAATTAAAAATATATTTGTAATTATATAATTATAAATGTATATTTATAAATATATATTAACATAGTTATAAATTTATATTTATTTATAAATAAGTTGAAAATATGTTTAAACATAATAAATTGAAAAATTATATTTATAAATATAATTATAAATAATTTAATTATAAATATAAATATAAATATATTATATTATATTATATTTATTATTATTTGTTAAAATATAAATATATATAAAATAGTAAAGTGGGGTGGTGGGTTTGGATGGGACATGCCCAAAACGCCACCTGAAGTGGCGTTTTGGAAGAAAAGCACAAAGCACCGGTCCAATTGGTGCTCATGAACCCTATTTCCCTAATTTAATTTGACCTACACCCATTTAACTAAATAAGAAAAGCCCTATGGGAAATTTTTGCCCATAAAATTCCATAAACACAATGCAGTCAAATATACAGCATACAATACATACACCAAGACTAAACAGATTAAAGAATAAATAAATAAAAGACTCGACTTCAGTAAGTAGCTTGAGTACATGCTCCACCAACTGTTTTCATGCTATGTCTTAGCCTAAAATAAGTACCACCAAAGAAGAATCACCCAAATGATACATGTAGTCATGAGATGTGTTCGGGAACTGAATTAGGGTCTGAACAGGTTTTAAGTAAATTTCATTAGGTCACCATGTATAATGCATTAGACATGGTGAGTATGAAACATAACCCGGTACATTGAATCAATAAAGTGGAGGTGAATATGGAATACCACCAAATTTGACATACTAGAGTGTCTCTCATCATAAGAGTAGTATTATAATCAGCGGACCCATGATGGACAGTGTGATGCAATCTGCGCTATAAAGGTGGCTCCATAGTCTCCCCGTCGGATCTACAATCCCATCCTTTTCGTTCTCATCGACTGGAAAATATGAATGGGAAACGACTTCGACTCCCATGGAGGACCATGATTGCCCTCTTCTTCCTCTCCTTCATGAACACCACCCATCACTCCGACGACACCATCAACTTCCGCCTCGCCAAATTCATCGACGTCAAGGCGCCCCCTAATCCGCGCACCGTGAATGGCGTCAGGACGTCCGACGTCACCATTGACGCCTCTCGCAACCTCTGGTTCGACCTCTTCATCCCGAACACCAGCGACGACGGATTCCCCATCATCCTCTTCTTCCACGGTGGCGACTTCACCTTCCCGAGCCCTGACTCGAAGGCATACGACGCCTTGTGCCCCCGCTTCGCCCGCGAGCTCCCGACTGTGGTGTGTTCGTCAATTACCGTTTGTCACCGGAGAACATGTTCCCATCCCAGTACGATGAAGGGTTTGATGTGCTGAGGTTCCTCGACGGCGGGGGTGGGGGGCTGCCGGAGGGCGTGGACATGGGGCGGTGCTTCCTGGTCGGGGACAACGCAGGCGCGAACCTGTGCCACCATGTGGCGCTGCGGGCGGTGGGGCGAGTGTGGGTGGCGGGGGTGGTGGCCATCCAGCCCTTTTTTGGTGGTGAGGAGCGGACGACGGCTGAGGTGTAGCTGCGGGGGGCGCCGGTGGTGTCGATCGAGGCAATGGACTGGGTGTGGCAGGTGTTGCTGCCGGCGGGGTGCGACAGGGACCACACGGCGGTGAACGTGAGCGGCCCGAATGCGGCCGACATCAGGGCAATGGCATACCCAGAGACAGTGGTTGTGGTCGGGGGGGGGGGGGGGGGGGGGGATCCGGTGTAGGAGTGGAAGTGGCAGCACTACGAGTGGATAAGCCACTGGGGGAAGGCAGCAGAGCTTGTGGAGTACCCGAATGCGATCCACGCCTTCTATGCACAAAAAATGCACATAGTATAGATTCCTTGCAACATGTAGTGTTTATGAATCTTGTTTCTTGTGATCATGCACCTTTGATAAATTTTCCTCCAAATTTATTTATAATTATTTCTATATAAATATATATAATTAAAATATTTATTATAATTTTATAATTATTTAAATATATCTATATTTATTTAGAATTATAATTATAACTATTTGTATTTATTTATAAATATATTTATTTACGTATATATATTTATAACGTTATAAGTATAATAAATATATTTATTATAATTTTATAATTATTTATATATATATATATTATAATTATAAATAAATATATTTATTGTAATTTTATAATAATTTGTTATAATTATAATTATAAATAAATATATTTAAAAAGTATTTATATATAATTAAAATTTTATAATTATAAATATAATAAATATATTTATTATCCATTATCCATACTATATAACGTGCCTACATATACACATGTCACCTCCATGTTATTTCTCACCTACGTGCCTGTTTTCCCTTCATTTCCGCTCTCCCTCATCGTTATACCATCTCCCTGATTCCTCCCCCACCTCGACTCTCCTTTCCTCCCCATCCCTCTCGCCTCCTTCCCCCCATGTCCCATCCTCCTTCACGTCCCCTTCTCCACCTCACCGTCACCACCATTGCCACGATGCATCGCTACCACGCATCCCCACCCCAGCTATGAAGGAGAAATTTTCCAGCAACCTTGATAGGTGTCTGGTGCACCTACCCCACCTGACTCTTTCCTGCTTCAATGCAGGCTACTGCACATGTAGAATATGAAAGCCACCATTTTTGAAGTCCAATAGTTGGTGGGGGAATGGTGGGAGTTGTGTCAAACTTAAAACCTCTCACCATGGCTATTTTAGGAGGCCCAAGGGAGCTTCCAGCATCATAAAATCTGAGCCAAGAGAGCTCTTCCAACCAAGAAAGCCTTGAGATCTCCATGTGAGAGATATGTAGAGAGAAGTTTTTGTAAGCTTTGTTCTCTATTAAATAAATCCATTTTCTTCCATTTTCTTTTCATATTATCTCTCTTCGTGGTTAGTGAACCACAATAAGTTTTATCAGAGGAGGTTCCGGTGAAACGATGATGAGCTGTGGAAATTTTTGGGTGATCGGAAAATTCATGTAACCCAGAATCATATTTTGAAGGAATATTCTAAAATCCTATGTCGAGACGATTCAAATGGCGCAAACGACATCGAAAATAGAGCTAAAACAAGTTTCCTAGGCCCGACAAAGATTTATCAAAATTCAGGTGCTACAGTACCCCCTTGCCAGAGAAAAAGGTACTGTTCCAGCGCCAGTGAATTTTCTGGCGAGTTTCTAGCAGCTGCTCCGGCATGCCACATCATCACCACATCATCGCCATGCCATCAGATGAACTCAGCTGTTGATACTATTTTTATCATATCTTGATCAATTAGTATCCGATTTTGAAGATCCAGGAGTCGACCCCACCATTTTCGAATGTTTCAGACGCAACGATGAGATCCATTTTTTAAAATTCTACACCAATTTTAACTGAATTAAAATCCAATAAATGGATCATCCATGGGAGGTATGATCATGTTGACTTCTTTGAAATACTCCATTTGGATGTATCGAATGGAAGATCTCCTCAATGGTAAGGATCTTTTTGACCCCATTGAGAATGAGGGAGTCAACCCCAATTCTACCAAGGAAGCGAAGTGGAAAATGTTGAACAAGAAGATGATCAGTCAAATCCGTCAATGGATCAATCACAACGTTTACCATAGTGTTGCAAAAGATACTAGTGAATACAAATTTTGGACAAAGTTGGAAAATATGTAGCCATCCAAGACCACTCGAAACAAGATCCTCTTGTTGAAGCGGTTGATGAATCTTTAACTATAGAGTTAAAGCTCTATATCCGAACACACCAGTGAGTTCCAAAGCCCGGTGAATCACTTGGTGGCTTTCAATAAGACTATAAATGATGAAGATCAGGAAAACGACTTACTCTACACACTTCCCATTAGATGGGATACACTTTTTGTCTCCCTGAGCAACTCGATGCCCAATGGAAAACGTACCATGGTGATGGTAAAAGATGCACTGTTCAATGAGGAAGCCCGAAAGAAGGATGCACATTACAACCAGATGCATGCACTTATTCTGGAGAAGTGAGGGAGACAACAAGGAGGAGGTCATGGGGAAGGAATCAGAGGCTGAAGAAAGAACAGATGAAGGCCCACAGTTGGTAGGAGGACAAAAAACAAATTCTACCATTGTGGCATGGAGGGACACATGAAGATGAATTTCCGAAATTTTCTACAAGTAAAGGGTCAAAGTAGCAACCGAAAAAGAAGAAATGGAGATGAACATGTGACCATCATTGGAGAATTTGTGAATTACTCTGAATAGGAATAAGAGACATGCATTCATACATTAGGCCAAGACACATAATGGGTGGTCGATACTGCAGCATCGTACCAGGTGACTCCACATCATGAGTATTTCATGACTTATCAAACTAGTGACTTTGGTGAAATCGAGATGGGGAATACAAGTTTGATGGAGATTGTTGGCATGGGTGATATCCAAGTCAAGATGAACATTGGATACACAATCACCCTGAAGGATGCTCGGCATGTTCCAAGCCTTCGGCTCAACATGTTATCAGGAATATCCTTTGATCAACAAGGCTATGATAACATCTTCAGTAATGGAGCATGGAAGACGATAAAAGGAGCCATAATCATTGCTCGAGGACACATATGTGGTATGTTGTACAAAACTCATGTGAAGATATGTGCCGATAGCCTCAACATGATAGAAAAAGAAATGTCATCCAAAATGTGTCATAGAAGGATCAACCACATGAGTGAAAAAGGGTTATCTACCCTAACGAAGAAGATGTACATCAGTATTGACAAGGATTCATCACTTGATCCTTGTAAATAATACTTGCATGGGAATAATCATAGAGCTTCATTCAATACTTCTTCATCACACAGATCGGAGTTTCTCGATCAGGTGCACTCTGATGTATGCGGAGCCATAGAGGTGGCTTCACTGGGAGGTAGAAAATATTATTCTATCCATTATAGATGATGCATCTAAAAGGGTGTTGGTGTTATTCTTGCTGATGAAGGACCATGTATTGGACTACTTCAAGATATTACATGCCCTGGTGGACCGTGAAATTTGAAGGGAGCTGAAGTTTCTTCGTTCAGACAACAGAGGAGAGTACACATCCATGGAATTTGATGCCTATTGTAGAAGTAATGGCATAAGACATGAGAGGATGGTCTCTCACACCCCACAACATAATGGAGTTACATAATGGATGAGCAGAACCATCATGAAGAAGGTCAGAATCATGATGAGTTTGGCTAAGCTCCCTAATCCATTTTGGGGAGAATCTGTTCATGTTTCTTGCTACTTCATCAACTGATCACCATCAGTCCCACTGAATTTTGAGTTTCCACAGAAGAGATGGTTTTCTAAACATCCTTTTTAATCTCATTTAAAAGTATTTCGATTTTTGGATTTTTCACATGTATCCAAGGAGCTTAGGCAGAAGATAGATGAGAGAAATACTCCATGCATCTTAATCGGCTACAGAGATGCGGAGTTTGGATAGATGATTTGGGACCTAAATGAGAATAAAGTTATAAGAATCAGAGATGTCAAATTCCATGAGAACCTGATGATAGAGGACATTAAAAATCCTAGAATTTATCAAATGTAAAGTGTCGAGGACTCAATTTAGGATCCAACACCTATACCAGCACCACCTATTATTGAAGAGGATAAGGTGCAATAAGACTCATTAGTAGTAGACCAGGAGGCAGTGGAGGAGGATATTGAGCAGGGGGAGACTCAATCCTTTCCATATAAAGTTGCATAACCATCATAGTAACTATGTGATGTTGTGCCTCCCAAACTTAACATTTCACAGGTTCAAAGATCTTTACAAGGAAATATTCCATCAACAAAATATTTGGAGTCAAATTACCTATTGGTGACTGATGAGGATGAGCTAAAAGGATACCAGGAATTAGTTTTTCATCCTAAAAAACTCAAGTGGCTTCATGCAATGGAGGATGAGATGGAGTCTCTGACAAAGAACCAAACATAAGATTTGGTGGAATTAGCCAAAGGTAATAAGGCACTAATGAAGAAATGGGTTTTCAGGCTGAAGATGGATAAAAACAAAAAGGAGGTCAAGCATAAAGATCATTTAGTTGTAAAGGGGTTCCTTCAAAATAAAGCAGTTGAATTTGACGAGATCTTTTCACCCATCGTGAAGATGGATTCAATCCGAGTAATTTTTGGATGGGTGGATAGCATAGACTTGGATCTTGAACAGATGGACGTGAAAACATCTTTTCTTCATGGTGACCTCTCTGAGGAGATCTATACAAAGCATCCTGAAGTATTTGAGGTTTTTGGATAAGAAAACTTTATATGAAAATTGGAGAAGAGCTTTTACGGACAGAAATAGGCTCCTAGGCAGTGGTACAAGATGTTTGACTCATTCATGGTGAGTCATGGCTACAAGAAAACATAGGCGGACTAGTGTGACTACATCTAGAGATTTCACGATGTGAACTTTTTTTCTCTTCTACATTATGTTGATGACATGTTGATCATTGGGAAGGATGTAGCGAAGATTAGCCTTTTAAAGAAGGAGTTATCCATGTCTTTTGACATGAAGGACTTGGGAGAAGCTCAACTTATTTTGGGGATGCATATCATTTTTGACAAAAAGAGGAAGTTGTTATGGCTATCACAGGAGAAGTATCATTAATGTGTTCAAAATCATTTTAACATGGACAAATACAAACCAGTGAGCATTCCTCTTCCCGACCATTTGAAGTTGAGCAAGAGTTCATGCCCATTATCCATGGATGAAATTGAGGTGATGGATATGATACAATAATCCTTAGTAGTTGGAAGTTTGATATATGTTATGGTGAGTACAAGACCTGATATTTCCCTTGTAGAAAGCATGATCTAGTTTCTCTCCAATCTCAGGAAGCTGCACTAGGATGCAGTTAAGTGGATTATAAGCTATCTTAAAGGTAATTCATTGTTATGTTAGTTTTATGGGGGAGATGAAACTTTCATGTAGGGCTATACAGATGTAGATATGGCCGGAGAATCCTGATAGAAAGAAGTCTACATCAGGATACATCTATACTTTTGCAGGAGGAGCTGTATCATGGAAGTGAAGATTGCAAAAGTGCATTGCTTTATCCACGATGGAAGACAAGTAAATTTTTGATTCGGAATCTGTAAAGGAGATGTTGTGGCTAAATCATTATCTCTAAAAGATCATATTCATCCAAAAGGAGTACATGGTTCATTGCGATAGTAAAAGTGCTTTGGACTTGAGCAAGAACTCCATGTTCCATTCCTGGACAAAGCTTGTCGATATTAGTTTTGATTGGATATTTAAAGTGATGGATCAACAACTAATATGACTTGTGAAAATCCACACAAATGATAACCTAACAGATATGTTGAAAAAGGTGGTTGCTTGGTAGAATCTAGACCTTTGTGTATTGTAAAGACCTGAACCTTCCTGGTCCATTACTTTGTCAAATTATAGTGTTTGGGGTTTCTTGGATGCTATCAATGAGTTAGGAGGGAGTCAGTGGCAGGGTGTCTCTGTGGTGTCACCTATTAGTCTCACTAATCAGTGTCTCACCAAGCAGTTTCACCAATCGGGGTTTCAGGGTCCTTTCCCAAGTTTTCTCGTAACATAACTTTTAATTATTATTACCCTTTTAGTGTGGTTTAAGGTAGTTTAAGGCCCATAAAAGGTGTTTTAAACCACCAAGAGTCGAGCGACCCCAGAATTACAAAAATGTTTGGCATGTCACACCCTTTTTCTGTGTTTTCCAAATCTCCCATGTTTTTCTCCATTACACATTTTCTCTGTTTAACGTTTATTTATCAACTCATAGCTGTACAGTATTCTATCTCACTATCACCAAGGGAATTAATTAAATATCAATTAATTAAAACGTGTGAAGCCACTCATCTTCATGTTCAAACCATGATCCACTTTTAATGAACTTTGATATTGCACATCCCATAACTCTAGGATCGGGCCTTTTATCATGCTGAGATCTTATTCCTCATTCTCTTTTGTTTCCCCTTTGTGTGATTAGAGTCCCTCTTCCAGAGGCGAGTCGTTCCTATGTGAGAGCCCTCTTGTTTGGTTCTTCTTGGAGTTTACTGCAAGTCATGTCAACTTTTTTTCTTGGTTCAAGGATAAATCTTTGGTCCTTGATTATCCAAGTAGGGGTTTTTACTTCGTCTCTCTTTACCTAACATCATGCGGGGTGGGTATGATGATGTTCCCCTAGGATATAAATGATACCAGATTTAATGAAGATAATAAATAGTGTTTTAAAGGATGAATTGGTGGGAATAATTATGTTGTTTTTGTGCTTTACCTTCGTCCTCATGTTTTGAATTGTATGGGATTATGTCCACAGAAAATTGTGGCTACTGGTGGTCATTTCTTGTGCACTAATGAAGCTCATTTTTTTGGGAAAATATTGTGACTGAATGACTATAAACTGGAAACTAGTTAATCATATAAACATGGATGATTAAGTGGATGTCCAATGAATAAGAATCCTTGTGTGATCACCCTAGATAACCAAATAGAAAGAAGGAACTTAATGAATGGTGTGGTTAAATATGAAAACTTCCGTTCTATGTTCTGGTGATATGTGTGGTGGCTCTATTTGACACTATGTGAGCTGACATGGATGGAATGGAATATATGGTTGAGAATTTGTTAGTTTGTGAATCTGAGGCCATGTGGCGAAGGAATTGAATATTCTGGACCATGTATGTTGGGGATTGGTTCGGTTCCAATACTTTTAGGGATTTCAAAGATCCATTTTGTTGTTGTTACTTTACAAGAGAACCGGGTGTGAATGCTTAAATGTCTACTTGGTCGTTTTCCTTCAGTTGTTGCTTTGCCTTGGGGTTATGCTTGTAGTATCCCAGAAGTAGAAAATTATTTAAATGGAAATCAGTTGAACATGATAATTATAATTAGTACAATGGGGAACTTTTTTCCAAGAATTGGTTGTGTTCTAGTTGTGGTTGTTGTGTAATCATGCATGTAGGGATAGAAGAAAGAGTGGTTTTGTATGTTATGTTTGTCTGTTTTGGGACCCTTAGGATGGGGTGAGTGCTTTTTACCTACATGTATACATATTAGTTCTTGTGTTTCTCATTCTCACCCCAACCATGTTGATAACTTTTTTCTGAACACCCCTATTTCATGGTGGAGGTGGTTTTTCCAAATATACTTATGAGTGGCTGGTTATTATCTCATTTATGCTCCCTATACAAGGTATCCCAAGACTCTTTGGGTAGGCTGTGATGACCAAAGTTTCACTATGGCCCATGATTTTTCAAGCGGGGTGTGTTGCGGGAGTTGGACCAGGTGTGTACCGGTAGGTTTGTTTTCCAAGTGTCTTTGGGATGAGGGACAGGTGTATTCAGGTGTGGCATTGGTTGTTCTATCCTAGGTATCTTCGGGCGTGGAAGTGGTTGTTCTGGACCATGTGTCATTAGGTGTGGTGGTGGTTGTTGTGGCTTAGGTGTTTGTGTGCATGGATATGTGTGGTTGTGGTGGACCAGGTGTCTGCAGGTGGGATGTGTGGTTGTGATGGACCATAAGGTTGTTGATGGGGCGGTAGTGGTACTAAAGTGGAACTTTTGGGGGAGGTTTGAGATGTAGGATGTCCTAAATAAACATTTGGAAAGTGGTGCAGGGTACCCAAATATCAATGTGCTATTACTATTACTTTACTTGACTTGTGTTATTTGGAAAGTGTGCCTTGGTGAGGTTTGGTGGATAGATTCCTTATTAGGTGTTTTTGTTACCTCTACTTTCTCACGGGGCATTATAATTCCTCCCCACTTATGAACGAAAGATTTTTGTTTCCCTACTAAGTATACCTATATACTCACCCTATGTATGTAAAACTACTTTTAGGTTTCCAGGAGGACTTTGAGGACCGTGCCATACTTTACTAGCTTGGGCATCATGACAGTCTTCATTGTATATTTTCATTCTTTTGGTACTTTCCTTGGGAGTTTTCTTTCATTTTGAAGCACTTTCTTTTGAACATGTATATAGAAAAAGGGTTTTTGGATTTACTTTTACATTCTGTATTTAGAGTTTTTTGGGATTTACCATCTTATCTCCGGATCTTGTTCTGCAAAAAGGGAAATTCCTTCCATATTATTTGAGATTATATACCCCTGGTTCTAGTCACCACTTTGGGGACTAATGGAGGTTGGACTCGAGGTGTCATTATCTCTCCTACAACTTGAAGAAGGAAGGTTTTCACAGCTTGTTGTCTCTTCCTTCATCTTGGGGAATACATGTCATGAACGAATGGTATCATAGGATGATGGTTGAGAGATAGGATGGAGTTTGGGGTTAGGCACAGTGAATATTTCTTGGTATGGTAGGGAAATATTGTAAGGAAATCATGGTGTGTGAAATAGGCCATAGAAGACCAACAAGAACATGGGATTTTAGGCCCCCCTAGGATTCGATGTAAGGACTCTAAACCTACCGAACGACCAAGTGAGGATACACTAATTGCATGGTAGAGACCCTAGGAAAGGTACTTGAATCATAATGAATTATGTTCTTGGGTGTTTTGGGTGTTTTTTAAATTTAAAATAAAAAAATTAAACAAAATTTAAAAGAAATATTCCACACTACTCGGGCTTAGGCATTCCTAGTATTCCTTGCAGCTATGGAACCCGGAAGATGCCCATGGGTAGTGTAGGTGATCGAGGCCCATGAGGATAATATTTCTGATTAGTAGAGGGAGGATTAAGATGAGTAGGACTATTATTGTTATAATACACTTTGTTCCCTTCAACAACAGACCCTTAGGAAGTACGATGGTAGTGTCTTAGAAAATGAGCCAGATATCTGGATCAAGGAGCTGGTGATAGCTTTCAGCTTAATCTAGGATCTGGAAGAGTACAAGGTTCCTCTATCCATGAGCTATATTCAAGGGGCGACACGTTAGTGGTGGATGTTCTATCTCAAGGAGAAGAAGGAAGTTGAAGTTTTGTGGACTGACTTTGAGAAGAAGTTCCAGGTGGAACTTATTTATTCCACGATGAAGGCTGAAAAGAGGAAGGCGATTCTTTCCCTTTAGTAGGGGAGTATGACGATAAGGGACTTGGGGATCAAGTTCAATGATCTCCTTTATTTTTCTCCAGACCTCTTCTTGGATGAGGTATCGCAGGCGAGGTGCTTAGAGGAGGCACTCCGACCATTCCTTCAGTATGAATTTATTCCCTTCACTCTACCGATGCATTTGAGGGTTCATAAGAAGGCTGAAGTGGTGGATAGGATGCACACACTAAGTAGTGTTCCATGATAGTGGACCCAATTGAGCTCATCAAAGGGGAAGGCCATTGGCGGTAGGCCTCCAGCATCAGGTCCTTCCAGGTTTCGGCCGGCGGGGAGCATGCCTTAGCAGTTCCAGTCTCGATCTCGTAGTCCTCGACCTTTCTTTAAGAGCCTAGGACCGAGGTTCTTTATCTGTAGTAGCCATGAGAATCTTTGGAATCAGTGCCCAGACCATGTTTACTACAGTGTGGGTGGGAATGTTCAGTGCCCACAATAGCAGTAGCAGTTTCCTGCCAGACCTTTTCAGTAGCAACACTAGGGACAGTGAGCTCCCACTCCTCTGAGAGCAGAAGTTATAGGAGGAGTCTGACCTTAGGGCACTCCTCAGGGTCCTCAAACATGGAATGGTCAGGGAAGAGGCCGGAAAAGGATAGGTAGATGAGCTGGGCGTGGGCAATTTCACACCGCAGAGGTAGCAGTTCCAATAGGGCCAACGGTCGTTCGAGGTACGATCAGTTTGTTTAGCACTCTTTCTCATGCCTTGTTTGATTCATAAGCTTCACACTCATTTTTACACAGTTTCTAGACCATTCCTTGGGTCTAGACTTAGAGAGACTCTCCATTCCCCTGGTGATGAGTATGCCAGTTAGAGGTCAGACCATGATATTTGATGGTTGTAGATGATGCAGATTGATGTTGGGGACACATCCGTCTAGTGGGGATCTCTTTCTGATATGATTGAATCCATATGATGTCATCCTAGGCATTGAATGTCTATTTTCCATACATATCATTATCGACATCTTCCGGATAAGGGTTATGTTCTCATATATGAACGACCAACGTGAAACTTTTGTCAGCGAGTAAGGTTACTAGGAGGGAAGATGGTGTGTGGAGCCCCTTCTTTCTTTGTTGGATGAGCTGTCAGTGGAATCAGTAGATTCAGAGATAGTAGAAATTTCAGGGATTGTCAGTGAGTTCCTAGAAATCTTCCTTGAAGAGGTTGTGATTATACCCTCTCGACATGATGTTGAGTTCGAGATATACTTATAACCTGGTGCGCATCCAATTTTGTGGCTCCTAATCGGATAACTCCTTGTAAGTTGTGAGAGTTACAGATTTTGGTTAATGACATGATAAAGAAGGGTTTTATCTGACCAAGTGCATCTCCATAGGGTGATCTTGTCTTGTTCACAAGAAGGTAGATGGTGGTCTCAGGCTATGTATAGACCACCGAAGACTGAATCAGGTGATGGTCAAGAACCGTTACCCCCTCCCAAAGATTGAAACCCTTTTTGACCAGTTAAAGGGGTCAGTTTGGTTCTCCAAGATCGACATACGGTCTGGATATCATCATCTGAGGGTGAAAGAGGGTGATTTCTCGAAGACTACTTTCAGGTGATGAAATGGGCACATTGAGTTCGTTGTCATGTCGTTCAGAGTTACAAATTCACTAGCTGTGTTCATGGGGATTATGAAATCTGTTTTCCATGAGTATCTGGACTGGTTTGTAGTTGTGTTCATCGAAGACATCCTAATCCACATGAGATTGGATGAGGATCACGCAAAACATCTTGGGATGGTTTTGGAGGTCCTCCGACACCCCCAGCTCTATGGGATGTTGTCCATGTGCAAGTTTTGGAAATTAGAGGTGCACTTCCCTGGACATGTGGTGTCCTAGTAGATAATCTTAGAGGAGCTGTCAAAGGTTTAAGGGGTTTTTTCTTGGGTAACACCCAAAAACATGGTAGAGATTCGTAGTTTACGAGGACTTGAAAGTTACTACTAGAGGTTCGTGCCCAACATCTCTTGATTTTTAGCACCTTTGATGGCCTTGAACAGGAAGGAACAAGATTTCATATAGACTGAGAAGTTCCAAGAAACTTTCAGTTATCTAAAATGAAACTGGTCAGTACCCCAGTGATGAGGTTTCCAAAGGAAGGGGTAACGTTTGATGTGTTATGTGATGCTTCTAGTCTGGGCATGGGGTGTGTGCTGATGCAGTAGCAGGGAGTGATCACTTATGGGTCCAGGAAATTACGTACTCACAAACGTAAATATGCCACCCATGACTTGGTACTTTTAGCAGTTGTGTTTGCACTGAAGTTGTGGTGTAATTACCTCATCGGGGAACACTTCATGGTCTTCACATACCACAAGAGCCCGAGGTATGTCTTCTCTTAGCGAGACCTGAACTTTCGGCAGTGGAGGTGGATAGAGTTTCTCCAGGACTACGACTTCGAGATCTCATAAAACCCAGGAAAGGGGAACATGGTGGCTGATGCATTGAGTAGGAAGTCATAGAAGGATGTGGTTTGGGAGTCAGTATATTCTTGGACATAAATAGGGGTTAGCTACATTACATATGAAAATGAATGTGGAAGATATTAGGGGTTTTCTATTTCAGATGATAGTGAAATATTCCTTGGTACAATAGGTGGAGGAGTCTTAGTGGGTAAATTTGGAGGCTGATGTGATGCGTGATCATGTTATCCAGGGTGATGCTCCAGAGTGATGGTCGGAGTATGGTCACAATCAGAAGATTTTCTACGGGAATTTTTTTTTCTCAGAGACGATGCATGAGGGACATCTCTGCGAGTTCTATAGCTTAGATTTGGAAGTACATATAGAAGTATCCAAGATGTACTAGGGATTGGGAGGTTAGTTTTGGTGTCCCATAGTGAGGCGGGTAGTGGAGGAGTTTGTGCAAAAGTGCCTTGTGGGTCAGTAGGTGAAGGATGAGCACTGTGTTCCCAGTTGTCTACTACAGCCCATAGATGTTCCTAAGTGGAAGTGGGATAACATCTCGATTGATTTCATCACATTAATACCTAGATATTAGGGGATATGTGATTCCATCTAGGTAATGGTGGACCGTTTGATGAAATTAGATCACTTATTAGTGATAAAGGACTCGAGCACAGTGGATGCCTTGGTATAGAAGTATGTGGGTGAAGTGGTGAGGATACATGAAATCCTAGAACCATCCATTCATATTGATATGCATACTTTACGTCATAAGTTTGGATGGGGTTACAACATGATTTTGGCACCCAACTATGCCTTAGCACTTATTTCCACCCTATGACGGATGGGAGGATAGAGAGAACCATCCAGATGTTAGAGGATATGTAGCAAACATGTGTTCTGGACTTCGAAGGATCATGGGTACGACACTTGACTCTAGTAGAGTTTTAATACAACAATTTATATCACTCTACCATTAGAATGGTTCCGTTTGAGGCCTTATATGAGAGACAGTGTCATTCAACCATGTGCTAGATAGAGGTTTGGGAGATAGGTGGTCTTGGACTAGAGGTAGTGCAGAGCATGATAGAAAAGGTTCAACAAGTGTGTGAGAGGATGGAGGCAGCTCAGGACCGGAAGAAGTCATATGTCGATCATAGGAGGAGACACTTAGAGTTCAAGGCTGGGGACCACATGTTCTTAAAGGTCTCGCCTCAGTGTGGACAATGGAGGTTTGGTAGGGGGAGTAATATTTCTCCTAGGTTCATTAGAACCTTCATGGTGTTAAGATGATTCATCGAGGTGGTGTATCCACTGGAGTTTCCACCACCGCTGGAGAGGATCCACAACATATTCAATTTATATTAGCTCTGTCGATATCTACATGACTAAATCCACATTCATAAGTGGGGAGAGTTGGATATCAAGTATGATGCATTGTTCGTGGAATGACTGGCAAGGTTTCAGGATTGTAAGAAGAAGGTGCTTCATAAATAGACCATTCCATTGGTTTGGGTGTTGTGGACACATGATGGCCTTGAGGAGAGTACCTAGGAATGGGAGGCACCGAAGCATGCCCAGTACCCAAAGATGTTGTGAGTTTTGATCTTGTGTTTTATTTTTTATTTTTCTTTGATGTAATGATTGACCTTTTTTGCTATAATATGGGTTGTTTCCCTTTTTCTCTAAATGAGTATGAATAATTCCTGACTATGGAAGGGAGAGAACATGATCTCTAATCAAGAAGCATTAAGGTGGATGTGATAAAACCCATGCGGGTGAGTCAGTGCCACCGAAACCGGATAGTATCTTGACATGGAAAAGGGGACTCCCTAGTCCATAAGTTTGGACTATGTGGCCTTTATATGTTTGTGTGGTTACTTGGTGGATAGGATCAACAGTGTTTCTACAGTTTTTCAAGAGATATATGTGAGAGAGATGTTCCTGGTGGTTTTTCCTTAAGTGGTATCTTATGAGGTGGTTGTTCAGACCCCTCTCTCTTTTCATCGAGTTTACTCTTAGATTCTCGAGGGAAAGAATAGTTTGATAGGTATATGATGTAATGACATGGACCATCCTGGTTCATTACATTGTTAAATTCTAGTGTTTGTGATGTCCTGGACACCATCGGTGAGTTAATATGGCCTCCGTGTTGGAGGTAGGGTGTCACCGTGGTGTCACCAATCGATGTCTTGTCGATTGGTTTCACAAATTGGGGTGTCGGGGTCCTTTCCCCAGTTTTCCAGTAATGCCTCTTTTAAGTCTTATTACCCTTTTAGAGTAGTTTAAGGCCGTTTTTAATGCCCATAAATGATATTTTAAACCACCAAGAGTCAGGCGTCCCTTGAGTTACCAAAACGTGTGTCCTATCACACCCTTTTTCTGTGTTTTCTAAATCTCTTTTGTTTTTTCTTGATACATGTTTTCTCCATTTAATGTTGATTTATCAACTCATATCCATTCACTGGTCTATCTTTCAATCTCTGAGGTAATTAATTAAAACATAATTTATTACGATGTGTACAACCACCCAGCCTCATGGTCAAACCATGATCCGCTTTTAAAACACTTCGAGATTTCACATCACATAACTCTAGGATCGGGCCTTTTATCATGCTGAGATCTTATTCCTCAGTATCTTTTGTTTCCTCTTGGTGTTCTTGGGGTCTCTCTTCTAGAAATGAGTTGAACCTATATGATATCTATCCTGTTCAGTTCTTCTTGGAGTTTCCTACAAGTCACGTCAACCTCAGTTCTTGGCGCAAGGAGAAATCTTCGGTCCTTGATCATCTAAGTAGGGGTTTTCCCTTCGTCTCTCTTTACTGTACATCATGCGGGGTGGGTATGATGATGTTTCCTTACATAGATAAAACCAACATTAATGAAGATAATAAACATACTTTTAAAGGATGAAGGGGTGGGAATGATGTTGTTGTTTTTTTTATTTACCTTCATCCTTATGTTTTGAATTGTATGGGCTTATGTCCAATAAAAATCATGGTCATTGGTGGTCCTTTCTTGAACACTAATGAAGCTCTATTTTTCTGGAAAATCTTGTGATTGACTGACTATAACTTGGAAACTGGTTAATCATGTAAACATGTATGATTAAGTGGATGCTTGATGAATAAGAATCCTTGAATGATTACCCCAACTAAACAAATGGAATGACGAAACTTAATGAATGGTGTGGTTAAATCTGAAAACTTCCTTTCTATGTTCTAGTGATATGTGTGGTGGCTCTGTTTGATGCCGTGTGGGGTGACGTGGATGGGAATGGAATCTATGGTAGAGAAGCTGTTGGTTTGTGAATATGCGGCTATGTGGAGTAGGTGGTGAATGTTCTGAACCCTATATGTTGGGGCTTGGTTTGGTTCTAGTACTTTGAAGGATCTCATGGATCCCTTTTAATGTTGATACATTATAATAGAACTGGGTGTGAATGCTTAAACAGCTACTTTGACTTTTTTACTTCAGTTGTTTCTTTGGCTTGAGGTTATCCCTATATTATCCTAATAGTGGAGAATTATTTAAATGGAAATCACTTGAACATGATAATGAGAACGAGTATAATGGGTAACTATTTTCTAGGAATGGGTTTTGTTCTGGTTGTGGTTGTTGTGTATTCGTGCTTGTAGGTATAACAACAAGAGTGGTAGTGTATGGGCTGGTTGTCTGTTTCAAGACTCTTAGGTTGGGATGAGTGCTTGTTTACCTATATGCATACAGTTTAGTTCTTGGGATTCTTATCCGCACCCCACCAATGTTGATAACATTGTTCCAAACACCCCTATTTCATGGGGGAGGGTTTTTCATCCAACATTATTATGAGTGGATGCTTATTTGATCCTTTATGCTCCCTCTCCTTGGTATCCCATGACTCTTTGTACAGGCTGTGACAACCTAATGTTCACTATGGACCAAGACACTTCGAGTGGGGTGTGTTGTGGTAGTTGGCCCAGTTGTGTGTGGGTAGGTTTATTTCCCAAGTTTCTTCGAGATGAGACCCTTGTTTCTTCGGGCATGGTAGTGGTTGTTCTAGACTAGGTGTCTTTGGGCGTGGCAGTGGTTGTTTTGGCACATGTGTCTTTGGGTATGGTGGTGGTTGTTGTGTCCTAAGTGTCTAGAAGCATGGATATGTGTGGTTGTGGTGGCCCAAGTGTCTGTAGGTAGGATTCATGGTTGTGGTGGCCCATAAGGTTCTGTTGGGATGGAATTGAGACTATAATAGAAGTTGTGGGGTAGGTTTGATGCACAGGATGTCCTAAATAACTAGTGGGAAAGTGGTGCGAGGTACCCAAATATCGATGTGCTATTACTATTACTTTACTTTGACTTTCATTATTTGGAAGGTGTGCCTTGGTGAGGTTGGGTAGATATTTTCCTTGTTAGGTGTTTTGGTTACCTCTACTTTCTCATGGGGCATTAGAATGCTTCCCCACTTGTGCACGAGAGCTTTTGGTTTCCCTACTATGTACACATGTATAGTCACCATACATTTATAATATAACTTTCATGTTTCCAGGAGGACTTTGAGGACCGTGATCGGACTTACTATCTTGGGCATCAAGATAGTATTTGTTGATGCTTTTCTTTCTTCTATTACTTTACTTTGGTTTTTTCTTGTATTCTGTAGCACTTTCTTTTGAACATGCATATTGAAAAAGGGTTTTTGGCTTTACTTTTACTTTTTTTATTTGGATTTGTTTGGGATTTACCATCTTATCTCCCGATATTGATCTACAAAAAAAGAAATTCCTTCCATATGACTTGAGATTATATACCCTTGGTACTAGTAGCCACTCCATGGCCTATTGAAGGTGGGACTCGGGGGTCATTATCTCTCTTTAAACATTAAGAACGAAGGTTATGATAGTTTTTGTCCCTTCCTTCATCTTGGGGAAGGCATTCCGTGACATAATTTCTTCCGAAAATTGTAGTTGGAGGGGTTGAATTGATGGAGAAATTTTCTTGCTGCCTTGGTAGGTGGCTAGTGCACTTACCCCACATGACCCTTGGATGCTTCAACATTGGCTACTGCACATGCAGAATATGTAGAACACCATTTTTTTAGTCTAATGGTTGGTGGGGGAATGGTGGGAGTTGTTTTAAACTTGACACCTCCCTCTATGGATATTTAAGGAGTGCTAAGGGAGCTTCCATCATAATCAAATCTGAGCCAAGAGAGCTCTTACATCCAAAAGATCCATGAGAGTTCCATGTGAGAGAGGTGTATAGGGAAGTTTTTGTAATCATTTCTCTATGCGAAATATAGCCAATTTTATTCCATTTTTATTTCTCTATTATCTCACTTCATGGTCAGAGAACCACAACACACTATGCATCCACCCATTCTCTATGCATCCTCGGCTCACCAACTCGCCATCACTGCCTCCACCTCTGCCATGTTACCTTGCCGTCTCACCGCCACACATCCCCGCCTCCTCCACGAATCCATGCCACACTGCCTCACTGTCCTAGTTCCTAACCTCCTCTGCCTCCTCCATGATGAGAGGTATTAATTCATGTATATGTGTAAGCAAAAAAATCTCCCTCTGTGATGAGAGGTATCAATTTATCTCCATTCTAAGCTATCCGACTTCAACCACATAACCTATTTTCAAATCCACATTCCATTCATTAATCACAAAGGTGTCGTTGACAAAGATGAAAGAGATAGTGTCTAACCCTTTCAATTTTATCTCTCAGCCTTCTCGACGAAGCTGGGGATGTGATTCTAAGAACATGTGGGGGGGGGGGGTAAAGGCACATCGACAACAAAGATGTCTTCCTTATTTCCCATGGCGAGGTCTAAGATGGCATCCTTTCCCTTGTGTCCCTAGGTTTGATCACTGTATTTTAGAGATGGATATTATGGCGGAGATGACAAGTGTAGTGGCATGTGGATTCCATGACAAGAGCCTGATTCATGGTACATAGTGGCAAAAATATGAGTTGGTGCGGTGATGTTGGCTATTTTGTAGATTCAAGCGATTGTGTGACTTTTGATATCTCGATTCAAGTTTGTCATTTATTTCGTTTGTTTTGAGTTTTCTTTTAGATCTATAATATCATTGTTCTGTAATCAAATTTGAATAATAAAATAATAAGCTCAAAGAATTGATCTCGTGCTGTGGATGTAGGTTGACAGACAGAACCATGTAAACTGTTGTCTTCTCATGTTCTTTAATTTCTGCTAGATTCAAATATGAATCAAGATTATTGTTTTTTGAATGAAAAATTCCAGAATTTTATCTATAATTTTAGATTATGCGTCTTAGAGTTCATTACTGGAATAATATTTTGTAGAGAACTTTATATTTTGTTATTTTGAATCTCAGTAGTTGGTTTTATATTTCTATTAAATTATTTTTGTTTGTATTTTAAATGATTATATTTTATTAGACAGAAATATTTTAATAGTGATATGTTATGTTTTCAAGTGGGATAATCTAATTTAATTTCTTGACTTTATGGACAACCCCAACACATCGTGGATAATGAAATTCTATACATGGAAGCCCTATTTTGACCGTATATGGCACTCCTCACAGAGGACATGGATCCTGATGCAGCCCGTTCTCCACCTCCATGAAACGGGAACCTTTTTGTGGCTTCCTAGGCTAATAGGTTGGAAGAACACACTTATTTTCCATTTATTTTTGTTTCTGTGAAGGTTGGTAGGGTTAATTATTGGTAGTGAGTCACTGGTATCAAGCATAGATTTTATCTCTTCACTCTACGACGTTTCCTTTTTCCTCACATCATGCTCTGATTTTTTCTTGTGGTTTTTTTGATTATCAATTATTTTCATCACTCTGATTTACAATGTTTTTTATGGATTCAGGATTTCATCCATCAACATATCCATGATTATCGCTGCATTTTGGGTTCCTATGATTTTTGATATCCCCTCCCCAGTGTCCCCTGGATGTGATTCCCTCTACGACCGATACAAGTGAGTCACTACCAACTCATCCAACATATTTCATAATGTGTTCCTATTCAAATTGTAGAATGTTTTACATGAATAGGCCGATTATAAGTTTATATAAAGATGGTTTTTTTTATTTTATAGAATATTTTCCATGAATTTTGCGATTCCATATTCTAGGTAATAGCACCCTTTATGTTTTCAAATATGATCCATTTTATTTATTTATTTAAGTGCCTCTAATTAAATTTTATGATCTATCATTACTATTTTACATTGGTTTCCATTAAATATATGTTTTCCTTTTACACTATGCTTGATCAAATATAGAGTGTTGTACTATCACTATGTTATAGGTAAAAAATTATTCTTATTTCTTCTTCATGGTGGTAGGTTCACATTTCCCCACTATAGAAGCTATCTATCTATTATTAATGTCAAATTCTACTAAGAATATATCTTTTGGTTGATAAAATGATATTTTTTCACATTCATATAATATTTTATCGGTAAGGTATGTATTTTCATTATTTATCTTAAATGTTATTATGACATTATAACTTCATTTAAAGATTGAAACCTAGAATATGGGTTTTCAATTTACAGTGGATTAAAATGACATTTAATTTTCATTACTTCTAGGTAGACATGGCATTGAAAATCATGATTTGTGAAAATTGATTTTCATTCTATAGAAAAAAACAGTTTCTAAATTTCTTTTATTGAAAATGTTGAAGAGAGCCGAACAAAAAACACACATAAGAATTAAATTAGACAAACTAGCATTGAAATTAAATGCATAAACACATTCAGCTAAATAAAATATTAATGTCCTTCATTGAACCCTTTATAGTTAATCTATATTAACTAAACCTGGTAAAATGAAATTTTAATCACCAACCCAGCTATTGAGGTTGCATGCTTGTACATAAGCTCCTCAGTCACCGAATACTTTATCTGAAACAACACCAGTTCCTGCTTCTTCCCATTCATCTCAAAAATATTACTGTTAATAATGGAACCATGCTTCTACCTAGTGATCTACAATATCCTCCTCCATCATGTCCTCTGGGATCATGGACATGTGGATCATTTTTTTCAGGGATCAGCAGTAGAAGTATTTCTTCGCCACATTCCAATTGAACTGATTCATGTATAAATTAAAGTATTCACATTTCTCTATGTCAGATTTAATGTGTGGTTACTTTGAAATTTTCACCTCCAACCACTTCCCAAACAAGAGGGTTCCCTTAAAATAGTTTAATGCCAACTCATCTTGAAAGTTGTCACTCATCATTCCCACTTACTTTATTCTCCCAAATAACATTGATTTTCTTAATATATTATAGATGTCTCTTAGGTATATTCCTGAATTTTATTTCACTATGTAAAGAACATCATGGTTATCCATATTAGGTTATTAATTTAATGATATATCCTGAATATACATTACGGTATGTTCTTGAATTTCATAGTTTTATAGATTATAATTCACTCAATGTTTTACTCTTAACCACTATCATTTTGATCAGCATGTCAACGATTCAGTGATGATGAAATGGTGTTCATTAACATTATGGTTTGTTCTACTGATTCCATTTATGCATTTTTTAATATATATATATATATATGATAAATACTGAGGTAGGGTTTGTTACATACCTGTGGTTTCTTATTGAAGTCATCTCATGGATCTGTTTGTCTATATTTTATAATATACAGATTCATATTCAATTTCTTTGTTCACATATATTCGTATTTTTTAACTGAAATATATTGGTTCATATATGTGCACAATGGATTTTATTTCTATATGTATAGAAATTCATGTTTATCTATATTAGGTTCTTCTTTGAATGAGATCACACAACTATAAATTGAGTTATGTTCTTGAATTTCATAGTTTTATAGATTATAATTCAATCAATGTTTTACTCTTGAAAACTGTCATTTTTTAATAGGTCGATGATTTGGAGATGTTGTAATGGTGTTCATTCATGTTATGGTATGTTATCCTCATTCCATTTAAGAAATTTTTAATAGATCTATTTGAGAAATACTGAAATGGGGCTTGTTACATCACTGTAGCTTCTTATTGATGTCATATAATGGATCTATTTTTTCATATTTGTTCATATACAGATTCATATTCCATTTATTTTTTTTCATACCTATTCATATTTATTAACTAAAACATATTGGTTCACATATGTAACCAATATTTTTTATTTTTTATAGTAATTTCTTCTAATGTACAGGTCTATAAATATTTAGGTTTCCATCATCATATGTTTTAGAGATATCATTTCAAGAAGTATTGGACCCCACACTAAAAAACTCAAAAATGAAATACTTCAATGGAACGAAACTAGGATTTCTAGAATATAAATTCCTCTTGGATCAAATCCTTGTACCTGAAAAAATCATGCCAATCAATACTTTATTGATTCCTCCTTATAGGATTATTAATGTTAAAAAATAATGCTTATTATTCTCTTCAAAAGATCTATTTTGACTGCCACTATGAGATATTTCAAGGGTTATTTATTAAATATATCATTATATCTATATCTATTTGAACAACTCTACTAAACATATGGCCTTCCTAAGTACTTAGTTGTGTCAAACATCATATACCCAATTGTTATCTCATTAAAACCAATCCTATTATTACCATTTTAATGTTTTTGAGGTTTTTATTCCACAATTGATTGTTTTACCTAATATAGAAAAGATCTATGTTTTACATAATGATATATAGGATTGAATTGTGGAGGCTAGACATGTGCCCCTCATAAGAAACATTATGGAAGTTCAACTGGAATGTTATGGTTAAGTGGGAAACATCCATGACTATATGTTAGGCCATTCCATGTATTCCTTACAAAAGTTAATAGAATTTTTAGGCCACTGAATAGTTCCTACTATTTTTCTATTATAATATATTTAATCACCTTTTACGGTGCTTTAATTTCCCCTCACCAACTGTTTTGTCCTTTTCATTTTCACTTATCTTTACACCCTTCACCTCCCTATTTTTTAGACTATTTTCCTACATTAAAATCAACACTGTGCTTCTTAGAGATACAATTGTTATAGATTTTTTTTATCATTTCCATATACCGTGAAGATAGTGAATTTTTAATATGTTTTTTAATATACCATATGATGATTTTATGTACTATATTTTCCTTTTATTTTTTCAATTTTATCATATCTATGTTCAAAATGATAATGAGATTTAACTATACTTTGTTTGTAAACAATGTGATGTTATATTATTTCTAGTATCCATATAATATGATTATAGGAGTTTTTATACAATGTGATATCCATTATTAATACTATATCTTGTCCCCTCCACCTCCCATCCCCCTACCTCTCCACATGTCTCTCCCTCCTTCCTCCCTAGACTAATTTGCAAACATGTCAAGCCCTCCGTCAAAAACGACCACATGAATCAGAGGTCCAAGAGGACTAGACCTACAGGTGGATGACCGCATGACTCAGGATCATTTGTGCGGGTAACCCCAGGCAGAACCAGTTAGGCAAAGATCATGCAGTGTTACATATGGGGCGGGTAGGGTCACATGGCTCTTGACTTTCTGACCCATCGAACGGATGATTATTAGACAATCGAAGGACTTCCCAGGTAGAGATAGAGGTTCGACCGAGGAGGTCTGTAGGGAGTAGGTGGATGTGGCAGAGGAGGTGGCCGTGTAGCTGGTGTGGGTGAAGATTCGAGATGCTACCACCACCACCACTAGGAGGTCCACCCCGATCATAGGGAGCATGTGGACAAGGAAGAGGTCAGCTCCTCGCAGCTGAGTTTTACGATCATAACGCTCTGAAGATGATACAAGGTGTGATTCTGGTCTACTCCACCTTAGCTTTAGTACTTATAGACATAGGTGCTAGACATTATTTTATTCCCACTACCCTCATTTGGTGCTCATAGATTCTGAATGATCCATTAGAACTATCCTTATTTCTATAGACTCCTACAGGAGTGGATTTGACGATTACGCATTGGTTTCGGTAGTGTGAGCTTAGTCTAGGAGGCGAGAGCTTCGGCTGGGATCTCCTAGTTGTAGCGTCGAGGCCTTACTACGTTATATTGGGTATGGACTGGTTATCTATAGTCCATGCTCAGATTGACTGTATTAGGCACAAAGTGTGGTGTGTCCACATTGATGGGACTAGGTTTACCTTCACCGATGAGAAGGGAGTCTTTGCAGCACAGGATGTACATACCTGGAGGAGAGTACAACCGATCACTCTTCTGTTGGATTGCCTTACCCTCAGAGCGATCGATGTGGAAAGTCCGAGTTATCCTGTAGTGGTGGACCAGTACACATATGTTTTCCCTGATGATGTTTCGAGTATACATCCTCACATAGAGGTGGAATTTTACATTGACATGTACCTCGGGATGGCACTGGTATCTATACCAGCATATCTGATGGCTCCCGAGGAGCTTTGTGAGCTGCCGGTACTGATATAGGACTTGATGGGGAAGGGATTCATCCATCCTAGTGTGTCTACCTAGGAGGCCCCGATTTTATTTACCACAAAGGTAGATGGGATCTTGAGGCTTTGTGTTGATTAACGGCGCCTGAACTAGGTGACCGTAAAGAACAAATACCCACTCTCAAGGACTGATGACCTCTTTGATCAGCTGAAGGGAGCACGATGGTTCTCGAAAGATAGACCTCAGATCAGGCTATCACCAGCTCAGAGTGCAAGATGAAGATGTGCAGAAGACAAATTTCTAATGTCAGAACGACTATGAGTTCTTGGTTATTCCATTCATTGTAACCAATTCTCCAGCAGTGTTCGTGGGACTCATGAACTGAATATTTCATCCCTACCTTGACCGCTTTGTAGTAGTCTTCATCGACAACATTCTAATATACTCAGATACTGAGGATGAGCATGCCTATCATTTATAGATAGTTCTGGATACACTCTGAGAGCACTAGATTTATCGTAAGCTATTGAAGAGCTAGTTTTGGATCCGAGAGGTTCACTTTCTAGGACATGTCATATCGGAATATGGAGTTGTAGTGGATCTAGAAAATATTGAGGAGGTACTTTCTTGGGAGCCACCTAAAAGTGTGACGGAAGTACGACGTTTCCTGGGTTTGGATGGATACTACCATGGATTTGTGCCAGATATCTCCAGAGTTGCAGCACCACTATCAGTGTTGAAGAAGAAGGGGAAACCCTTCGTTTGGTCGGAGAAATGCCGACATAGGTTTTAGGAGATGAGGTATAGGCTGAATAGTGCACCCATCTTGAGGCTTCCAAAGGAGGGCATAGGGTACAGAGTCTACTACGACACATCAGGGACCATACTCTTATGTGTCCTGATGAAGGGCCGAGCAGTGATCACATATGGTTCTCAACAGTTGAGAAAACATGAGAATAACTACGCTACCCATGACCTGGAGTTAGCAGTAGTGGTCTTCTCCTTGAATATGTGGCGACATTATCTGATTGGTGAACATTTTGCAGTCTACTATTATCGCAAGAGTCTCAGGTATATCTTCTCTTGGAAGGACTTGAACCTAATATATCGACGTTTTCTTGAGTTCCTCTAGGACTATTGCTGAGAGATAGTCTATACTCCTGGGAAGGGGAACATTTTAGAAAATGCACTAAACAGGAGGTCCGGTATACAACAGCTAGGCAAAGCGATGGAACAGTTGGCTGCTTTACAGATATCCTTTGTGGATAGAGATGCATCAGCTTTTCATCTGTCTCTTATAGTCACCCCCACTCATTCAGTGATTCAGAGAGGCACAACGTGGGGATTCTGACTGAGAGACACGACGTGCTCAGATATCCATAGGACATACACCTCAAAAATTTTCTGAAGGTGAGGAGCATGTCATCCTCTTTATAGGACGTACCATGGTACCAATGTCACTTTTGGAGGGTGTGTTGAGGGATTTAGACACTTCCCCTCTAGAGGTACATCCTGGAGTAGCGAAGATGTATCAGAATATCCGATGACAACACTTGTGGCCGGGAATGAAGAAAGCAGTCGAAGAGTTTGTTTTTCGATGCCTCACTTGTTAGAAAGTGAAGGAGAAGCATTAGGTACTAGCAGGCTTGGTTCAGCCTTTAGAGGTCCCAGTGTGGAAGTGGGATGGGATATCCATTGAATTCGTGACAGGACATCCACGTACATCTAGGGGACAATACTCGACTTGGGTGATCGTCGACCGACTCACCACATCAGCCCACTTCCTACTGATCAGATAGCAGGGTTCAGTAGAGAACATGTGATTCCTCTATGTGTAGGAAATTGTGTGGCTACATGGAGTACCCTCGATGATTGTCTTTGATCATGATGCACATTTTACTTCCCGGTTATGGAAGGGGTTGCAAGAGGCTTTCGGGATGCAACTTCGTTCGAGCACCACCTTCCATCCTCAGACGGATGGTCAAAATGAGGGGACCATTCAGACCATTGAGGACATGTTGCGTTCTTGTTTCCTTGACTTCAGTCACAGCTGGGAGAATCACTTTCCTTTTGTGGAGTTTTCATACAAGAACAACTATCACTCCACCATTGGGATGGAACCATTTGAGGCATTGTACGAGAAACCTTGCAGATCACCGTTGTACTGGACTGACCTATGGGAGTCAGTACTAGTGGGATTAGAGATGGTACAGGCTACCACAGAAAACGTGCAGATCATCCAGGAGAGGATGAGACTGCATAGATCTGGCAGAAGTCGTATGCTGACAAGAGATGGATATCTCTAGAGTTCTAGGATGGCGACCACATCATTCTATGTGTCTCACCCCGATGAGGTTTGTAGAGATTTGGCCAAGGTGGAAAGTTATTTTCAAGGTTCATCAGAACTTTTCTGGTCCACATTAGAGTTGGAGAGGTGGAATACCGCTGAGCTCTTCCACCTCAGTTGCACCGGGTTCATGTGGACTTCCACGTATCCCAGCTGAGGAGATACGTGCATGACCCTTCTCACATTATCGACCATGGAGAGTTAGAAGTTGACGATGTGGAGACTTTTATGGAGGTTCTAGTAGGGATTGAGGATCGACAGGAGTGTGTACTTCATGGAAAATCGATGTAGAGACCCGAATCTTGACGTACATAGATATTACATTACTTTTGTGGAATATTTAATACATAACAAAAACAGACACACAAGGACCGTAATAGTTTAGTGTCTTTGGAAACTTGGAACGCAATCTTCTAATCGTGGTAAAAAGATCTTCAACATCTCCCATAAATATCTTCCACTTTTTGTTTCCCTACCTAAAACCTTTCTTTTAATCCTAGGGGAAAATAAAACATAAAAAGGGTGAGCTCAAATGCTCAGTAATGGTAAGCATGGATAAAATAAAACATACCATATAAATTTGAACATGAAAACATGAACATAATGTTTAAACATTAAAATATTGAGCAATAACATAAAACAAGGAAGTACATAAGGCATAGATCATAATGGAACATTATTCATGATAAAATAACATGGGAATAAACATGTAATTGTGGAACCCATTCAGCACATGTAATTATTTCCTTAGTAGCCAAGGCATTGCTGCCAAGACTATCTTAGTGGACAAAGTCCCTTTCTGAATCGAGTTCACTCCTCATTCTTGTCCTATAATACTGAACCGGATTAACTTACCGTTCCATCCATGTCTATCTCATGAGATATAAATCTTTACCCAATGCATTGGAGGGAGATATAGGTCCCACCAATCTCATAATGAAATCATTCTTACTTGTTCCAAAAAATAAACACACATAATTCATAATAACCCAAAGAATAAAATGGGTTTCATAAACATCATCCCATCATCACATAATCCATATGAAATAAATGGATATCATTTCATAATAAGAAAATTGAAACCATTTAAATCATAGAGACATGATACTTGAAACATCAACATATGAAATAATGTCATCTTAGATAGAAAATTATTTTGATAAAACATTTGAAATGAAATCTTGATGAAAATATCCTTTCTTCTTCAAAATCATTTTTTTCAAAAAATTCCATACCCTTTTAAAATAAAATTATTATTTTTTAAATAGTAATTAAATCTTGTAGAGTAAGCTTCATGAAAATGAGGTTCTATGAAACAGTAAAAATCCGTTCACGCCGTATAAGTTAAAAATCACATTCTTCTCGTACTTTTGTCGGAAAAGTCAAAAAGTACCTCATATGGTAAACAAAAAAAAGATTCCTTACATACCATGTAGTAAAAGACAAAAATGGGTAAAATGACTTTAAACATACATGAATTCACTTTTATAAAACATGGACATGGATGATAACAATAACCCTAGTATATACTTACGAATAAGAAATCTCGGATAAAAATGAGATTTGCAAAATTATCCCTTACCTTAGGTTTGATATGCTTTGTACGTATCCAAACCTCCTATATAATGATTTAAATAATGTCATTGACTTATTAAAGAACCATATTCATTTTTATTATATCATATATGGTTCACTTATGACTTTATATTACCCGTTCTTTTGTAAATTCATGTTAAAATAGTGTTTTGGGTAAAATCGTTTCATATGTCGTCCGTGTTTTAACTTGTAATTATTCATATGATTACTTAGATCTTGATTACTTACATATAGAATGTAAAACATGATTTATATATAATATATATTTAGAATATACATATATATAATAGATCGATAAATGGAAAGAAATACAACATTCATGGAGACGGTGGGTCGTACGTACGCATGAACACTGTTTTCATTTCCTTATTGAATTAATGTAATTTAGTAGAAGACATAAATATATATATATACATAAATCCAGTAGTATTATTATGTCATATATATCATTATTACTTATTATATATACTTTATAATCATTATTGAATGGTTAACATTGAGAGTGAATCTCATCGCGTCGTGGAGACGGTAGTCCATACGTACGCACGAGCGATGATATCATTCCCAAGATCGCGGAATTGTATTAATGTGTGTGTATAAAATTACAGAATCAATATCACATTAAAATAATGATATATATTCATTACTTTCCCCATTATACCCATCCAAGTAAGGTGGTGGTGGAAAATAGATTACACCACGACGTGGAGACGGTATTCCGTACGTACGCACGCGCGGTGATTTCGTTTTCCGTAGGATGGATAGATGGTGAAATAGGGTGGTTTCATACTTATAATAACATATCATTATATGAGTGATACTGATGTTATTACTTCATAATGAAACAACTAAAGAAGAAGAAGTGGAAGAAGAAATAAAATTGAAAGAATCGGTAACGGACATTACCTCTTCTTTGAAGCGCCTCTTTGAGACCTCATTTTAGGGAACTAAAATTGGTCTTTTAAGAAGACCAGGACCTCTGGGATGTTTCTAGGAAAGTGGAGAATAGAATTTGGCAGGGTTCTTTCGATAATGGAATCTCAAAGTGGTGTGAGGAGGAGAGGGAGTGGGTGCCCTTTTATAAGGGAGGAGAGGGGTACCTTTGGAATTCTAAACAATATTATTTTATAAAAAATATAACCCCACTTAAAAACCTCAAACTTTGACTAATATTAGAATATTAGATGATATAGGGTTGTAATCTCATCAACCAATCAAATTTAGACATGTTTTTATCTTATTTTAAAACTTATCATATTGATTTATCCTTATTTAATCTATTTAAGTTTATTTGTGGTAATAAAATTATAAATTTTAAATGGTTATAAATAATCACTTATGTGTTGTTAATTTTCCATAATTTGATACTTTATGACATTTTAGACTATGTAAATTTCAATTTATAATTTTTAAATACTTTTGTGATTTTTAAACAATTTAATAATATGTTATTTTTATAAAATAAGAATAGTGTCAATTTTGACACTATTCATTTATTTGAATTTAAATAAAATCTAAACAGAAGATATATTCAAAATAAAATATTTAATAGATTTATAAAAGGTCATATGTATCTAGAAAATTAGTGGAGCACATTAAATAGTCCATATAATATTTATTTTATTATTTTTAAAACCATTTATTTGGTTTATCTCTTAATAATATAATTACTACAACATTTTTGTATAATTATTTATTATACTTATTTTTTGAATGAAATTAAAAATAAAATCCTATGATTAATATAAATCTATTACCTTTCACAATAATACTTTTACTCGATTTTATCATCTACAAATCACAATATTTAAATTGTTATATTTATTAAATTATGAAGGTGACAACTTTGTAATCATTTAATATAAAATAATATAACAATCATAATCGCTTTTATAAGGCTCCAAATGGTCCAATATTCGACCATTGGATGATTATGGTTTACATTTACATGACCAATAAGTTTTGGTCAGGGTTTTGTGCATTTTATGGTCCCTATTAGTTTAATAAAAACTATATTCTTGATTTTTAACTAGATAAACAATTTCGGCATCACTATTGTGTCATAATTAATAGTAATTATTTAATCCCTAAAAATTATAAATAAATTTATATGATGTATATAATTGTATTTTAATTCTGTAGAATATTCATGTTTGAAGTTTCATGACGTTTATCACTAAATTAAAATTATTATACTTATAAGATTTAAGAGATTGACATGTTGTCACTTTCCTTGGTTTTAATAATTATTAACTTATTTTAATGGAAAAAAGTCCATTAAATGAATCTAATCCGACCCTTAGGTGATATGGGTCTATATTTAGTCATCCAATAAAATTTTGGCATGTGTTAGGGTAATTTTATAATATTATATTTACCCTTAATTACCTGATTTACCTTTAACTATGGTAAATAAAATTTATCGTAGTTACTATTCATAATTCCAAAAAATAAAAATTAGCCTACTAACATAATTTGAACCTACTGATTCCAAATATGGAATCCATTTTTCTAAATTCAATACACAAAAGTTTCAGAAATTAAATTAAAATTAATCCCATTGTTGAAAGAAAACAGGTTTTTGTTTAAAACAATGGAAAAGATTGAATTGATTTATCCTACGAATTCAAGGTAAAATCAATGATAATGACATACATTATATTATATGGTAAAAATATATTCTATTTATACTTTAAAACCATTAAATATTATAATTTAACCATATAAATTATTACGATGAAAAAAGTTGTTTTTAAATAAAATATAGCATTATTTTACTGTTCATTAAAATATGAAAGTTATCATAAAAATATCAAAACTTTATCCAATGTAAATTTTTATATCCTGATTCAAAAGAAGAATATTATTTTGTAATATTTAATTTATAAAAATTTCAAAAAATAGATTTAAAGTGGGTGTGCAATCAAAAGGTGCAAAACTGCATTTTTTGAAAAATACGTATTTTACCCAAAAAATTTATTTTGTTCTTATACCATGTTCTAGAAAATGTGTAAGATGAATAATAATGTTATAAAATTATAAATTTAGTTAATACTATTCATAACAGCTAGTTCATAATAATATTATAATAATATATCATTGTTTAGTAAAACCCGGTATTGCGTAAAACACACGCTATCGAGGAAGGTCGTGATTGCGTGTAATGCAAGCCAAGTCAGGGTTGCGTGTTGTGCAAGAATCCTTTATTATTTCTTATAACACAATCCAACCATATTTTATTTATACATTGAATATATATATATATATATATACACTCAATGTTGCGTAGAATGACTACCATCAAACAAACTTGAAATTTTCTGTAACACGATCCAAGATTAGTGTTGCATATGCTGCAAGATAATACGGTGTTGTGTATAATGCAAGATAATCATGGGGTATCATACAACACAATACATCAAATAAATTAAAAAAATACTTTTCATAAAATCTCGGGGTGTTACATTCTACCCCCCTTAAAATTAATTTTGCCCTTGAAATTCGTCGGGGTTATAAATGGTTGACTACTTGATGGTTTCTTTAATAGAAACCCACATACTAAAACTTAATTTTAAAAAGTGATGTATGAAACATAACGGTTACCCAAATTAACTTATCACTGGGTTTCCTCGTGGGAGTACATATGTGAAAATATGGATATGGAAGTGAAATCTAAACATCAAGTTCAGATGGAGAGTTGTAGAGGACATGGCTATGAAAAATCCAACAATCACAAAGCCATCGATTTGTGATGATATAAGGTACCATCTGATTCATCGGATATAAGGGCACTGTGACAAATTTTTTGGTTTTCAGGATCATTTCTCTAATGTTGATGAATTTTTAAATCAAAATAAATACTTACTTGATTTTGGTATAATCTCACCGTTGTTCGTGCCTTTAACAATTTACACTTCATCTCTTAATGAAATGAAGTTTAATTTGTCATTCATGAAGTGTTAGCATATCATGTGATAGAATGATGAGTCATTCCATCTGTTTCAAACAAAAGGATAGAAAAAGTTATCAAATATACATAAGTCCATCTATGGTGATGTTAATCATATACGATTCCAAAAATGAACTTATACATCATATATCATACCACTTAATAAAATAAAACTAGTTTCTATTAACCAGGGACATCCAGTAGGTCAGTGGTAGGCGATAAAGGACAGTCGCACTTCGGTTGTGGGTTCGATTCCCACAGCCTTGTCTGACATGATGGGTTGTCGCCCGTCCTGCAGGTTTTCCTTTTTATAAAACTACATTACTATAACATCCCATCAATAATATCGAAAAAAGTTCTATCCATAAACAATACTAACTTATGTCCAACATAATCCATTCCAATCTTTAGGCTTATCTAAAATACTTCGGTCCAGGCTCATAGTATAAAGAAAACAATAACTAGAATGTTTATCTACCAAGAATGTGAATACAAGAATTTATCTCACATATATCATATGATATATCTTGTTAGTTTCATTCCAAACACATGAATACCTTAGTCATATATTCTCTTGGAACATAAATTACCATGGAACCTTAGTGAAAACATGAATACTGTCAAAAGGTATCTCTTTCCACATACCAAGATCCCAAAAAATCTATATAATCAAACCATAATATCACTTAGTCCTTATATCAGTCATGAGCTCATGAATACAATCAAACATCTCAATATCTTCTTATCCCTTCATTATGCGCATATCATCTACTTTCCAAAAATATCTGAATAACCTTTCATGGTTACCGGTATCATTCAACATATACTTTCAAATACTTTAGAAAAAACAATAGTTTAACAATCCTTAGATGATTCTTTATTCCATAGTACCATTAACTATATAGCATAACTCTTGTTAAACATACAATCATTCCACTACCTTCTTAAACAACTGACTGAGCTTCAAAACATCTTTCATCTCATATATCATTTGTAGTCTCCTCATCATCATCCACATAAATACTACCCATATGACCATGCTAATTCTCATCATGAGATTTTACCTTAGGGCATTGGTTTGCATAATTCCCATACATTCAACATTTAAAACATCTAATCATTGTTGATGTCGTAGCAATACCATTATCCTTGTCCATGTTGTTAACTGAACCTTTTCCATTGCACATACTGGATTTGTGTCCTTCTTTTCCCCAACCAAAGCATCTTCCAGTTCCTTTGAAACATTCTCCTTGATGCCTCTTCCCACATGATTTACATAGGGGAAATTGAACTTTTTTTCCTCTATTATCATCATGAAACACCATATTTCTCTTATTAGCCGAGTCAGGAAACTTACCAAATTTGAGTTTATTGATCATATTATGATATTTATGATTTGGAATAATAATGATGTTTGTACTTCGAAATCCCATTTCATTTGGTTGCTCATGAAGAATATCATTCAATTTTCCATCATATCCTCAATTATCGTGAATATTTATGTTTCCAGCCATTTTCTAAAACCCAAAAAGAATAGTGTGAGAGGAAAAAATCATGCTAGGGAAAACAACATAGTAAAGGGGGAGTACCGTCAATATCTAAAATATTATGTTAAGATCATTACCGTAATTCTAGGACTATAACCTATACTTATACTTAACCTTAGAGACATCCCTAGACATACCTTAGAAATATCTCTAGGGATCTCACTAATGTTCTCGCATCCTAGTTTCCAAAGGTTGACTAAACCTTTCCTCTGATACCAACTATAGAGACCCAAAGCATGACGTACATAGATATTACATTACTTTTTCAGAATACTAAATACATAAAAAAACGGACACATAAGGACTGTAATAGTTTAGTGTCTTTAGAAACTTGGAACGTAATCTTCTAATCGTGGTGAAAGATCATCAACATCTCCCATAAAGATCTTCCACTTTTTGTTTCCTTACCTAAAACCTTTATTTTAATCCTGGGGGCAAATAAAACATAAAAATGGTGAGATAAAATTCTTATTAAGGGTAAGCATGGATAAAATAAAACATACCATATACATTTGAACTTAGAAACATGAACATAATTTTTAAACATCAAAATCTTGAGCAGTGACATAAAACATGGAAGTAAATAAGGAATAGATCATAATGGAACATAAATCATGATAAAATAACATGGGAATAAAACATGTAATTTTGGCATCCATTCAGTACATGTAATGATTTCCATAGTAGCCAAGGCATTGCTGCCAATACCATCTCAGTGGAGAAAGTCCCTTTCTGAATCGAGTTCACTCCTCATTCCAGTCCTGTAATACTGAACTAGATTAACATACCATTCCAACCATATCTATCTCATGAGATATAAATAATTACCCAATGCATTGGAGGGAGATATAGGTCCCACCTATCACATAATTAAATCATTCTTACATGTGCCACAAAATAAATATGCATTATTCATAATAACCCATAGAATAAAATGGGTTTCATAAACATCATCTCATCATCACATAATCCATATGAAAGAAATAGATATCATTTCATAATAAGAAAATTGTATCCATGTAAATCATAGAGACATGATACTTGAAACATCCACATATGAAATAATGTCATCTTAGATGGAAAATGATTTTGATAAAGCATTTGAAATGAAATCTTGAGGAAAATATCCTTTCTTCTTCAAAATCATTTTCTTTTCAAAAAATTCCATGCACTATTAAAATAAAATTATTTTGTTGAAAATAATCATAAAATCTTGTGGTGTAAGATTCATGAAAATGAGGTGCTATGAAACTGTAAAAATCCGTTCATGCCGTATAAGTTAAATATAACATTCTTCTCGTACTTTTGTTGGAAAAGTCAAAAAATACATCGTATGGTAAACAAAAAAAATATTCCTTACATACCATGTAGTAAAAGTAAAAAATGGGTAAAAAGGACTTTAAACATACATGAAAACACTTTTATAAAACATGGACATGGATGTTAACAATAACCCCAGTAAATACTTACAAATAAGCAATCTCGGATAAAAATGAGATTTGGAAAATTATCCCATACCTTTGGTCTGATATGCTTTGTACGTATCCAAACCACCTGTATAATGATTTAAATAATGTCATTGACTTATTATAGAATCATATTCATTGTTATTATATCATATATGCTTCACTTATGACTTTATATTACCCGTTCTTTTGTAAATTCATGTTAAAGTAGTGTTTTGGGTAAAATCATTTCATTTGTCCTCTGTGTTATAACTTGTAATTATTATTATGATTACATAGATCATGATTACTTACATCCAGAATGTAAAACATTATTTATATATAATATATATTCAGAATATAAAAATATATAATAGATTAATAAATGGAATGAAATACACCGTTCATGGAGACGGTAGGCCGTACGTACGCCTGAACGCTGTTTTCATTTCCTTATTGAATTGAATGGAATTAAGTAGATGACATAACTATATATATATATATATATATACATAAATACAGTATCATTATTATGTAATATATTTCATGATTACTTATTATATATACTTTATAATCATTCTTGAATGGTTACCATGGAGAGTGAATCTCATCGCGTCGTGGAGACGGTAGTCCGTACGTACGCACGAGCGATGATATCATTCCCAAGATCGTGGAATTGTATTAAAGTGTATGTATAATATTAAAGAATCAATATCACTTTACAATAATCATATATATTAATTACCTTCACCATTATACCCATCCATGTAAGGTAGTGGTGGAAAATAGATTACACCACGGCGTGGAGACGACATTCCGTACGTACGCACGCGCGGTGATGTCATTTTCTGTAGGATGGATAGATGGTGAAATAGGGTTGTTTCATACTTATAATAACATATAAATATAGGAGTGATACTTATGTTATTACTTAATTATGAAAAAACTAATGAAGAAGAAGTGGAAGGAGAAATAAAAGTGAAAGAATCAGTAACAGACATTACCTCTTCTTTGAAGCGCCTCTTTGAAAACTCATTTTAGGGCACTAAAATTGGTCTTCAAAGAATACCAGGACCTCTTGGATGTTTCTAGGGAAGTGGAGAAAAGAATTTGGCAGGGTTTGGCCAAGCTTGAAAGCTCAATGTGGTGTGAGGAGGAGAGGGAGGAGGTTCCCTTTTATAAGGGAGGAGAGGGGCACCTTTAAAATTCTTAACTATATTAACTTATAATAAATCTATCCCCACATAAAAACCCCCAAAAATGACTCATATTCTAATCTTAGATGAGAAAGGGTTGTAATCGCATCAACCAATCTAATTTAGACATGTTTTGATCTTATTTTAAACCTTATCATATTGATTTATCCTTATTTAATCTATTAAAGTTTATTTGTGGTAATAAAATTCTAAATTTTAAATGGTTATAAATAATCACTTACGTGTTGTTAATTTTACATAATTGGATTCTTTATGACATTTTAGACTATATAAATTTCAATTTATAATTTTTAAAAACTTATGTGATTTTTAATCAATTTAATAATATGTTATTTTTATAAAATAACAATAGTGTCAATTTTGACACTATTCATTTATTTGAATTTAAATAAAATCTAATCAGAGGATATATTTGAACTAAAATATTTAATAGATTCATAAAAGGTCATATGTATCTAGAAAATTTGTGGAGCACATTAAATAGTTCATATAATATTTATTTTATTATTTTTAAAACAATTTATTCGGTTTATCTCTTAATAAAATAATTACTACAACATTTATTTATAATTATTTAATTTACTTATTTGTTGCATAAAAATTAAAACCTAAATCCTATGATGAATAATAATCTACTAAATTTCACAATAATACTTTTACTTTAATTTATCATCTTAAAATCACATTATTTAAATTGTTGTATTTATTAAATTATGAAGGTGACAACTTTTGCATCATTTATAATAAAATAATATAAGTGTCATAATCACTTTTATAAGGCTCCAAATGGTCAAATATTAGACCATTGGATGTTTATGTTTTACATTTACATTACCAATAAGATTAGGTCAGGGTTTTGTGCATTTTATGGTCACTATTAGTTTAATAAAAACTATATTCTTGATTTTTCACTAGATAAACAATTTCTGCATCACTATTGTGTCATAATTAATGATAATTATTTAATCCCTAAAAATTATAAATAAATTCATATGATTTAGATAATTTTATTATCTTTCTGGAGACTATTCATGTTCTAAGTTTCATTAAGTTTATCACTAAATTAAAATTATTATACTTATAAGATTTAAGAGAGTGACATGTTGTCACTTTCTATGGTTTTAATAATAATTAAATTATTTTCATTGAAAATGTTCATTAAATGAATCTAATCCGACCCTTAGGTGATATGGGTCGACTTTTAGTCATCCAATAAAATTTTGGCATGGTTATGGTAATTTTATAAAATTATATTTACCCTTAATTACCTGATTTACCTTTAACTATGGTAAATAAAAGTTACCGTAGTTACTATTCATAATTCCCAAAAATAAAAAGTATCCTATTATCATAATTTGGACCTAATGATTCCAAATATGGAATCCATTTTTCGAAATTCAATACAAAAAAGTTGAATAAATTAAATTAAAATTAATCTTGTTGTCGAAAGAAAACGGTTCTTGTTTAAAACATTGCAAAAGATTGAATTGATTTAACCTACGAATTCAAGGTAAAGTCAATGATAATGACATAAATAATATTAAATGGTAAAAATATATTCTTTTTATACTTTAAAACCATTAAATATTATAATTTAACCATATAAATTATTATGATTAAAAAAGTTGTTTTTAATTAAAATATAGCATGTTTTTACTATTCATTAAAATATGAAAGTTATCAAAAAAACATCAAAACATTATCCAATGTAACTTTTTATATCCTGATTCAAAATAAGAAGTTTATTTTGTAAAATTGAATTTATAAACATGTCAAAAACTATATTTAATGTGGGTACGCCATCAAAAGGCAGCAAACCTGCATTTTTTGAAAAATACTTATTTTACCCGAAAAATTTATTTTGTTCTTATACCATGTTCTAGAAAATGTGTAAGATGAATTAAAATGTTATAAAATTAAAAATTTAGTTAATACTATTCATAGCGGCTAGTTCATAATAATATTATAATAATATATCGTTGTTTAGTAAAACCCGGTATTGCGTACAACACACGCAATCGAGAAGGCCGTGATTGCATGTAATGCAAGACAAGTAAGGGTTGCTTGTATGAAAGAATCCTTTATTATTTCGTATAAAAAAATCCAACTATATTTTATTTATACATTTAATATATATATATATATATACACAGTCAATGTTTCTTAGAATGACTACCATCAAAAAACATGAAATTGTGTGCAACACGATCCAATATTAGTGTTGCATATACTGCAAGCTAATACGGTGTTGCGTATAACGCAAGATAATCTTGGGGTATCATACAACACAATACAACAATTAAATTAAAAAGAATACTTCTCATAAAAACTAGGGGTGTTATAATCGTTACCTCTGGTGCGCATTCGCTGGTAGCACGAGAACCTCTAGGAGAGAACATGGGAGCGAGAGGCTCAGATGGGTGCTTAGTACCCCCCACTTGTTACCAAGAAGGTCTCTTACATAGGTAGTAAGTGTGAAAACTTCATCAAATGATCAATGATAACCCACACTGTATCATTTCCATTAGGTGATATGGGTAGATAAGTCACAAAGTCCATCAAAACATCATCCCATTTCCACTCAGGAATGGAAAATGGTAGTAGAAGACATTCCGGTCATTGATGTTATGCCTTCACCGGGTGATAGGTGGAACACCATGTGATGAAGACATAAATCCCACTTTTCATACTAGACCACCAATACTGATGATGTATGTCTTGATACATTTTGGTGACACTATGATGAACCTCCCATGCTAAGGTCTGGAATTCCCACATAATATCTTCTATGATGCCTATTGGGGGAAATACATTCCCATGGGACAATAAGGTATCATCCTCACCCATGGTCCAACTAGAATATTTATCATCATCTGAAACACTTTCCCGTAGAACATGACCTTCAGTGTGGGATAACTGCCTTATTATTACATGTTCCAGAAGAGTAGAAGTCACTACTAAGGTTGACAGTATAGTCTAACCTTGGTCCTCCTGAACCTCAATGTACATCATTGAGAATAAGACTATGAGCTCCCATCCACCACTTGATTCCTAAACCACATGTATCTAAGTCTTTTGGAACAGATAATCAACTACTAAATTCCCCTTTCTAGGAGTGTAGAAAAGATCAAAATCAAAGAATGATGGTACTCAACCCATCTGTGCTATCTGAGATTCAGATCTTGTTATGTAAATATTCATTTGAGGATTTTTTGTTTTGTGAATACCACAAAATTCTCTCCAAGTAGATAGTTTCTTCAATAGCGTAATGTAGTCACAACAATAATGAGCTTTAGTTCATGCATCTGGTAGTTCTACTCGTGAGACCTTAACTGAAAATACCCAAATGCAATGACTTGCTTATCCAAAATTTGAATAGATCTAAGACCGATACCTAATGCAACATAGTATAAAATATATCTTCTTCATGGATCTGAAAGAATGGACATCATTGTTGATGTCAAACAACCCTTCAACTCCTAATAGGATGCCTCACATGCTTCTATGCATACAAATTTCACACCCTTATTTTTCAAGCCTATGAGTGGTGATTTACGGAATGATAAATATTGGATTAAGTGTCTGTAATATCTATCTAGACCTAAGAAATTCTAAATGTAAAAGATGTTCTTAGGCTTATCACATAAAAATAAAGTTCTCACTTTCTCTGGGTCTACTGAAAATCTTGACTCTGAGATAATTGTGACCTAGTAAGTTGACTTTTTTGTACCAAAAGTTTCATTTACTATTCTTATAATAGATTCAATTCCCTCTAAGTGTATTCAACACATTATTATGGTGGTTGTAATGGTCATGTCTGGATCCTGAATACACTAAGATATCATCAACAAAGACTACCATGAATGAATCTAGATATAGGTGGAAAAGCTGATTCATAAGAGCAATGAATTCTGTAGGTGTGTTCGTGAGTCTGAACGACATAACCAGGTACTCATATACCTGCTCCTGAAAGCTGTGTGAGGTATGTTTGATGACTTGAAACACACCTAGTGGTAGCTCTTCCTTATATCTATCATTGCAAACACTTTTACTCCTTGAAGATGATTAAAGAGGTCATATATTCTAGGCATTGGATACCGATTCTTTATGGTAAGATGATTCAAATAAAGGTAATCCACACCAATCATGATGGTACCATCCAACTTCTTGGAAACAATAACTAGTAAACCCTAATAATAAGTGTTGGGGAATATAATTCCTTTAGCCTCTAGATCCGCCAACTATTTCTTAAGCTCTAGAACCTCCTTAGGTTCTATACTATAAGAAGGAATGGTCACTGCTTCTGCTCCTAGAACAAGATCAATGGTATACTCTACATATCACACCCTAGGATGACCATATAATTTCTTAGGAAAACCATCCAAAAAACACTCCATTATAGGAGTAAAAACTACGGTTCGAAACCCCTGGTCATTGAAGAAGACACCAACGATCTGTTTTGTCACGTTGTCAAGCCTCTACTACTTGGTCCCATCTCTAGTCACCCTGACATATCATTTTCCTTTATGCGCATTCATAATTCCCTATAATGATTTGAACATCACCCTCCAACAATATCAGTCAATATAGACTCAATAGGGAACTAACAAGTCCATCCTGATGACTACATCAAATCTCACCATGTTGACGAAGAATAGATTCCACACAAAATGGTAATTGCCTATCTCAAGGGGGATTCTTAAAATAAAGTACACCCTATAATCAGATACCTAGTAGTGTTTCTAAAATCATAACATCACAAAAGTGCTCAATCTCAAGGCCCATATTCTTAGTGTTATCCTATGATATAAATGTGTGAGAAACGCTAGTATAAAATAAAGCAGACACTAGAGTGGATGCTATTATAATACTACATAATATTGTAGATGGTCTTGTGCTTTTCTCTTGTAGCGTAGGTTCGACTGCATGTAACTAGCCTATCCCATCATCGTGAGTCACTTCTCAACTTCCCTAAGCAAGATCGCTATACTGGATATGAGAATCATAATTCTTACTTCCTCAACCTCGACCACCACCTCGGGCTGAATGATCGGTGGTATTCTAGACACCTTCCTATCATTATCTTGTTGGTGTTGATCATAACCATAAAGTAGGTATTGATACCCACTCACTAGGCACTGAAGGTAAGGTCCTGCAGAAACACTAGAGATGGCACATCCTGTCACATCTTCTGCATTCCATTGGGTATCGCATGCACTAAGGACTCGTGTTACCCTACTTCCCACACTTGTAAAAAAATAAGAAAACTGTCAACATGAGGATCTTGATAGATACTGACTCCATGAGAAAACTCAAAAAACATTTTTCTCTCATATGAAGAGGTACTAAAATATCTCGGTGCATATCCACCAAGTTTTTCACCCACAACTTCCCTTAAATTACGCTCTATGATAAGGGTGTGGTAGAATATTTCAGAAATATTAGTCAACCTGAACATGTTAAACTACAACCGGATGGCATAAACCATCCCATCCTCGAATATTCTGGTGGTCATGATATCATCACCAGCTAGAGTTTGTGGGAACTGCTCTGGCTTGGTGAAATAGAATGAGTATTCTATAACTGACATACCCCCTAATGTAGGTTTACGAATTATCTTTTTCTGTTAGCCCTAAGAGTCTGGGGAAAGAAGTAGTCATTGAAGATTGTCTGAAATTATGCCCATAAAATATCAAGATGTTGATCCACCTAGGTGAAAACGTCCCACCAATTCTTGGTATAATCCCATAGCATTTACATAGCTAACTTAACCTACTACTCTGGAGGTGTCTCTAGATTCTCAAATACAGAAAGGATTGCTTCCGGACAAGACTCTGCAGTATGAGGTCTATCATCGCCCAAAAAGGTTAGAGGATGCTGCTGCTGAAATTCACAAGTCAAATTTTCCAAGCTCGGGACAGGTCAAATTAGACCATGCATACTCTGATGGATATGCAAGAAACCCTCTCAGAACTGTGAATCGGTGCCCATATCAGGAACTGGAAGAAGTTCTATAGGCAAAAATATAGGAGGAATCATTTTTTTTTCATGGAACGCCACCTTAGGAGCGTGGTTGTCACCGCCTTTAGGGTGAATGACCAAAGGATTTAATGGAGACATAATGCTATAATGAATCCACACACCTTAGAAGAGATTCAATAAATTAGAAATATTGCATTTCATAATGTAGGACATGTATAAATCCAACCTATAAAAAAGACCACGCTTCTTTGCCTGCACCAAAATCTAGGACTAGGTGGTATAAAGAGACCTATAAGGCCATTAGAACACAAGAGATACCCACTACCCACTACTAAGGTCAGGATCATGTCTATGTCTATATGTCATATATATATAATATGTTTGTTTATACTTTATAAGTGATTTTCAATTTAAATTGTGCTATTTAAAAATATTTGAATCAATTTAAAATAGTTGAATTATATGGTTTTCCATTTTCATATCCATAAGGGTCCATACTCCTTATGAACCAAAACATGGCATCCACATGACCCACACCATAACAAGTTCCATCCCATGCGACTCATGGTCCATGTATCAATGTTCCATAATTGAATGCTTAAGGTCTCTACATTAACCTATTAATGAAAACACTATAAATTTAAGGCAAAAACATTAAGTATCAATTATGTTTTTCAATACCTGTATGAATTGTAAGAAAAATTTAATACATACTCAAGGAATAATCAATATGAATAGGAAAATTCATGATGAAAATTAAACATGGCATGGAAATATGCATGAAATATTAACCATACTGTTCTTATAGTGATGCATGATCTCATGAAAAAACCCTCATTTCATCAGGCCACACACAAAAATAACTAATTCAATGATAAAAATATCAATAAAATCATAAATCAAGAACATCACCCAATGGTGAAATCGTATCAACTATAAATAACTTAATTAATAAATGTAATTACCCATCCAACATAATTTGGGTTTTCCCTATAAATGGGTTAGCTATGTCCAAGCATGGGGTCAATTCCAAATTCCATTAACACCTAGTATACTATCTAATACCCAAATAGTATGAAAAAGGAAAAAAAGGCTCTAATACCACTTGGTAATGTTATGACCCAAGATCCACTTAACCCGTTCCCTGAGTCGGTGGGTCACATGGCCCCAAGAGCACTTCCTCATATGCCATATGCTGCCAACTAGAATCAAGGGTGTAAAGGTAGTATAATGGGGAGACTATACACTCATGTTATAGTATCCCAATGAATACAACCAAAAATAAACAATATGAAAAGGATATATAATTAGAAAAATCAATAAACCAGAGAAGCATAAACAAATAAACGAATAAGGAAGCAACATAAGAAATAGATAACAGAAAAACTGATAACAATATCAAAATCCTATAATGTAGTGTATAATACAAGGATGATTGGCATGTTATAATAAAAAAAGGGAACAAAAAAATAAAATCATGCTATACAATAATACAAAAAGAAAAAAAGTCAATTACTCTATAAGCATCCCAATCCAATTTCTGGTCATCTAATTTTAAGATCCATCTAAATGTAAGCATATCAACAACATGTAATAGGACCCTCTACCATATTCCTTCATACTATCAAACAATATTATCTGGTTCCAAGGGTGGCCCTAGTAGGGTTTGTGATAAAAATAATATTAGACCACAACTAATGGTGTCTACTTATAATCCAAGGAGTGATTGTAACTAAACAGTGTGTAGGTAATATCAATTAATTAACAAAGATGAATAGATAAACCAAAGCCTGCTCAGATCCCTAAAGGAAAACTGTCAGGTCTACCTGCTTTGGCTCCTTTTCAAAATAATTTCTCTGAAATGGATCTAAATATATATACAAAATAATATATATACTTTAATTTTATATTTCATCCACCTATATGAACCATGTATGTGCAGACATAAGTGGCCGTATACCTAGAATACTAGTTGCTGGATGGATTGGGGCATAACTCAAACATCCATAACCAGTCTAACGGGCCTATAAGATTCATCTGTAGGGTACATGCCCTATATGTAATAATAAATGGTGTAAATCATTCCCTTTACTCAACATGGTGAGTGTGCCGCCATGGAAATACTCTAAAAATGGAAAGTGGTGCCTCATCCCAACATCCATCTAGTATTAGTTGTCCGAGATTCCATAATCAACACTTAATGTAATGGAGCGTGATTCCACCATGCTCAACTGAACCCTTACCATCGTTCACAACCCATATAAAGGGGTCAACAAATTTATTATATAAGGCAGGAGGTAATAGCTCTCATGGAAATTATTAAACAAGATCATTAATATATAAATGAGACATAATTATATTTATAGCACATTCATGTTATAGCATAACACACAAGGCAAAACCTCTCATATGTACCTTTATTCAAATTCATTTATAATTAAATCATTATCATTCTTAAAGAGTATTTATAATAGAATAAGTGAAGGTGTGGTCTTTCCACCCTTTACACATCATTACATAAGGTCCATTATTAAAGGAAAAAAACAAACCATGAAGATGTCAATACATTTAATCCATTTCATTTAGAACATTTCTAACTCATGTAAGGAGAGGGAAACCATCATATATATGCCATTATACATATAAAAAACAACATATTTAGTTGAATAAAGCATAAAAACCATTTCATAAGGCTCAAGAGGTCAATTGGAGGTGTCATTGTCAAAGGAGGCAATTTACTACTTAGGAAATTCAAATATCGGTTGGTCTAAACACCTCATAAGATCCTTGGATTCTATAAAACATTCATTGTACAAGGGAAATTCAATTTATTAACTAAGAAAAATCCATTTAGGCATCTTAGACATTTGTTTCATTTAGCCAAAATTATATATATTGGCCAAAATCACATAACACACCCATGGGGTGACCATATATGGGTTATTTAACCTATAAATTACCAAAAAAGGTCAATATATATATAACAAGGTGCAAGGGTAAATTTTACCTGAAAAAACCAAATTAAAGGGGTCACATGGAAAAATCCGGCATGCGACACAATGGAATAGCTACAAAGCGATGAAACTCAAAGGGAAAACAATGTGACCACCTACCTTAATGTCGTAGATGATGCCTCACTCGATATTGGCCTCAAATTTGTAGTAGGTTGGAAATAAATTGAAAAATGGTCCAATACCCGAAACATAGGTCAATTGATCTTTCCCCTAAATAGCATGATGGATTCGTAGGAAAACGTGAATAGAAGGTAAGAGTGAGATTATCCTTGCCATAAGGAGTCTAATTCTTCCTTCAGATCTTGATTTTATGGTCAAATGAAGGAATTATAGTAGATCCAAGGTTGAGGGAATTGTTTTTTTCATGGGATAGGAGAAGACATTCAGCCACTGGAGGAAGATGAGAGAAAAAGGAAATAGTGTTTAAGAATAAAAGAGGGGAAAACTTGTAATTTCACCATAAAATAAGGGGGCTCACGATTTTTTTACGGTTTGAAAAAACCATGCACAAATAGTGATTATTTCACTACTAGTTGAGGTGCCCTGCCTGGTTAGGCACGCAATTTGAATAACCCTGCACAAACCATCACTACTAGAAAATTGTGCTATAGCCAGGATTTTGCAAAACCATGACTATATGTATTTATACCACGGTTATAGCCACAGTTTTATTTAAAACCTTGTCTATAGGGTATATTTTCAAAGGTTATATCCACGGTTTAGTGAAAATGTGTCTATAACATGTATCTATAGCTATATTTTATCTAAAACCATATAAATAGAGTTTTTTTCGATAGTTATATTGACAGTTTGTGTAAAATCATGGTTATAGAGTCTTTTTTTGAGGGCTATAGCCATGGTTTGTGTAAAACTGTGGCTATATAATATTTTTTTGTTGGATATAGCCATGATTTCTATAAAACTATGGCTAAAGAGTATTTATTCAGCAGGATATAGCTACAATTTCTCTAAACCATGGCTATAGAGTATTTTTTTTCCAGAAGCTATATTCACAGTTTCTCTAATCCCTGGATATAGGTTTCCCACATAAATGCAAGACTTTTTTCATGTGGAAATATAGAGGGAATACCTATTACTATGGATTATTGGTTATAGCCATGGTTTATAAAGATATATATACCAAAATATACATATCAATTACATCAGTTCTCAATAGTGTACTAGTAATGCGGCTGGACCAAAATAGTAGAGGTATAGAGATCAAATCTCTCTGGTCGCTTTTTATTTTAAACCTATATACACAGTGTACAAATTTGAAGGCTATAGACATGATTTCCAAAACTGTGTTTGTAGGTTCTCTTACCATGGTGGAAACCATTGTAATATCCCACTAAAATTGTGCCTATTTCTTTTGGCCATAGCCATGCCAATATAATCCACGACTAATTGGATTCGTGGCTATAGCTTATAGCCATAGTTTTAGGAACCTATATCCACAATTTTAGACAGTGGAAATAGCCAAATTTACTACTTGTGCATGTGAAATGGCTCTATCCCATAACTATAACTGGTCACACGGCTGTGCACCTTGGGTCACACGGTTACAGACAACTTGTGTAGGGGAATTCCTTCTACCCATTTCAGGGCTCCAGGGTCCGAACACCCCTCAAACACTCCTAGAACCTGATTGGATTTATTAAAACTCTATATTAGGTTTGTTTAAGGAATTAAAATTTAAAAACTAATCATCCATACCTCTATGTAAAATATGGGACATTACACATAATATTATTTTATTGGACCCTCTAAAGAGAATTACATCTTAGGTTTCTTGTCTCCATTCCCACGAGACCACTAAGAATCGTCAATCTCTATCTCAACATTAAGGTCACAATGAAAAATCTATTCTTTAATATAAAATTCATGAATCACCATGACTTTTTGTAGACTCTAATTTAGTCTTCTAAATATGTTATCAACATTACATTCAGTGTTCATGAAAAAGTCAGAGGCATATCGTGCAAGCCTTGAAAATTTTTATTTTTACGCCCTGATAGATTCATCTTCCTTTTGATTCAGTCTAAAGAAATACCTCTCTATCTTAAGATGGAGGGTTTAGGGAAAATACGTATTGGAAAATATTTTCATAAATCCTTTCCAATTTATGGAATCAATTTTCTCTTTAGACTTTGTGTTTTTGATCGGTGTCCACCACTGATCAGTTTCCCCATAAAAAAGATAGAGTCTTAGTACAAATTTCTCTTCTTATAATGTTTAAAGGATAGAGAATATATTCTCAATGGAGTTAATCCATTATTCCACAATGAGGGGATCAAAATCTCCAATAAAAATTGGAGGCCTTTGTCATATAATGGATTAAACTACAACATTATCTTTCTTCAGAGAAAGAGTGCATTCCACATAATTCAAGCTATTATTCATAACTTGATCCAGTTGTTCTAGTACTTTCATGATGTTTTGAGCTCGCATTGCCATCAGATTTGGAATTTAATTAGGAAAATCATAAAAATTCCAATCATATTGATTGTTTTCATGAGCTATCCTATTTCTATACATTACTTAAGAAAAATAAAGTACAATTAGGGGGATTGAATACTTAGCTAATAAGAATATAAAATAGAAACATTGATCATAGAAGGATAAACTTCTAAATGAATAGTATATCCTACCTTATGATTCCCTATGTTTCAATCTAGGTTATACATGGTGATATAATTATACCTAGGGTTATTACTAATGTTTTTCAGTCCTAATATCCAAAAACTACTAAACTATGTTCTAATACCTACTATAGTCACCCAAACCTTTTACCCATATTATTACATGATTTTAAGCATAATTAATCATCAAATTCAGACCTAGGATCATAATGTATAGTGTATTTGGAATACTAGGTACATAATATTGAAGACATGTAAATAGAATAAAACAAAATTATATAAATATTCCATAATGTTATCCTAACTTCTTTTGAGCTCCTACATCTTCATAAGATAACTTGGGGAATACTAAGACAAATGGGATGAGCTTAGAATCCAAGTGGGGAAATAAGAATGGAATAAAGCATGACACATAAGATTGAAGGTATAACATGATTACATAAAATTAATGGATACAAAATAAAAATATGGATGAATAACATAATGATCATGAAATAATATGATCATAGAAATATTGGAATGTGGCAGTAACATTTAACATGATATAAACATAGGTCAAGGCTAACTACTAATACTATATAACATGGTGGACAAAGTCCCATAATGGATTAGGATTACTCGATAATCTCATATATAATGTATCACGAGACTAATCATTACCCAATGCATTGCATCACTATTGGGGTGAACCCATCCTAACATGTTCATGCATATTTGTGCCACATAAAGAATACATATATGTGTTATCCATGGAAATAAATGGGTATTGTAATCATGTCATAAATCATAATCAAAGGGTGTATCATAATGGATTACAAAAAAATAAAGTATTTAAAAAATAATTGGACATTAATAATGTAAAATAATCATATATCATTATAAATTATATCCAACTGAAGTGAAAACATGTAAAAATATTTTTCAAGAAACATTAGAAAGGATCCACTTTAGCGTGGTTTAAAGGAAAATATTAAATGGTCTTTAAAGGGAAATATTGCATAATTTTTGGTATAAACCATAAATTTAACAAGATATTTTTCCATGATGAAATTATTGATTTTATAAAAATAATGGTGGCTTAAAAAATATTATGTAGTGCACTAGAAAATTATTAAGAAATTGGGAAATTCAGTTTAATCGGGTTTTCTTATCGGGAGGAATTGAGAATGAAACGTCTTAAAACATGTATTTACCTATAAATGAATGATGAATTAATATCTATACATAAATTTGGAACATATAAAAAAATTATAAGAATAATATAAGAAAAATTAAGAAATAAATTTGGGGTAAATATAGAGAAAGAACAACCCAAAGGTAATTTAGAGGTTCTGAGAGACCCCTTACCATATGTCTGAATGTGTTCACACTTGAACATAATGTCATGGATAATAAAATTAGATTCATTAATATTTTAATTCGGAACCAATTAAACATATTTTTCATTTTTTATAATTTTATGATGTTCATTTATGGCCATTTTGATGAGTCGTGATGTTTAATTTTGTTGCTTTGGGGGTGTTTGTTTCATAGTTTTAGGGTTGGTTTGCTTAAGTATAATTATAGGATTTATTGTAAAATGGAAGAAAAAATAGAAAATTAGAAATAAATGGTATTAATATACTTCAAAGACTTTAAATATTTTTATATATCATTTTTTATATGAGGATGATTGATTTGATAAAATGTTAATGATAAACGTTTAGTATATTTTGGCGTTTTTTCGATCATCATGAACTAGTTTTGTTTTATTATTTAATATTGTGTATATGTATTGGTTATAAAACATGAAACACATTATAATATAAATTTCAAAATTTTATTTAACCATTATAATGGTTTTGTGAGCATTCTTCAATCTGGAAATGGAAAATGAAAAATCGTCCTCCATGAAGGCGATGAATTGACATATCAGGGATGTTGTTTTCCTTTTTAATATAAATGGGGATGAGAAGTGATTTTATTCCATATATTACAATAAAACAATAAAATTATAGTATATGTATTATATTTTAGTTATCATTTTACTTTGGATAGTGGGGGAAAGGATGAGGTAGAATAAAGGAAAAATTTAAAAGAGAAAGAAGGATGATTTTACCTTTAGAATATCGTCTCATTGAGATCCTCCTTATGATACTTGTGTTTGGTCTTATGTTGAGACCAAAATCTCTTAGAAATATGGAAGAGTCTTGGGAAGGGTATTGGGTAGAATTAATACAATCTATAAATCTTATAAGGTGTGAGGAGAAGGGTTGGTGAGGGTCGTATTTATAGGGGGAGGATAGGGGTGTTTTTGATTATTTTATTCATTTGTTTATTATTTTGGATCAAAACTATAAATGGTGTTGATTACCATGACTAAATAAAGTAAATAGAGAATGGGATTTCTAGATAATGGGAACTTATATCATCCATGACTCAACCAATAATGAAAATTTCATTAATTTACTCAAAATGTTAAATAATGTAAGTTACCGTATTTCACTATTCACAAAAACTTAAACAATTTTAGAAAAATCCTAAAAATTAAACCTAACTATTTTTTATGTCTAGAATTAAAATATCGATTAAATTTTAGGAAAATAATTTTCTAAATATGAGAAATTAATTTTTTTATTAAAATCATCATTTATTCGAAAAATTCTGATTTTAATATTATAACTGATTTTATGGAACGTTGAAAAATTAAATAAGGTATCATAAAATTATATTATAATTATAATACATCAAAATATTGATTTAATAATATAATTTATGAAAATAATGTTTCTTTTTAGTCATTACATTAATTATAATATTGTAAATAAACATTTACGTTTCACAAAAACACAAACACTTAATTTATCGTTTTTAAAACATTTATTTACTTATTACATGATATAAATATATCAAATTTTCATTTATAAGATACATAAATTTTATTTATACTTTTATAGGTGAGGTTACTTTTCTAACAACCAGATTACTATTCCTAACAGTCACATTATTATTCCAACAGTCATCTTACTTTTCAAAGAGTCAGATTTCTAATGTACATAAGGGTTTTCTACTTCCTATAAATCCCACTTATTCCATTAATCAATCACTTATATTTTATCCCAAGGTTATATATACTTTCATCTTACAAATGAATATTTTATTATTAACATTATGTTTCATTTCTATATCTTTGTTGTTGAGTGTGGTTATTCTAGTGGATCGAGCATATCCAAATTTTCATATTCGTATTATCTTATTTTCTATTTATTACCCTGATGTAATATTTGGAATTCTTATTGGTTTGTTTTCTACCTAAAGTATCATTCATCATTTATAAGAATAAATTTTTATTGGGTTCTCTATGTTATTTATGTGCTTTATACTACATGACATTATTATATGAAGGAAAATTTCATTGATAAAATTCTAGGTCATTAAACGCTAGTAGGAATTCCACATGTTTTGGTGTAACAAGAAATTCCTTTTTTCAAGAATGTGTAATGGTCCTAAGACTTTAATTTTATCATTAATGTATGTCATGACTCACTCACTTAGATTTACTGACCAAAATCATCCTACCATATGTTGTCGGGAATTAGGGTATGTTGGATGTGTCCTGATTGAGATGTCATTAATGGATAAATCAGGGAAGGATTAATCTCATTTATCTTTACGAAAGCTGATATCTTGGCCCTTTTATTGGAATAGAAAAATCACATTTAAAATATATTGTCATGGTGTAATGATTTGTTTATTTCAGAGATTCGAAGAAATACATATTGATCATATAGGTTGGTGACATGGATATGAAACATGCTTGATAAGATATTGTGATAAAATGATTAAATAACACACTGAGTGTTCGTATATGTTTTTCAAAATTGTGACATTAAGTTCTTTCTGTTGTGTGTCTTTACCCATTTCTAGATAGTAATCATGCACTTTAGGAAATCCCGATTAATTCTTATGATAAATAATCCTATAGGGTAACACACAAAGTGTTTCCATTGATTTCATTTAAACTATATCTGTGTTTTATTAATGGAATAAATATTATTCTCATGTTCTAGTAATAATATTATTCATGTAATATTAATCAAGTAAATTAAATAAATTTTTATTATCCGATATGTAAAAAAATATATTTTTTTATTTTATGGAATATATAAAAAATATTTATTTGCAGGTTTGTTTGTGAATAAAATGTTATTCAGGTGTTTAATAAATGCAAGAGGAGTTTGAATGGACTAAGACTGTGTTGAGTGAATATTATTAATTGACAAGCCAGTTAAAGAGTATTTTTATTTCAAAAGTTGGTGCACACCAAAAATAATAATAATAATAATATTATTATATAGTATGAGGTTTATTAAAGGTAATAAATGTTATTTAATTGAAAATATGAAATTAAATAATATTTTACCCTAAATTCTAACTCTATAAATAGATAGATGGTTAGTTCTATTTTGTATAGAATCCAAAAAATGAGAAAAGAAAAATTTTGTGCACAATGAATTTTCTCTCGACTCCTCATTCTCTCTCCCTCTAAAGAACAATAATATCAAGAGAGATTTCTTCAAGAAAAAAGAATGGGGGATCAATAATGAAAAATTCAAGACATTCAACTCGGCATGCTAACACCCGAATATCGAGTGGTGTTGCTCAGAGTTCATTGTATCATGTGTGGATCACTGCTAGAGGGAATATATCCTTCAATCCTCATAGAGCAATGAAGGTAATTCAGAAGGTTCTTTTTGTATGATCAAAATTCACCAACAACGAAAGTTCCTAATCTTAGGTATTTAATTATTCAAATATTAAGTAAATTAATTATAAATTTGATGTGATAGATCCTCACTCTTGGTTTAGGGAAATAATTATTAAAATAAATTTGAATATATCACCACCACCACAAGATTTCGCTATTCCAAGAACCAACCCTTGGTTATTTGCTATTTATATAACATAAATGTTTTAAATAGGCCATAACAATAATTAACCTTTTAAAAAACAATAAGAAGGCTCTGAGAAATGAAATGTTATGTACTAGTTATAGAGGAAAACGTTTTACACACTATACCTCACCATTTATTTAGCTTATGTTGTATAGAATTATAGGAAATATATCTCATAATTTTATTTCAACGTTTATCACCATCATCATCATTTATTATTTTAAATTAAGAAAAAATGGGAAGTGGACATCGAGAGCGAGTGACCTAGGGGGATGAAAATAATAGAGACTGAGGGGATCGCCTCTATATGGTTAACCCCCTCGGGTTTCAAATGGTTAATTTTATTGAAACAGAACGTACCCAGACCATGCACCGCAAACTTCACCATATTATCTACCACTAGTTTCCCTGAAGACATGTGGTACCCTGCATGGGGACCACCTACATGCCCAAATGGGTCATCAGACTAATAACTATCTCCACAGGACAACACATTTTCTTTCTAGTATGCTTTTTCCTCACTCACAGACACTCTAGGAAACTTCCTATAAGGTCACCCATGATGATCACTACTCCATTCTAAACATGATTGACAGTGGAGTTCTAATTAGGTAGGTTCCTGAAATGAACGTTTCACCTTGTTGACATGAGTCATAAAATTTAGTAATTAATCCCTTTATAATTATGGGGTATTACATTCAACCCCATTTAGTGCAAAATGTCCTCGTTATGGACCCTATATCATAACTCAGGCAGTGCCACTGCACTTAAGGCTGGGTTTCTACTCTCATACCAATGTAGTAACTAGGACCCACTAATACCATACACACCCTATTTTAATATGGTCGTCGTGTCCTGCCCATCTTCGTACGACTAGTTGCCTCACAGACACGTGGTCCCCTCCATAGGGCCCACCCACACTAATGACTTCCCCCACATGCCAACACATGTTCTTTCTAGTATGCTTTGTCCTCACTCCCACACAATCTGGAAAACATCCAAGAAGGTCACCCATAATGATCACTACTCTAGGACAAACACGCTTAACTGTGGAGTTCTAATTAGGTAGGTTCCCAAAAATAATGTTTTACCTTGTTCACATGAGTCTCATAATTTAGTCATTAAACCTTTATCATTCTAATATTTAACATTCACCCCCTTTAGAGCACAATTTTCTCATTTTGGATCATATATCTTAACTCAGGTAGTGCCACTACACTTAAGGTTGGGTTCCTGCTCTGATACTAATGTAACAACTGGGCCCCACTGAGAGTATAGATAACCCTTCTTAACATGGTCAATTGGTCCTAGCCTGCTAGGTACCACCAATTTCCCCAAAGACACATGGTCCTCTCCATGCAGCCCACCCACATGCCCAAACAGGTCATCATACTTCTGACTATCCCCAAATGCCAACATATGTTATTTCTAGTGTGTTTATCCCTCACTCACACACACCTTGGTAAAATTCCAAGAAAAACACCAATCCCAATCACTATTACAGGAAAACCATTCATATCTGTGGATTTCTAATTCGGAAGGATTCTAACAAGAAAGGTTCACCTTGTTGATGTGAGTAATATAATTTAGTCATTTATCCCTTTATCATTTTGGGGCGTTACAATAGAGAAAAACAATCTTTATGTTGTAACTATCATTTTAATTGACTGGAGACTTATTTAAACAAGGTATAAAAATAAAAGAAAGGTGTTTTATCAAATTAAGTGTTTTAGTAAAGTATTATGCTACAATACATTTTAATGAATCATCGTATGAATGGCTATTGACACATTAAATGACTGTCCAACATAACATAAACATACCCCCAAGGGGTTAACTACTAAGGCAGGTATAGAGTAGATTAGACATACAAGGGTCAAAACATACCAACCTGGGTTTAGTTATATGGATATCCATTACCAATTTATGGTGAAAACTCTCTATAAATTACAATTGACATACCATTTATGTGAAACCCATTAATGGTTAGTTTTTAAAGATGTTAACACACCCTCAGTGGGTTTATCACATAGGAATAATATATCAAGACCAACCTAAGAGAGTTGAGTTGAGCATATAAGGATTCAGTTTTATTTCTTTCCATTACCAAGTTATAAAGATAAAAGACTTTATAAGTTAAAATGGACACAACATTTAGCTGGAATCCATCACTGACCAGTGGATTTATTTAGAAATAAAACTAAAAATTACTTTAACCATTAAGGAATTTATTATTCAAAAATATATTGTTAAGATCAACCTATAGGGTTTGAATCAAGCATATAAGGATTTTGTTATGTGGGTATACATTCCCAAATTATGGAATCAACTATCTATAAATTATAATTGGCATCCCATTTAACTGACATCCATAGGTAATGAATTGAATTTGTTAGAAACACTTAAGTTAATTCATTAAATAATTTAAAAATATTTAATTTCTTTAAATCAGTTTATGCTGGTTAAATATAATGTCACCATCATGCTATATGATAAAACACTTGTTTTGATTTCTTATAGCCCTAGGTATTCTAGGCCCAACCCATAATCCTTTCTGGGGTTCCATCCTAAAACCCAAGGGTGATAGGAGGAATTCCACATCCAAGATTATATGTGATCCACAATCCTTGGCAGAACCCAATGTGGGACTTGGGTTTTTACCCAACAACCCTCCCCTCAAACTAAACACTGCACAATTGGGTATCCCTTTCAGTGATAATGCATCAGATCCATCCATCTTGCACCATAGTTTTCCTATCACTTGGACTCGCTGCTTGACCATCGCTATCAAGAAGACTTTCTATAGAATGAACCATTGATTCACGTGCTTCAAATGAGATACTCATACCACTATAAAACTGGTTTTAGTTAATAATTTACCCTAAATCACACATGGGCTGCACCCTAGATTAGATACCACTTGTTGGGTTGATTTCCTCCATCCCTAGGACATCCGGGCCCAACACATAATCCCTTCTGGGGTTCTATCCCAAAACCCATGGGTGATAAGTTGGATTTCCCATCCAAGATTATATGTGAGCCTCCATCCTTGGTATAACTCGATGTGGAACTTCTGTTTGAACGCAAAAAAACACCATTTAGATTGACAGAGACACCTTATTTAACCAACTATATAATATAACTAAAACAAAAAAACTATCAAGGAGTGGATACAAGTATACAAGGATGGTAATTACACAATATTGGTATATAGATAAGTATACTAATGAGATGTGAATCCTATGTGCTGGAAATTATGAATGAACACACCTATTTTCTTACCATACCAGGACAAAAGATAAAAAATGTATGTAAATAACTATGAGAAATATAAACAATCACTCAAGGTGAAATAACAATAAACTGCAATAAATAAAAACATTAACGAAAGTATCATCCCTATAAACGTGATCCTTCCCCCATGCGTGGGTTAGTCATTCCCATTCGTGGGATATTTACCAAGTTCCAACACATTTCCAATCTCATGTCTACCAGTACAAAATACTAAAGAAAAGGAAGATAAACCTATTATGCCAATTTGTGTCATCCAGGGCCCAGTTCACTCGTAAGAAATTAAAAATGAGTGTCACATGTCCATAAGTGCACCTCCCTGTATGCCAAAGGCTTCCAACTAGTAGTGATGTCCTGAAGGCGGTACGGTTGGGAGACTATGACCTTTAGATTAGTACAAAATATAGAGAAGGATTAAATAATTGAAATGAACATTGGGAGATAATAATAACCAGTAACATGGAAAGTTCCAAAGAAACTAATAAGGCATAAACAGAATATCCCATAAACACAAGATAGTCAAGTATATAGCTAGAAATATATACAGCAAAGCAAGACAGATAAAATAATAAATAAAAGTCCCAACTCTAGTAAGCTGCTTGACTACATGATCGACCCACTTTTACCATGTAATGTCTTTTCTGAAAAAAAAAATTAGCAGCAAAGAAGAACCATTATTATCCTAACCTATAGCAATGAGATCTATCCAAGTACCAAATGGTGGCCTGAATAGGGTGTCAGTAAATCATAGTATGACACCACCAACGGTGTCTAATTCCTTCAACTCTGTGAGTATGAAACATAACCATGTGAAATATATCTATAATAGGGAATCAATAAAGTGGAGGTGAACCAGGGAATACCACCTAATTTGGAATACGTTAGACTATCTCTAATCATAGGAATAGTAAATGTAATCATGAGGCCCATGGATATAAACCTAGGCATCCCAAAAAAAGTATCCAGATGAAACCATGAAAAAGAATTTGGGCATTCCCATATATCAGAACCAAGGTAATCGAGTGAGTAAATCCAAATCATTCCACTTTAATAAAGTCGGCTTTAATTAGGCCTGAGGATCAAGTCCAAGTTAATCACAGGATAACAAGATTGGGACCCAAAGAGGTAATCTAAGGTGTCATATGTTTGAGAACATCATGACGAATCCTCAGAACTCATCCCTGAAATTCTATTTTTTCCAAAGGGAAACCAAAACATTTAAAAATTGGTTAGATGGGTTCATGGCCTGAAACAAGATTCACACTGTGAATCATTTCAAATCGATCGTTTCATGGCCAGAATAGGTGGTTCATATCATGAACCATAGTTATGTAAGCTTAGGTTCACAATCACATCCATTCATAATGTGAACAACATCTTGACACCATGAATTAATGCCGCAATAGTGGTGTGAATTCTTCAAAAAGATAAAACTCAAAAAGGAAAATAAGATCAACAAGAGAAATAAAAAATCCAAAAAAGCATTTCATACCTGAAATCAATACCAGGATGTAATATAAGGTATTGTAAAATCAAGGGACACTACCACATATCATGGAAAGGGAAGTGTTTTTTTATCACTGCTAAGTAGAAAGCACTAATAAAAGCCTCTCCTTTATCAGTGCTATTATTAGTGCTAATAAAAAAATTTATTAAAAGATATATTACTTTATTTTAAATTATTATATTTATATTCAAAATTAATGTTTATTTATATATATTAATTAAAAAATTCATGTTTATAATGAATATAAATATTATATATTAATATTTATTTTTTAATAAGTCAAATATATATATAATGGTTTAAAAAAATTATTTATAAGATTATATTTAAATAAATATATATTAAAATAATTATAAAATTATAATAATTTTTATTAAATAATAAAAATATTTATTATATTTATAATTATATATTAATAATTATATATATATAATTGTATATTTTTAATTATATATAAATACATATTAAATATATTTATTTATAATTATAATTATAATTATATATATATGTATTTAAAATAAATATATGCATCATGTGAATATGGTCACTATATATATATAAAGAGAGAGAGACACACACAAACACACACACCATGAGGACGATATTCATGGACATTGTCATTATTTATGTTCATAAGATGCATGAGTATAATTGATGTTTTATGATCATAAGTTTATTTATGGACATGACTATGATGTTAAGATTACCTATATTATGACGAGGCAAGCATATGTTATGTATTCATCATGAATGTTCATTTATACATATTGACACCTTTTATTATTCTTGTTGTCCATATATGCCATTTTTTGTGATCTATACTCTTCCAGGTACATATAATTCATTAATGTTATACCCATGAACCTATTATGTTATGATATATACTTATAAAATTATAATAAATATATTTAAATAATAAATTTATTTATTATATTTATAATTTATAATTTATAATTATTTATGAATACTCTTATATATATTTATTTATAATTATAATTATAACTCAATATATATATATATTTAAATAATTATAAATAACAATAAATACATATATTGTAATTTTATAAATATATATTTTTATATATTAATATATATATATATATATAATTTTATACAAATATTTATAAATATATTTATATCTGTATAATTATATATAAATATTTATAAATATATTTATAACTTTTATATATTTTAATTATATATAATTATATAAATATATTTATAAATATATACAAATATATATATATATATATATCAAAATGTATAAATAATTATAAATAATTTTAATTATATATATGTAAATAATTATAAAATTATAACAAATATATTTATGATATATAATTATAAAATAATAAATATAGTAAATATATTTATTATGATGTTAAAATTATAAATAAATACTTATTCATTTATAATTATAATTAAAAATAAATATTTCTTTCTTTAAATAATTATATGATTATAATAAATATATTTATTATATTTATAATTATAAATTGTTAATTATATATAAATAACTTTAAAATATATTTAAATAATTGTAAAATTATAATAAATATATTAATTATACTTATAATTATTTAAATATATGTACAGTTATAATTATAAACAAATATATATTTATTTAAATAATTCTAAAATTATAATAAATATTGATAATAAAAAAAAATAAATATATTTTATAATTATTTAAATAAATAATTATTTATTTATATTTGTAATTATATTATAATTTTATAAATATAAATAAATATATATCTATTTAAATAACTACAAGATTATAATAAATATATTTAATATATTTATAATTTTATAAATATATATAGTAATATAAATAATTTATTAACATTAGTCTTTATCATCACTAAAAAACACTAATAAAAACCATACATTTTCTTATAAAAAAACTCTAACAATTCACTATCTTCCTTGCACCTTCAAGCCCTCGTGGAACCATAGTGATGTCGTCACCGCTTTCCTTCTCCTTATCCTTTGCCTCTGCGTCCATCTTTGTTTTGTCCCACCTTCTTCATCGCACACCTTTGTCGTTCCCCTCAAGCTCTCACACCTTCACTGCCACTTTCCTCAAGGTTTCCTGAGAACTGGAACTGCGATGTCACCTATGCTGCCCCCGCCACCACCTTTACTACCCCGGCCGCCGCCTTTACTTCCCTCGCCTTCATTGGCGCCTGCTCCCCTGAAGGTACAGTTCATGGAATGGTATGTTCCCATAATTAATTGATTGTTAGGTTATTGAAAAGAATGAATCATTTGAGATTAGGGTGAATGATTTTTGTTTCATTGTATTCATTATGAACATAATTCTTGAGATGTAATAACCTTGGGTTTTGTTAAAGAATAATTTTAATTAAAAAAAGTGTTTAGGACTATGCATTGTGGATTATGTACTGCAATATAAATGAAGGTCCTAATTTGTTGACTATATTGTGATATTATTGATTAGGTTATAAGGAGTTTTATAGATATAAATTTAGATTTGGTCATACCAAACTATTTATATTTAAAGAGTTCGCTACTACAAAACTAACCATTAACTACGCTAGAATCGGCCTTTATCAGTGTTAAGAATGTGATGAGTACCTTAGTACGATGAAATGAAAATGGATTTTATTAGTTCTAAAAAGTACTGATAAATAGATGATTTATTAGTGCTTTAAAAAGCACTAATAAATGGTGTCTGTTATCAGCACTCTTAAAAGAACTCATAAAATCATGATTTAGATGCGCTTTCATTTTCACTGATAAAAGTATGATTTATTAGTGCTTTTTATTTCCACAAATAAAAGTATGATTTATCAGCACATTTAATAGTGCTGATAAAGATAGACTTTATCAGCGCCTATATAAGCACTGATAAATTACATCTTTATAAGGGACTTTAAATGCAATCATAAATTATACTTTTATCACCGTATTTAGTAGCATAGATAAACGTGAAAACTATAATGTGATGTTGTAGCACACTGCATCACCAAAAACAGGTGCAGTGTGTTGAAACACCACACTATATCACAAAATAAGATACAAATACATGAAACTGAAACAAAAAAAACCAAATTACGATACAAATACTGAATTTAAATTAAATAAATTTTCTAACAAAAATACAAGAAAAAGAAAACACTATTATAGAGTATTTCAATTGTTTTTTTACTAAAATTAATGTAAATTTTGAATTAGAAGACACACTTGGATTCATTCCAATCACACTGTGAGTCGAATTAAGGTGTGTCTATTTCCTAAATTTCAAAAATGACTTATGGATCATTTTCTTAAAGTAACAAAACAATCTTATTTTTATTCTAAATTTTGAGTATGTCTCTAGTTTTTCACTAAAATTAATGTTAATTTTGATTAAAAAGATGTACATTGAGTCTTATCGGTCACACCGTGCATCAGATTGAGGTCTGACTAATCCCTACATGTCCCAAATGACTCATGGATTATTTTAATAACATATCAAAACAATCAGAATTTTTCCTCATTTTTGAGTATGCCACGTGTGTTTTTACTAAAATTTCATTTTAAACTGGAAACACGCACCTTGAGACATACAGGTGGCATCATGTGTGGGTTTGACATGAGACTAATTCATACACCACACAAAGGAATTATTAATTATTTTCCCAAATTATCAGTAAAATTCGAGGGAGTTTTCTCAATTTTCAGTGAGTGAAACTTTTTAGTATGAAATGTCAATTTTAAACTCATAACGGACACTTTCGGTTATACCGGTCACACCATGCATCCGATTGAGGTGAATCTAAACCCTACACATCACAAATGACATATGGATCATTGTCTTAATGTAACAGAATACTCCAAATGTGTTTTCTTAGTTTTGAGCTTGTCAGGGTTTTTTTAGTAAAATTAATGTTAGTTTTGAATTAAAAGATTCACTTTGAGTCAATCCATTCACGCCATGTGTCAGATAGAAGAATAGATGGTCCTTCCATGTCCCAAATGACATATGGATCATTTTTTCTAAAGTAACAAAACAATATGAATGAATTTTCTCTGTTTTTAGCCTTTCAGCTATTTTTTCAAGTAAATTAATGTCAATATTGAATAAAAAGATGAAATTTATGTCATACCGGTCACACTGTGCATCAGACTGAGGCACCATGTGTGTTTCCTCAGTTTTGAGTATGCCACATGTGTTTTTTACTATAATTCCATTTTAAACTGGAACCACATATAATGGATCTTATCATAAGTGATACGTGTTGAGTGCAATTTTAAACAATTTTTCTCATCCAAAATCATGGTATGATCCTTATTTTACATCATTTCCCAACAATTTTATTATTTTCATGCCAACGCTTCTTATCCTCCTCTACCTTAGTATTCGCCTCTACCTCCTCGACTTCATTCTCCGACTCTGACACAAACTCTTCCTTCACCTCCGCTTCAACCTCCACATATTCCTCTACCTCCACCTCCACCTCTGCGGTTTCCCATCAATTTATTTTTTTACAATTAAGTACTACTAAACAATTTGACATCCACTGTTATTTTTCTCCTTGATAAAAAAAGATCAATAATAATATATAAGATTTTTTACAGTAATGCTTCACAAGCCAAATATCGTCAAAATATCATAAATCGTTCTAGATCCTAGATATAATAGGTAATAAAATAAATTTGTTGTCAGTATACATTCTGAAAAAACATACGTTGTTAACTCATCTAAAAAAAATTATTTCTTCATTTGAGTAACTTCGTTGTCGGCAATCTTGATAGTACTGAGAAAATATAGACAAAAAAATTATTGTGAAATATATTTAATGAAATTTTAATTACCTTGAAAAATTAACTATAGGGGGATTATTGTTTTTTCATATTTTATGATTTCTTTCATTAATTATCAAACATAATATCCACAATCGATTAAATTATCTTATTTCACACACTGTAGAAACATTGAACAAAATGAGTAAATTGTTTTGAAATGTTTTAATAGTTAAATAATTCTATATATACCTTAATTTGTTTCCATATGAAGTAATATATTTTCTTTTTCTTTTCAGACACCAACTTAATGCCATGATCTAGCCTGTATTGAGCGATCGCCCTATCAAAAAAAAATTTCTCATTAAAACATAGACAAAACATATAATTTGAAGTTTATCTATAAAATGTTGAATTTAGTGTATTACATATTCATAATAAACATCATGTGGGGTTGGTTGGTTTCATATTCATGCATTGAATCCAAAAAAACATATTTGGGGTGTTCATGCTGACTACTATCATCATCTGGTGCTTCCTAATAAACAAAAACAATTAAGTAATACAAAAATTAAAAATATATTTTATGTGATTTGATCATAGAGTTTAACCCTTTTAATGTAGTTATCAAATAGTGTATGTTGTCTGATGATTTTTTTATTAAACGCTTTGAGTAACTCTTTTTTTTATTCTATATTTCTTCTTTATTCAAATTAATTTATGGCATATAAATGATACAGGGATTAATGAATCCAAATCGTACTTTGCATGATCATTCATTTATATTGTTGTAATATAAATTCTTATACAAAATATAAATAGTTATTAACTTTAATAAACATATTTATCTCACTATTTGGGCGTACATATTATGAAAATATACCTTCTATATGTTTTCACAACTGAGACACCCATCGATTCATGATTGAGAATCTCATTTAGAGTCTTGAGACCAATTCCTTCTGTAAAGGAATATCTATATATATATTCTTCATATTCAATGTAATACATGGTTTTATCTTTAAAAGTGGTCTGTGCATGAGGTTGTAATGAAAATAAATATTCCTATGGAATTGGCGGAGAGAAAGTACTCTTAAAAGGTCATTTTTTTTCTTACGATTCACTAGATTTTCTGGATTCTACTATTCGTTTCTCCACTGCTTTATACATCTGTAATATCATACCTCACTTCATAACTTTTATCATCAACTATTACATATTTTTCACATGAAATTTTTTGTTAAAGACATATTCCATGTATCTTTATATGATTAGATGGCCATGCTATGAAAGCTCCCATAGCAGCTTCGATTTTTGTAATATCTGTTCCATTAAGTGGAACATGTAACTTAGTAGTCTACTCATACACTACCTCAATCCCTACTCTCATGTGATTTATTTGGGAGGGGTTGATTGTTTATCTAGTCTCCTGGGATATTATACATTGTACCCATCGTAACATGGTAGTACATGGGTGTTGAAAATTAAAAAACACCTAGAACCGTACCCTATATAATTTTAGTAATCTAAAGTTATGAGAATCCGTTTGGTTAACATTTAAGAGAAAGAGTAATGAAAAAAATTATTACCCCAGTTATGGTATGCGGTTGGGGAGAATGATTGGCCTCAAAGCTAGTGGGATCATTTGGTTCATGTGTGGATCTTTTCTCCACCACTGCTTCACTTTGATCCTTTCTTATACATTGGTATGCAAAACGAGAATGCAAAATAATTTCTTACTGTGAGTCAATTTTTGTGTACAAACGTCTCATCATATTATATGTATATTATTGTGGTTTTACCTTCTCAAAATATGTGTGAAGAGATACTCCAAAAACTTATCCTCTAACATGACCATATTGTTTAGGCCACTTCAAAGTTACTGAAAGTTGCTTTTCTTCTGGTATAGTCTTTCTAAATTCTTGTGTTTAAACCTTATAAAAAATTATGAACATATTTATTTTTCTATAATATTGTTATAAATCATAACTAATTAAAATTATGTCATAATTACACATTCTTCCCTTACTACTTTTATGTTATCATCAAATAATATACCCTTCTTATTTACACGAGCCTCCTTCCGTAGTACATTATGTGGGATAGAAGTGGCTTCATATTTTGACTCAACAATCTTCATATAAAGAAGGAACATATGTTGTTTCATATCACATAATTTAAATTTTTATTATTTATTTAAAATACATACCAATTTATTCTCTAATAAAGCATACCCCATCATTCCTTTGCGATAAGGGGGGGGGGTTGGTTTTGATGGATGTTCGTTATTTTTAGCACAATTTTTCTATTTCATAAACTAACAATTTTCAATCTAGTGAGATAATAAAAATAATTTAAAATAATATATTATCAACTACGATGCACCTAAAATTATTTCTCACTGTGATGATTACCGAAAGAAATCAATGTTTCCGGCTTTATAAAATGTTTATAACTAAGTGGTGGGCGGGGATTTATTTTTCCCTCAACATCTCAATGATTTAACTTCATCAGAAGAGTATGGAAGCCTCTAGGGTATTTTCCAGCAGCCATTAAGACAAATTTCTTATGGAAGTATTCTAAAAATAAAATAAGTCTCCAAGGAATAATGAAAATTAATAAAACATTTCATTATATAAATTTTCATTAAAATAATGAAAGTATTTTGTAACATTACCATTATAACTTTCTAATGGATTTTCCTCATTACAGGTTGGAAGTGGAACCATGAGTTAATATCAATCAGCACGTTCATACTCATTGTGACCCCAATATAACTAATGAATGTTGACTTGTTGGAGTCAATAGTTTGGTCATGTTGATTCTAACAACCTCAAATTTTATACTTGAACTTCTTACATTGATAATTTTATTCAAAACTATGACGTCGCATTGTTCGTGTTTTTTTCATTCTTTTCAACAACATGTTGTTAATCCCCTAATAATTCCATAATTTCATCATGAATAGTCTCTTCTTTCTCTTGATTGAAAAAATCATCATGTTCAAAATATACTGTCTACATGAGTTGTCAAACATTTAATTTATCTTGAATAACAAACATGCAATACACTCCATGCATACAAGTCCACAATTGCATGCATGTTGCATGAAAATTGTTACTTTCTTGAAAAAAGATATAATAAATTAATACTAAATTACAACTAACCTTCACTTCCTTTATTTAATCCGTCCTCATATTCTTGATTTCCTTCTATCTCTTGATGATGGATTTGAGGCTACTGATTCCCTCTTTCAAACTAGCCTTCCTCTCATCACTATTCGGGAGGTATGTGATCCATGAACATTGAAACCATAATGATTGGAGGAATGCTAGTTTGAAAGAGGGAGTCAAATCCATCCTCAAGAGATGGAAAAAAATCAGGCATGTTAGGATTAAGGTGTCCTAGGAACCGCCACTAATGGAATAAATAAAAATGTATCCTAAATTGTAGAGGAATTGGAATACCTCCACTATAATGGACATGAAGAAATGAATCTCACCCCACCTACATTGGACATCACTTCTGTCTACTGAAGGATTCCTCACCTTCAAATTTTGTATATTTTTTTAATCCACCATAAGAATGTCCTTCCAATAACAAACATCCCTTTAAAGAGTGGATTTTTCAACTTATGCTCAGTATGGATCTATAATTTGTTTACTATAATAAATGAAATGAATCTATTCAATGCAATCATAAATTTATAATTATGATATATAACCATACAATCTTAGAGGAACCATAGATAATTCTCATCAGTGAAAATTATAACACATAGCTTGATGAAGATCTACAATTACCACAGTGAATTTCTTACTTTATGACTGATAATTATATTATTGGTTGTAAAATATAATATTGGAGAGTGGTATCCCCACAAATCAATCATATTCTATGATGAAACACTAGTCATATTATATGATTGGTCTCACTAAATATGACTTATATGATATAAATATCCAAACCATCAAAAGTATATTTTAATCATTTTTTATTCTCTCTATAGTTATTCACCATGTTAAATGTCTTTTGAAGTTATTTTTTTGTCCAATTAATTAATTAACTCTCTATTTTCATTAGTAAATCTATTAATAAATCACATCTCATAGTTTTCTTAATCAACTTTCCAACCATGGATAACTCACTTTCTATTGGAAAATACACACTTTATACATTTTTGTGTATTTCAAATTCTATTTTACAAATGATTTCTCAACTCTATAAAATTATGGAAATTTCCAAAAAATTTGTTGCGCATAAATTTCCCACCAAAAAAATTATCCGTCACTATTTTTATCCCATGGTTAAAGTTTAATTATAATCTTAAATTAATTAAAAAGCAATACCCTCACAACATGCATCACTAAAATAATTTTTAGAAAGTGACATATTAATTTAATATTTTTTTGAATTGAATAAAAATTTATTCTCCAAAATCATAAATATAAGTAACCCATTTCATGGTTTAACAATTTACATGAATAACCAAAATCCAAAAAACATGTTTTAATGTTTTTTACACTTACCTGGGTCCCAATATGTTCATCTCCCATAAATAAGGGCCACAACTTGGTATCCCCTAATCCTTATAAACCCTCTTAATTAAGCCTTTAGAATCTATAATTTATTATATAAGATGAATTTAATTTTAGAAACTACGTAGATTTTGGAACCCTATATTATTCAAATGAAGATAAAATGGAGGGGGGGTGAGAGGTCTATATGTGAATGTCGATAGGAGAGTAAACCATCTATGTGTGTCTCTAGGGACAAATGGGATGGACAATCAAGTACATATGAAAAGATAAAATGATGAAATAGAACCACACTCATTGTATTATAGTAGATATGAGAAGATATATAGGGTTCGTTATGTTTATGAACAGTGAAAAAATGCAAAACACAGAACCCAAAATATCAAACAATGATAGAGGAAGAGTAGAAAATAACATACACTGGATTCTAGACTTAATTAATACAAGGGAACATAGAGGAGTTGCACCTGTAGTAGAGGAGTTCTATGATATCTTGAGAATTCCCAGTGACCAAGTCATGATTAGGGTTTCTTTTTATAGATTAGGGAAACTTTTGACAGCGCTTTTAAAAAAGCGTTGATAAAGATCCCCTTTATCAGTGCTAAATTTATAAGTGTTGATAAATATGTCTTTTATAAGTGCCTTTTTAGCACTGATAAATCTCATGGTTATTCAGAGCTAATGTTTTAGCGATGATAAATATATCTTTTAACAATGCTTTTTTAGTGCTGATAAAAGTATTATAATTATAATTATTTAAATAACTTTATTATGATTTTATACATATTTAAATATAGATTATTATTTATTTAAAAATATATAAATAATTGTTTAAAAAATAATAATTATAAATATAAGTAATATAAATTTATAGATATTTTTAATTATAAATATTTATTTAAAAATACATTGTTAACATTATTAATGGATATATAATCTTTAATACACGCATTTTCAAAATGAGTGAAATTCAATAATTCAAAATTAGTACACTTTAAAAATATTGAAAAAATGGATAAGTTTTATTAATTAAATATAACTTATTAAAAAAATATGGATGTATATACATTGAAGTGGATGAATATTTATTGAAAATACTAAAACATAGTAAATAAATAAATATAAATAAAAAATAAAAAATGATCAAATTCAATAATAAAATAAAAAATAAAAAACATTAAAAATGAATACCCTAACTGTAGTATTAGAAACAAATAAATAAAATTTATTGATTAAAAACATAATATATATTAAATTTATCATGTTATAATGAAATTATAAAATATACTAAAATTTGAATAAATGACATAAATATTAGGTGTATGTGTTTCTATATATTGCAAAAATATATTTTTGTGTGAATTTGTGTATAAAAATTCATTAACACACACAAATTTGTGTGTGTGTGTGTGTCTATATATATATATACATTAAATAAATGCAACACATGATGTTTGATATAGGCTAAATTGAAAAATCAAACAACATTAAAAATGAATAAGACAATAATATGTTTTTAATTAACATTTTATACATACTAGAATTATTCATTTGATATATCTATATTTAATATATACTATTTATTAATATTAATAAACTATATACATGTATATTAAATTTATTCATTTATATCAATATTTATTTAATTAATAAAATGTTTCATATTTTCCTTAATTTACTTATTCTATTTTTATTTGTTTAATTTTTTTTTAATTCTAGACCTTTATCAACACTAAAAAAGAATTGACAAAGATAAACTTTTATCAGCACTGAAAATGTGATGATAAAGGAAACTTTTTACCAATGCTAAAAATAAAGCACTGAAAAAGGTTTCCTTTGTCATCGCTAAAATAAAGCACTGATAAACGTTACCTTTTATCAGTGCTTAAAAAGTGCTAATAAAGGATTCCCTTTATCAGTGCTTTTTTAGCACTAATAAAGGGACTCCTTTATTAATGATTATTTTAGTACTAATAAATATGAACTTTATCAGTGAATTTTTCGAGCACTGATAAATGCCAGCACTGTTATAGGTGTGTTTTATAGTAGTGGATGGATTGTGCTCTGCTTTTTATAGGAGTATATATTTTGAATGGATTTTATTGTATTTCTCTATGTTACACCATACTAAAGGTTTTATCTACTAAATTTAAGGAATTAATAATCCTTCAAACAAAGAGGATGTAATGTGAGAATAGGAGATATAGTTTCACCCTATTTTTTGTCTTTGAAAATATAATATAGTGGATAGAAAAGTATCTTGATCATGGTTGATATGAATAGATAATGACCATTGATAAATTCTTATGAAGTAAGGGTAATGTGTTTGGGAATTATTTGATGAAGAGTATGAAATTTTAGAGAATTGATAGAGGAACATAAAGAGAAACATTCTATAAATTTAGAGAGTATTTTGTTTTTATTGATCAATAAAGCTAAAGAAGATGTGGAATAATAAGGAGTTCATAAAATTTCACGAATATGTCCTAAAAATATCTAATAATAGAGTTTTTTTATTTTTTATTTTGATTAGCAAGGATCAAACTCAAACACTTGAGGGGCAGTGAGTGTATATTCTATAATAAAGAAGTGAACATTTATCTTTTGGTGTAGTTGTAAACAAAAAGGGATAATGATTTTGTTGTGAACCTTATAAAATCAATGAACTCAATGTATGTTAGTACTTCAATAAATAACTTATATATACTCATTGGATATATATTAATTTTTGTGAACCAAGAAAAATTTCTTACATCATTTACTTTATTGGTTTATAAGGATAATTTATTAACATTGGGACACCTACCGGTAATCATTGAAAACATTTTAAATGGTTTTTAAAATACCAAAAGGTATGAGGAATGCTTCCAAGTGATTTACAAGATTCCCTTGAAAAAATAATCCCCAATTAAATCCCATAAAATTTTGAACACATGGTTACCATTACTATACGAGATAATGTGAATGTAGAAGTAGGGATAAATAAGATCAAAAGAAGAGATACGGACCACTTAGTTAATGAATAACTTGAGCTTTAATAGAGAATAACCAAGATTAAAGTTGAGATAAGGGGTAGGGAATGGGTGGTCTTCATGAGGAGAGTCATTAAGGCTTCTAGAGAACATGGGGAGTGAAATTATATTTCACTTATTAAATTCATATTTTTAAAATTAAAAAATTTCATATCTTAAAATTCTTCATGGGATCTATACATTTACCAGATTCATATCCATAGAGATCATTAAACTATCTTCCTCAAATCTGAGAACACCCCTTTTGTTAATTGGATTTCAAACCAAGAGTTTTAGTGATTTGAATGTGTAAAAAATGTTGGAAAATTTTATTTTATTTTTAATGTTATATGTTAACCCTTGTGATCTATATTTAAAACCACTTTCATAGGCTTGGTTAATTTTTATATGAATGTTTTGGTTGTTTAAATATTTTATGATTTCCAAATGAGATGGATTTTTTTAAAGGGTGTGTTTTCTAATGTGGATTGGATTTTGAAACTTATTGTGTCTTTAAATGTTATTCAATTTCCATTTAAAGGGTAGTGTGAATTTCCATTTTAGTTTCAATGGTGTTTTAATAGTGGATCTTGAAAATTTGATTTCTTCCTTCTTTTTATGGTTTTATTTTTAGATTTTTGGAAAAGGGATTATGAATGGTTTTTAAAGAAGGAAAAAAATGAAAGCGTGATTTTTAATTGTTTTCAAACTATTTTAATAATAAGTTCCAAATGTTTCCTCAAATTAGAAAAGTTAGAATGGTTTGTATTTTAAACTCTAAGAATGCTTGAGTTTTAAAAATGGGGTTTTAGGCCACCATGCCTAGTTTTTTTGGAAATGGTTTGTTTTCAAAAATGATTTAGAAAACAATATAATAGTTGGAAACCTATTTGAGATTTGAAATATGTATTTCATTTTTTATGGCTCTTTTCGCTTCCTTGGAATCTTATGAGAGGGACAACAGTTGGATTGTAACTGTAGTTAAACATATTTTGTGTATTTATTAGTTTAAATATTAATATTACCAAATAAAATATGATGTATATGAATAATGAATTTATGGATTTCAATCATATGATAAATGAGTATTAATATGGAGTGAAAGAGTTCATCAAGTTTGGAAAAGATCATGCATATGACCCTTCTCAAATATTTTGTCCATATTCACATTGTTTTTATTCAGGACTAATTAGTCTAGAGTAGTTTGAAGAACACTTGATCTATTAGGGAATAGATCAAAGTTATAAATTTTGGAATAAACATGGGGAAAAACTGAATATAGATAGTGGTTGGGATAACAATGCAATTTATGGATCATCTTATTTGATTACAATTGTGTAAGATGAAGAGGACCACATTGAGGATGTGATTATAGATGTGAATGATGATGAAGATCAGATTGAGAAAATGGCAAGGATAGTTGAAGATGAACTTCATGATTTCCCAAAATTGTTTGATATGATAAATATTTGTGCAAAAAATACATTGTATGTTGGTTGCACTAAATATATAGCATTGTCAGCAATACTGAAGTTGTATGATTAGAAATCATGCAAAGGATGTAGTGACAACAGTTTTATGGAACTACTTTCTCTCTTTAATGATATGATCCAGGAATATAATGAGCGACCTAGGTGAACATACGATGCCAAAAAAATGTTACGATTGATAGGTATGATCTCTAAAATAATACACGCCTTCCTGAATGATTGTATACTATTTTGAAAGGATGAAAAATCACTTAAATAATTCTCAAATCATGGTCTTATTGATACAAGAAAGATGAATCAAGTCCTAACAAGTCGTATGGTACATGCCTATCACTAAAAGGTTAAGATGTCTATCTGGAAGCGAGGAGACTACATGGAAATTGATTTGGAATTCAGATAAAATAAATGAAGATGGGAAACTACATCACCTGACACACTCTCCTCAGTGCAAGATAATTTCTCATGTGTATCCTGAATTTGGAAACGATCTGAAAAACCTTCGTCTTGCATTATCTACAAATGTAGTGAATCCTTCTGGCTTTCAAATCCTCAATCATAGTACATGGATGGTTAAGGTGGTAAATTATAACCTGCTACCATGGTAATGAATGAAATGAAAATACATCATGTTATCTATGCTTATATCAGGATTAAACCAACTGGGTAATGATATTGATTACTATTTGGATCAGTTGATCGAGGATTTGAAATTATTATGGGATTCATGTGTTACGTTGTATGATGCTTATAGAAATGATGCTTTCACATTGATAGTCATGGTGTATGGGATGATAAATTTCTTTCCTACTTGTGGAAATTCGTTAAGATATATAATCAAAAGAACTCAAGGGTGTTCTATTTTCGAACAAGGTACACAGTCAATTGGGTAGAAAAAATCATCAAAGACAGTGTTTCTAGGGAATCATAGATTTCTACTCCTATGACATAAATATTGATCTTGGATAACATCATTCGATGGATGTTCATAGGAACATACAACATCTTCTCCACTAATAGGTGATGAACTATTTGAGAAAGTAAAATAAGTGGAGACTACTTTTGGTAAACAGTTTTTGAAAAAACATTACGAAACCTGGTTGGGAAAATATATCCATTTTTTAATTACCATACTGAAATTTTTAGTATGATAGAAATTTTTTTGATGTTATTCATGTTGAAAAAAAATGTATGTGATAGTGTCATGGAAATGATTCTAAATGCACCTGACAAAACAAAGGATGTAATTGAGGGTTGGTTAGACATGGTAGACATGGGAATACAAGAAGAATTGGCACCAGTAAAGGGTGAAAAACAAACTTTTATTCCTCCAGCTTCTTACACTCTTTCTAGGAAGGAGATATATAAATTTTTCAACTTATTGAATGATTTAATGTTTCCAGAGGGGTATTCATCAAATATTAAGAATATTATTTCAATGAATGATTTAATGTTAAACGGCCTAAAATCACATGACTTCCATGTTTTGATAAATTATCTAATTCCTATAGTTTTACATTGCATTTTTTACAAGAATGTACATCATAAATTAATCATGATATGTTTCTTGTTCAAATTTTATACAATAAATTTATAGACCTACTGAAATAACTGACTATAGAAAGAGAAATTTCCATCATATTTTGTGAATATGAAATGTTATCCCGCTATAATTATTCGATATAATGGTTCATTTGATGGCTTACTAGGTGAGATAGATTCGAATGTGTGTTCCTGTACATGATATATGGATGTACCCCATTAAATGATATATGAATATTTTGAATGTTTATGTCAAAAATCAAAGTCTTCTAGAGGGTTGTATTGTAGAGTGATATTATTGAGGAAGTTGTTCAATTCGGTACTGAATACCTATTTGGCGTGGAAAGTATTTGTTAACCAAAATCTCATCAAACTGGGTGGCTTGTGAGTGAAGGAATTTCTGGTAGATATGTTTTCACAATCAATATTATAGATTGGGAGTAGGCCCACCATTATATTTTTCATAACACTTAAGAGGTTTCCCCATATTTTGAAACCCTCAAAGATATTTAAAATAATTTTAATCCATTAATGGATGAAATATAGATATCATATACACATAATTAATTGTTTATAGAATGGTTTCGAGACCATATTTTTAAGGAGTTAGATAAAAATATTGATTCAATTTTAGAATGACTTCAATGGCTAGTCAGAGGACCAAGTGTGTTTGTATTGTATTACAATGGTATGTAATTAATGGTTATTAATTCTATAAAAATGAAAATTATGAAGACAATACCATGAAAAATAGTGGAGTTACACCTGAGGCTGAAGTGATGCATGTTTCTAGTAATAATGAATGAAATCCAATTTACGAGAATATTTTATACTTTTTCGTCATCAAACAAACATGGTAGTTGGATAATAAAACATTCCAAGTGTCTATTTTTCAATGAAAGTGGGTTGATAACAAGAGTGCTGTTAAAATAGATCAACTGGGATTCATGGGAATTGATTTGAGTAAGGAAGGGTAAAAAGTTGAATTTTTTATAATGGCATCATAGGCAGTACAATTATTTTATGTTCCAGATTCCACAAACCAAAAGTGGTCATTTTTTCTGTTATCGACCAAAACCACTAAAGGGTAAAATGAAAATTCAACTGAGGATGACCATTTCATTGGGATTCCATAATAATTTTTAGGAGGTCCCAATGTAGACGACGTTTTTTCTGTTAGAGGAGATCATAATGAAGGGATTTGGATAGTCGATAGAGGGGTAAAATATCTTCAGCCATTAAAAAATATTTATTAATTAGGTTATATTTTTTGTAATATAAATTGTGTTACCGCATGTTATTATCTATTATCTAATGCATTTATGTAATCTAAATTAAATGCTAAACCCCTTCTGTAGATCTGCAGATGCTGCTACTCCCAATCCTGAGGAACAATAGGTCTCTCAACATACAGTTGCTTACAATGCAGCGGAATAACGACGTTCTACATGTGCCGATGCTCCCAATCCTAAATAACAACAAATTTCTCAACCTGTTTCTCCTCCCAGTGTAGGGGTAAAATAAGTAACTGCACATGATGATGTTACCGATCTAGAGGAACAACTTATTAACAATGTTGAATCTGACGAAATTGTAGGCAATGAAGGACTAATGATGCAAAAAAATGAACCTCGTAGTTTGATGGTGCTAGAAAAAATTATTAAGGTGAAAAGAAAAGGCATAAAAAATGAGGTCATATAGAATCAGAACGACCAATAAGTTAACCCAAACAAGGCCTTGTTCAGTAGTTACATTGGAATCATCACTCAGAAATGTGTTCCAATTAATGTATATTCATGGAACAATGTTGTGTTCATGCTTATGACATTGATATGGGAAGAGATTACGGTAAGATTATGATATAATTTATTTATTTTACTAAAAAATAAAATAATGAAACATTGAATTACTCCTCATCATCCCTTATAGTGTGAATCTATAGTTGATGGCTCCCATAAGAAATATGTTTTAATTAATGTTGTAAGGATTAACATATGATTTTGTGAAATTATAATAAGTCATCATCTTAAATATTCTAAAGGGAAAATAAAAATGCACCCACCACTTCTGTATGCACACCTGATAACCCAAGAAGTGTGGGATGCGTTTACTGGTCATCGTACAGATGTGTATTTTCGAGGACCTTGTGGATAGTAATACATTGTTTGAAAATACTTGTATTCATCACTTTGGTTGCCAATTTTTTATTTATGAAACAAAAACTGAGTGATGAAAATCAAAAATGGGTAGTAAATCCAACATACCCCTACCGTAAAGAAAGGATGGAGTATGCTTCACTCAAAAAAATGTACATATTTTAAATCTATTGTAATAATTTTATGAGGCATGAAACAACTAAATAATTGTTTTCCTCTATTTATATGAATATTGATGAATCCAAATCCATAACCACTTCCATCCCATGACATGTGCTATGGAAGGAGGCACATGTAAATTAATATGGGATACTAATTGTTGAAAACACACGAAAATTGTTGGAAACATGTATAAATATGACATAACAAAAAAATAGGTTTTCTTTAAATTACTATTACATAAAAATGAAAACATATTTTCATAAATTTTCAATACATAATTGTCAAAAGTATCAACACCACATGTACTAGATGACCACCTACTATCGATGGATTTGAATTATCCAAAATAGTATGGTTGTGTTAGAGGCGTGGGTTTTGGGGTGACAGCCTAAATATATTTTGATAAAAAAACAATAGAATGATAAATGTAAAGAAATGAAATATGTGATAGAATGATTATATACCCTTAAAGAACCGTTCCAATGGAATGCTGAGTTACTAGAAAATGTTGTGGGGAGGAAGCAAAGAGAAGAAAAAACTCATGAACAACCATTTCATGAATATCCCCACCCCCACCCCCTACAGCTTTGAGATGATCCATTTCACACAATGATATGTCTTAGTTGAGGTAATCAATGTTCTAATAATTGTTTCTAGGACATGTGAATCAGACAAACATCGATACATATCCTATGTGGATATTCTATTGGGTGAAAATGATGTTGATTTATATCTATCAACACCCACTCATTACCATGCAGTGAGGGATACAATGTTCAATATCGAAAAAAAGCCTACACAATAGAAAACTTCCAACAGGTCATGTGGGAGTGGCGATTAGTGTAGCTCATGAGATGAGTGCTGAGTTACTTGTTCCAATTGATGACGATGATATTCATGCGATCAACCGAGTTGTTATAACATTTTTCACATGGCCATCAAATCTTGTAATAAAACATGTCAACAAGGAAGTATTCATTTCCAATTTATTTTTCAAGATAAACAGTTAACAATTTATGAAAAGGGTCTGAACCAATGAATATTATTACATGTGGAAAAAGGGAATGGGTGGAAATGAAAGACCGAATGAAATCTATCTAATGGATTGACCAACTGATCAAAAATATCTACTAAAAGCACATTTATCCTACCTGTTCTATATCTGTATTTACTAACATTGAATTTCCATGTGGATACAAAGTTACAAAATGGTAGTAGTCACATAGTTGATTTTGAATCAAATATGTACGAATGAGAAAGTGAATACTATATTAGTGTTGAGAATATAAATGAAATCTTCAACTACAAATGGTTAGGATCCTCAGTTTTAAATGTATACATGAGGTATGTTTTCATGAGTAGTTTTTTCAAAATCTGGTATACTATGTTAATAATGACTAAATAAATTTCATATTTTTCGCATGTGTATATATCAAAACCAATTGAAGGTATTTCCCAATGAAAAAAATGGAATTGTTAGTCCTCAAACCACCTCTAAAAAAAAATAGAACCCAAAAAAATGATGAAATAGTGGAAAGCTTGGTCAAATAATTTGGAAGAAAACTTTTGAATGACAGACTCTTCTTAATACACACATTGTAGGGGTAAAAATCTACAATTTAATCATATCAAATATATTTTAATTTATTTCATTACATATTCTTCTTTGTGTTTTTAGGAAAAAATGGATTCTCATTGTGGTCAATTTGTATACTCTAAAGATTTATTTCCAAGATTAACTGCATTGATACCCAAAAAACTGATCACATATTATAGAATTTGTGAATAAGTAATAAACTAAGTCCAATGGTTTAGAACTAAACATCATGTTATATAACATAGATTATGTTTTAATGAGGATTATTTTATGATAGGGCGGTGCATCAATATCGTGAAAAAAGGAATTAAACTTGGGGATAAGCACAAGGACATTGATATGTTCTAAAACTAGACAAGTATCAAGGAATATATAATAAAATTTCACTATCCAAACACATATCAATGAAAATTACTTATTCTCCTCAATGTTAATGCAGTGTCTAAAACAAAAAAAGAGAAAATATTGTTGTTATTATGTTTGTAAATTTATGAGAGATATCATATTCCATGAACAAACTAGAATCCCAAAAAAGGTATTTCAATGTTAATTACTATTTAATTTAAAATATTTATTAATCCTTTGTGTATTTATATTTTTCAAGTACTACTATGACATTAAAAAAGTTTCATATTCACAATATGGTATAGCTTTTTTTAGAGACAACTGGGTAGCATACCTGATGGAAGAAGGTACACAAATAGAATAAATATGTGACTTGCATATAACTAGTGGAATATTTCATATTAATGTTTAATTTAAATATCTTTAGTATTACTCGCATAATAATTTTTTCCCTTATACAAGTGGATTAATTTCATATTTATGGGTCAAGAATGATACAACCGTCATGAAAAGGTGAATTACTACTACTTATTTAATTAATATTGTCATCATTTTATCTACTATTTGAATGTTATTTTCCATATAATATTTTTTTAATACTTATTTAGTTGTTTTAATATATATTTTTTGAAGAGATAAAATGTTCCTTTATTCCAAAGTTATTATGCTTTCCATTTCTTTTCTTTGTCGACCTGCCAACACTACATATTGATTCGATGTTCTTATCCAAAAAACTTTCTCAAATAAACATGCAGCGTTAGATGATTGATAGAGAAAGAAACTCATAATTTTGGTAACATTTATAGTTATAATTATTTTGAGACATTGGGATGTGTGGGAATCAGCGGCACCTCAATCTATCACATAGTGTGAATAGTATGACTCTAGGTGAATCTTTTTATTTAAAATTGACATTAATTTTAGTAAAATAGACAACTGACACACTCAAAATCAAACAAAGGAATTAATATTATTTTTATACTTTAGGAAGAAGACCCATAAGTCATTTAGGACGTTGGGAATAAGTCTCACCTCAATCTAATTCATGGTGTGACCAGTATGACTCAAAGTGTCAGTTATGAGTTAAAATTGACAATTTACTTCAAAATGTTTCACTCACTAAAAACTGAGAAAACACACTCGGGTAGTCTTGATAACTTAGGAAATCAATTAATCAATCATTTTTTTGTATAATAATTTTTCTCATGTCAAACTGATATACGATTTCACTAGTACGAATCAATGTGTGTGTTTCCAGTTTAATATGAAATTTTAGTAAAAAGGAAAATTGATGTAATAAAAACCAAGAAAATTTATTCATATTGATTTTATAATTTATAAAAATGATCCACAAGTCATTTAAAAATTTTAGGAATCAGTCACACCTCAATCCGACACACAATGTGACCAGTATGGCTCCAAGTGTGTCTTTTTATTTAAAAGTGACATTACTTTTTGTAAAAAGGAGAATGTGATGTAATGAAAAATGAGAAAATTAATTTGAATTGTTTTGATAATTTATGTAAACGAGGAATGAATCATTTGGGGAGTGTATGAATCGGCCTCACCTCAATATGAGGCACGTTATGACCGGTATGACTCTAAGTGAATCTTTTTATTAATAATTTACATCAATTTTAGAAAAAAGGGAAAATGACCTACTAAAACCAATAAAACACATTCAGATTATTTTTATACTTTAGTAAAATGATCTATGAGTCATTTTTGATGTGTAGGAATAAGCTACACCTCAATATGATGCACCAGGTGCCCGTTATGATTCCAAGTTAGTCTTTTTATTTAAAATTGACATCAATTTTAGTAAAAAGGAACAAGTGACGTACTAAATACTGAGAAAATTGATTCTGATTTTTTTATACTTTATTAAAATGATCCATGAGTAATTTGCGATGTGTAGGAATCAGTTTCACATCAATCTAACACATGGTGTGACCGTTATGAGTGTAAGTGCATATTTTTATTTAAAATTGACAACAATTATCATAAAAAGGAATAAGTGATGTACTAAAAACATAGAAAACACACTTGGATTGTTTTTATACATTAGTTAAATGATCCATGGGTTATTTTGGATGTGTAGGAATCAATATCTCCTCAATATGAGGCACAGTGAAACTGGTATGACACCAAGTGCGTATTTTTTGTTGGGACCAAGATAGATGGAGAAGGGTGTAAGAAGAGTTTTCTTTTTCTGAGAGTTGTCTTTTGTTGTCAAAGAAGTTTGAGAAGAAAGGAAATCACTTAAATTTGTGAATTTATTGTAAAATAAGGTGAATTTTTTTATTTGTATTTCAAAAAGATCATAAGTTGTTTGGAGAAATTATGATGCAATATTTATGAAGGAAAGGGGGAATAAAGGTGTTACCAATCATATTCAGGTTTTATTGGAATGAAATATGTTGCTGGAATACCGGGAAGTTACAAAACATTCCTTGGAAAATTTGATGATGCTAAAGATGATCAATCAAATATTATAAATCAAGATAGATAAGATGCACGATGCAAGAAGCTATTTGTTGAAGAGTATTTCGCAAAGGATCAAAAAATTCTGATGGTGATCTTCATGACTATGATGGGAATCAAAAATGGTAATGGTGAGGTGAATTACGAGTGGAGTATTGTGGCAACACAGAGGTTTGATGGAAGGATTCACGATTAATATAAGCATTGCGAATTGGAAATTTATGTGGAGACTTGTGAAAGGAGGAGTGTCATGAAGATATTTTTTAGTGATTCAAAAAATGAAATGGAGGTGGTGGAGCATCTCTAATGGGAGAGCCTACAAATATATGGTGACCCGCACTTCATTTTCATTGAATTTATCAGAGAAAATCAGAAAGTGATCTGATTTATTAAAGGTAGAGGTGCTCCTTGAAACATGATTTCTATTCGAGCATGATTATCATAAAAAGTCATATAAAGTCTTGAATTATGATAAATATTTTAGTTAATGGGTGCCTCACAATGATGGGATATTCTGCATTGACTCAGTGAACTTTGGGATGACAGTTGGTTTGGAAAAGGTAGGGTGCTTTGTGAAGGTTGGGAGCTTCCTGACGGGAGCTTCGTGAAGGAGCATTGTAAAAAGTTGTTTTGAATGCCCAGTTTAGGTGAATGGGGCTTTCTACATGCATCAAAATTAGATTGGGGTATCAGAAAAAGTATCATTACGACTTCCAAGAATTTCATACCAACTTTTGTGTAGGAATGAGAAATTTTTTTTGAATGAAAAAAAATGTGGAAGTAGATGAAGAAGCACTACAACATTGTATTGCATCATATTGTGCGAGGAGAAGAACACATTCTTTTGGATTATTTTAAAAGAACTACATGGGTATAAGTGAACATCCTACTCATTGTATTCCACATCAGAGGAGTTTTTTCTAGTAGATTGTGTGGTATTATATTATTTCCAAATTGTACCAAGGACTAGATACTATTGTTGAGTAGTGATCCTTATAAATTATTGTGTTCCTTTGGATGTATGGTTGATTTGTGATCAGTAGGGAAATAAATATTAAATAGAAGCCAAAGGTTGTTTCCTAAGAAATGAACCATACAAGAAAAATATATCACTGATTCACCCCCTCCCCTAATCAGTGACATTGAATCCTGGATGGACAACATCAATTAGTATCAGAGCTGAAGGTTTCCTTCAGTTTTATTATTTGCTTAATTTTTTAATAGAAGATGTGATGGAGACTAAAAATTTCATGAAAAGTAAGGGGGTTCCAATATTTTATAGAAAAAAATATCATATTTGGAAGGATATAATGATTCATTATCTTATGTCTCTGGGATATGGAGTTCTTGAAGGTACAACTGATGGATTTCCTCCTATTGATGACAAGGTTCCTCTTACACCTGTCAATAAAAAGAATCTTGAGAATTATGGAAGAGATAAAAATGAATTACTCTCATCACTTTCTGAAAGTGAGTTCATGAGAGTAAAAGGTGTTGGGATAGCTAAAGGTATCTAGGATAATCTTAAAAACATCTATGAAGGAAATACAAAAGAGGAGAAGGAAAAAAATACAAATCAGAATGCTGATTGAAAATGGGTGAGTTTTAATCAATTGGGGAATTCATTACTAGGGTAAATGACATTATCAACATATTTAGATGTCTTGGTGAATATTTGGAGGCTTTTACATTTTTTGAAAAAATATTATGAATTATGTCTGATAAATTTGATGGTAAAGTTTAAACCTTGGAAGACAGAGACCCTCAAACATTATCTCTAGATGATTTACATAGCAGTCTCAACACTTATGAAATGATAAGACAGAAGACTATATAGAGAAAAATAAATGCTGATAGAGAAATTTCTTTCAAAGCCTCCAAGAAAGAAAATTCTAAAAAGGAACTTCAGTAATATGATGTTCTCTGACTTTCGGAATGTGGTATGTAAATATTTTGATGAAATATTATCATTATTTTCTAAAATGTGAGAAGAGGAACACATAAATACAAAGGGAAACATCCCTTGATGTGTTTTGAATGTGGATCCATTAGGCACTTTTTGGATAATTTCCTTCAAAGAAAGAGAGAAAAAGAAAATGATAAAGATGGAAGAAGGAAAAGAACGCTATGGAGGAGACATGGTGATAATGATAAATATTTTTCAAGAGGGAAGTAAAAAAATTTCATCAAATATAAATGAAGAATGTCTTTATAAATATTAAGAAGAAGATAGTGAAGTTGAATATGAGAAATATTATGATGATCATGCTAGGGAGAAAAACTTTATTGCAACAGTGAATTATGAATATTTAAAAAGAACTAGTTATTACAATGAAGAGAATCACCTTCAATATCATCTGAAAGAAGAGTTGAAAGAATGTCTGAGTAAGATCAGAAGACTTGATAAGGAAAATAAGAAGTTGATAAATTCAAATCCCTCATTAAAAAATAAATATGGTTCTTTTGGATGAAAATTTTAATATGGTAAAATAAATTAATGATTTGAAGAAATATCTGGAGAAGAAAAATAATCATAATCAACATTTAGAAATTATGATGAAGGAAAAAAGTATAAGAGGTAGTAATTTCCCAACAAAAACTCTCTAAAGTTGAATAGAGTGATATAAGTCTTAAAAAATCTATCTTAGAAGTTGGTGAATGTTTTAGTAAGTATGAACCAAAGAAGGATCAACAAAAGTTACCTTGAAATTTTGAGAAGAATGATGAAGTTAACATTGAAAATAAGAAAGTTGAGAAAGTTATGTATGTGGCCAAAGTTAACAATGTTAAAAAATCAGAAATTTCTAAAAATACTGGGTTTAGAAAAATTACTATTAAATATGGTTCTGATAAGTCTGATAAGAAATATGACCTGAATAAGAAAGTAACATTTTAAAGAATAAATTTTTATGGTCAACAAAGTACTGCTAATAAGTTTTATGAGAAATAAGTTCACAACACTGGTCTGTATGCAAGATTCAGAGGAAAATATTATTTCTTTGGCTACTTCTAGTATTTTTGGGGATTTGGACATGCAAAAAATATGTGTCAGTTAAACCAAAAACATTACTACTAATACACATGTTATGTAAAATAAGGTTTGATGGGGATTCAAACCTCTCAAAATAAGAATTTTGAGATGGATCTTCAAAATAAATCTGAAAAGGCTAGAGTAAAAGTTTAGAACAGGTTCCAACCACTAGAAACTATTTGGGAAAGACGTGAACAACCTGTACATCTTGCTAAGGGTTGTGTTTTTTTGTTACTTGGACAAAATAACCTATTAAATATTATTAAAAGCTAGAGGTGGAGAAATAAAAGGAATAATAAAAGGCAGTTGTTGTTGAAACTACTTTAAAATATATATTAGGAGACCCACCTTGGATTCTTGTTAGTGGTTATTATTATTCTAGAAATGGATAAGTAAAGAGGTTAAAGAATGTTAAGGACATAAAATAATTAATGGTGACATTTGGAAATGATGAATCCTTGAGTATCAAAGGTGTTGGATCAATCATTATTTGGGATGAAAGGATGAAATACAAGAAAACATTATATGTTGATGGGATAAAACACATCATGATGAGTGTTTCACAAATTTTTGATGGGGGTAACAAAGTTATCTTCAAAAAATATGGGTTTTTTTGTAAAAAGTGAGGATTATGGAGATATAGTTACAAGAGTCCAACTTACGAAAGGAAACCTATTTCAAGATGGTGAAACATGGAACTATTGTTACTTGGGTATTGTTGAAGAAAATAAATTTTGGTATAAAAAGTTGGGAAACATGTATAAGAGAAACATCAGTAAGATATCAAAGAAGGATTGTTTCTGATATATTACTGATATGTCAAGAAGAAGACATTTGTGTTACACTATCTTTCAAAAAGGGAAGATTGAAAATTCTATACATAAGAGAGTTGAAATTTTTGTTCAAAATGACCCTTAGAACTTATTCATTCTGATATATGTGGGACAATGAGAATGCAATAAACAAATGGATATAAGTACTTCATCACTTTCAGTGATGAATTTACTCACATTACATGTGTTATATATATGATACATAAGTTATATGCTCTAAAAATGTTCAAAAATTTTTGGAGGAAATATGAGAAAGAATGTGAGTATTCAGTGATGATACTGAGAATTGATAATGGTGGTGATTATAAGAATGATGAATTTGAAAATTATCTTGAGAATCATAGAATTCAGTATGAGTTCAGTTCACCATACACACCTCAACAAAATGGGGTTGCTAAAAGAAAGAACAGAAGTCTCGTGGAAATGGGGAGAAATGTGTTACATGAACATGGTCACTATCATTACTTTTGGAATCAAGCCATGAGTACTGTTGTGTATATTTAAAATTGATTTTTCTATTGGAAAAGTTTAGTTATGACTTCATATGAAAAATTTTATGGAAAAACTATAATTCTGAAACACTTAAGATTTTTTGGGAGTCCATGTATCATAAAGAAGAACGGTGGAAGCCTTGGAATGTTTGATCAAAGAGGTAATGATGGATTTTTTCTTAGCTATGCTCTGGGATAAATAGGATATATATATGTTTTAAAAAAGAAATAGGAAGAAATTTTGATTCTACTAATGTGAAAGTTGTTGAAAATGTCTAGAAAGAAAAACTTATTTTTTCTAATATTGAAGTTCACCAAGATAGTGAAGGTTTTTTTAACAATGCTAATAATGCAGCCGATAGTGAAAATCCTACTCAAGAATAAGAATCAAAATCATCCATTTCAATTGATGAGGATGAAACTAAAACATCTCATCCTAGGCTGATAAATAAAGTGTGGACTAAAAACATTAGTGGTGATCAACATCCGATGGTTCAAACCATAATAACTTCAAAAGTTGTTACACACACTTATTTATATTCAAAAGTCAATCTATGTGATGTGAATGAATATTTTGAGCATCCAGAATAGGTTCAGGCAATGAATGAAGAACATGATCAGATAGAAAATAATGATACTTGGGAAATCATACACGAATTGGATAATTGAAATGATATTGGTATAAAATGGGGTTTCCGGAACAAG